>CM067476.1:34839072-34909331 GCA_034552555.1 Semaprochilodus insignis | reverse complement strand
TGACCAAAGGTTGTGGTTTTTATACAAAGAGATTTCTCCGAGTCTTTTGATGATGATAAAATGCTCTGCTGGGGGTAAAAAAATAATAATAAAATCCCTACAACTGTGGTAGTTTTTTTTCAGTTTTCTCCATTTTTATTCAATTTTCCGATCAAGCATGTTATTTTAGTACTTGCTGATACTACAATAATTAGCAGGCTTAATATTGAATCAATTCAATGTACCTTACAAATTAAACAATTAAACCTAGCTGGTTTTATAATGATGTGAATTATGTAGCGCTGTCTTAACACTACATTAGTTACCTTGGATCAAGTAGCGCTGCAGTGGATATGATCAGGTTTTGTTCTGTATAGCCTATAGTAAAGTAAGGTTTCATGCTTTGAACCCAGCTCCTCATCTATCTCTATCAACAGAAGTCTTTATAGCACAGTTACAACAGGAATCACATGCAAGTCTAATCCGAGGAGCTTACTTGTCCTATTTTAAGTCTTTTTGGCTGGTTAAGATGTAGTTGAGAGCACTCTAAAGCATACTACACTGTGCAATTATATTTACCACCTTTACTGCTTTGTTTGAGTTGTTTGTTCTACAGTGTGGTGATGTACACTAGACTTATGCCACATGGTATCGGTGCATTTGTGAGTATGAGTACAAATAAAATAGCATAGTACCAGATACCAGTATCTGCATCAATGCATCCCTTTATATATGTGTGCGTACACACACAGGACTTGAGGTCTGTTTATCCTATCCTATCCTTATGTATATTCACAGGAACAGTTCATGAATAACGATGAGTTCCACTGTAGGACACCAGTAAAAAAAACAAACGTGTTATAAACAGCACAGACGAAAGTGGCATTGAAGCAGCTAAGAGGCTGAGCTGAGCTAGGATAGGTTTTACATTTGAAGCTCCTAATCAATATACTTATATTGAAGGGTGAGCTAGATTAGGAATCATACATACTTCATGAACAAAGACTCAGACTAACCTGCCAGAACCAGATAATCTGTTTGCTGCTGCGAGCATAATGTCTGTAGATGGTGTTTCTCTGCCAGTCTGTAAGATCTATCTCCTGCATCCCACACAGCATCACCTGCAGAAAACACACGTTGATGCCACATATACAGTGTCAGTGCTATTCCAGGCAGTAAAAGTGGGTGGTTTTAAGTTAAACCTTTTAACCCAAGTGTTGAGTTAAAAGTTCCTGTACCTCTAGCTCCTTGGCATCAAAGTACTGCAGGTATTGCTGGGGCAAGACTTCATTAAAGCCTTCAAAGAAAGCTTGAGTCTGCTCCTCAACTCCCCTGGATAATCTCCACTCTGCCACCAGCCTGGGGAGACACACAGAAATTATTTTCCCCAGTCTGTCACGTCACATTCTGCAGTCAACACTACCAGTTATATGAGAAAAACAATATTATTAAAGCCATTTTAAAATTATTCATGTGTCTCTACGAAAGAATAGCCCACTACTATCTTGAGCCATTACAGCACGTGAGCCATCACCTGATGTATTCCTCTTTGTTTTCTTCTGTTACAAGAATATTTCCTCCATCTGGCTTCAGCTCATGCGTGGTGACTTCTCCCAAGATCTCCTTATCCACGGAGAAATACATCTCCAGCCCACACTCCTCCAAATTATTTTCCCTGTGAGTAAACATTAGCAGTCTTAACATTAGCATCAGCAAAAAAAAAATAAAACATCTGCAGCCCACACCTGTTATTCTCTCTGTGCGTATACATCATTACAAACGTCATCGGCAACAGTCCATTATATGTGACTAAACACAATTATCCTCTGTATTCCTACAATAATTTTCAGGATCAATTTCCGGATATACAATTTTCAGTGACATCACCAACCCACTCTCCTAATGTCTTAGTAAGTAAATGCCAGTTTTCAATAACATACTTTGAGCCTGATTTTCCAGAAGGAGCGCTCCTTTCTCAAACCTCTACTTCACAGATAATTCCTAAACCGTATAATTTGCACTCATCACTGGAGACAAATAAAAAAGCATTGGGTAATTACTGTATATAGTCTTGTTTTGTGAAAAAAGAAAACATCTTTTACATTTTCATATTTTGCAATTGCTGAAAAATGTCCTGCAGAATGTAAACAGAATGTTCATATCATTCAGTACATAACTATGTGAATTAATGTATCATTATGTAATGCACATAATTACATTTAAACAGTGCGGTACAACAACAAAACTAAGGTTGAGAAAATATCACAGCATATTCTCTAATCTTATGCTCCCCTGGACTATCAGTGATTATCTTCAGCCAACACATCAGGCCCCTCAATGTGTGGGCATGTGTGCATTATTCATTACTCAACTGTACATTATTGTGATGGTGATTGTTGAAAGGCATAACTCACTTGATCCAGATGAGAGAGTTATAAAACTCCGGGTCAATGGACTCCAGGTCTTTCAGAGCCAGAGGCTTGTTGAGGATCCGTTTATAGAATGGCAGAGAGAAGCCAGTGTCTATGAACTTCCCATGGAACAGAGCCTGACGTAACATTAGCAAACACAAAAAGTTACTTAATGAATCTCATGCAATATGCTAAGCCAAGCTGTTATATCGAATTAATCTATTTTCCTTGACACTTCTCATTATTTTGATCAGGGTGATGCTAGCCAACTGTGTTCCATATTGCATGTTTTATTGACAGCTGCAAGAAAATAATTACTATTAATTGGACGAAGCTTACTCCCCCGACAATGCTCCAATGGTTACAACAAGTTAAGCATGTTTATATGATAGAACATATGACCGCCCAGCTACAACTAAAACACCTATTTTCATGAGATGATGATAATCTGTTATTGTCTTGTATTTATGTATGTATATGCTTGTAGGTGTACATGTATGCATGTATGAATCTCAGAAAAGCAAAGACAGATGTGTATATGTCCTATCCCCACATTGTATATGTCAGGTGAAGCCCAGTCTCTGTCTATATTAACTGCCTGTTAATATGTGTTAATGGCAATAAAGTAAAAATAAATAAATAAACAATAACACAGAAGCGGCAAGTTCATGTTCAGTTCTGATTAACAATTTGCGCTTAGCTTTTACCACATGAATGAAAATATGTGGTGTGTGGAACATGTTTCCGGATTAGCAGGTAAGCAAAGTCATTGTAACTGGGTGAAGCACTTCGAAAGAAGACAAGAGCAAACTGGTGGTCAAATTTGGAGAGACGTCAAACCAATTGGCTGCGCTGAAAAACTTTCACTTACTAAACAGAAGCTGTTGTTTACCAGTTAGCTGAATATTACAGAATATAATAAAGGTAGATGCTTACCATGGCAATGAATCGTCCAATGAACTTGAAGTACTTAAGGTGGTCAGGGTTAATGGAGGAGGCCGGGTTGATCTGCAGGCAGTAGTTGTCTTTGCCCGCATACTCAAATAGACAGTACATGGGATTCAAAACTTCATGAGACAACAGGAAAAACCACTCCCTGTAACACACATGCACACAATACAGGTATACAATATTTTCCTCAGCACAACCAACAAGTATTGTTCATTTCCTTTCTGCTTATCTTCACAGATGACCCAGTTATTACAGCAGACCACAACTGGAGCAGCAGCTCTAAGTAGGCCATTGTGCTTCAATATTAAATACAGTAACAGTGCATCTCTGGCTGGAGGTGCTTAGACTGAAAAACGTGCACTTGCAGATTTATGACCTAGTTAAGTGGGCAAAAACCACATCACTCTGAATAAAATTTGCATTTTCCATGTGTGCATCGCCATCCATTCTCGAACTACCTACATAAACATACCTGGCAACACCTCCATAATCTAATCCCTCCTCTCCTGGGAAAATGATCCAGAGTCTCCGTCTCAGATCTTGTGGGTGGAAGCTCATAATCTTTAAAAGAAATGTTGAAGCTTTGAATTAGTAACTATACTAGCTCTTTAATTAGGAATCTGAAAGCAGGAAGACCAACTAGTCTAAGCATTCAACATTAAAAGCCTCCATACTGACCTGCTGAAAGGAATCCTCAAACAAGGTTTTACGGTTGACGTGGATCTTGATGTGCTGAGGCATTGACAGTTGCTATGGTGATGAAACAAAAATGAATAATCAAAAGGATGAATCAAGGACATCACTTAGTATTATACATAATAAATGTCAATGAGCTCCATCATCTCAATTTTACAACCTGACACCAGAAGCGGAAGTAGTGCACTTTGGCTTTGAAGTCTCGCACATAGGTAATCTGAGGACCATTCTCACTGTGTATCAAAGAGAAAAAGAGAAAAGTCAGAACCAAAAAACAAATGCACTAAATAGACTAAAACGATGAAAATGGACAGTGATTACTAAGTGTGATATGAAGCAATTTTACTTTTCATCTAAATATCAAATAAGACAATATTCATTGTCACAATAATGAAAAAATAATAGAAGGAAAAAAAGCAACACTGTTCAGCTCACAGGGAGGATTTGCCTGTACGTGGGTCAATGTAGGTGGTCCTTCTTCTGTTGTGATCAACGAAATAAGGAATCCCATCCACAGTGAACCTCATCTCCCAACCCTCTGGCAGGGGCTTCTCATTCAACAACCTATATCCCACAAAGGAAGAGTAGTTTAAAAGATTCACTCAAACTCTATTTATTTATAATTATCTTGCTTTGTAATATGCCATATAACCTTATATATGTATGAGAGAACCACTGGTGACCTAGGAGGCTACCATAAATAGTTTGCAGAAGTTAGAAGAGATGAGGGTGTTAGTCATGCGACTCATAGAAGGCTGTATGTTAGTTCTAGGTATTTATTCTAACCATGAGTCTCACCCTTGCGTGCGAGGATCCTCCCACTGTGTTGACCTTGTAGGATGATGAACAAAGTACATTCTTCCGTTACTGTCAGTCCGTTTCTCTGTATGTGAAAATAAGTACACACACAAACATGCGTGCTGAATACATTAAACAAGTGCAGGCGAACATCACTGCCTGTCAGAGCATGAAAATAACCAATTCATCATTCCATGCTTCATATAATTGAGGAAAGTGTGTGGCTTGAGTCAGTGCTGAAGGTAATTGGGAATAGGTTTCTCACCCCATCCTTGTGGTAAAGGACCCAGGGGATCAAATTCTTTATTAGCAGTTGGTGCTAGCTGGTCCTGGAGCTAAAGAATGAGAGAGACAAAAAAGAAGAAGAGACAAAAGAGTCAAAAATTGAAAACTAATACAGTAATGGACAAATATGCCTTTACAGTCTAGCTGCCATTTATGAATGAATACAGGAGCAGATCTATGGGGTGGAACCCCAGTTCTGCAACCCCTAAGGTATGATGCTAATTGTATTAGGCACAATGTGTCTACGGTCCCAAAGCTTTTAAAACGGACAAAAGTATTGGATACAAAAACAAGTAAATCTTTTATTTATGAGTCATACTAACAACAAGCCCATCAGTCATAAGAAACTGTGACATGTTTCTGCACGTGCACTAGGTGTAGACTGATTATTAGTTCAAGGACACCAAAAACCGATATTTAGGCCAATACTTATTTAACATAAATGTGATGTTTGTGGTGGGAAAACTTACATGAACGCAACATTTACAATTTAATGATTTATTTATTTTTTTATTTATTAATATAATATATAATCCTATTTATTTTAATTGATTTATTTTACAGTTTTGCCAACAGCGGCTACATTAAATATGCACGTAAATAATAAAAAGCACTTATATCGGCATGCCGATTGTGAGTATCGGAAAAATGCTGAATATGGGCTCTGATAATCGGTCAGCTCGATAATCGGTTAAGCCGTAGCATACACAAGTCATTTTCCAGTTAGGAATACCCATAATGCACTGTCGCAGAGCAATCATTAGGGGAAAGTAAGTGCAGACGGAAGCAGAAGTCTTTTCTGTGTAAAGTTTCACCTGCAAAAAGTTGAGCAATTAATGCATATTGGATTTGATTACACATTAATACCGTAACACTACTACATACACAGTAATTCAGTAGTTAAA
Source organism: Semaprochilodus insignis (assembly GCA_034552555.1). NCBI lineage: Eukaryota > Metazoa > Chordata > Actinopteri > Characiformes > Prochilodontidae > Semaprochilodus > Semaprochilodus insignis. Next base: position 34,903,306 of record CM067476.1, on the reverse strand, counting down.
GGAAACAACACACAGTGACCCACACACAAACATGTCCTTAGCATTCTGAATCACAATGCTACAGCGGAGCTATTTTTGTTAGTCAGTTCACTTGTTCCAGATTTGAATAGCAAATGTCAACCGACACTAGCCTATTTATTTATTTTAGTACTAACATGGCCTATGGGATGGAGTCTACTGATTCTGACTTATTAGAGCAGAAATGCTTGGCATTAGGATTTAGATAAATTTGGTGCAAAAGAATCTACCAAGGTAGACAATGTTGTCATTTTCCAAACAGACAAACCATATATTAGTTGTTGTTATAATGTGTTTTCAGTTAGTTTACTCAGTCGTAAGAATGGAAACCAGTACTAAATAAATCTGTACTCACACACCCAATATTATCTGTCCTGTATGTGAAATTTGTCTGAGACAAACACAAACAGGTGCACACAGCCCTGAACACTGGGTGTCAGTTAAACCTTACCAGCTCCGCAACTGAATCTGTGAATGGCAGCCAGACTGTAACAGGTTAAAATATGTTTGTGTGTCCCAACCCCATAGATGAATCTCTGGTTGAACTGGTGCATGGCTCCTTGCAGTTGACTACGCTGACTCTGCCACTCCTCATAGTTCCTCACAGACTCTGCAGTAGGCCTCTGCCACGTGGTGGTCCGGCTAATGTGGTCTACATAGTATACACGGCCCATGGGGTCCAATCGGCGCTCCCACCTAAAACAGAACCAAGCAACAACCTCTAAACAACCATTCATTTCAACACAGTACAATTAGGACCATTATTTACATTCTATGTTCTACGCATTTTTCTCAAATTATTTCCAGTCATATTTTACTCCCATCCAATGTCTGTTTGTAAGGACAAACAAATTTTTTATTTTAAGAGGGACCACCCTACCCAGGGGGCAGAGGTTCTGGTCTCTCCCATGTGGTCCTCTTCTCAATGTGATCCACAAAATAGATACGACCATTCTGATCCACTCTCTGCTCCCAGCTACAACACACATGCAGGGAAATAAAGTCAGACAGTACAGTCAGCACATCCATAAAACTGAAACACAAAGGTCTTGAACTGGAGCTCATTCTTGAAGTCCAACTGCATTCAGTGCATGTTTGAGTTTCCAAGAATGATCCATCTAGAATCTATGAGCACTATAATAAATCATAGATGGTATTAAATATAGCACCACCATCGGAAACAAGATACACCCTACAGGTCTAGAAATGTGACGTGACTGGAACACTGTTATGAATTAAAAAGAGAAACCCACCCAGGAGGAAGGGGACCATTGTTGATGGGGGACACTCTGGGTGGAGTGGGGCTGACCCTGAGCGCCTGACCCGACCCAGAACCTGGGACAGAGTTTGACCCCTGGCTTGCTGGCTCACCATTTACACACACTCGCGGGGATGTTTCTGGACTAGGGCCACCGCTGCCGTGGCTTGGAGTGGAGCCTGTAGAAGAGGCTATCAAAATAAAAATAAATCAAATAAATAAAAATAAATGACAATAAAGCACCTCACCCAAAATAATGTGTGGTTAATGTGTGGGTATAAAAATAATAAAAGACTATACTGCCTAATTAAGTAATACCACTTTTAGGGTTAAATACTACTTTAAAATGAACAGATTTTCCCATATTTTTATTTTCAGCATTCAGACTATGCAGGAAAATATGAATGAATTTCACTTATAATTTACTTTGAAGGTCTACTCTAAAACATACTCTAAAAGAATCCCACTGAGCCAGCAGAATTTCAGCCTCCTCACCTGTAGAAGAGGGTGGTCTCTGAGGGGAGGGTGGGGGTGGGCGCTGCGGTCGGGGTGGCCGGGGTGGTCTCAGAGCTCCTGCAGAGGGAGAGGGAGACCCTGTACTGCCCCCAGCATGGCCATTGGGAAGAGAAGGATCATCAGCAATGTCACTGGACGGAGAGGAGTCTCGACTCGATCTGACAAAGACAAAAGGTTATGAATGTGTTTGTGTAGATGAACGTTTCATAAAATCAGTAGTTCACTGCACAATCTATAGAGCAATATTTGGAAATTTTAAGTTATAGATATGAGCCAGATGTGCCTTATGTGGAATCCTCATTATGTGGAATTTAGCTTAATAATAAGCTTGATATAAAAACAAATACTGACAAACCAAACTGCAGTTTGCAGGACATGCATCTCAATCTTAACACTGATTAAATAATTTGACTGGTTGTAAGATATAAATAAAACTAAAATAAACATCTGAAGTTCTTGTCTGCTATTTTAATACAACATTCAATTAGCAAAAAAGACAAATCAACTACACCAGAAATTTGTGGCGCATAAGGAAAAAAAAACAAAAACAAACAAACAAACCAAAAAAAAAAAAAAGACAACAGAAGGCTGTCTTACCTGCCACCTGCATCCCCATTCAGCCTGGACTCCCCATTTGGAAGAGCATCTGGGATTAGAGGAAAAAAGGCACACCAATAATGCACATAATACACACATGAGAATTGCAGAAGCAGCAAATATGATCTGATCTCAGAACAGTTCTGTGGGCTCTTTTATAGTGTTTTTTGGGGAAGATGATCTTAAATCAGAACAAAGGGGTAGTGGTAGTGGTTGGTGTAGCTCAGCGGATAACACCACTACCCGCCAGGAAGCCACCACCACATGTGGGAGACTGGGGTTCGAATCCTGGTATGGGTGGCTATGCTGTGCTACACCAATAAGAGTCCTTGGGCAAGACTCCTAACACTACACTGGCCTACCTGTAATACAGTTAACCTTGTAAGCCGCTCTGGATAAGAGCGTCAGCTAAATGCCATGAATGTAAATGTAAATGAATGGGTACATTTAAACACAGCTGATGTTTTGTTAGGAAACACATGTCTCACTGTGCTTCTGTTCCTCCGAGGCGAAGGTTTCAGGATCCACCTGCATTCCATCCAAACACACAGACAAATCGCCCACCACATCACTGCCGTCTCTTTCTGCACTCAGTGGCAGAGTCCGGACCACCTCAAAGACTGATAGGAGAGAACAGCACCATTAGAGGAAGAGTATGAGACAGAGGAAGATGTAAGCAAGAGAAGCCTGCAAAACAATCTACCCAACAGCAGTGACAGCGAATTAGTTCTTTGTAAATAATATTTCATCCATTCTGAATTTGATGTCTGCAATATTTTACAAAACATATGGGACAGCTGGGACAGGACAGGTCACTGCATCACCTTTCTTTCGGACACTAATTAATACAGTTGTGAAAGTTTTGCCCTTCATAATGCGCAACATGTTTTCGGTGGGTCAGGTCTGGACTTCAGGCAGAGAGTACCTGCATTCTCTGATTATGCAGCCATGCCAATGTAATACATGCAGAATGTGGCCCGTTGTTGTCGTCATGTTGAAATAAGCATGGGGAGGTCCCAGAAAAAGACAGTGTTCACAGATGTGCATGTACACATGCCATGGGCACTAACATACTGCTATACCATGGCAGAACTTGGCCGTTAAACTTTTAGCTGGTAACAATCTGGATGGTATTTTTCTACTTTGGTTATGAGAACGTATTGTCCATTACATACATAACCAAGCTGACTCGTCAGACCACAATATACATTTTCACTGTGCACCGGTTCGTTTCAGGTAAGCTCAAGTCCAGAGAGGTCAACAGCATATTGGGACACTGTTGACATTTGACTTCTACTATGCATAGGACTGCCTCAACCTCCATTTCTGACTACAGTGATGAACAGTGATTACTGGCAACAGTTTGTCTCAAGTATCCCTGAGTCCATGTTGGGATATCCATCACAGAAGCATGCCAGTTTTTACTGCAGTGCCACCTGAGGGGTTGAAGGTCACGGGAATTAAGTTGTGGTTTTCAGCCTTGGCTTTATATACAGAGATTTTGCAGGATCTGATATTCATATTTGATAAATAATGTGGGCTGGCAAGCCTTAACCCACCCTTCCTCATAAAGGACTCAGCCTCTCCTAAATACTCCTAGAGTATCCAACCATGACTGCATCACCTGTTTAAGACTTTTTTAAACATCTCACAACGTTGTGTTAAAGTGCCCTGTCCCACCTTTTATTTGGAACGTGTTGTAGGAACCAATAACACAATGAGTGTATATTTACAGATAACAATTAAGTTCACAAGACAAAAACATTAAGTACCTTGTCTTAATAGTGTTTTTGTCTAAACACAGGACAAAGTGGATTACTTCCTGTTTTTTCCTGTGCATTTCTTATCCTGTCCCAAACATGTTTATTAGTGCTGTATGGAACATTGTGTGGTATATTTAAAATATCTGGGGGGAAAAAAAAAAATAGTGCCAATACCACCGTTTTACATTTATACAAATAAATAATGTCCCTGCCGGTGCTAATCTAGGCTCTGTACTTCAAGGCTATGTTTTTATAGAGGGTGTTTCAAGGTCATGTGGCCAACACGTGTGGTGTTTCTGAAAAGAGCCTTTGTGTTAAATGCAGTAAGCCAGTTCACCTGCCTTTCTCTGCAGCAATGCAGCAGGCATGTCACATACACACAGACCACACACACAAAATATGAATCTGTGGTTTAATATTCAGCACAAACCTGCATAAAACCCACTTGTGAAAAGAACAGAACTTACTCTTCATGTCGTTGGACTTGAGGGTCTCACTGACTTCTAAAGTTGCCATTCCCAACAAAATGTCCGCTTTGAGAGTCTGATGACTCCAGACACGAAATATTAACTTGCTAAAGGGGGTGACAATCCTAGAGAGGGATAAAAAGGAAAGCAACACCTCGGCACTTGAGAAAACACTGTAGGAATGCACTCACACTGTATTTTTACACTGTTCTTTCGTACTTACACTGTGAGTGGCTGCTTCCATTTGGGGCTGTGAGTGTTGGTGCATTTCTCCGTCTTTTTAGATTGGCCATCCACGGCCACCTCCACGTACGGACTGGGTCCGAACCAGTTCTTCTTGTTCTCCTTCAGCTTCGCTGACAGGACTGATAAGACCATAATGTAAACACATAAACAAGGTGGAAAATGACCTTGAGCCGACAATGTGCTAAAATGTCATATTGTTAAAGATAAACATTCAGCATCAGTCTCTAGAAATGCTCACCTATGATCTGTAATTGGGCCTTCATTGTGCAGCCATTAAAAACATCTGCTGGGGCTCAGATGAATCTGTGGAAAAGAAAGAGTAAGGAAGAACAAATAAATAAATGAAGAAAAGAGAAATTACAAGGAATTACAAAAATGCATATACAGTAAAGATGTATAACATTTTTTCATAAATATATGGTATCAATTTTCCATAAATGCTATTTTCATCACCATTTCTGACATCAAATGTGTGTAAGTGCCTATTACGTCAAACTCCAGACTAATGACAGGGGTCACGGGTAAGAACCAGTAAGATCTCTCAGAAGAGTTACGACACTGTCTCTGTTGTTACGTGTGATGTTCTCCTTAAGGCACTAGCAGCTAATTTAGAGACAGGAAAAGTCTAGCGTAATCCCTACCAGATTAGCAATGATGTAATCAAAGGCAAAAGGAATCCTATGGTTTATTGACCCTGCTGTCTCTTAATAGGGCAACAGAAACAGGGAGGATGTCAAATGCTATAGAGACATTAATTCTTGGCGTGCATAACATACTGGTTATATACTAAAGACATATGATGATGGATCATCTTTATTTGTGCACTAATGAACAGCGTATGTACTACAGGTGTAATATTATTTTCCCTGATGAACGGACTTGATGAAATCTGGGTTTGGTGTCAGGTTATTTGCTGATGCTTTCCAAGTGGTACCTTTCCACAAGCTTATTTCACAAATAATGATTTATTCAGCACTTTACTAAGGAACAAGAGGCAGCCACAGTGCACTCTCAACAGGCCTGTGACAGTAGATAATGTGGAAAGGTTTCCATCACCTCAACCTACATTAATATAAACCCCAAGTTCAGTTTTACATATAATAGCCTGAATCTCCTACTACAGTTCTACATGGAGAGCACCCGGCCTTTTTAACTAAAGGGATCTGACAGGGACTGCTCACCAAAAGCCACTAACAAGGTACTACAAGTGACATAATATTTGCTACTATTTTGAGGGCCTGACACAAATAACTGCCTACAAACACACATGGACATTATAGCAAAAACAGGACATCATGATACTTCAAGATGTTTTCATAATGGGCACCAAGATATTTCGTTTGTCTTGGGTCGGGTACGTTGGAACAAACAAAAAAAAAACAAGAGTGATCAAATTAAAAAATACTATCAAAATCAATGAGAAGAAAGATTTTATACAGCACCTCAGAAACTGCACTACACCAAGTCCAATTAAACAGGAACAAGGCTCTCTTTGCAAAAATGCATTCTTCAAAGGGCAACTCCACTTATATTCTAGAATATAAATATAATAAAATACTTTTGATACTGTACCGATTCTTAAAAACAAATAGATTTTTAATTATTAGTCTTCATATGAAGACTTATGGCAGACAGTGGTTCATTCTGTGTTGTGTTTAAACCTCTGATCACCAGATAGCAGTGTTGTACCTATCTACCTTCAGCCATTAGACTCTCCCACACCAAAGTTAACAAGTGTCGCAGGTATGCACCGCTACTGTTAGCATGAAGTTAACATTAGCATTTTCATACAGTTTTCCTAATATTGGATAAACAACTATAATACATCACAACAGCATAATGGTATAATCGCTTACAGTATCTCAATACATCACAATATATTGAATCATAACCTCTGTATCACCATATTGCCACATTCTTGCCAATACACAGGCCTAACTGAACGGTTGAGACAACAAATAAAGACACTCAGACGGGTTTGGTAGATACTTAGTTCTAGAAAAACTCACGTTCTCGAGTCAGAATTGTTCACAGCTGTGGTGATGGGAGACAGGCGTCTGTTTAATGCCTCTGAAAAAACTCAACTATACAGAAGAGGGCAAAAACCTAATTTAATTTTAATGTAAGTCAATGGGAAGAGATTATTTTCCAAGCAATTTTGGGCCATTTCTGTTGGTTCAGTCATCATGAAACTTTCACACAATGTAAACAGTAATACATTTATTTTCACCCATACATGGTGGAGGGATACTTGCAGGGTGGTGCAAGGTATAACAGTCCCCGAAGACAATTTACATGTTGAGAATTTGTCTGTTTTACGATCATCAACACAACATATGAAAGTTCTGACGACTTGTGTAGGTTCACTGGTGGTTTTGGACAGTAAATAAAACGGCTATATATGTGGTGTAGACATCAGGACCCCGGGTTCCCATCACCACCAGTTTCTCTACAGGGACATTTCACTTCAAATAAAATAAATCAGAATGACTCTGTTTACATCTCAAGGACTGAATAATTCCCCTTTAAGTTCTGGTGAAATTGACTCCTTGACTACAAATAGATGAATCACGTAGTTTCTGTGAACTGAACCCGCAACTGTCTCAGTTTCTGAGGAAACTTGGAGAGACTGTTACGCAGTCAGTGAACTCAAGATGACTAGCTAGCTACCTAGCTAGCTGGCTAATACTAAAGGCGACACGAGAATATTACTGTAACAAACATTTGATTTCCAAGCCTGTCAGTCTGACTGTGACTAACAGTGTTGTTGGCTTTTCCACAAACCAAAAGTACCTTGCTGTCAGCGTGGTTAACGTTAGCTTACAACGCAGGCTACTCACGTCTGAATGCTAACCAAGCTAGCTAGTTAGCTGTAGGACTGAGTAAACTCAGAGATAGATAGCTAGCTAGCTAGCTAGCTAACAAGCTCGTTGGTGTGATGTGCAGCTTACCTAACACCGGTTGTGCACACCTAAATCCCAACACGTCGTGCTTTCTGACGACAAAACAGGCAACAACAGCATGAGCAGAGCTGAATAAGAGCGCCACTTGGCAAGCAAATCAATGAGGAAGTGGTTCCTTCCCTTGCCACCACCACCGCCTCTTCGGAGCCGCTGTCAGGCTGAAACCCGCTAGCTAGCCAACCAGCTAACGATATTAGCAAAACACGCAGCTTTTCAGCTAATCACGTAAAAATCTTACCGAATGTAGATCAAGGATCTGTGATTACTCAGTCTCGGCGATTATGAACTACAGGCGAGGGAAACACCCACGTTTCTGTTTGGCTGATGTATTTAGCCATCTTTACTCCACAGACCAAAGGTCCTCCACCGCGGCCTCCATCACTCTGTCATGTGACCCGGTAACAGGGAGGCTGGGTGACGGCTCTAAACAAACCACACACACACAGAGCAGGCGCTGAGGATCGCACTCGGCTTACACCCTGCGGCTCATTAAAACAGCCTGGACGATCGCGCACACACACACACTGCTGCTCTTAGTGTGTGACACAGGATCCAGGATCATGTTAGGCCAGATGTCCAACAGCGTCCCTTTGGCTTGATTTCCTTAAACACCACCAGATAGCAGTGTTGTCTTTGAGTGTGTGGCCATTAATATTTTCTCCAATATGAAATGACAAAAGGTGCAAAAGATTAAGACTATAAGCACCTGCATTTCCTTCTTTTAATTTCCTTTATTTTGAATCCAGTTAAAGCGGACATTAAAAGGGGAACTCCACCACTTTTTACTGTACGCCCACACCACACTGTTATTGTGAAATGGAAGTGCCTCCAAACAACAACAGCCCAACCATGAAGCGATAGACCACACAAACTCATAGAGCAGTTCCGATAAGTGTTGAAGCACATAGCGCCTGTCAGGCCTAACTAAGTTCTCCCAAGTCTATGAGCCAACTTTCAAAGACTCAGTTAACAATTCAAAATAAAACAGTGAATATTGAAAAACTCTGGAGTGGCTGTGATCAATGCAACAGAGAAATGGATCCAAGTTGCATCCTTGCATTGCAAAGCACACTCAGTTTATACAGTCTTGCCGGGTGATAAGAAGCTTCCCTTCTCTTCTTTTACATAGGCACATCTCAGTTGCCCACAAATATCTCCCGCTACTTAGCTTTATTTATGAACTGTTATTTCCAAACCAAACTGTAGCTGTTTTTGTACAAAACCAACTTACAATAGCTCCTTATCTGAGTGACCTTGAATGTACTCCAGCTCCATCCAGGCTAGATTAAATCAAATCAAATCACGTATTGTGAGATCACATTTACACAGGTGTGAAGGTGAGTGAAAATCTTAGGTGCGTAGTCTGTTGCAGTACTTCAATATGAAATACATATTAGACAATAAATATACACAGTACTAAACACCAGAATAGCTCTGTTATGCCAAATACTCCACCACTTTTTCCAAAATTCTGAATAATTTTTAAGAGTGGTTTGGTGTGAAATGGTTCATTGCGGATAAAGTTATAGACTCACAGTTCTTTACAGTGGTGGTGATGGGAACCTCTGATTCATACTATGACACAAAAATAGCCATTTAATTAACCCTCCAAAACCACCAGTAAACCTACCAATGCCCTCTGACTGTTTATGCATAATGCTGATGATGGCAAAAGAGTGGTCAGTCTGAAAAAATAATCATGACCTGCAAGCACCACCAAGAATGGTTTAAAATAAATGGTTTAAATTACACTCATCAACAACAGAATAGCTGCACTGAGAAGGCAGTGTTATTGGGAAGGAAGATAAAGGTTACCAGGAACAATAAATGATAAGGGCAATATTTATTGAGCTACACTTACAGAAGTAGTGTCTCTCAGTAACGCAACATGCCATGTCTCAGCATGGAGTTGTAGAGGTTCTTAATGGTGTCCTGTGATAATCCACCCCATGCAGTTTGAATATTCTCACACAGTTCCTGCAGATTTTGCAGTAGGGGTGGAGGTGGAGTGACACCTTCTGGACATGTGGCACATGACAGCAAACCATTCATCTTGGCCCTGACCACGGGGTCTCCACACGGATTTGTTGGTCGGCTCCAACAAGACAAACGACTCGTCACTGAAGATGACCCGCTGCCATTCGGAGTCACTCCATAACAGTCTGGCACAACACCATTTCAGTTTTTGGTGATTGGCGTTAAGGGCAGTGGTCGTAACGGTCTGTGCATGTGTAGTCCTACATCATGCAGCCGTCTGCCAATGGTGCTGACACTAACAGGATGACTCATGGAGGGCATCACTGCTCACTGAATCTCCGCAATCGTGGCTGTAGGTTCAGTCAAGTACAACAATAAGGTCTGTCCTTGCTTACATCACATGCCAACAAACTGTAAAACTTGAATCATTCACATGTCTCACAATGTCAAACCTAACCACCAAGTTTCATTCCTGTTAGTTGATTCCTTCTGGGTGCAACTATTTGCGTAACTATGTTTTTGACACTGAGTGTACATTTATCACAAAACTATCCTAAAACACATGTGTCAGACATCAGGCAGCATGTGTTTAACCAGTCCATGTAATAACTGTCTCTGTGCGATCTGTTAGAGGTGAACGTCTGGTTCCTATCACCACCATTGCAAACAATTCCGACTTCTCTACAATGGAGCATTTCACACATCTCTCCATTTTATTCTATGGAAAAGTGCAAGCTATTTATTTTTCAGTGTCCTCAGGAAAAAGGCAGAAAGATACATTATATAGCCAAAAGGATGCAGACACCCTTGCTAATTATTGAAACATGACACTGTCATAGGACGCCACCTTTGCCACAAGTCACTCTGTGGAATTTCTGTCCTGCTACATCTACTTCAGTCAACCGTAAGGTCTACTGTAGCATCCAGCTACTAGCTCACTTGGCCCTGTGTGCATGGGAGGCATGGCCATGCAGAGTGGCGAATGCAGAGAGCCACGGGCAACACTGGACATGCAGCAGAAGAGACTTATATATGCATATATGTGCTTATTGTATATATATGTGCTTTGTTGAGCTGTGCTGTGGGGCTGTTTAGTGGGGTAGTGGTTCAGTGTTAATGTGGAATGTATAGCTCTTGATGACCTGCCTGCCATTCTCGCCATCAATAGTGCTGTGAGGTGGTCTTGAGGTGTTCAATAAAGAGCACTTAAAAAGTGAAACGTTATCAGCGTCTACTTACTGTACGCCCACACCACACTGTTATTGTGAAATGGAAGTGCCTCCGAGCAACAACAGCTCAACCATGAAGTGGTAGACCACACAAACTCATGGAGCAGGGCCGCTAAGTGTTGAAGCACATAGCGCCTGTCAGGCCTAACTAAGTTCTCCCAATTCTATGACCCAACTTTCAAAGACTCAACTAACAATTCAAAATAAAACACTGAATATTAAAAGCTCTGGAGAGGCTGTGATCAATGCAACAGAGAAATGGATCCAAGTTTTACTTTTCTCAGGTTGAGCTTCAGGCTCCTTCCCCAGGCCATTGCATCCTCGCATTGCAAAGCACACTCAGTTTATACAGTCTTGCTGGGTGACAAGAAGCTCCCCTTCTCTGCTTTTACATAGGCACATCTCAGTTGGACACAAATATCTCCCGCTAATTAGCTTTATTTATGAACGGTTATTTCCAAACCAAACTGTAGCTGTTTTTATACAAAAACAACTTACAATAGCTCCTTATATGAGTGACCATGAATGTGGATGCTCTAGTCCAGCTCCATCCAGGCTAGATTAAATCAAATCAAATCACGTTTATTGTGAGATCACAGTGTGAGAGACGCCATACTGACCTAGCAGCTCTCTCATATGAATGTGCACATTGCATAACTTTAAAGCAAAAGTTACACTATCCAAAAATATAATTTTTTAAGAAACATTATAACTTTAGCTCAATTAATATCAGTTTAATCAATATTTAAACATATGAAATTTTCAGTGTACATGCTCATTACTCATCTTACCTACTACGTACAGCAGAAAATGTTTCATGACCCCAAAATTATTAAAAATATTCTTCTTAGCCTTTGAACCGAATGAATTTGGGCCACAACATAACAATAGGGTTAATGCTTTGGCTGCACCAACAGTTAACGCTTATTTAAACCCCTTAAAAAGCCTAGGGCCCACTGGTGAGTCTATGTGCTACTGCACACTTCTATGACCAAAGAACAGCCCAACCAGTTTGCATTGAAGTCACTGAATAATAAGTGTATTACATAGGATGCCCCCAGCCCCCTGCACACACAAACTCAGCACCCTGAACCCACCCCCCAGCAATACCGAACTGGGATGCACACACTTTAAACAGCTTTTAAGATTTTATCCTTGCATTCCCACTTAATCCCCCCATTAACACCGAACTGTGACTGTGAACTGGTCTTCACTCATCACTTTAAACAGCCTTAATGTTATTCAACCTGCACTACTGTTTATACTGGCACTGTCATACCACTTTAATCCTGCATCTTAATTCTGCTAGTGCACAGGTCGCTTTACTGTCTTTATTGTCTTCAGTGTCTTATTGTCTCTTTACGTCAATCTCAGGGACCTCAGGCCACTTTATTGCCTTGTGTCAGTCTATTTTAGACTTTATTACATTCAATATACTCTTGTTCTTGTTTTAGTTTTAGTTGTAATCTATTTATAGTAAAATGTTTATTTGCTACACCTTGGGACGGAGAGTAACGCAATTTCAATCCTCTGTATGTCTTGTACATATTGAAGTATTGACAATAAAACTACTTGACTTGACTGACTTGACCAGGATTATAGTAAACTTCTAATAAATGATTCTTTAAATCTAGTGTTCCCAAACAGGAAAGAGACGCTGAAAGGGGGCAGGGCATGGTTCCTCCAGGGCCCGGATTCAGAGCCACTCTGCGTTTATGTTTTTTAATTGGATGCTGTGATGATGTTAATAGACGCCCTACGCACGTTCTAGCGAGGGCGGTTCACATCACAGCGTGTCTTACTATTGGACGAGCCCGGCTGCTGGGATGAGGCGCCCTCCAATCAGCGAGGAGGAGGGCGGAGCCTCAGGTCCATGAAAGTTCCTCAGTATAGCAGCAGCGTAAGCTGAGAGGAGGTAGCTTACAGCAGCACGTACAGTACCACAGCACAGAGCCCGAATAGGTCCAGTCTAAAATCTGTTCCAGATAGAGCAGAACGAGCGTCGATTCTGCCTAATTAAATCAATCAAAATCTGCTTCTACAGTCCGTTCGATAGCCCGCCTGAAGATGCTGGCCTGCACGGAGATGATCACTATGTGTCTCCAGTCGGCGAAGCGAGAGCATCTGCGCTCCAAGCAACAACAGCAGCTGCAGCAGAACCACGGACTTTCCATTTTCCACGACGTGAGTAGCACATGCACGTTTGTTTGATTCCAGTTTTCCTCTTTTCCCCACAGATGTCAGTTGTGCATTTTGAATGCCATTATTTGTAATACTGTTGGTATTGGCAATAAGCACCACAGACCACCAGGGTTCCCTCAAAAGGTGCAGCCCATTCTGGGCAGGTGTAATTATCCCAGAGACTGAATGCTTTGTATGGGCTTTATGGATTTAAATGGCATATTTGATAATAGCAAAATCCACTTGCAGCCCTACATGGTGTTTTTTTTGGGGGGGTGGGGGGGACAAGGATAATCAATAAGTATTGATTAATAAAACCACTGCTGTTTTCTTTTCTTCGGCAGAAATTTCATCTTTCATATAACCACATATATCAACAGTGAAGTCTGTGGTGTGGTGCGGCGCTCCTGATGTTGTTTTATCAGCAGTGAATTTGCCTCTAAGACACATCATCTGCCAAAGAAACAGTACAAAATGCAGTGTGAGTGACACAGGGTGCCCAGCGCAACGTAGGAGGTCCTGATGAATGTCAGATGTTTTTTGGGTTGCATTTGTCATATTTAGCCCACTACAGCTGCGGCATCATGTGTGTGTATATATGTATTTGTGTGCATGGTACATGGAGATCATCAGTCAAAGTGGCTGCATTATAATATGTTCCCAGTTAAACCTCTTTATTGTCCTGGGATGTAGGATGGTACATGGTGGCTATTGTGCAGATGCTCCAGCAGCAGATCGGAGAGAGGTGCAGATGTTCTCTCTGCATGGTTAAATAAGCTCCTATAGAGGGGGTCTGGTGACTGCACGGCAGTATGTGTCAGCCTGACAGACTTGGGAAGAAGGGATATGCAGGATGAGCACACGAGCACCACACACACAAGCACACCCATGCACGTGCACTGACGTATATGGTGAAATATAACGCAAATCCTTTTTCCCGGCTCTGTTTCTGCAGTAAAATCCCCCCCTGGCCATACTGGGCTATGTTGTCTTCCCAATAGCCTTGTTATCGGCTGATAGAGAAGAGAGTGCAGTGAAAGTGGGAAAGATGGAAAAGTCGATATTCTCTGCTCTGTCTTCGGCCGCAGGCCAAGATCCTGCTTCAGGGAAGAATTAGATTTGCTTGATCTTAGTAGAAATTAAATGAAACCTATTTGATGACTCAGGGTGGTTCTGCAACTGCAGTAGCTACATGCTGCATGTGGCTTAGAGCAGTGGATGATACTGTATACACAGGAGTGTATACAGTGAAGGAGTGCATTCCCATATAGAAGTCTGATATATGGCGATATATAAAGTACCACTTAAAAGCTTAGACACAGCTACTCATAGAAGGTTCTCCTTATTTTTTCTATTTATTCTAGAATTTCCCTCTGGGATCAATAAAGTATCAATCTTCTTCTATCTTCTTCTTCTTTTTAGCTTAATACTTTACTTTAGAATAAAAGTGAAGACGTCAAACTGTAAAATAGCACTCATGGAATTATGCAGTCCACCTTAAAACCCTCCAAAATAGACCTTTACAGGAGAATAAAACAGCTTTTTTAACCTGCAGTGGAGGCTGACATAAGATTTTTTCCTAAGCAATTTTGGAGCAGTTCTATTGGTCTGTCCATCATGATTCACTAAACTGAATGTCCAGTATTCACTAAATTGAAAGGGTAACTAGAGCAGATAACATAGTAGCAGTTATAAACGTACTGGAATATATTCAGCCATGTATCAGACAAGTATGATACATGTATGATCCATATAAATTGCAAATATGTTTAATATTTAATTAGCACATACATGTATGCAAAAATATTTTGAAATATACTGTATATACCTGACACTTTATGATATATGGCCATATATAAAATTTCTGTAAGGCTTTAAAGCATTCAAGAGTACCCTTCACCTAAGCACTCTAAGTAAGTAAGATATATCTAAAAAAAGTAACATTCAGAAAACATGTAGAATATATCTTGAATTTATCAACAATTTCAATGTAATTCTATGTAACTCCTCACTCTTAGCGGTTGGTCATTTTCTATATACACTCATCCTCAAAAGAATAGTTGCACAAATAGTTGTTCCCAGAAGGAATCAACCAGCAGGGATTAAAGTTGGTGGGTAGGTTTGATGTTGTGAGGCATGCGAATGATTCAAGTTTCACGCTCAGCTGTGCATGTGACGTAAGCAAGGATGGGCCTTATTGCTGTGCCTGACTGACCCAACAGCCACGACTGCGGTCATTCAGTAAGCAGTAATGCCCCCCATGAATCATCCTGTTAGTGCCAGCACCATTCTTAGATGGCTGCACGATGTAGGGCTACATGTATGCAGACCGTTACGACGACTGCTCTTAAACAATCAGGATTAGAAACATTCTGAGATGTCTGGCATGTTGTGTTAGCAAACATGGCGGGCCGACACCATACTGAGAGACACTACTTCTGTATGTGTAGCTCAGTAAATATTACCCATATCAGTCTAAATTTATCATCATTTATTGTTGCTGGTAACCTTTATCTTCCTTACATGATGATTATGTAATTTATAAAATAAGTCTTAACCTCCACTCAGAGTGTTTCTCTTTATCCTGTACATTAACCATTTTGGAGATAAGGGGTTTTGTCCTGAAAGTGATGATATATTACATAAGAATAAACACAATTAAATATTACATTGTGATTGAAGGTGCATGGATTTAAGCTCTCCTTGAGGTATTTCAGTATTTACAGCTACCATCCTATATCTAGTTTATCTAATCAACCAGATGTTGATTAAATTAATTCAGATGTGCTGCTGATGAAACTAAGCAAATCCATACAAAACTCTATACATATGTCCAAACCTCTCTTCTTCTAACTAAATTATTCTAACCAGCATATTAGTAATGTATGTTTTAAGGCATTTAGGTTTATTTGTATTTATTCTAATGTTAAACAGACATCTGTAGTTTTTATAAGTCTGTAAGCTCAGTTAAAATTGCATGAAGTAATCTTTAAAAAGTTATTGACTCTTTTTATGAGTTAATCTAGACATCCTTATTATTCCACCTTGCAACAGAGCGCATGAGGACGAGCTCAGATCACAGCGATAATTTTTTTATTTATACTACTATCTTCAATTATACATGGCGATATTGAATAATGCATTGAGTCTATCCACCATCCTCTGCTATCAGGCCGCTGTACCCCATTTCCATTACAAACCACAGATTTGTGCACCTGCTCCTCAGCAAATCCCAGCCGAAGTAAGATTTCACATGAACTGCTTAATCAGGATGATAAACGGAAAATCGATTTCACGTTTCTCCCCCGAGTGACGGGCGACCAATTTGGAGAGAAATGAAGAACATGACCTGCTAATAAAACAAAACAAAAAACAGAATTAAATGAGATGAAGAGTTCTTTTTCCTCAGTGAGTGCAGGGCTAAGGCTTCAAGAAGGTGGCGGGTATTGTTAAGTGTTGGCGGATTATTGCTTTCTGTGGAGGATGGAGGTTTTGTTTGTGGGAGTTATTACTTTGAGCTCTCCTGCACTCTTTGGGGCTGGCTATCGTCAGCTCCACCTGGGTCCATATTTTCAAATCTATAAAGCCCGGGTTGACAGTAAGAGAGAACCGGAGAGCTGCTTAAGATCTCACGGCCCTTGTTAGAAGAAGTACTCGTTTTAATGGTAATGAAATATTGGTGCTGGGGGAGAGATATTTGGATTAACTAATGCTCTTTGTCCTTATAAGCCCCAGTTTATCTGATCCTTTGCTACATGACTCTCTCTCTCTCTCTCTCTCTATCTCTCTCTCTCTCTCTCTCTCTCTCTCCCTCTCTCCACCTCTCTCTGAGGAAAGGAGTCAGTGGGACCTGGGTCTCCCCACTGTCTCAACACCTGCCAGAGAGCTATCAGAGGCAATATCTCTCTCTAGGAAGCTCACAATGACCTTTAAGACAAATTGTTAATGATGTATTATCCTGCACTTAGCTGCTAACATTTGGTTACTGCCAACTAGAGATGGGACGGTGTGAACACTGCCTTTTATGATAAACGTGACCAAAATGATAAAAGTGATAACAACATGGTAACAATTATAATAGTAAGCTACAGATTGTTCTGCCTGTTAAATACACTCATCATCGAAAAAACAGTTGCGCCCAAAAGGAATCAACCGACAGGAATGAAACTTATTAAATAAGCATATAACATATTAAATATTGCCCATATCAGTTTAAATTCATCATCATAACCACGTAACCTTTATCTTCCTTCCTAATAGCACTGCAATCCAACACTTCCTTCTGTGTGCATCTATTTTTTTTGATGATGTAATTTTGTTATATGTATACTGTTCACCACCGCAGTGACTTTGTAATGAAGCTGTCAAGATGTGATTGAAGTGTAGGCTTTTCCAGCAGTAAAAATACTGCATTAACTAAATACTGCATTATAACAAACTGTCCTAATTACTAATACATAGGATTATTTTTTAGGCATGGATGCAAATCCTTTGTGTCGGAGTGTGTGGAGCCCATAGACATCACCAATTCAGAGTTTTCTCCCTTGAAATGCTTTACCACTGTAGCTGCCTTCAGTTGGTGCTTGTTTGTGGGTCATTCGGCCTTTTGTCTTCAGTAAGTAAACAGCATGCACATTTGGGTTGAAGTCTGGTGACTGACTCTGCTATTTCTTTGCCTTAAGAGGCTCTTGAGTTGATTTCGCAGTATGTTTAGGGTCATTATCCATCCGTACTGTGAAGCGCCGTACTATCGTTTTTCCAGCATTTGATTGAATCTGAGCAGAAAGTACAGCTCTACATGCTTCAGAATTGGTCCTGCTACTTTTTATCAGCAATCACATCATCACTCAACACCAGTAACCCAGTTCTACTGGCAGCTGTGTACGCCCATAGCATAACACTGATTCACTGGATCATGGGGCATTCCTTCTCTTCTATTCCCATCATTAATGTTAATGTTAATGTTGGTTTCATTTGTCCATTGTTTCAGAACTGGGTAGATGCTCTAGCAAAGCCTCATGTTCTAGAGTGTTAGCAGTGGTTGCATTTTGAGGTAAACCCTCTGTAAGGACATTCATGTAGGAGTCTCTCAATTGAAGACTAACAATGATACATCAATGGCCTCTAGAATGTCCTTGCCTGGACAAGATGTTGTGAAGGGATTTTTCTTTCTTCACTATGGAAATAATTCAGCATTCATCTACTTTGGCTGTATTCCGTAGTCCTCCAGGCCTTGTGGTGTTGTTGAGCTCATCAGTGCATTCTGTCTTTTCAGTTGATTTGGCTGCTCCTAAAGATTCTGCTGTATCTGTAATAGGTTTGGACCACAGTAATATATTTTTGGATTACACATTAAGAGTTCCCATGAAGAGCTACCAAATGCATATCCAACATTTGAAATCAACTACATACATTTTATCTCCTTAATTTGTCATGAATTATTGAGGGTACCTGGCCTAAAACTGCTTATCATTCAGCTGTACAGTTACTTTTGAGCCCTTGTAAATGGGGGCACTATGTTGTGTTGAAACCCCTTGAATTAGAGCTGAACTTGCACACTTTCACAGCATCTTGATTGCTTCATTTCATGTCCATTATGGAGTCCATTATGAATTACAAAAACTGTACTTACTTACTTACAATACGGACATGACTACAGATGATGTATTAGCCAGCACTACGTCTTGCACAGAGAACATCCAGAAGACAGTTAATCAGCAATAAGCAGGCCCTTTTAGCTTCTTTGAGATTCTGTGTGTGGGTCAGGTTCCTTGCCATTGGGGGACAGCGGTAACTCAGATTTATTAGTCCATTAAAGCTGGTGTCTGAAGGCCACAGGAATAGAAACAGAATGTTTAGTGTGTTTGCTTATAAGGATATCTGAACGGTAAATCTGAGTCATTGCTGCCTTATCAGGATCAGTAACCTGAGTCCCTGTTGTTTTGTGCATTAACCAAGCTAATGGACGAAATGGTGCTGTTTTGATGTTGTTCCGAGGCTGTGTGATTTGGTAGGTGGCTGTGCGTGGCAGTTTACCGTTTTGCTTGGTTTGCTCTGGCCTGCATCTCTGCAGTTGGCCGATGCACATTCACACGCGGAGGTTGTTAGCAGGGTACATATAGGATAATCACCCAGCAGCTGAGGCCTGGGCTAGAGGCACCGTCTGTCCTTGAGAGTGCGGCTATCGCTTTCCCCAGCCGTGGGGAGCATTGAAATCTGTGATTGCATAAGAATGAGTGTGCATGCGTGCAAGCTCATGCGTGTTTTGTAAATGCTTATGTGCTTTGGCTTCTTTTTTGATCAAGGACAGCGTTTTTTTTTTCCATCTAAAACAAAGAGCCCAATTTGGCAAAAGTAGAAGTACAAGAGATGGAAAATGTTTTGGCACAAGATTGGACGTGCTAGCTCTGTGATGCAGTTCAATAGCATTTAGTTCAATTGACTTAAAGTGAAGGGAATTCCACCAACATTTCAACATTTGCTTATTTGTTTATACAGATTTATTGCTGAGATGTAAGCAAGTCCTTTAGAGAGTTAGTGCCTTACACTACGTTCACACTAGCAGGCTACAAGCCACTTACACCTCAAGTTTGTCTCTTGTGGGTGTGTACAATGTTCAGGAGTTAGCTAGTACATATTATTATTGACAAACTAGTTTGTATGAAACCTAAATGCTTACATATGTGGCTACACTGTAAAAAGTCTTTTTGTTGGTCCAACCTAAAAAAATTACTTCAGTTTGTTACAAGCAAATGAATTAGGTTTTTTCAACCTAAATAAACAACTACGAACAAACGATTCTTTCAGTCNTTTTTTTAGGTTGAATAAGCCTAATTAATTTGCTTGTAACAAGTCGAAGTAATTTTTTTAGGTTGGACCAAAAACTGGTAGGAACTAAAAGTTCAGAGAGCAGGAGCTGGGGACCTCAGACCAGAGTGTCGTTTCACTGCGTCATAATTAATTAGCATAAAGTTCCGAAAATCTTAATTCGATTTGTCGCTTGTTGCTGTGTTGCTTGCAGCTTGTCACTAAATCGTAACTACAAATTGCGTACTCCCATAGGAAGTGGCTGGTCGCTTGCCGCTCTGTTGCCTGCTAGTGTAACTAGTAATGTAGTAATGTAGTAACTAGTAGTGGGAACCAGGGGTTGTGATGTCTGTATTGTAAATATAGCAGCATTATTTACCATCCAGAACAAACGGTGAACTTCTGTTGAGTGTTTATATAATTTTAAAAAGAGTAGAGTTGTGGTAAATGGGTTTTGTTGTACCTCCGGATGTACCTCCCCCCAAAAAGTAGAAGAGTGAAAAACAGGTTCACAGTCAAAATCCAGTCTCAAAACTATCGTAAAATGTCTCAGGCATCAGGGAGCGTATTCATAACCATTTGACGTAATAACTTGTATGTAATAAAAGCTGAATGCTGTAGCTGTCTGGTTCGTGTCACCACCGCTGGGAAGAATTCTGATGCTGTAAATTTCTGTAACGTTGAGCATTTCGTCAGACTACTCTGACAGAGTTTGTTTACTTCTCAGTGATTGAATTTAGTGCAGGCCGAAGCCCAGTTCCAGATGCACTTTGTGCTGCTGTGATATATTCTGAAATGGATGTTCGGATACAGCTTTTCAGTGGCTTTTTAAGAAATGCTTTCAGCACCGTCAGCAGACTACACCGGACAGTGTTCTGCAGTCCTCTACGGCCTCCACCGTAACAATCCACAAGCTGTGCAGACGAGAGGCTGAAATATGAAGTTAAATACGGAGTTATTCGGGCTAACTGGCTATTCTGGCTATTCTGTTCTGGCTAACAGCTCAGCCTTTCTGAAGGGTAGTCCACAAAGCACATGCACGGCACTGTGTGCAAGTGTGGTCGCCTCTGTTGTTCTGCATAACTCATAACAATGTCATGGTCCATGTTCCATTGTGTTCAGGTAAGCCTTACTTTGACAAAAACTAACTGTCTGCTTTCTCTTTTTCTCTTTTTCCCCAGATTTTCCGGCGTGCAGACAAAAACGGTAGGTCTGACTGAGTCCTTTCTTTATTAAAAGCCCTTTTTATTTCGTACAGTGCAACAAAATGACTTGGACTTTCAAACACTGCAGCAACCTCGCTTTTAAAGTTTGTTTATTTCAATGTCAGTCGCACAGCAGTTGGTAAAAGTTCCCCTGTTGGCCTCCTTCAGATTCAAAAGGATAAAAGGGAAAATAGTGTGAGTCTGCATTTTGGTCCTTTTTCATGTTCTCCCTTGTTCTGCTCTGGTTTGCTTAGCCACCATGAGCGAGTGATTTGCATACTGCTTTGCATAGATGATCTGATTCACAGCTTAAACGTGTCTCATGGGGTGCGCGCGAACATCAGCGCCTGCATGAAACAGTTTGATTAATTAACTCAGCCATTAACCAATAAACAACAATGTTGAGCACTGTTTACAGGCATTGGAATATTCCTTTTTGGGGAATTTGAGCAAGAATACACCGGAGCCATCCGATATTTTCATGATATAGAGACGACCTACTTCGCTAGATTGCTTGACGAAGAGAACAAAGGGAAAGCTGTGTCGTGTCATGTCATGCATGTGCGAATGGCTGCTTGGGGTAATTATAGACTTGTCTGACAGTGCAGACTAATCGTCATGCGTGATACAGTAAATGAGCTGGAATTTTATTTTGAGAATACAATCCTCCTGTGTAGCTCTTTGTTGTACTCAGAGCAGAAGAACATTAGAAAACTTTTGGTATTAATGCCTTAAATCCATTCTGCTGGTAAACCTGACAATATCTGAATTAAATAAATTCTATTAACACATGTAGTAAAAGTCAATGATTAGATTTATAACACACCAAAGTTTTGTTTGCTCAGCTTTGGGAGGGTCATTTACAGTGAATACTGTAAGTGACGTAAAACATTTGAACCGTATTTTGAGTTAAGGGTTGCTGCAGCTCTGTGCGAGGCCCCTTGGCCACAAGACTCTGCAGATTCTCCTTCAGTCACTAGATGGAAATACAGAACTTATGATTTTTGACAATGGGACAAAAACTGCAGGTACTGTGAGGGCTACAGAAGCCTCAGTAGCTTTTTGTACGGAATTGGAGGTGGAGGCCAGAAGACTTGGGACATGGGCGCTGTCCTTACACCTCTTGTGGTTTCACCCTCCTCCTCCTCTCTGTCATGGCTGACGTCCCTCTTCCAGTGTCACTCTCAGGGGCGTTGTGCAAGATTTGAGGGTGGACACCCAGTACAATGCAGTACTGGATTTTGCTGTGTGTGTTTATAGAAAAAAATCTTATCAGTCTTGCAGTTTTAACCATAACTCAACCAAAGTGATACATTTTTCCAACTTTTCCCATCCGCTGCAGTGGTGGTTTTTTGGAAGCCATAGAAGCCAAACTTCTCATTGTTGAATTCCAGATGAATCCTGTATTACGCACCAAAAATCTAAGAGTACAGAGCTCCTCCTGCCTTTCTCCACTTTAAAATACACATTCTACAGTGCTGGAACTCTGATAATCATCCGTTTCTGCCAGTAACACTGGCACTGCATGCTGATGTTTTTGTCAAAACAAGTATGAGGATGCACCATAACAGTCCAGTGCTGCCCTCGATCGGTATAGGCTATCGACCCCAGAAAGACTGATCGCTCCATCTCTAATTAGAGCTTACTCCATTATACATTTCCCAAGTGTTCCTGTTGAAGGGCCATGGTGAAGTATTGAATAGCTCAGAGGCAGCCAGCTAGTAAGTGCGGGTTAACAGTAGCGATGGAGCATCATACAGTTCACTGAGAGCGGGAGGGTGTAACTTTTTTAATTGAGAGGCTGAGAGGTAAACAAAGGCTAAGTAACAGAAGTGACTAAATTTAATAGATGACTGAACCAAGTAACAAAAATGTTGTGAGTTAAACTATAAATGCTGCAAAACCCCCAAAATAAGTATGAACTAGTATAAAGCATTTGATTTAGTTCACCTTAATATTGCTTATTTCCACAAACATACAGAAACCACCTTGGTTATGAATGAGAAAACATCACCTTCAAAAAAAAAAATTTTATCAAATAGTCACCATTTAAAAAAAATAACATTGGGCCTTACTCACCAATGTCTTCCTCGGTTTGTTTCTTAAGTTTGTTCAAGTCTGAGAAAGTTTCAAAAGTCGATGAAAAGGTCCTCAGTTTCATATAATTTGGTGATTGTGTTTAATTCATTTTAATAAATAGTAAGCCCTGACTCATTTATTACAATCATTCTTCCTCATACACTTACCTTTTGAATAACTGTTTTTAAATTTAGTTTTATATTGTTTTTAACAATAAAAAGGTGACAGTTTTATGTTTAAATGATATTGTTAGACATACAAGCCAGCTCGTTAACAACCTGAGGAGCTCATATTACAATAGGATTCAGTTGCTATAATACAGTATGAAGGATTCTGCATGTTAATTTAAAGCAGTAGAAACATGAGAGTAAGTGTATTATTGGGACTGAAATTTGGAATGCTTTAGATCATCTCAGCCATATTTGTCAGGTTTAAACAAGTTAAAAAAAAGAGTTGTACTGGTTTATTTATAAAATAAAATTATATTATTTAAAAAGAAAGGGTAGGATAGGATACTCAATGCTGTGTCGATTTTTCGAAGTGCAGATACTTGGAAAAGTGGTTCAAGTGCAAATGTCACATGATTGTAAATAGACAAGGCTTCAGGAGGCATCAGGGCACCACTAAAACTTGGAGCTTCAACCCATAATTGACATGTTGTCCAAATCAATCATCTGATCTGATCCCAGAGCTCAGAAGGGATCACTCACAAATTCCCAGTTTGCTTACAAGTTGTTACAGTGTATCTATCTTGCTTGAGTGCTTTTGTTTGCGCTACAATATAGCTACAATATAGCTACAATATGCTACAATACTTTATAATTTGTATAATAGTAATGTTTAGAAGAAGAAGAAAGAAGAACTATGTAGTCAGAAGAACTCCGATAAAACAGAAGGCCAGTAGAAGAAGGATTGGTGTCAAATGTTTAAGAACCTTGAACCATTTATCATCACAACTGAACCTCAAACCATTTATCATCTCAGTTGATTCCGACACTGCAGTGTTTTACAGAGCTTCGTTTCACCCATTGTAGGAGTCCAAAACACAAACAGACAACAGAATACACAAGGCAAAGAACTACTTTGGTAAACCTGAGTTCAGAATAATCAGAATCAGGCTTATTGGCCAAGTATGTGGACACACACGAGGAATTTGGTTTTGACGGTTCATGTCTCTCTAGTACTGTACCAATATACACATAGCTGATTGACATATTGTCATATTGCCCAGCCCTAATTTATATAGACAAAGTCACAGGTGAACCAAATCAGTATTCAGCGTTCAGCCCAGATAAAACCTATTTAAACAGTATTAGTGGCACATTGAACACTGTGTTGCAACTGTGCCGTCTGAGAATACCATTCTTGGCATCTGATTCTAAGAATTCTGGGAGCCTGATAAACACTTTGCAATAAAACATGACATTACAACAACATACACTGTTTAATGCCTTCAGTTGTTGCATACACCAAACTGCAGCTGCTGCCTTTACAGAGAACAGGCTTTACTATGTGCAATTCCGTTTTAATACGGCAGAGTTTATTTACATGTCTCTGCTAATTGGGTAACAACTCTGACACGCCAAGTGAAAGAAAAGTAGCTCGAAGGCCGTTGCGGACCATTTTGACAAACCATGTTGTCACCCAGAGACCATAGCAAAATGGTGCACAATGTTTTGAGAAAAAAGTGCCAAACAGTAAATTAAGTTAAATTGAGTTAAATTAAATTAGTGTCATGTAACAAAAATTACATTAAAAGGACAAAATTGTGTCCTTTGGGGGGTCGCAGGTCTGGTCATGTACATCCAAAGATTTGAACTATGATTGGATAGAAACTCAAAGGCCTACGTTGTAGGGTGTTGCCGTGGCCGTGGTGTGCAGCTGTGTTTACGGTCTTGCTGCAGGGCTGCTGTATGTGTAGATGGGCAGTTTGCAAGCTGTAAACTTGCACCCCGCAGTTTAACATTGCACTCACACCCGCAGAAACAGAATTGGTTGCCAGCTCTAACCTAGAATCGATATACATCCCTGAGATCAACATTCATAAGATGACTGGTTTTCATTGTCAAACATTTTCCCACAGCCGCAGTGCATTTTAAAAAAATGGAAAAAAAACCCAACACATCCGCAACAGTGTAATTTCCGCTCAACACTGCACTTTCAGAGTAACCTGAATTTTTGGGAAAACCACAAATCTGGCAACCCTTTGTGCTGAGGAAACTCATGAAACACGCACGACATAACTATTCTGACGTTTTGTTGCTGGCGCACGACACTTGTCGCCTGGACCGTAAACACCCTTCAAAAGTTAAGTGCTGTGACTAAACACTTAGTGGTCAGTGGAACTATACCGATGCTGTTATCAGACTGATAGAACACCTTTCAAACAATCAGATTGTGTGGTCATTGTTGACCACTGAAAATTGCGATTCTAACCTTCGGAAGGTAGTGTCTACATCTTTTAGGCAGTGGTCACCAGCCGTTCCTGTGGAGTGTAGCTCCAATATGCTCCAGCTAATAAACTTAGGAAAGCACGTCTCCAGAAAGAGGGTTGGTGACCAGTGATTAAGGGTTTAAAGTGGAGGTGAGTAAGAGAAAGAGAGAGCGAAGAATGGGACAGTCTGCTGTCCAAACACATCAGAAATGAGCGTCTGCCACTGGGGTGACAGCGTCTTCACCGAGGTCATAGTCACCGCACCATAAACAACAATTACCCCTCCAGTCCAATCGTCCCTCCATCGCAGCAGAGGACGGAGCAGTGCTGAGAGAGCGAGAAAGAGAGGATGAGTCACAGGGCAAAAAAGAGAGAGGGAAAGAAAGAGAGGAAGTCTGGATGCTAGACACTGCGGCGTTTTGCGGGGTTTCATTTCACCCGTTGTAGGAGTCCAAAACACAATCAGACAACAGAATACACAAGGCAAAGAACTACTTCGGTAAACCTGAGTTCAGAGTAATCAGAATCAGGTTTATTGGCCAAGTATGTGGACACACACAAGGAATTTGGTTTTGACGGTTCGTGTCTCTCTAGTACTGTACCAATATACACATGACTGACTGACAGTCCACAATATACACAACGACTCCACATATACACAATACATACAGACATTTTCCTGGTGATTTGAACAAAGTCTACCTTAACACCTTTCACTGGCTGTGGGAAAGTAGCGAGTTGCAGATCAGTTAGTGTCTAGGCAACGTGGCTGACACATATGCACTCTCGAATCTAACTAGAGCATGGTTGCTAAGTAGAACATTGAGTGCAAAAAGAGAGAGTGAAATATGAGAGGGTTTGGCTTGCACCCTTCTCCTGAGACTAGGCCTAGGCTTTAGTTGTGTTTTAGCCCCTGCATGTGTGGCTGACTTGGGACGAGTTTATTTAAAGACTTGACGAAACTACAGTTACTGGAAAAAGCCACCAGAAGGAATCGATGGTGTTCAAAGTCTGGCCTATTTCACTGAGCTATGAACCGAGCTGGTCAAAGATCTATTGGATTTTTCCTCTGCTCCATTTCTAGAGTTTTTGGCATGTGGAACCTCCAAAGAGCTATTCCCACGATCAAGAGAGATATCGGTTAGCTTGAAGATGTTGGACTGTGGCAGAATGAACTGATGTAAAAGACTGCTATTCCAGCTTCATGCGAAGGTTTATGTTTAGGTTTGTTAAAGAGTTTTTTTTTAAACTTATTGTAAAACAATATTTTCTAACTTTACTCTATATGTTATATGATATAAAATACTTGGAAAAAACTGTATTATAAAATTGTGACATTGTGATACAAAACTGTGACAGCTCATTGTAGACCATGGACAGTCTGTTAATCATGCCATCTCAGGCAGCTGGATTTTTAAAACACAGTTGGCAAACGATCAGCACCAATCAACATCCAGTCAAATCTAGTTCAGTATTCCTTCTGCCTCTAAGCTCATTAGAAAGCATTAGAAAGTTGTGCAACAACATCAGTCATAATTTTTCTTTATTCAAATCGTGGAACAAGTATCATGACTCAAATCAAATTGTGGATATCAGTCCATCCCTAGTACACCCCTAGTATACAATTACAGGGATTCAGTAGAATGAGCATGAGGGCCTACGTATAGATGCTGGTTCTAAGTAAATAAATAGATTAAAAAGAGATAAAGAGATAAGTGGACTTCATAATGGACTCATAATGCTAATTTTCAGTGTTCATAATTTCATTTTTGGAGTATACTAGAATAGATTTAGAATAGATGCTTCAATTTTCCAAAGCACAGTGTTTCTCATACTGTGTTCACCCTCTGTCTGATATGCTCTCTTAGAGCCCCCAATGACGTGGGCTTAAACACGCAGGGCCAGTGTGCTCTGATTGGTCAGCTTGCCCACCGTCTCCTGATTGGGAAACCACCAGAGCAGCACCCTCCTACAAGTTCTGCCCCCACACCCCTGTGGCGGTTTATAGAATGGGGCTAGTTTTGCTGTATTAGTTTAATGCAGAGCCTGATCCGGAAAGTCAGGTAGAATAAGTTAGTAGATCCACCTTCGCAAACTAGACTGGAGCAGGACGTTTTAGACTTACTGTTTTAGTTCTCTGTGTGTTGTGTGAGGGTGTGCCAAACTTTCCGGCAGGCAATAAGGGTTGTGTTATGAGATGACATCACCTTGTAACAGGGAAAAAGGCTGAAGTTCTAACCAGGCGTTTCAGACAGCTGAGAAAAAAGTGGTTTCTGTGGGAGAGAGAGAGTTTCTCTGTCTAGACTTTGCAAACAGTTTGCATGCAAGTCTTTTAACCGATTTTAAACGATATCTTTGCATTAATAGAATATGGATGGCCCAAATAACACTAATACTTAGGCCTTGGATTATACAGTATTATATTCATTTTCCTATTTAATATTCAGAAGGTTTGGCAGTTATTAACTCTTTTGAACTCTGGAACACTCTTGTGGGCTCCTGACAACTTTTGAGGGTACAGGATTATTTCATCAAAACAGAAATGACATTTAAAGGCTTGTGAAGACATTTAAAGATTATGGCAAAAAAAAAAAAAATCAAATTTGTGCCAGACTTCAGCTTTGCCACGTGACCATAGCCTTCGTTCAAGTTTGCTCAGGACTGTAGTCCTGGAGGGCCCCAGTGCTGCCGAGCACCTGCTTCACCTCTTCAGCTAATTAGCAAGGCCTTCGTGCGTTGAATCCAGAGTGTTAGAAGTGGCCCTCCAGGAGCTGAGTTAGACGTCCCTGTCTTGGCCGATCAATCTTATTTGGGGTAAGAGGAAAACTGTGCAAATTAGACTTTTAGCATCCAGCTACTGGAGCTCTTTCGGAGTGTGTCCCTGTCTCTTGCTAGAGATGTTATATGTCACCCTATGGTTTCTTCAGTTATATAACCAAACCATTCTGCCTGAAAGAAGGTCAGCTTCAGCCTCAGCCCAGCACCGCTGGCCAATCAAATGACAAACAGCGCGTCAAGCACGTCCGACAGCGCCCTGTGCATGTCATCCTCTGCTTCTGCTCAAGGGGCCAGAGCCAAAAATACTGGAGCTCTCAGAGCACAGGAGAGAGGAGAGGAGATGTGCTGTGATCTACAGGGATTTACAGAGGGAGGGTTAAAGCCGTGCTCCAGCCTTTTCCCAACCTAATCTCTGTTTGTTGCATCTGTAGCATACGATCGATTGCCATGGACAGTAATTTCCCTGGACTTAGCTTATTGACACAAGTCACACTCTTCAGCACCTGTCTATTGGCCTCTATTGTAACTGGATCTTTATAATTGTATTCTTTCACTTAGTTCAGGGAGAGACGTCATTATTGTTATTACAGTTGTCTGTGGGAACTGGGCATAAGCTGCAGATGTGTTGTGAAAAATTAGGCTGAGAAACATGAAAACTCCTTTCAGAAGATAAAGCCTAATAAGATGAAATCGTGGTTTGGCTGTCTCCCTACGGTACTTTCATTTCTCCCTCTGTTCTTTTGTCTGCTGTCTCCCTCCCTTTGCCAATGTTCTCTCTGTCTGCTCGTGTCTGCTTCACTTTGCTTGCGTGTTTTTTTTTTTACTTTTTTCTCTCTTTTCCCTTCTTCTCTCTTTCTGAGGCGGACGGGCAGATTGTAAAGATGCTTGCGAGTGTCTACTCAGATGGCGTCTGCTGACTTAATCTGACAGTGCTAATGGCCAAGTTTAGACAGACTCCTCAGTAAACTGAGGATTAGCAAGGAAGAATATGCCTAGAAGAGGAGGCTCGAGAGATAAGGGATGAAGACTGAGAGAGGAGAAGAGAGGAGAGGAGGAGAGGGATAGATAGATAGATGGATGGAACTGATCTATGGGCAGATGGGATGGTTTGAAAAAACAGATTTGATCAGATTTGAGGTTCAAGTCTTCATAGCTTGCCTCAATAATTAATGCTTCTATCGCGTATCAGAGCTGTATTTTGTCCTTTTGATCCTATTCTTTCTGCCGAGTGGCTTGAATCGTGTGTATAAGGACAAAATGAGCCAGACAAACCATTGAATTCTGTAATTACTGAAACACATTTGTTTCAAATGTCAAATGTATTGCAGAACTGTTTGGGTGATTCTAATTTCCCTGACAAACAGAGGTAGGAGATGTTGTCAGCCTTAAATAGCAAGAGCAAGTAACAAAACCATCCAAGCACAGGCCTATGTAATATATGACAAGTCTTACTGTAATAACCATTGCAATTTTATGGCTCATAAAATACCCAACAAAGAAATAAACTTCATTTAACAAGACGTGGCTGGTAGGACAGGAGAATGAAAACTGTGCTGTTGGAGGATATTGTGGTTCACTCATCATTTATTTAATAGCAGTCATAATGGTCATTGAGCACAGGTTTAGATGTATGTGAGATAAATGAGATAAAAGATAAGTGAGATATAGATGTATGATATTTAAGAAATGAGATATAAGATATGAGATATAAGGTATGAAACATATGAGATACAATATATGAAATATGACATATGTAAGATGTATTGCATACAAGATATATAAGATATAAAATCTATAAGATATATGAGATTGAGAAATGAAATGTAAGATATGAGATATAACATATATTAGATATAAAACATGAAATGTGATCTAAGATATATGAAATATAAGATATAACATATGAGATATTTGAGATTTAAGATGTATTGCATACAAGAAATGAGATATAAGATCTATGAGATATAAGATTAGTAAAAAGCAGGAGTTACCACTCACTCACTCACTCGCTCTTCTTTTAAACCGCTTTATCCTTCTGGGTCATGGAGGGTGCTGGAGCCTATCCAGACAGGAAACACCATGAACAGGCCGCCAATCAGTCACAAGGCAGAAGCAGGAATTTCCTGAGGTCAGAAAATGGGACTCCTAAAAAACGCTCCAGACCTGGTAGACCATGAAAACTGTCCTCATTAGATAAACGGTACTTAAACCTTTCATCTTTGAGAGAGGGGAGAACATTTAGCTACTCTCTTGCTTCAGATAGACAACATTTACAAATAAAGCAAAGATGCTGCTGCTGTTCTTAGAACAATGGACTGACCAGACCAGAGTCCCAGTGCTATAACTCCTTGGAGCTTGCGGTGTCAATCCTCATGCAAATGGAAGTGGCGGCAACAGCAGTGGCATTCCTTCAGCCAATCTCTGTCACCCATAGACGCCAGCGAGGAAGCTGTTTGTGTGTGCTGGAGCTTAGATGCTTGGCTGCCAGCTTAAAGCATTGCTGGAGGATCACAATAAACATCACCAGGCCGCCACCTGCTCCACTGACAGGTCTTCATGACCAGCCTTCATCTAGGTGTCTTCTTTGTCATCCTCTTTTTTTTGCTAGCAGTCCTGATTGTGCTGCGTTTTCCGCCATCGTCTTCTTTCGCAATCCTCGGCTGGACTCAGTCACCAACTTATGTACAATTAAAAGTCTCTATGACTGTGAGTGTAGTCCTTCCAAGAGGCTTGACGGATGGCTGTTTTGCATGGTCTCACAAGCCAGTAGCAGGTCACTATAATACTACACTCATCGTCAAAAGAAACAGTTATACAAATAGTTGCACCCAGGAAGAATCAGTTGACAGGAATGAAACTTGGTGGGCCGGTTTGACATGCGAATGATTCCAGTTTTCACTCCTAGCTGCGCATGTGACGTAAGCAGGGACGGGCCTCATCACTGTACCTGACTGACCCAACAGCCAAGATTGCGGACATTCAGTGAGCAGTGATTCACTGGAGTCATCGTGTTAGTGCCAGCACCATTGGCAGACCGTTACGACAACTGCCCTTAACACCACATCAACATCGCCACAGACTGCAATAGTGTCATGCCAGACTGTCATGGAGTGACTCAGAACGGCAGTGGGTCATCTTCAGTGACGAGTCCCGCTTTTGTCTGAATCCGTGTGTGGAGGCACCGTGGTCAACGGCAAGACGAACAGTTTGTTGTCACACATCACACGTCCAAAAGGCCTGGTGTCACTCCACCTCCACCCCTACCACAAAATCTGCAGGAACTTTGTGAGAATATTCAAGCTGCATAGGATGGATTAGCGCAGGACACCATTAGGAACCTCTACAACTCCATGTTGAGACAATATTGTCAATAAAATATTGCACAATATCTGTCTAAATTTATCATCATTTATTGTTCCTGGTAACCTTTATCTTCCTTCCCAATAGCACTGCAGTCTGACACTTCTTTCTGGGTGCATCTTCTTTTGAGGATGAGTGTATATTTAAATCAATATCTAACAGATCCATCTAAATCATCACTCTGTACATCTGTGATCCACACTGATATATATATCTTGCAAAAAATTAGAAAACACTTTGGTCAACACTTGACGCGATATATTATCTACATTGGGCAAGATGCTTACAGAATGCTGTAAAAGTTTCTGTCACTGGTCCGAGGCTTATTTCCATATATGGAGCAATTCCATATATGTAGCAATATCAGTATTGTGAAAGGAAAAACATATGATTGTATAGCCCTGATAAGGATAAGCAGATAACTGCATTGCCCTACTCTAAAGACTATTTCATCCTATGCTGAGACTGCCAGTCTGGTCAGGCATTGACAACGTAGTGCTACCAAGACCAGCCTGACCATCATACTGACCTGGCACACGGCCGGGTGACAATGACAAAAACAAGGGCAGCACACAGTAAATTGTGGAAGCAGCCAATATATTCTGGCCTCGCAGCCCCCTTTATCCTCCTATCTGAAAAAGTGAGTGCAATCAAAAGGACCATAAATTGTTAGGAAACATGCTGACCAGAGGCGGGGGCTTCACAGTGCTCCGGAACACTGTGCAGTTGCCTTGTGGTTACGCTGACAATAAGACCGAATATCACATCAGGCTTAGACTCAATAAGATAGAGTGGCAGAGCAAAGCCAATCCCTGAGGAATTGAATGCACTCTTAGGGTCTCCATCAAACACCATCTCCAGGACAGCAGAGTGCAGAGGGGAGCTCTTACACAAATGCCAGAACTTTCGCTTGGCTGCATGCCTCCACTGTGGAGACCTCTTAGGGCTGACCTCACAGCAATAATGAATGAGACTGCATCCTCGTGAGTGAGCATTGCAGTGATTGTATACTTACCTTTGTCCTGTTTTCTGCACCTTAGTGTAAGGTTTTGACCTGGAACTGTCAGAGGAATGAGGAAACTTTTGTGACAGTTTACTGAGAAATCAAATTTCTACAGATTTCTACAGTAGTAGTAGTAGTAGGCTACAGTAATGCTAGCTTGGTTGTGTTTATTAGCTTGTAGATGAGGTTAGCTGTTGGTCGATGCTACTGTAATCCCAAAGGTTGCATGATTTGTTTGGTATTGTATTGAGATATCAATGATGAAAAACAATATGATAAAAAAAAGTAAAAAAAAAAAAAAAACAGTATAAAATCAAAAATCCTCTCAATTTGGCAAAACAGGGGGATGTAACACTGGAAGCAAGACTGTTTTAGGCCAGAATGACTCTTTAACACAACGTAGTTTAAAGCAAGCGCGGCTTACAGGATCCTAATTGGTTGTTAAAAGTTTCCATTACATTAGTTTCATAGCAGCACCAGTTCCAAACTAAAGAAGCCATTTTAGACACCAAGCATCCCATGTCAATTAGCTATTTCCCTGAACTATTGTTTTAAATGCGAACATTCAAACAGGCTTATGGACCCCTGGGATGTCCAAGAGCACACACACAACGAAAACTTCTTAATGCTTTGTATCAGTGGACTCTTCAATTTCTGGTTTTTGTAAATGCCTCAGCGATAATCCTGACACCTGAGGCGAGAAAAATGAGCTTGGAAAGTTCTGTTATTTTGTATTCTAGATAAGAGGATTTACAACCAGGACATATCAGAGTTGTTTCGTCTTCTTCTCCCCCCCTTAAGTGTAAATTGGCTGTTTTTCTGGTTGCTAATCTCCTTAAAGATAGAGGCAGTAGGATTCTGGAACTTTTAATAGAACTAAGTATGCGAATCTGAGAGGAGGCCGATTAAAGATTCTGGTCAGTGATATGTTCTGCAGCGAAGCTGCTTGGGACCAGATGGCTGCCAAATTCGCCCTTGAAACAGCCAAAGAGAGTTTGGATGTTGTCTTGACATGCTACAATATGTCCCTTGTCACCCTCCTGGGTAATTATGTCTCTGATCATTTGGTCTGTGTTTTTTGTCTCCTGTGTGGCCTCCAGAGGCACACCTTTGTATTTTGTCCAAGCTTCTTCTTAAAAGTGCCGAATCACTGCTTAGTTAAATCTTTCCACTTGAAAGAGCCTCATATACACTCATCAGAACAATAGTTGCACCCAGAAGGAAGTGTCATATTCCAGTGCTATTGGGAAGGAAGATAAAGGTTACCAGGAACAATAAATGATGATAAATTTAGACCGATATGGGCGATATTTATTGAGCTACACATACAGAAGTAGTGTCTCTCATAATGGTGCTGGGCCGCCATGTTTGTTGGTCGTCTCCACCAAGTCGTCTCCACCAAGACAAAAGCGGGACTCGTCACTGAAGATGACATGCTGCCATTCTGAGTCACTCCATGACAGTCTGGCACCACACCATTGCAGTCTTTGGTGGCGCTGACGTGGTGTTAAGGGCAGTCGTCGTAACTGTCTGCATGCATGTAGTCCTGTGTCATGCAGCCGTCTACCAGTGGTGCTGGCACTAACAGGATGACTCATGGAGGACATCACTGCTCGCTGAATGCCCACAATCGTAGCTGTTGGGTCAGTCAGGTACAGCAGTAAGGCACGTCCTTGCTTACATCACATGCGCAGATGAGTGTGAAACTTAAATCATTCACATGTCTCACAATGTCAAACCTACCTGCCAAGTTACGTTCCTGTCGGTTGATTCCTTCTAGGTACAATTATCTGTGCAACTAAACCTTTCACGATGAGTGTATTTACTTTTCTGGGCACTGGTTTGTCTTAAGATAGAATGTCAACTGAAACCTGGCAAATATTTAAAAAGGTGAATATTAATTGTTGCATCGGTTTTCTGTCCTGGTCCTAGAGCAGTGTTTCACAGCCCTGGTCCTGTTGACACCCTGCCCTGCACATTTTAGTGGATTCCCTGCTTTACCACGTCCCCTGGAACTCTGAAAGGGCTTGTCAATGATCAGTTGAATTAGTTGTGTTGTGAGCAGGGAAATCTCTAATATGTGCAGGGCAAGGTGCCTCCAGGACCAGGGTTGAGATACATTGTCCTAGAGACCCGCTGTATAATTTCATATTTTTCCTGCTCTGCAGGTTCCCAAATTGCTCCTGGCATTACATGTAAAAACAAAACATGGCACAGTACTTTTATGTAATTGTGGAGGTTCATTAAAGACAGGGAGTTTAAATCTGTTTTCTTTCTAATTAGGTTAATCTTGCTCTTGTAGGCAAACAGTCCACATGCATGGAGTGTACCCTTTGCATAATGTTCCAATGACCAATAAATGACCAGTATTTTTCACCATATTTCTCTTCTCAGCATAACCAAAAGCTAGCAATCTAAACCACCTGCCTGTAGCTACCCGTCACCCCTTCATTTCTTAAGCCATACACCATTGTTTGTTCGTCTGTTCTTTCATTCACACAGTGTACAAACTGTACAAACTGTAGCATTTAAGGTGGAATAGTACATTAGATTAAGATCTAATCTGGCAATTATGAAGCCTGTTTAATCCTCATTTGAAGACAAACACCAGTCATCACTGACAGTTCAGTGGGGAATATATGAAAAGTGCCCCTTCATAGCCTGGAATGTAGTAATCCACCATTTTACAGCCGTAGTTCCATTGTTGTCTTTGGGGGTGTAAATTAATTCTCCTTATTCCACGATGCCAATATAAATAGTTTTCCATTGTACAAAACATTTAAAAGAAAGGGTTTTCTGAGAGGTTTTTTAGGAAACCAAAAGTGGTGCTTCTGTGGCTCAAAGAACCCTTCATTTTTAAGCATGTAGGTGATAATTTATTTCAGGTCTCTTGGAGAAGAGAAACGCTAAAAAGGGAAGAGCAGTGGTACTACAGAGACAAGATTAGAACCATCGACTGAATGATTCTAGCCGTAGAGCTTAAAATAGTCCTTAAACTGACAAAATAAAGAATCAAGAAGAGGTGGTACAGTGGAGTCTCATTCGACGTGGAAAATGGCTCCAAAGCAGATGTTAATGATTGGCTAAAAGGAGTGATTGCATTTGAGTGTGCCAAAGGCCATAGTGTGAAGGAAGAAGCTGAATCTGCAGGTGTATGGAAGTGTACGGTCATACGGGTCTACCAGCAATGGCTAGAGTCCCAGTCTACAGGCAATTCTCCTCAGAAGGCATCCACCAAATCTGGCCCAAATGCACAATTCTTTGATGCAAGTTTAATTGAACATTGATGTGGCCTACATCCATAACTTCCAAATGCCAAATCACAGCTGGTTTTGATGCTAGTTGAGGTAATACATGCTATTAGGTATGTTTCAGGCACAGGTGACTCGTTTTCTGTCCGGTGAGCTTATTTCTGCATTAATACCTTTGGCAAACTGATTGTGAAACTACTATTAGTAGCAGGCAGTGTGTATTATTTTAGTCTGTAAAGTAAGGAAAACATTTTTCCTCCCCGTTGACATTCTCTGATTTGAAATAAGTACCGTTCTCAAACTGAAATTCATTCATTTCAGTGCGTTTAACTGCTATATATAAATATATATTTTTTTACATCATCCCACTCATTCACCGCTCAGGCAGACTTTGCTGAGATAAATCGGATTGCCTCTAGTCTGGTTCTGCTCGCTGTATCTCTGACTCAATATTCATCTCCCTCAGCAGTCTCTCTCTCAGCAGTCTCTGCCTGATTTACAGCCAAAACTTTTCTCAGCTCAAATAAGGCAGTCAACAGGGGCAGCCTGGCGAGCCACTTCATATTTCACCACCAATGAGGAATCTCAGGTTCTGGCCCAGAAGCACTTCTTCCCTTGATCCTTGAACTTCAGTTGATTGTTGCCTTCCCCCCTACCTGGTTCTCCTGATGCTAAAGCTGTGACTCCATTGGCATTGAAAATCCATCTCATGAAGGACAACAAATGGAATCAAGCTCTCAAGTCCTTCACGTTGGGTCTCAATGATTGGAGAACCAAATGAAGCTCTTGGGCCAAGCAAGGGGCATCTTCAGGAGAGCCGGAAAGTGCCCAGGGAGAGTTCAACTCGATGATGCTTGGAGCTGCTGCGATTCAGGTCATGTGTCGCCACCAATCTGGGCAGGGAGGATTCAGGCTGGTAATTTGATACTCAAGTTCCTCCCCTGTCCGCGCTCTATTAGGCTCTCTGGCTGCGTGATTGATGGCCGAAGTCCTAACACCCACACAATCAGAGATTCGAGGGCACCGAAGCCAGATGGTACTTTATGTTTCAGGAATGATCTATGATACTCATCATCTAAGTGATGAGTGCTCATGTGACTGACTAGCTTTTCGCCTCATGGTGACTAGCGCTAATTTAGATGGTCATATAGACATCACACTCCAGAGGGAGAAAAGCTGAAAAGCTGATGAATTCAAATTTGTCATTTGAAACTTGGGATATGAAGAACTGGTTGCTCTTCAAGGCAGGTTAAATTAGAGCAAGATTAATTTTGATGTTGTCTGCGCCTTAATTCATATCTGCCTATGTAAAGTGGATAACGAGCAGTCGCCCGGGCAGTAGCAGGCAAGAAAAAACTTTTTTTTCACCCTCATGGGTAATACCACAAACTTGATAGCTCCCTTAAAAAGTTGACACTGTGCTGAAGCCGGTGGATTGATTATATATACAATTATATTATGTTGTAGCATCGTTCTCCAAAGATCTGATCCATAACACGGCTTTACTAAATACTGAGCATACAAAATTCAAGGGAAACTGGTGCTCATGCTCAAGCTTGCACTCGGCTCCTGCTGCTAGCAGGCCAGGGTAGTACTTGGAAGTCTTGGTCATGCTCCTCCAACCAGTGTCGGACATTTCTAGCTTTGTGGCATGTCGCATTGTCTTCCTGGAAGATCCCATCCGCCCCAGGGAAGACAATCAGCATGTATGGGTGTACATGATCTATAAGGATGGCTTCATACCTAAATCGGTTGAGAGTACCTTCCACATGGATAAGTGGGCACAGGGAACGCCACAAAAACGTGACTTCCTTCATGAGCTACGTGCTGCCACCGTTGAAAGTAGGAAGTGGTCATAATTATGTGACTCGACTGTGTACAATAAGACTGAAACAAAACCGCAGAGTGTAGGTTGGTGTACAGATTAAAGCTGACTACAGTCACCAGTCGTTACTGAGTGCATCATGTAGATATTATATCCATAATGCTCTGGATTTTAAATGTGACAGAAAACCTTTCTGGTATTTCTTAATCCAATTTTGTTGTTTGCTTTAAATTGAACAGTATTTTCTCCAGAGGGATGTAGGAGGATACTTCTTTTATCCCCATGGAAAGACTAGTGGGCTCAAATGATATACACAGAGTAGTAATCCATTTTTTTGGCAGCGGGGAGTGCTGTCTTAATAAAGGCCTATCCTGTTTGTTCTGGTTTGTTGTTTGTAATACTGAATCACCACCTAACAAAGTGCGTCCAGGAGTCTATCAACACTGGTGACCTGGGTAATAATATCTAAAGCTGCCTTCCTGTATCTGAGTCACGGCGAAACTAAAGCGTCTTGTAACATTACATCCAGGAAAGTACATTGAGCAATCAGTATTCATTTCAGGCAGCCTTTCATGAGTGGAGAATACCTGATGAATGATATTAAACCAGCTTGCTTCTGTTATTCTTAGAAGAGCCATGGAGTGAAAAACTGAATAGTTCTCACTGTTTTGACGTTTCGATAAAGTTTCAAAACACTGTATCCTGTATC
This sequence comes from Semaprochilodus insignis, assembly GCA_034552555.1. NCBI lineage: Eukaryota > Metazoa > Chordata > Actinopteri > Characiformes > Prochilodontidae > Semaprochilodus > Semaprochilodus insignis. The sequence continues at coordinate 34,864,640 of CM067476.1, read as the reverse complement.
CTTATCAACATTTGGGTTCCCAAACTTCACACAATACAAAATGCTTCTCCAGCACCGGTGTTCTCGCAATTTTTCGACCCATTGAACGGTTTTATCTGGTATGCTCACCCCCCAACCCTGCCCCCCAGACAGCTCAAAGTTCTTCACAGACAGTTGTCATCAGCAATAACAGAGATTACACATTTTAATAAGCGAAAGACACAAATCAAATGTAGAAATACCACAACATCAGTTTTAATTAAGTGCTGAGTTATATTTCTAAATGTTCCTTAAAAGTGTGCACTGGGCTTGACTGTCTAATAGAAGTTGGAATTGAGTTCCATGGTTTAGATGCATAATAACTGAAAGACTATCCAGACTATCCATGTTTTCTGTATTTTATGGAACATGTTTCCAGGTGGCCAGAATCTGCAGATTTAAAATGAGGAGTTGGAACATAAACAGAAAGACATTCTACTTTATGGTATAAGCTGGTGCTAGATTATATCAAGCTTTATGGACCAGTAGCAGAATCTGTTCTAAAAGTACAGTTCTCACAGGAGTGTTACTTATTTTAGTTTTTGTTAGAATCTGTTCTGCTGTTCTGCGTTCTGAGGAATGGATCTTTTTGTTGGGAACCCCAATAAGAAGACCAATACAGTGATCAATGCTGCTTGTAACAAACACATGAACAAGATTAGTGAGTTGACATGAGGGATGAAAAAAAGCTCTTCAGGCACTTCAGGTACAGGTTTGATATTTGTAGCTAGAGAACCGAGTCTGTTATAAAGTATTTTTCTCTGAGCTTTAGTACCAATCTCAGTGTTTTCTCTGAGCTGTACTAGCTATTTCAGTATTTCATTTTTTCTTGGTTTAGTTCTGAAAATTCTGTGACATCCACAGAGAAATATCTGACACATAGCTTCTAAATCTGTCTACAAAGTCTAGACTGTCCAAAGGAATGGAGATGTATAATTGAATGTCATCAACATAGCTATGAAAGTTTATATTATGCTTTATTATTAATGGCATCACCTAGAGATAACCTGTACAAAGAGAAAAGCAAAGGCCCTAAAACTGATCCTTGTGGTACTCTACCAGAAAAACTGCAGTCTGTTTGTTAAATATTCCTAATTATTCTTAAAAAAACGATAAGGACATTCACCAAGTTCTTGTTTTGGCCTCCTGAGGTATTATTACAACTGCTGCACCATTTAAGGTAGAACTTGAAAATTCAGGTAATAAGCTGAATGTCAGTGCCAGAATATAAATGCTGCACCATTTAAGGTGGACCAGCAAAATTCAAGTTTCAGCCTCGTAGTTTTGAATGCTGGCAGGATTTTTAGTAAGGAGTAATAGTCCTACCTGAATCATATCCTACCTGGAGTTTTATGCACAGAACTACTGACAAATATGCACTATGGCAGGACGGTTCAACAAGGATTCTTCTTCTTTCTCAGTTTTCCGTCTGGTGCAATTGCTTTTGTTGGCGATGTCAAACTAACACCAAACTCCTTCCCTTTCCTCTTTTGTTGTAGATGATGGCAAGCTCTCCTTTGAGGAGTTCAAAGCGTACTTTGCTGATGGGATTCTCACAACTGACGAGCTTCAGGAGCTGTTCTACTCCATTGACGGCCGACAGGCCAAGTATGTACCCCCCCGCACTGATTTCACATCTCAATGCTTTCTGTATAGGCTTCAGTGCCTGGGCTTTTGGAGGCACCTGCCTGGTTCTCCTTAATTGCTGTTCACTGCGACATGCGGCACGGCTTGCCTTTAGAAGCGCTTGCAAAAAAAAGAAAAAGAAGGAACGGAATAAACAGTTCAAAAGTGAACATGGAAAAAGATCAAGGCAACGGCAGAGACGAGATGTATGACTCAAGGAAGAGAAATTTCTTTAGCTGGAGGCCTTTGTGTCGGCAAAATGAAGGAGCGACTCCGTTTCAAGCCTCACAAAAGCGCCGCACCGCAGGACCATATCAGCACACGAGATCGAGTTTGAATTTTAAAATTTGCACTCTGCGTCTCAAAACACTTCACGGGCTCTTTCTAAAGGGGAGCACAATCTGCAATCAGGGAGACCAATCTCTTAGTAATTACTGTATTCAAAGGCCTACAGTAAATTAGAGTTCCATAGTCCTGGAACAGAGACCTGTTCCATGCACAGCATGCATCTGAGTCTCTCCACAACAGCAGCCCAACTCCCCCATACTCATTAAAACATTAATCCGGCCAGTAGATGTGCAGAGGCTGGTGCATTATTCAGGCTAGTTAATGTTCCACCCCTGCACCAGACTTTAGGGCTGGAACAGCTTTATTCTTACTTGCTTCCAGAAATAGAAATGTTTGATTACAAATCATTGCCTTTGCCTTACTGCCTAAGTGAAATGAATGTTTTATGACAGAAACTAACACTGATCAGTAGCTAAAAACCTGTCATAGCCTGTTGTGTAGGCCAGTATAATTCAGTATAGTTAAACAATGAACACCAATGCATAGAGCCATACACTAGCTAAAATAGTTTTATTTAAATAATGCTTTTATTGCCTTATATTGTTGTAATTCCTCAATTTGACAGACAGACAGACAGACAGACAGACAGATAGATAGATAGATAGATAGATAGATCATCGATAGATAGATCAGTCTGTAGATAGATAGCAAGATGGATAGATAGACGGATCGATGGATAGGTAGACGGATCGATAGATAGATCATCGATAGATAGATCAATCTGTAGATAGATAGATAGAAAGATAGATAGATAGACAGACAGATAGCACAGGGGGCGGAGCTTCAAAGACATCTTAATATTTTCCCTTGGTTTCTGTTTTTTTTATTATTTTGATTATTTTCTACAGGTCTGATTTGTACAACTTAAAGATGTATTTTACATGCTGTTGTCATTTTACCTACATTCCGTGATCAGATTTACTGCAGACGTATCTCACAAAGCACATTACCTTCTACAAATAGAACTCTGTTTGACTCTTTTTATGATGTCGATTAACAACTTTCTCTGTTAGTCCAGGTTTAGATATTAATCCTGTGATTAATTTGCATGCACATGACATTTAGGACAATCATGTGAAACATTAGGAGGAGTCAAGTTATTATATTGCATATAGCTTGTTATTATAGTGCTTATAGCTGTGATTTTCGCTAGATATTCTTGATTCTATTCTATATAGTGTGCTTGTTTCAACTGCTAGAAAATGATATGACTGATGGCACAAATGTCATGAAGGATCAATTAATGTGAACGAAAAGAACCAGAAGTGTCCACCTCTGTCAGAAGACTCTTCCTGATTGGCCAGAAGCTCAGCCTTGATCGGACCATGTCCTTGATTATGATCAACCAGTTATGGAGCAAGCTAGTCATGCAACATAAGTTATTAAGATGATGTAGCCTTGTAAAAACAATTGTGAGACAGACAGAGAAAGTCCTGGGTGAGATTGAGATTGAGCCTGATAAATCTGAGGTTTGTCAATGAAGGATGTGTATACACATACACATATATACACACACACACACACACACACACACACATATATATATATATATATATAGGAATTGTGGGGTGATGCTGGTCCCCATTCATTTATGTTCATGTCTGGTAATGACGATACATAAACATCTACAAAATGGGGATTTGCTTTACCTGGATTACATTACAGAGAAATACAGTATAACATTAATTTCTGTAGGCTATCAATGAAAATGCAGATAGCAGCCCAGTGTTGTCTAAACATGATGCCTAATAAATTTATCAGTTAAGTGTAAACAACAATCTGATATGACTCCCTGATATGATTCTGATATTAACCTCAATATCAACCCACATTATTAACATTATTACATATCCCCAGGGACAGAAATGCGTAATTGAACGAAGCCGCTAAGGATGTTTCATACCTGAACCTGATCTATGCGAACATATGTGCAGTTTAAACAGCCTTAACCTCAAATTCCTGCTCCTTCTTTCATTACCCTGTCGTCCAGGTGTTGTACATTATGAATGGAGCAAGCTTACAGTCGTCTCGCAGGAGCTGTCAGTCAGTGACAAATCCCCGTCACCTTGAAGGACCAAGGTCAAACCAAGACGCCATTTTGCAGTGTGGTCGGGGGATAGCACGCCTGTTTGGGCACAGCTTGTGTGTGTGCTCTTCAATTACTTAAATCATTAACCAGATCCATTTCTGCTTTTAATTTAGCCCTCTGAGCCTCATATTTATTAAAAGTCCATTAATGCCTCCAGGCAAGTCCATGCAATTATTTAGCCCAAACTCTTAATGCTCCAGATACATTTGGCTTCCAGCTGTGGTTTGATGCCACAGTTCACTCACATTAGGGGGGGGATGGGCACAATTTAGATTGCACCAGAGCATGATTAATAATTTAAGTGCATTTGCATTATTAGCTTTGTGAACTGGGTTAGATATCCAGTTACATTAAGGGAAGTCACTAAGAAATCCAGCCTCACCGTTTATGTCTTTTTCAGGTTTCAGGTTTTATGACAGTGATTATTATAGAAAACTAATCTATTATAAGATCATTATCTTGGTAGGTTATTCAGGATGTAATTATAGCCCCCCGGCTCCCACAATCAGAAATGTAGCACGAATCGGGCTAAATTTGAGATTTTGGTAACGTTGTCAGGAGCCAATCTCTCCAGTAATAACAGCTCGCTTTCTAATCATTGCATCTGCTCAAATTCAATTATCTTTTTTTCCCTCCTTTCATTTTCTCCTTACCTTTTCCTTCCCAGCAACCTCGATACAGACAAGCTATCAGGTGAGTGTGAACAATTCCCTTCTGTTTATCTTGTGAACCTTTAAATCTCCATAATAGAATAATGAATGCTTCTGTTGATGTCTTGTAATTTAAATATTCAAATAGTGTCAATTCACCAAACATTGTAGTAATAAAAAGGCGAATAAAATGCTCATATCTCTAAAGTAGATGAGAAGAGGAGCTTGGTGAAAGGAAAACTCTAGTCTGTCTGAAAGTAAATTAGCTTCATAATTCATTTGACCGTGCATTAGTACTGATGTCAAGCAGGAGAGCAATAGTCTCATTTGTTTAAGTGCAGCCAATCTTTTAAATACGTGGCCACGTTTGCCTCCAGAAGTGTGTGTGTGTGTGTGTTGGAGTGAGACTGGCAAACAGACAGAAAGAGCAAGAAAGAGAGACAGAGCAATGGATGTAAATCAATCACGTAGCATCTTCATTTCAGGCAATTTCCTTTTACTCTGCTTTGGCTAAAAACTGCACGTGTCCGTCCCATTCTGTCTCATGTTCTCTCTTTCTCTCTCCCTTCCTTTCAGATTACTTTTCTCAGCATCTTGGGGAATACCTGAACGTGCTCTCAGCTCTAGAGAAGCTCAATGTTGCCATCCTGAACGCAATGGACAAAACTAAAGAGGTGAGGAAACAACAGAAGCCCTCAGAACATACGTTTGTGGAAGTGAAGATGAATGGTGGTTCATGGAGTGTCTTCATTTCAGTGCAAAAATATGCAGCCATTGTCGCAGTAGCAGGGAGCTGTGATTCTGCCGTGAAGAAAGGCTGAACCTCCTCCACAGATGGAAACTTTCATTAGGCTAAACATAACGGCTGTTTTAGACAATCAGCATCACTCTGTGTAGATTCAGGCCCGCCTACTTACATGAATTAGCATGCTAAAGTGCTCGTGTGCTGCTGTGAACTGGGCTTTGTTGTCGTGGAGAAGCAGAACATCGCTGTAGGTGGAACTGCGCCGTTGAGACGCAGGCCTGGGCATCTGTAGTGCTTTGTCAGCACATTTGGACAGGCCTCTGGAGGAAAGACTGTGTGTATGTGGGTGGGTGGGTGTGTGTGTGGGTGTGGGTGTGTGAGTTTTTTGTTGATTTAGACAAAGTCCATGTCTAACAGCATGCCTGATGAGATGGGCTGGTTGTGAACAGTTAGGGTGATTGTACACTGAGATTGTTCTTCATTGCTGTGGAGTTCAGTTTTTGGGGAATGAGGTTTAGAAAAGCAGCATTAAATGTGAATCTATTAGCATCTAGACTCCACCTACTCCTGTATATCCACTTCTCCATCTATGCATCCGCCCATCTATCCGTATCAATCATCCCTTTACTCATCTACTCATCCAGTCCTTCATTCATCCTTTTACCCATCTGTTCATCCATCCATTCTCCCATCCATATGGAGGGATGGTTGAATGTAAGGATTTATGATCCATTCACTTGTTCACCTATCTGTTCACTAATCAGTCCCTCTAACTATCCATTAACTATCCATTAACTTCAATTCATGCAGGATAGACAGACGGATGGATGGATGGATGGATGGATTACCGTCTACCTATTTACCCGTCTATTCAATAATCAGTCCATCTATACATCTATCTATTCATCCATCCATCCGTGTTATCCATTCATTCATCCATCCATTCATGCATGGTGGCTGACTGACTGGCTGCTTGGATGGGTGGATGGATAAATGAATAAATAAGCAGATGGATAGATGAATGGATTACCCATCCACAAGAAAGGTGAATCCATCCAACCATGTATCCATGCTTTCATCTGTGTATCCATTCACACATTTACCCACCCATCTATTTTGAAGATGAATGAGTGGAAGGTGGATGAATGGATGGTTCGTTGGATGGATGGATGGATGGCCCATTCACCTGTTCACCACTCTATTCACTAACCAACTGTTTATTCAATCTTTGATTTATGCTGAATAAATGGATGGATGGATGCATGGAAGGAGGGATGAATAAGCAGATGGATGAATGGTACAAGAGATAAATTAATAAATGGATAGATGGATGGATCACCCATCTACATATTCACCCATGTATGCTCTTATCCCTCTGTCTATCCAAGCATCTGCCGCCCACACACATCTGTCTTTGCGCTGCCTTGTCAACGAGAACCATATAAGAGATTTATTGCACTTTTGTCCGGGTTTCCATCTTTATGTTCGCTGGCAGCTCCTTGTGTGCTCTGTAACTGAGCGTACTAATCATTGTTTTGACAGCTGATGTTAGACTTTTAGATAGATGCGTCATCTCCGACGGAAGGACATCTGGTTATGTGCATGATTGTTACTTAAACTGTTGTTGGGAATTTAAATATGTAAAATTCTGTCTAAAACTGCTCTAAACTATTACAGCACCTGCAGTTGTTCAGGTGGTGCGCTGCTGCTTACCTTATTGGCAGGTGACCCAGCAGAGACTGATTTGAAATTGCACATAATTACACCCATTTACATTAGATTCACACATGGGCAAATTTGTGCAGGAAAACAAATTATGCTGCTGTCCATTATCCCCTCCTGCTGCAGCCGAATGCGCTTACACTGCAGGAACTGGGCCGAGAAGCAAAATGAAATGGACACAGTTAGCCCGGTGACTGCCAGGCAGCCGAGGCATTGCCTGACTTGAATGAGAACAGCGACAGGACTCTGTTTGAGTATTAATTATAAGGTCTGTAACAGCACAACATTGGATATCAAGTGATGTACTATGAGGTCATACATATTTGAAAATGTGGTTTTTAACTGACACGGTTGCTTCTCTTCACGAAACCTGAAAACCAAAGATGCAGGACGCAAGGGTGTAGGATGAATTATTTACTGAGATGGTGCAAATGGAAATGTGGCCCATATTTGAGGCTGAATAGCTCCAGATGAAGGAATATCAAGCATCTCAAACTGACATGTGGTGGAAGTGATCAGTTGTGCGTCACATGTCAGTCAGAGACAGACATCTGAACAGTTTTTGAGAAGGTTTTTGCAGTGGTGTTAGAAACCTCCTCTCTCAGTTTCTGGTTCCATGTTTTCATTCTAACTTTATATAACTTTATATAACTACAGTATATATAACTATATAGCTTATATAGTGGTGTTATAGTAGTTATTTAATAATTGGATAGTGTCCCAGATCCAGATTAACTCTAATCCTAGACTAAACTGAATGTTACTACATTTAGAATTCAAATTCGAATTTAGAACCATTTGCCAATTGTGTTTGCCAACCATTTCCCAATTTGTCTACCACATTTAACCCAGCTGTGAAGTGAAACACCCACATACACCCACAACAGTGAAACACACACTAGGGGGCAGTGAGCACACTTGCCCGGACTGAAGTCGTGCCCTTGAACAAGGCACCTAACCCCTAACTGCTCCCCGGGTGCCCTGGATAAGGCTGTCCACCGCTTCCTAGTGTGTGTGTTCCTTGGTGTGTGTATGTATGTGGGTGTTTCACTTCACAGATGGGTTAAATGCAGTAGCCAAAATCCTTGTTACTTGTATTTTTTGGCACTTACTGTGCACTTATGTTTATGTACTTATGTACCAACATTAGTTAATCATAATTCATTTTCACAGGACCAACCTCTTATTATCCCTAGGACCTAAGCAGGCTGTCTTTTGCTACTGACTGATATAGGTAAATGATTGGCTGCCGTGTTAGCAAACCTCTTTATAACCTCAGCGTGAATGCACAGTGGTAAACCGCTGTAAGCTGAATAGGAAAATAAATGCATTGTTTTTTCAATGGCATCACAAAAGCAGTGTGTTTAAAATGAGCTCTGTTTGCAGCTGAGTTTCCATAAATGGACTGCATGGGGTGTGAATGACATGTTTTGAAGCTTAGACAGCGTTTACATTCTCTATCAAGCTATTTTATTTCTAACCTTATTTACAAGGTAAGAAAATGTGCATGATTTGGGTCATTTAACTGTGAAACACAACATTTGGCCAGGACTAGGTTTAACGTCCAAATACTGTTCGTATATCAACTAATGTTATACAAAGCATAGCGAGACACTGAGATTATCACATGATGGGCTGACCTGGTTCAATACACTCACGGTGTCAGAGCTTCTCCTCAGCACAGCCCAGCACTGAATGGTAAATTTGTGTGACGTTTGCCATTTAATTTTTTATTACTAGGTTAATTACAATTAAAGATGATGGCATAACACATTCACAGCTTCTACTGAACTGCATTTTTTAATAAAGAGAAAGTTTGAACCGACATGCTTGCTCGCGCATCTGCTGCAGTCTCAAAAGTACTTGAAGAAAAAAGTTGCTTTTGTTAGTGATATTATTAATAATAATAATAATAATAATAATAATAACAATAATAACACAAAATAATAAAGTCACTTTTTCTTCAGGTAATTTTAGATGATTCCTAACTCTAAAAGAGACAAGGGAGCAAACGCCATAATAAGGTGAGAGTGGAAGCTTCGTCATTGTCAAATAGAAGGTAACCCTGTCTCTGCCCCACCCCCTGCACCCTGTTTAAGGTCCCAAGGAACTCAGGATAAAATATGAAAATTGATAGAAATGTATGAATGTAAAAAACATGGTTTAAAACATGCTAATCAGACCTTTCTGAGAACTGTGTGAGCGTGGATAATGAGTAGCTACAGACAGGTGGGCTAGCTTGCTAGCTTTTGGTTATGCTGGTTTAGTTTTAGCTTCCTAGCTTTCTCTGACTCCAAAACTGTTTTGTGTGGGCGGAGCAAGAGACATCAGTTTTGTGATTGGTTAGGAAATGCTTACAGAAGCGTTACCCAAGATTAGGACCTCCCAGTTTACATGAAGAGAGAAATATGATCAAATATATCAGTCATTTATTAGGCTTTGGGAAGGTATTCATAAGACACACTTTGTAGATGAATATTGTGCTCCAGAGAAACAAGATTAATTTTATTAGAAAGAAAATACAGATTTAAAATTAGGGGCTTTAACCATCTACTGTGGTTATGCCCACGCAGTTATCCGAAAAAGAGGATTCTGTTACTGGCACAGGCCGGAGTCACACACACATATTTAGACACATACTTGTGGGCACATACTTGCACTCTTTCTCTCTCTGTCACACACACACGTGCATGCTCACAGGAAATGTCAGCTCAGATGGTGTGATCTGACGACTGAATGGGACAGCACTGAACTTTATTACAGCCTGATAAAGAAAGTTGTTCAGCCTCATTTGTCATGCCGAGGTTGTGTGCCTGATAAATGCTGAAGGACTAAATGAGACTTCATAATACGAATTTTGCTCAGCACGAGAGCTTCCTGAGAGTGCGACAGGGGAAGACGATCATATCGTTTATTAGTCCCGGGCCCCAGAGGGGCTACACTCTTGACTGACTACTGAACAATTTCACCAAAAAGGATAAATCTGATAAAATGAAAGGAGGCAGCTTTCTTAACTGCTGAAACAAACGTGTTCAACTAGATATTGTTTAGTATTAGACTCTTAATCCTATACAGTTCCAGTGTTGCTGCAATATGGCATGTGGATTAAAGAAAGAATATCAAATATTTGCTGTTAGCATTGAGGATGAATTGCATTATACTTGCTGTTTGCTTGTTTGCATTTGCATGTGAAAGCATGATGCAGTATACCAGTGTGATGCAGAAATCCATTAATTGGACAGTAGCCCAGTGTTTTTTGTTCTGGCTCTGTCCTTTAACCTACAGGATTTTAAATGAAACAAATGACGACAGTCTCCTAGTGCTCATTCGGTGGATAATTTTAGTTAATACAATCAAAGAAAAGACTTTTCCTCATAGCTAGGAGGTTAACTAGATTAACTAGAAGTCTGTGTGTAGCTTTATTGACCTGCTAGCGAGCAATGAGGGTTGAAAACAGAGGGGTAAAAATGATCATTTAAACACTTTTATATATACTCATCGCCAAAGGAATAGCTGTACAAATAGCTGCACCCAGAAGGAATCAACCGACAGGAATGAAACTTGGTGGGTGGGTCTGACATTGTGAGATATGCAAATGATTCAAGTTTCACACTCGGCCGTGCATGTGAAATAAGCCAGCCCGGGCATTATCGCTGTACCTGACTGACCCAACAGCCACAATTGCGGACATTCAGCTGAGCAGTGATGCGTCAACGTCGCCAAAGACTGTAATGGTGTCGTGCCAGACAGTTATGGAGTGACTCAGAATGGCAGTGGGTCATCTACAGTGACCTGCTTTTGTCTTGGTGAAGACGACCAACGAATCCGTGAGTGGAGGCACCGTGGTCATCACCAAGATGAACGGTTTGTTATCACATGTCACATGCCCAGAAGGCCTGGTGTCACTCCACCTCCACCCCTACTGCAACATCTGCATTGACTGCATGAGAATATTCAAGCTGCATGGGACGGATTAGCACAGGACACCCTTAGGAACCTCTACAACTCCTTGCCAAGACGTCTGGCATGTTGCGTTAGCAAACATCTTGGTCCAACCCCATACTGAGAGACACTACTTCTGTATGTGTAGCTCAATAAATATTACCCATATCAGTCTAAATTTATCATCTTTTATTGTTCCTGGTAACCTTTATCTTCCTTCCCAATGGCACTGCAATCATACACTTCCTTCTAGGTGCAGCTATTCTACACTTTCAATGATAAAAATCCTCTTTTTTTTCGTTTGTCAATCATGCAATCATACACATTTCTATCAAAACACATTCCATCAGTGTTTGAAGAAAAAAAATTGCATAATGAAAAATCAGTGGTTCTGCCAAATCATAAAAGGCTTTTTATGGTCCTTGGAGGTGCAGCATAGGGATATTTGCAACTGATATATATCCTTGTCATTTCATATATTCTGCATCCTGTTCAAGGACAAATTAACATAATATTGTAATTCTAAACAATGTATCCTTTGCCATCATTGACAGCCTAAGACCTGTGACCCACAGACCTTACTAAGCTCTGCCAGGTCTGTAACACTGTCCCGTTCAGTTACAGCTTGTTTTGTGGCTTTTTGACTCATGTCAAAGTGATATTCATGCTCAGTGGGGTTCAGATTGCTTGATAAACATGGCCAGTCAAGTTTAGCCTTAAGAATACTCTAGATTTAAAACACTCCGTAGTTGATTTAGTAGCATGTCACTTCCCTGCTGGAAGGTGAAGTGCTTTTCGCTGAGTTCTGAGGCATTTGGTTGGGTCTAATGCCGCTGTTTACCTTATAATTCACCCTGCTGTTGGCTTCAGCTGTAGCATCGTCGATCTCCTTGGCAGCCATGCAAGTCTGTTCCATCACGCTTCACAGATGAGGTTGTTTGCTTTGGATCATGAGTTTTTTTCCCCCAGGTTCCCTCATTCCATCACTCTGGGACAGGTTAATCTATGTCACATCTGTCTAGAAAAACTTTGTCCCAGGTCTCTGCCAGCTTTTACTGTATGTTATACATAATTGTAGCCTTTTCTGTTCATGAGGCTCAAAGCCTGTTACTGTATTCTTCTCTGTATGGTGGTCTTCCACTCGTCCATGCCTCTATCCTGAAAAGTGACCTTGATCTGTTCAGCGCTGTTTCGTAAAGATTGTGTCAGTCATCCACTTCAGTCATATGTTCCTGTGATTATGTGGGGTCTGCTAAGTCATTTGCTTTGTTACCGTAAAATAACAGCCTCAAAATCATTCTGATGTTATGCTGACTTGTAATAGGGAGAATGGGGTCTCTGTCAGTGCCTCTTCCAACCCAGAGCACCTGCTATAGCTCTGTGTAACTTTGGGGGTGGAGCGAAGAGACCTTCACAAGAACAACTATGTGTCTGCAGCTAGCTGTAAGAAGAAGCTAGCTCAGTATTCCCAGCATAAACATCAAGTCAGATGCTGTGAAAGGACCGAAGAATACATTGTCAGAGGAAGTGAGGAAGAGAAAAGAGAGACTGACTGAGCAAGAGACTAGACATAAGTAAAATCTCAGACTGGCTTTTTTAGAGAGTCTGTCTGCTAACAGAAAGCAATGAGCGACTGTTTATCCCTGCCAAAACTATTTATGAATGATTGTGATGTAGGCTGTAACCTTATATGCGCCATCCCTGTCACACTGCCTTTTGTACTTCCGGAAGCCAGTGGTCATGTAAACGCAGTCCTGGTTCAGGTTGGCATGCAAAGAAGCAAGATCCTTTCACCCCGAAACTCTTTTTGACAAAAGTCTTTGTCAGTCTCACACCAAATAATAAGCCTGTAAAGATTGCAACCTCCTGTAATAAAACTCTGTAATATTACTCTACTCTGTGAGTCTACATGGCTCTTTCTCTTCTGTTGTCTTTGCTGGTGTTGTGGACTCCAGTCTCCGTGGGAGATTAAGACTCTCTTTTGCATGCACATGTACTATGCAGACATATGGACACTACAGATTACACTTGTGATTTTGGTTATTTACACATGGAAACAATCAAAGTCACGAATACGATCAATAGTGTTAATATGTCTACATGACGTATGTGAAATCAGATTCTGTATCTTTTAGCTTGTCAACAAATGGACATGTTCCTGAGGGGGCTCGAAGCATGATTTTCATTTATGGCAGTGGTGTATTACACTGTGCAACTGTAGGGGGAGCTCAAGAGCAAAAAACACCCCTTGTCCCATAATGCTGCTTTAACAACATACAAACCTGACCCTGACTCACCTAATGTTTTGCCACCTACACCGACTCTAAATGATTTCATTGATTCTGAAATTTTCCACCATTTCTTTCTGATTTCTCAAGATTATCTGCTTTACTAGCATTAATACTTCATAGGACTTTGTGCTGAAAGACAAGGATACAGCCATGCATTCAGAAACAACATCAGCTGGAATCAAATCTGGATCTTTTATAGCTCACTTACATGACCTAATGATGTTACAGTATTTACCTGGCCAAGAAGCACTGAAGCAGCTAATTACATTACGTTGCTGGTCCAGAGAAAAACAAGTATCTCCGAAATGGCAACCTTACAGGAGAGGGCAAAACCAAATTTAATTTTAATGGAAGTCAGTGGAACCAGACTTTTTTTCCCCAAGTGATTTTAGGCCATTTCTGTTGGTCCATTCATCGGGAATTTTTCATACAGTGTAAACAGCAGCTGTTGTGTTCAAATGATGCGTAAAAGTAAAACTCAACAAAAATAATTGTTTTTAGATAGATAGTTTTTTTCTTTGGACAACGACGATATGGTTCCCTGAAAAAAGCGGGGACTGCGTATTACTTACACTGGTGGCTATATAATTCACCTAGTGTAGATCTAAATTTATATTGAAACTCAAATTACATCTAACATTATGGCTTTTGGTCTCATATTCATTGTCCAATTGTGAATCCAGTCTACTGGAATATAGAGCCAGACAGTACAAGTGTGTCTCTTTCCGACTACTTTCCGTTTCCCACTATTGTGATAGAGATACAGAGCATGAATGGTAAGGAACAAACAGTTACACAGCTAAGTGTTAAAGTGATTAAGAAAAGTGACTATCATTCCAGTAGGGGCAACTAAATTACATAAGATTCACCCTTTAGTACCATTTAGTGAGGAAAGACCTGCAGAGCTCTTTTCATTTCAGTTCAGTTCTGTGCAAGATAGCTTTATTGGACTGACTGTACCAAATACAGTGTTGCTGAAGCAAAACGGGATGTAAGTGTCTATAGCCAGACATATTCGGTAGCTTTACTAGAAATCATGCTATTAATATAAAGAATGAATGTATAGAAGAAGAACTTGGTAGAAGAATGAATGTCAAGGGTAGGGGTCTGATAAGCATTATGGGGTAATAGTGAGGAGTTTGTTTGTGACACCTGGTTCTGGTGATATGCTCCGACATATTCTAAATATCCATCTCTCTCTCTCTGTAGGAGTACCAGGGCTCGTCCGTGTTGGGTCAGTTTGTGACGCGCTTCATGTTGAGGGAGACATCCAGCCAACTGCTGTCTCTTCAGATGTCTCTGCAGTGTGCCATGGAGGCCGTGGAGGAACAGAGCAGCCCCCCACCGTAAGGAATCACACCCCCACAACCCCACCCACCCAGAGACACACACACAAACATACACACATACACATTCGCTAGATTCTGAGTCAGCACTGACAGAACTGCTCTCTTTTCCTCCAGCCTAACGCTACAATTAGTGCCTTTAAAGGGGGTCCGGGGGGTCAGCTTTAAGAACTAAAAGCAATAGAAACAGCTTTTCTTTCATGCATTACAAACCCTGGAAATGAGACCCGTTACTCTCAGTGGAGTTCATTGAAATCCTTAATGAACCTCAGCACCGTTTCTGTGTAGGTGTCTGTTTTTTTGCCACTGACTGTGACGACTCATATCCCCTATTTTATTTCCAATCTTCTTAAGCAGTATCTAGGCTACCGTGTCCTTCTTGTGCCCACCTTAGTCTTAAAATATGTCCTACCTGTTTATCTTAATCTTGTGTAATTGTTGATTCAGTGTTTCCTTTTTTGCCTTTTGGTATGACTGCTGTTCCTGCAGCGTCGCCATAGCAATCGAATGCGAGGTGATGACGATTATAAAGAGTAATGCAATGCTGTCAGTTATGGTGAGTGTTGTTTGAGGTCTTTCTTCTACCTCTCCTTCTCTCTCTCTCTTTTCAGGGCTGAGGTGAAGATTCCAGAGCATCTGGCTGTACAAAAGAATAACAGAAGATGCGGCCGCAGAGTGCAGAAAAACATGTGCCTGTCTCCTACAGACCCGTACTCTGGCATCCTTACTACAGGTAGCAATGCACACTGCTGCCCTGTATTTTGTGTCATTCATGATGCCGCCTGAAACCACTCCTTGCAACATCAGCATGAATGGGCTGAATAGACCAAAATATGTACAAGTGTTGGCATTTGTGACGCCACAAAAACAATTCATTTGGAGGGAGAGTCAGTGAGAGAGGGCGAGTCGGTGATAGAGGGTGAGTCAATGATGGAGGGTGAGTTAGTGATGGAGGGTGAGTGTGATAGAAGACGAGTTAGTGATGGAGGGAGTCAGCAATAGAGGGTGAGTCAGTGATGGAGGGTGAGTTAATGATAGAGGGAGAGTCAGTGATGAAGGACGAGTCAATGATAGAAGGAGAGTCAGTGATAGAGCGCAGGTCAGAGATGGAGGGTGAGTCAGTGATAGAGACCAAATCGGTGATAGAGGGAGAATCAGTGATGAAGGACGAGTCAATGACAGAGGACGAGTCAGTGATGGAGGGCGAGTCAGTGATAGAACTCAAGTCAGAAATAGAGTTCATTGATAGACGGAGAGTCAGTAATGGAGGGTGAGTTAATGATAGTGGGAGAGTCAGTGATGAAGGAGGAGTCAGTAATATAGGGCAAGTCAGTGATAGATCACAAGCCAGAGATGGGGGGTGAGTCAGTGAAATAGGCAGAATCGGTGATAGAGGAATAATCAGTGATGAAGGATGAGTCAGTGATAGAGGGTGAGTCAGTGATGGAGGGCGAGTGAGTGATAGAGCTCAAGTCAGAAATAGAGTTCATTGATAGAGGGAGAGTCAGTGATGGAGGGTGAGCTAATGATAGAGGGAGAGTCAGTAATGAAGGATGAGTCAGTGATAGAGCTCAAGTCAGAGATGGAGGGTAACTCAGTGATAGAGGCCAAGTCGCTGATAGAAGGAGAGTCAGTAAGAGAGGGACAGTCAGAGATAGAGTTCAGTGATAAACGGCGAGTCAGTGATGGAGCAGGAGTCAATGATGGAGGACGAGTCAGTAATAGAGGGTGAGTCAGTGTTGGAGGGCGTGTCAGTTGAAGTTGTATTATGATTATTTGAATGATTTATCGAAAATCAACGATTGATTGAAAATTGAGAGTGTAATTTGAAGCCAAAACATGTGCACATACTTTACTAAACATTATAATAATAAATAAATAATAAGTAAACTTTTTGATCCATTCTGATATTCCAAAATCGATGTTCTAAATCTATCCAATCAATGCACTGATGTGCTTTTACCCCCATACATACCTGACTATGAACTGCAGCCATATCCTGGATGGTGTCTCATTCTCAACCACAGTGTCTGATGTAGTTGCAGTAATGCGAAAACCCATCCAAATTTCTAATTAGTGCTGATTAACCGTTAGTAGAGGCTGAAATCTCAGCTGCTGATGTGTTTCTGCAGAGGTGTCTTTGCTCCTCGCCTTGGCCCGACAGTCGTTATTGGTGCTGCAATTACTGTCAAAGAAGCATTAGCCGTGTGTTATGAGGCCTGCCATGGTGTCGCCTTGACAGCATAAAATTAGCTTGAGTGTTAGAGCTTGTCCTTCAGTGATGAGGGTCAGGGTCAGGGCTTGCGGTTGTGGCTGTTGAGACTTTGTCTCAAGGGCTGTAGTCTTGATTGCATCTGTTATGTGGATACACTTCATGTTCACACTAGCGAATATTTATAACCTTACAATGAAAAAAAAATTGATATAAGAACACTTGATCCTTTGATGTCAGAACTTCATGATGTCAGAAGGCAACACACGGTGGACCAACATCACATTAGGCAGGTGGTAATGAAGCTTTGGCTCATCAGTGTGCGGTATTTGGTTGAGAAGTCATTCTGGAAATAGTAACATATAATTGTATTACAGTACAAAGAACCCTGCCTCTATAATCAAGCTGCCTTTGTCCAACAAAGCATACCAAGGAAGAAAGCAGTATGGAAAGCAGCTGAATCCATTGACAGGGAAGAAATGAAACGATTTAGGTCCCGCGTTATTTGGATACATGATCTACAAATGCACAAATGATCTAGTAAGTGGTAAAATTCAGTAGATTTTCATTAGAGTTATAAATAGGATTAGAGGTTTAGGATCTGGATTATGATCTGGGTTGATGTCATGGTTAGAGTTGGAGTGATCGTTATAATAACAATGAGTTAAAAGTCAAAGTGACACTAACATTAATGTATTGGTATGGAGTCGTGGGTAACACATCTGCCTCCCATGCTGTAGACTGGGCTTCAATTCTCTACCTGGGCAACCAACCTACACTACACCAAAAAGGGTCCTTGGGCAAGAGCCCCAATACTACCTTCATCTACCTGTGTAAGAAATTATTAAGTTCTAAGTCGCTGTGGATAAGAGAGTTTGCCAAACGCTGTAAATATGTAATAGATAATTGCTTGAACATAATTTAATGATAAGATGACCTCCCACAGTGGATAATCCAAATAAAATTCACTGAGATTAAAGCTATATAAGGAGAAACTGGGGCTTTGCCAAATGCCTGATCAGCTGGTGTGTTGTAAGAAAACAGTTGAGGGAGGAGAGCTGTCCTTGCCTCCCACTAAGCAGCCTACAGCAGTTTCTCTGTGGAGCTGCAGGAGCACAAAAGCTTGTCAGTTTTTTGAGTACACTGCAAAAAAACTACTTGCCATGTTTTTCAAGGCAATAAATCTAATTCTACTTGTAATAAGATTATCGTAAGCAGGTTGTTTTATTATAAAGTGATAAGAATGTATTTGCTTACATTTTTGTCTTATTATGATGTCTGATTTTGATCGTACTACATTGGCAGGTAAGTGCTTGATGGATTTAAACTGCAGTGAGGTCAAAGTGACAATGTCTGCGTAACCTTAATATTAGAATAATAATCTTACAGTAATCTAATGATGGATAATGTTAGGTGTACTGTATTGCTTACATTTGAGATGTTATGTATTGCTCTGTGTTGATGTGTATTATCTCCCAGGTGTTACTGTGGATACAGATGATCATTGGTCCTCTCAGATCAACAGACTGCAACAGCTCATTGACAAATTGGAGTGCCAGGTAACAAACTGTTCATCCAACCATCCATCCTTCGTGTATCCATTACATTGTACATTATGTACATAACTCTCTTGATTTGTTTCTACATCAGTCTGTTCATTTATCGGCCTGTTAATTTCTATCCGTCCATCCTTCCAATCACATATCCTCCTGCATTTAAACCTGTTTGTCTATCATATGATTCATCTAACATGTCAGTGTTCAGCAGTTCAGCAAGCATTCATTCAGTAAAACACTACTATCTTGGGCTTAAATGAGAGCATTTGCAGGAAGAGTGATAGGCTTGTGAGATTGTGTGCAATAGACTATTGTCTGATCGTGGCCCATAGCTATCACCAACTGACTGATGAGTATCATGAGTAACAGGCAAACTAGAGCCATTTTCCAAAAAAACACCCCAAAAAAACAACGCTGCTTTTGAGTGCGCGTTCAGAAAAAAGCCACCCTTAATGGCTGCAGACCGAGTGTGACTTACAGACTGCAGATCCTCTTAATCAGTATCTGAGTCATGCTCCGAAAAAAAACGGTCTCCAACTTTCAGTGCTTTTATGAGAGAAAATATCTGCTATTAAATAATACAAGTTTAAAGCTCAAAGATTGGGATTTTTGTGTGTTGCTGATGGAAAAGAATTCTCATTGTTATTTCCCAGGTAAAAAATAAGTATATTTTAATGTACTACAAGTGTACTTTAATATCAGCAAGCACATTATTGTTTTGTGTGCTAAATACAAGTGCTGTATATACACATTACACATGTAGTAGTTACAAGTACATTTTACCTCAGTAGTATCTCAGTGTACTTAATATATGTACACTTCCCATGTAAAAATGTAATATATTTTAAAGTACTAGAAATGTACTTTAATACGTACTTAATGTGTATAATGTGTACAAAATAGTACAGTTAAGTACAATTAGTTCTATTTAATTAGATTTTAATAGCAGTAATGATTATATTTAGCATGCTAAGTACATAGTATATGAAAATAGCACACTTTCAGTCTTGAGTGCAAGGAAGTATACTAAGTATACAGTACATTTAAGTATGCTTAAATTAAGATTCAAATTAACATGTCCATTTAGCACTAGTCTCATGGAGTCACTCATCGGCAGCTACGTCCTCCAGTGCCCTGTATCACCAAACCAGGTATTGGGGTAACTCCACAGAGGAGCCTCATTAAAGGGTACCCCTTTTGCTTTTCCCTGTTCCTTTAGTCTGTTATGAAGCCTTTTGTGCATGTGAACTGTCTGCAAAGTTATAAAGCCTAAACTACACGCCAGAGTGAGAACTCTCTTCTACAGAAAGCACTTTTTCTCACTTTTTCTCTTATCTGAAACACCTTGTTGGAATTCCCTCCCTTTTCTCTGACATCATCTCGTAACACAATCCTTATAGCCTGCCTACCAGCAAGTTTGGCACACCCTCACACAGAGGCCTAAAAGAGTAAAAACTGACCACTCCAAAAACAGCCAGATTCAGTCTAGCATGCAAAGGTGGATCCATTAACTTGTTCTACCGGACTTTCAGGATCAGACTCTGCATCAAACTGATACAGCAGAACTGACACCATTGTAAGAACAGCCACAGCAGTGTGGGGGGAGGAACTTGTAGTAGGATCCAGTTCTGACGATTAACCAATCAGAACGGAGGGGGCCAGGTGACCAATCAGAACACACTGTTGGGAAGTGGGGCTTAAAAACACAGGAGCTCTAACAGAGTGTCTCAGACAAAGACTGAACACAGATGTACAGTATGAGAAAAGTACTGTGTTTTGAGAAAACCGAAGCATGTAAATCTATTCTAGTACACCCTAACAATTAAAGTTTAAGGCTGAAAATATGCATAATAGGTCCTCTTCAAATTATAGAAAATAAGCAAATTTGTATGTCTGCTCTGAAACTTAAGCTAAGCTTGTCCTTGCCTGTGGTTTGGTAGCTCTGGATAGGGTTGCTTTGGCTGTTTAACGTCTTGTTAATATAATGAAACAGCCTCTAGGTACTGGAGCCTGTTATTATTATAAGGCTATTAATAATGATAAAAGACTGCCTCTTTTGTTTGATGTGACCACAATGTCCGAATCATTTAAGCCCTTGTTTATGTTTCGCAGGAGAACATATATTCACACTGTGTGTGGTAAGGTTGCTGTAGGGCTTTATCTGACTAACACACACGGTCACAGTGAAGTGCTACATTTTACTGCTACAGAATGTTCTGAAGTCAAGGAAAATGTATTTATACTCCTGTAAACACGGACCACACATTAAAAGAGAAGCAGGATAACAAGCCAAATATGATTACATTTGGGTTCCCTGACATTTAAACCATCTTGATTGGCGATCGTGATCTACCAGTGGTTTGGCTCAAGCCTATGTTGTGATTTCTAAATACCCTTTTATCTCTAAATACTCCTAACCAGAGTCCAAAGCTGGAGCCCCTGAAAGAAGATCCGCTGGCCAGTACATATAAATCAGTAAGTGTCCATCTCCTGCACTGCTACTGCAGCATCACATATTCTGAAGTGTCTAGCTCTCAGATTACAGCCAGCTGCACTGTCTATGCTGAAGAGATGAGGAAGCTGAGAATGCAGGTTCACTCATCTGATCGATAAGCTTTGGAGGAGTCTGGCTTTGTTCTTTAGATGTATTTATCTTCGCTCAGACACACACTGTCTCTTTCTATTTAAGAAGCACCCCCTCACCACATCTCTTCCTCTGTGTGTCTTTTACTCTATCCATCCTCCATCTAGAACATTCTGTTGGTGCAGAGGCAGATGACAGTGACAGAGGAAAATCTTGAGGAGTTCCAAAAGACCCTGAAAAGCTATGCTGATTCCACGACCAACCAGAGCGACAACCTTCAGTAAGAATCTACATGTGCATATAAACCCACGCACACTTGCGCTGTGTAACTTCAAGGTCTTGGTTCAAGTTCAAGTGCAGATTTATTTATATAGCAGCTTTCAAACACAAGGCAATTCAAAGCACTTTACCGAGGCACTAAACGGACATTAAAAAGTTACATTAAGTACTCTCTCTCTCTCCCTCTCTCTCTCCCTCTCTCTCTATATGTGTACATAGTCGAGTCACATTATTATGACCATCAGCTAATATCCAGAGTAACCGCTGGGTGCAGCACAGACAGCAGCTAGATGTGCTGGGAGTGATGCAGTAAGGTTTTGGTAGGTTGTCACAGTTATCTGGAGCAATACTGACTGCAGTGCATCCCACAGCTGCTGGAGCATGCGTGGAGGAGGATCCCTAGAGTGAACAAGACAATTGTGGTGGTCCCACAGATGCTCAGCTGGGTTAAAATCTGGGGAATTACGGGGCCAGGGTAGTAATTGGGAATCTTGGTCATGCTCTTCGAACCAATGTCAGACATTTCTAGTCGCGTGACATGGTGCATTTTCCTGCTGGAAGATCTCATCCGCCCCAGGGAAGACAGTCAGCATGTTTGGGTGTACGTGATCTGCAAGGATGCAAACAATAACAGAAACAATAAAAAGCAAAAAAATCAGAAAAGTATTTTGCTCAAAGGATATAGCAGACAGTAATGTTGTTACTGTCATTTTAGTAACAGTAAAGCTGCTGTTAAAATGATCCAGTAGTTTTACTTTATTTTGGCATACGGAGAATTAAAGGCAGACAGGCCAGAGCTGCAACTAATGATTGTGTCTCCTATCAGTTACTCGACTATTTTCTTAGGTAATCGACTAATCCATTCTTATTGCAGTGAGAACTTATTTAAATAATGGCACAAGAAACCGAAATATCAACATTTATCATTAAAGTATTACTATGTTTGTTTTTCGATTAATCAATTAATCCAACAGTTATGTTGTTATTTCAGTAAGAAATAGATGTAAACAGGGAAAAAAGTAAGTGATTACACACAAATGGTGTATTTCTTTTGTTTACATTACTGTTACCGTAATTCTCAACTATTTTTCTTTTTCGATTATTAATTGATTCATTGGCACAACACCAAAAACATATAGCATTTAAAATAACTTTTAAAAACTTTAAAAACTTGAATTATTAAATAGAAATAAAACTTGGGGAATCAAAAATACGATTGAATAAAAGAAATGATCGAGTTGAACAGAATTTTAATTAAGCCTTTAAGTCTATTACTAAACATAATAAAATAAAATAAAAATAGATTCATATTACTTCCTTATTTATCATAATTAGTGACTGTTTTTAATATAGCACCTTTCCTGTTTTTCTGATTTCTAGTGCTAATTTAATTATGTATTGAATTATGTATTTCCCATTTTCTCACCATTTATATGATCCCATGTGGGTCATGTCTTAAAATCCTGGGGGACATCTGATATACCACTAGCTAAAGGTTTTATGTTAAACATTACTGTGTTTACAGCCAAACATTTATGACTGACATGGACACAACTTTATGACTATAGATTTTTATCCATTTTAATTGTTAGTGCATGCAGCTTTTCCCAGAGGTGTCCTAAAACAGATTTGGCCCTGGATTTCATTACTCAATCGCTCCCTCAACGTGGCGCTCATCTTACTGCACTGTACTGTGCACTGTACATTCTGTTTTTCTACATGTAGCAGACATTAAACACTTACGCTAGTTAGTCACAGGTACTTACCCATTATCAACAGAAGCTGAAAACATCAGGAAACTCAAGTGTTTCTTATTTTGATTTGTTCGTACATTATTCTCATACTGCTTTGAGATGCTGGTGTGAATCCACTTTGCATATCGTGCGTGGCGTCACGCTGTGACTAACTCCCTCTGCTGTTGTCTTCATCACAGTTCTGTTTGTACCACAAATGATTTCTTGTTATGATTGAACAAAATGACAGAATCTATATTGAGTGTGACTTGAACATTTTTTTACCTCTTCCTGTTTTGTGGGGGATTTTTGGCGGGACAGCACATATATATATATATATATTACACAAGCGGCTGCAAATATATCACATATATATGCCTTGTTTCAGCTTTGATAAACAGCTTAAAGCAGGGGTTCTCAACCTTTTCCGCTCCAGTGCCCACCTAATAATTACTACAAAGTACAGCAGCCCACCAGACTCACCAGACAAACTAAAATCAACTTAAATAAAAGTAATAAGTAGTAAAATATCTCCATGAAATTTGGGTAAAGAAAAATTATGATATGTCCAATTTCAAACAAGGGAGATATGAAAGCACCCCTAGAAGGCTGTCCATCAGTGGCTCAAACGGAAGATGTTTAATTAGCCTACTACTGGGATGTTTTTATTTGTACATGTGTACATCAATATACATATATTCATATTAATATACATAACACTAATATGGTTATATATAACATGTCTGGCCTACTAAAAACTACTGCCTCCATCTGAGTACACCAGAATGTGCTTCATGGCCCACTCCTGGTCCATGGCCCACAGGTTGAGAACCTCTGACTTAAAATTGTTTGGTAAAAATAAAGCAAATACAAGTTTCCTCTTATCGCAAATGTAATCAGTCAGCCAAGACCTGTTTGGCGTGCAAAGTTTCCGTCTGTAGATTTGCACTGGAACTATGATGCTAATGTAGCTCTGCATGCACACTTCCGTGAATCATCTCACGCTTTTCTCAGTCCAAGTTCATTCTGAGTAGCCTCAAATAGTTGTGCTTTCTGACTCTCTATGACATATGGTTTTCTATAAATGCCAACAAAAGTATAGTAGTCACCGTTTTGAAGCCTGAATTTATTAATTTTTGCAAAATTTGTGATGCAAAGTTGTAATATTTGCGCATACTATGTGGTGTATATGCGTCCATTGCCTTAGCTGCATTGTGTTAACAGCAGTTATCTACATTAATCTTGTCCAAGAAAGCCGACAATGATGTCTTGAGTGACTGACAACATCCACCCACCACTTGAAGCCCACCCATCGCTTGAAGTTAAAACCTAAAATCAGTTATATTGAAGACTTTTTACAAATTGAAGTTTGCACATTTCCCGATGGTAATATAGTTATAAGTGATGATTGTTTCATGTAATGGGCTTTTTCCTCCTTCAGAGCGGAACACAACAAGCTCAAAACATCAGCAGTAGCAGTGCATCACCAAGCAGGAAATAAATGCATCAGAACAAATGAAAGCAAATCTTCCCTGTCACACCAGGGAGAAAAGAAGAAATTGTTGTTTTGGTGTTTGGTGCAGCTATTTAACACTCATCACCACCATCCCTCCTTTCCTACAGCGTGTCCATCCAGAAGCTGCCTGAGAAGAGCTGCTACATAATATATGAGTTCTGGCAAGATCGCATTTCCTGGATGAGGTATGTGTGTAATTGCGAATGTGTACTTGTATAACACATAATACTTGTGAGTGAGACTGTGTGACCCACCCACAGACCTAATGCTCAGCAGTTAACTTCAAGGCTCTGATAGCTTCACTCTCACTGGCTGTCTGAGGATGGAATCACAGTGTAAGCATCTAAGCTTTTGTTCCAGGCAACCTTAGTTTTATCCACTGGGAAATTTGGATTGGAGAAAGTTTGTAAACTCAATGGAATCTCTGCTGGAAATATATTTGGTAATTTAGTTTGAGATAATTATGTGCCTCATAAACAATACGCACTCACATGTTTGGAGAACGGATATATGAGGCATTATATTTCAAGCATGACAAACCTTTTGGAACTGCTGAGATGAGGAAAAACTAAAAAAAGATAAGATGCCAGGTGTCTAGTTCACGCACACTCCCCACAGAACGTTGGTGGACTATTCTCAGTCCAGCTGTGATACTGAGGTGTTTGAAGAATCCAGCAGCACTGCTATGTCTGATCCACTCAGACCAGCACAACACACACTAACAAACCACCACCACGTCAGTGTCGCGGTGTCACTGCAATGCTGAGAATGATCCAGCACCTGCTCCATGGTGGTCCTGTGGGGGTCTTGACAATTGAAGAACAGTGTGAAAAGGGGCTAACAGTGTATACAGAGAAACAGATATACTACAGCCTGTAACTGTAAAAAATAAAACTGACAAATATGTATAC
>CM067476.1:34779104-34815868 GCA_034552555.1 Semaprochilodus insignis | reverse complement strand
GTGTGTGTGTGTTTGCTTGATTAAAAAGCTAAATAGGATTTTCCGTGACAGTTACATCTGAAGGCCTCGGCAAAATCTACACAGGCAGAAATGTCAAAGAGGCTGACTCAAGCTGAGCTATTTTTCTCCATTTCCTATATATCGTATTCGCAGTTTTGTGCTTTTGGCATCAACAAAAGCACAAAACATGCTGCTTCCTAAATCTGTGGAATTAATCACACCCTTCTGTATCATATCAGAAGCTCCTCAAATGTCAAGTAAATTTTCTGGAGTGGGATACATATGACGGATGTGACTGGGGTAATGAGCGAGTGTGTGGGCAAAGATAAGAGTTTCCTCAAAAAGCCATTGGCTGCTCTCTGTCACTGGGACACTGTGATTGGATCGGAGGAGAAAGACCTGTCGTATAACCCAATCAGAAAGCAGAGCATGACAAACGAATGTGACTGAATGGGGGTGGAGGAATTCAAGGTAAAGTCTGTTTATTTAAGGGCCACACACACTCAGAGCCCGCTGAGCCAGGACAGCACCGGTAATAATAAGTGTAATAAACCATAACCTCGTCTATTTCGCTGCCACAGGACAACATTTTTCTTTTTGTCCCCAAACAGAGCCCTCCTGAATGTCTAGTCATTATAGATGGATGGATGGACAAAGAACAAAAGGCAAAGCATCTACTCAATCATCAAACTCTCATGTGTGCCACCGGAGAATCTCATTATGTAGAATCAACCATGGTACTTTGCTTCATCACTTGAAGGCCAGACATTTTAACATCGCCTGTCACAGGCCTTGGAGCTACTGCACAAGAAGATAACAAGCAATATCAAAGCCTTTTGTTTCAAAAGGAAAATTTCTTTGAAAATTTCATTGGAGGTAAAGAAATATCAGTAATAGCCAAAATTGCCAGTGTATGTTTAAGTGTGTTTCAGTAAGTTTAAATTTCTATAGCTTCTTATCCGCAGCACAGAGTGAGCTCTAGTAATGATAAAAGCCTTCTGAAAGCCTTGACAACAGTCAAATCCCTGAATACTGAACATTTTATTGTGCAGAACTTTGAGTATTTTAGTTCAATGCCACTGCAATTTGAATAGAGCCAAACATTAAGGCCATGAAACATTCCAGCAATAAAGGAAATGTTAAATTGCTAGTTGCTAAACTAGCATTATCAGTTTTGAGTAGCAGACGTGCTTTTATGGGTCCACACCACACCATCTGCCATCCACACTCCAAGGTCTTAATTAGATTTTCAGGTGAGGCCTGGCAATTAGAACTCACTAGCTAGTTGATTTACATTTACTAGCCAGTCGAATTACATCATTCAAATGATTAATCAGAGATTTGCTTTGCAGATTTGCAGCTTTGCGATAGCCCATATGAGTTAAGAATTCAACCTAGCTAATAAAGGCACAGCATCAAACTAGCCAATCAATTTGCAGGATTCAACTAGAGAATCTGACCGCAGCATAGACTAACCAATGAGTGCACTGCATTCATTTAGTCAGTGAAACTACATATTTCAAATGACCGATCATAACACCGGCACTGAACTGCCCAGCCGGAACACTGCATTTGACTACACTGCAAAAGAATTATATCTTGGCAAGTACAGTTATGTTACATCTAGTTGGTATATCTTATATTTCTAATTTTAAGATTATTGTAAGCTTATTAAAACTGGCATATAGCAAGCAAGATCAAATTATCAGTAAAGTGAGATAATTTGGCTTTTTAAAAATCACTTAAACATCTAAAAATAAGTTAAACAATCTTAATATAAGCTTACAACCATCTAAAAATGAGAAATATAAGATATGAACTAAATAAAAAGAAATAAATTGCCAAGTTAGTTTGTAGTTTGCAGTGTAGTCAAACAGATTGCACGATTTGAATGTCAAAACAGATCGCAGCACTAACCTAGCCAAATGAACTGGCCAATGAAATTGCATGATGTATCTAGTGAAATAAATTATGGGATTTAATTAGCCAATTAGTAAAGCCCACTGTTACATTTATTAACACTAGAAGTGGATTATGAATAATGGCTGTCAAATGATCACAAAGGGAATATTAGCAAAAAAGCTTAGTTAATGATCATGTATTATGAAGCACTATTCCAACTCCGGTCTGTTCATCTAATCGGGAATGTTGTGTTTATATACAGCTTTTTGACCTGCCATACGGTAGCAGCACCTCAACAACCACTTGGGATCCTACAGTAACCACCGCACAATACACTAGCAAAAGTCTTGGAATTGCTTAGCCTGCACAATCACTCTGTGTTTTCTATAGGAGATGTACTCGTATAGTTAGGTATGGAGTACAAGACTTTATTGTACTTAGAGATATCTTAGAATAGTGTACATTGTAACTGTTCTAAGATATTGAAACATGACATGCAAACCACATGTTTTTGTTTTGCCTATGACTAATAAACAAACTTCTTCTACATGTAGGCCGCCATTGCCCCACTGTGATGATGACATATGGTTGCAGTAGTCAGTCCTACGGGAAATACGACAATCTAAAAACATTTTCTTCTTGAGTAACTTCACACTCCAGCTAAAGCTAGCAAGGCTGAATGATACTTTAGAGCAAAATACGATACTTGGCTTTGTTATTATCAATATGTCAATATAATAGTTATTATTTAAATATTTGCACACAAGAGTTTCTACATATTCTACATAGTTTCTACTTGGTTTCTACATATCCTGTCTCTGTCTGTTTTGTGTACATTTTGTATATATTAAATATATCTCTGTTTATTTTGTATTTTTAGTGAGTATGCATATTAATGCTGTGACATGAAGAGTAACAATGAAGCAGGACGCAAGTGCAAGACTTGATTTAATAAGAACCAAAACAAACCAGAAACAAAAGCAATCCACAAAAGTAACAAAATAAGAAGGAACATGAGAAACAAGCAACACTTAATACAGAGTAACAGCAAAAACCAACTAAGAAACAAAACACCACTAAGAACAAGGACCAGGGTAGCAGAACAACCGACAGGGAGACAAAACACCAAGCAAACACAAAGGGACCAACAGAGAGTCTAAAGGCACAAGGACTAACAAGGCACACCTGGGAAGGGGCGGAGCCACAAATTAGGGACCGGTGAGGGGCATGACACGAGGGTGGAGACAGAATGAGCTATAAACCAAAACAAACAGAAGCACATGGCACAGGACAACAAAAAGCACATGGAAGTAACAGAAGAGAAACAGAGACAGAAACAGAAAACCAGAGACAAATGGGGCAAGACAGTTTGTCTGTAGCAATAACCTGAGCCTCACCACAAGCGTTTCAGTGCATGAATGTCTTGTTGTGCAGATGACAAATAAGGTTGAAACTTGAAATTTGCTCTTTCTTGCTCAGTGGATAAGAGCGAGCAACCATTTGATGTGTCAGTGAAAACGGCAACGAACTAGTAAAAATATTTAGTCTATTTTTAATAATAAATATTGTAATTTGCTTGATGTATGCAACATATTTGAATGATCAAGGACATGCAGCACATATTTAGGCCTGTATGTCTTAAAAGTCACAGTTCTATTTAAATCTTGCAGTGCTGTGGTGTGCTTTAAAAGCTGCAGTATCAGATATTGGTTTTGCTTCATGCACTACAGGAAGGTAGCAGATCAGCGAGACAAGGATAACGTGATGGTGGGATAGATGGATGCAGGAAGCAAGCTCCTAAAAGCTTAAACTGAGGATAGACCGAGCTGAGCCACGTAAAGCTAAGTCAATACCGCTGTCGTGAACTCACTTAAAACCAAGTCTTTACACAGTTATCCGATTGGCCCACTGTGGCATTAACCGTGGGAAGCAGCTTTGGAGTGTAAGTGCGCAACAGTACACAATGATGAGTCATGTGCTTTAGCTCAACAAGAATTGAGATCAGCTTTGCGGGTCAATAACAGTCCTTAATGATTCCAGTCTCTTTGAGCCTGCCATTTGTTCATTTAGCTCTGCAATCAAATCAGATTTTAATTCTTGGACTTAACCACCTGTACCTGTTCTGATGCAGATGCTAGAAAACAGATTGCACCTTGGGAATCGTTGGGAATGTCACTTTATTGTTTGACCACTGGAGAGGTCTTTGCAGGATATAGCTCAAACCCTCTCGGACACATCCTAAAGCTCTTATTTTTCCAGTGAATCCGGCACATTATCAGGTGGCTCCTGAGGTGGTTGGTGATTCTCTTTGATCTACAACATGACAGAGCAGTCTTACTTCTCAGTCCTTGAATTTTCCTCTATGTGCTTAAAGAGAATGAACTATTTCTGCCAGACTTTTGGGACCAATGCTCAACACAGAATGTGAAAATATTTGTTCTCCGTGTATGTATTTTAACCGCACACCTACAGAACGTTTTTAATAGACCACATGAGGATCATCTGCTGTCTTTGCATTACTATCCCTTAATGCTCTTTTTAAGTCCTCTGTGACCAGTGGCCTGTTTTTCAAACTGAATGTTTTATGGAGGTGATGGAGTTATTTATTATGATCGGTTGTTTATAACAGGTCCTTGATATGTCATGTGTCTCGGGAATAAATTACAGACTTTCGAATCTGAGGCACTCTGGATGCTAATTTTATTCTGCATCAGAATCAGAATCTTTATTTGGCCAAAGATGTCACACATATAAGGAATTTGTCTTGGTGAGAGCACACATGCGTGATATGTAACAAGAGCACAGAGTGTTAACAAGTATTACACTAAAGAAAAGGTACAATAAGATACAATAAGGAGCCTGACTGTGTTTCGTTATACTGTACAACCCTGTACAATCCTGTGTTGGTATAATGACAATGAAGTTGAATTGAATTGAATTAAATACAATAAAGAATAAGAATAAGAGTAATAATAAAGAAGCCAGGAAAGCAGCTAAAGAGATATATGAATATCTGTTCTTATATGTGTGTGTATATTCTATTCACTAAGTAAGTCTGAGTAGACATATTACATAAGACTATTATTTACAGAATCTGTACAGCTGTGCAAATAAGCAATATGTTACAGAGGAGTTACTGTAATACAATGAGATTCAGTTCAATAAGTATAAGTTTACAGTTCATGCTGCATGGTGACCGCTGTGGTTAACGAGTGTTACAGCTTTATACCTTATTATTCTAGCTTATATAACACTATAACTATTTATTAAAGGTACCATAGAATAAACAATCGTGTTTACATTGTCATAGTTAAATGAGGAGAGTTCAGTACTTAGAACTGACATACCATGATGTAGCGTAAACCTCAAACACTGTAGTTCACTGTAGCTGTAGCCCAGTGAAACAATGACACTGGAACAACAGCGATGAAAATGGGCTTTTGTATGATATTGGCTCTTTAAAATCATAAATTAGCATGAGTGAAATCCTTGTTTTGTGTACAGGAAGTAGTTTCCTGATTAGACTGAGGCCTGATTAGACTGAGGCCAGTTATGCTGTATTTTTTAGTATGTCTAGTTATATGTCTACTTAAGCAATTTATGTTTCTGAGGGACAAAATTGATGTTTTAGTCATGTTTAATTATTAACATATAAATATATAAAGCATAATAAACTTCAGCTCTTGTTTTTTTGCAAAGGTACTTTTACTGTAGTCATTATGGCCATTATTTAAAAAATATTACAATAGTAATAATTGGGGCTATATATTTAGGCTAGTGTACCCACTGCTTGGGATGGTGGAAGGAAAAGGTCAGAGTACAGGGCAGACTGTGTCCAGGACCCACACGACAGAGTGAAGTGTGTTTCTGCCACCTGGTGGCTGAAGTTGGGATTACTAGTAGTTTGTAATGCCCTTCTATGAGGCGCTCATTACCAGCTGCACCTGCAGCCTCTTAGCATGTTCAAAGCCTGGTGGATGTTTTCAGTCTTTTGTATGAGAGAGCTCGAGTTATGAATTCTAGTACTCATTTAGCCTCATCAATGAAACGCGAGAGTCTTTGAAAGCAAAGATTTCTTCATGTAGTCTGTACCTTTTCAGGAGTTCATTTAAATATAATATTTTGAATATATTAAAATATTCACTATGTATTCTGAATGTCAGGGTTTCTAGACTATGGGTTCCCAAACTATTTTACCAGCTTAGCACCTAATTTGGTAAATGGACTCTTTTGATAAATGTAACAGTGGTATGCAAGTTTGAACACCCTGAATTACTGAGTAAGCTCTAGGTATATGAACAATAAGTATATCCAAAATGGCAACTTTACAGGAGAGGGCAAAAACCTAATTTAATTTGAATGTAAGTCAATGGAACCAGGATCCAAGCAATTTTTGGCCATTTCTGTTGGTCCATTCATCACACAGTGTAAACAGCAGCTGCTGTGACCAAATGTGCATCAAAATGTGCAGAGGTTTGTTCTCTGTGAAACTTACTTTAACTTTTTTTTTAACTCATTAACTAATGAACAAAATGTCATGTGACCAGCTGTGCCCAAACATTTGCATATAACATTACATGCCACAACAGTTTACGTGTTTTGTTGCCTAAACTCTTTTAAAGAATGCTGACCACCTGATCCATCTGGAGTGACTTTAAGGAGTTCTAAAAACTGAGACTTGTTAGCGGATGATTTAGCTAGTTGGCTATTATCTGTAATACACTTTAAATGGCCACGTGTTATCACATGACACAGTCCATAATAATCAGCAATAATCAGTCATTTGTACTTATGAGGTCAGTGTGGTGTTATTAGTTTTGTACTTGCATTTTATTAATTGTATTAATTTGAAAGGGACATATTCATTACTTGGAATACTACCACAAAGTCCCGGTTGGGAATCCCTGTACATATATACATATATACCACGGTCATACTCATGGTGTAAGCAACACAATCATGTCATTGCTGTCAGATGAAAAAATCTTTTCCAACCTCTTTTGATCCGTTAGAATGAATCCGGATGTGTTTGCCACTGTACCTGTAAAACAATATACAATATATAAAGCTCTGTTCTGATTGGCTGCTTTTTATTGTGTCTCATATAAAACGCAGCCTGGGCCAAAACACTGCTTTTAACTTAAGAGTGAAGGGGTGGGGCTAAACTGCTGGAGGCTCAGTAGGTGGCTATTTTTCATGGTTTTCATGACATCACAGACACTATAAAATAAAACTGGGTTGTTTTCGCAGCTCAGTTGCTTCACTTGGACAGTACAACACTAATTAGAGTTGACATACTAGATGGTGGGCTGCAGGTTAGGGAGCCAGCCTTGTGACTGCAGGGTCGCCGGTTCGATTTCCTGAAATGACAGTAACGATTGAAGTGCCCTTAGCAAGGCAACTAACCTCCAACTGCTCCCCAGGTGCCGTAGATAGCTGCCCACTGCTCCGGGCAAGTGTGCTCACTCCCCCCCTCTTGTGTGTGTTCAATAGTGTGTAAATATGGGTGTTTCACTTCATGGATGGGTCAAACGCAGAAGACAAATTCCTATGTGTGCAAACACAAATGGCAAAAAATGGCCCTAAACTCTCTATTCAGAGAATGATTGACCTCACCAGGAAATTAGAGGTTTGGTGAAGACAGTGAGAACATCTTGTAGACCTTTTTGGCTATTTTACATAATTAGAACAAATAATTCAATCAATCAGTCAGTTGTGTTTATTTATTTATTTCATGTTGCCTACATACCAAGATTATCTTTGTGTCTCGTGAGAAAAGAAAATGAAGTGTGGCTCACAAAATACTGATTTCTTTTTCTCATAATCATATTTTTTTTTACAGATAAGTCATTTCATAATGAAAAAATAATGGAATTCATTCTGTTACATATCACGTGAAAGGAAGGTAGCTGATGAGAGATATAAATGTGAAAAACAAAAAAAAGTTGAACCTCTCTAAATGTGACAAGGAAATAAACCTATATACATACAATATGCTCCTGAGATTTAGATAGTCTGAGTTGCAACACCTACAGGCAATACCAGAAACGTAACACAGTTTCACAGAGCCGCACTCTAAACTGGCACCGGGTCACATTACACGACATTGTTTATGTAGAATCTGCAATGCTGTAATATATCAATTTAGTATCAAATCAAATTATGTCATATCACCTGAAGAAAAGTGTTGACACCCATCACAATATCTTGAAGCCACTACAGAAGAAAATTGCAAAGCCATTTGATTGATCACTTGAGCGGTGCTTGACAGCTTGAGCGTGAACTTTATAATTATTGGTTTAATTTTTATAATGGTTTCTTAACTGTGGCACAGCTCTGGACCAAATTTGCTTCTTGAGATGGCCAAGGTTTTTGGAGACCATGACAGCAAATTACTCTCTTTTTTATTATTTGAGAAAACCAATACACTATGTTTAGTGAAATATTATTATGGTCAGTTCTGAATAAACACAGAAGATGTCAGTGTTTATTGGGTTCTGTTGATTTCCTGACATTTTAACACAATTAATTAACAGGGCAGCTTGACCTCTAAAAGGTACTAAAAATGATTCTTTGGCATGATGCCATAGAAGAGGGGTGTCAGCAGTTCACCCTGATTCAGCTCATTGGCTGCTAAGCAAGGCCTTCATGAGCTGAACTCATAGTGAAAATGCTAATCTCTGCAGATCTGTGACCTGGAAGGAACCCAGTTTGACACCTCTGTCATAGAAGACCCAGTTTCCCCCCATGATTCCCTAAATAACCTTTCATACTCCCTTATTATGTCATCGTGTAGTGGTCACCAACCCTGGTTCCTTCCTGCTGAGCCTATTTGCAATCACAATCTGCCACACCTGTTCCAGCTCATTAACATTTTCAGAAGTTCTTGACCGGCTGGATTATAAGCATAAGTAGTGTTAGATAAGTGGGGCAGCATGTAATAGATACAGGTTTTAACTATACTCTGCAGGGAAGATCTCCAGAAGTAAGGTTGGTGACCACTGATGTAAAGGTTCTAAACTACACATATATAAGACAGGAACCATTTGGGAATCTATATTTTAAGAGTATTTGCTTTTGCCAATGTACATGTCTATTAACCAATCCCTCTGACTTCCTACCTTCTAATATAGTGGCTACAAGATCTGGTATATGTAGTGTGGGGTGGTGGGGACTGGACATTAAATCACCCTGATAAGCACTCAGATGTAGACTGGTCCCTCTAGTACCAGTATGCTAGCCATGCTCAACACGGAGAAACAGTAAGTCCATGCAAAGTTAGCTGTCGTACCGTTGTCCTGTTTTGTTTGCTATCAAAATATACAAACACAATCTCTCTGGAGCACAGCTTTGGTGACACATGATATTCCTTGCTCCTCTATATTGCTCTGACAATGTACAGACACTTGAATAGTTCCTAAACACATGCAGTGGAAACATACGCGTATGTGCACATACACGTACATGCACACATACACACACTCAAGAAAATGACTGACAATAACTTTTTTTTGTGTGAGGA
This sequence comes from Semaprochilodus insignis, assembly GCA_034552555.1. Classification (NCBI taxonomy): domain Eukaryota; kingdom Metazoa; phylum Chordata; class Actinopteri; order Characiformes; family Prochilodontidae; genus Semaprochilodus; species Semaprochilodus insignis. The sequence goes on along the minus strand of CM067476.1, from coordinate 34,806,444 downwards.
GAAGGAGCAACACCAGCACAAAGGCAGTAGTACCACCTGTAGTCTTGTGGGAAGCCTCCTGGGTAGCCTTTTCTCTGTTCTTTGACTGGAGAATGCAAAATGCTGCTATAATTAACACGAAGAGTACAAACATAAACTGCGAAAAGAGTCATATTTTCGTTCCTATAAAGTAAAGCAGGTACAACCATCCCAGCTGTTTTTATTGTCCATCTATAAATAACAGCAGAGCTTTTTCCCCCTGCCATGTATTTGCTGAAGCTCCTCTGTGTGCATTGCCAGTTTATGTCCCGTGTGGGATCAGTCATTATATTCCACTTCTGGTTGTCAAATAGCTTCCAAGAATTTGCCTCTCTTCTGTGGGCATGGTGTTCTGATGTCCGTAGCTGTTTCCCTAGCACTCTTATTGTCTTCTATGTGCAGATCTCTCTGCTCTAGTGTGTGTTGGAGTCGGGAGTGGAGGCAGAGGCGGATGCGGGGGTTGGTGGGGTGGAGGCTCTGGAGGTGCTGGACGTTTTCTCCAAGTTGGGGCTCTCCGGGGCTTTGGACAAGACGCGGGCGCTCATGCCGGTTTGGGCCGGTTTGGGCTGGGCCTGCAGGCCAGGGCTGCAGATGAGGTGATGCCGCTCCCAGTCTTTGTGCTGGCAGAAGGAGCCGCAGTAGCGAGCCGCATTACAACCACTGCACGTCTCGCTGGCCTTTCGACCACAGTTCCAGCAGCACTGAAAGAGGGAAGAAACAGAGAGAGAGAGAAAATCAGCACAAATAATCACTTGCTGTGAGTTTGTGAACATACTTGGGTTCCCGTTCATTAAAGTATCTGGTTCTCTGAAGGCTAGCACTGCAATCCAGTGCTCTATTGGAAAGGGCACGTCATGCTGTGGATATTGGCTTGGTCGTAGATTTTTACAGTCGCTTGTTGCAGAGCTCTCATCCTCCTGTGGTTTTATTCACATTGTTATCAGCAATAAGTCGACATTGACTCAACTTTCATCACATGACTGTTGACTTTCAGGCTCGTCGTTTTTAGGTTTAGCCTGAAGGGACCCGTGTGCCCGTTCTAATGTGGGTGTCTGCTCCAGCTGAAGCAGCATTTGCAGCAGCTGGCTAACAAATTCAGTTGGGCGAGCCCCTTTGCTTCTCTCTGGAACACCATGTAGACCGATACTGTTCCTTCTCTGCCGCCCTTCTTTATCTTCGCATTTCGTAGTCAGTGTTTTGAATTTTGCACAAAGAGTTTGCAGAGACGACTCCATCTTGGTAATAGCGCCAGAACTTCGTTATGGTCATCAATCCTCTTTGTTATAGACTTGGAATGTCGACCCTCAGTAGTTAAAGTATCGATCTTCCTGCATATTTCTTGGCTTACAGCACTTTTTGCTTTATGGAATGACTCATAGCTCAAGCTGCCCTCTGGATCAGCATCAGCTTGTGGAGACATGGAGGAATGGCCAGCAGTGGCTTTAGCGTGGCGATTTTAGCCGAGTTTTCGGCATTTCACATGACATCACAGATACAACATGGTGTGACAGTAGCCAAAATTAAATGGAAAAATATTGGAAAATGTGCAGAAGAAATAGGAATAAAGCCACTGCTCTGCAGAGCTGATCAATTAGGTGCCATGTCTGGATGCGCCCGTACTGGCCACTCCAACGTTGACTTTTAAAAATCAGTTGTGCAACCCCTACTGTACATACATACATAGATACATACATACATACATACAGTATGTAGAGAAATGGGTGTATGGACAGATAGACAGGCAGACAAACAGAAGGATGGACAGATGAACAAACTCACTCACCTCACTGGAGTCCTCCTGTTCGTTGATGACCTGAATGGCGTCCTCTGTGGCTTTCCTCTTGGCTTCGGCGAGGGTTTTCTCCATCTTGGCTCTTTCTGCTGCAATCATCTCAAAAGCCTTTTGCTCAGCTTCTGCCACGGCCTTCTGCACCTCGTCCATTGCCTGCCGCTTCACCTCGTTCACTGCTTCCTCTATGGGGGTCATACAAAGGACAGAGATCAAGGGTTATGCTCTGAGCCATGTCACCATTTTATACTACTTGAAAATGCCAGCTGTGTGAAAATTTCATGATGAATGGACAAACAAGCTGGTTTTCCGTGGTTTACAGTAGTGTGACATTAAGTCTCTCTAAATTAAAATATAGTCAAATAAAATGTTTAAGTGACTGGTATATTAAAGAGTTGTCACGTTTACGCCAATGAAAGTACAATGAGGAAGTATGACACTGTAGCCAAACAGTTTGACCATTCAGTTTTCAGATTTATGCTCAGTGAGGTACTAAGAACCAATTAATAGTAATAAACAGATTACGTGCGAGATAAACACAGGCCCAATGAATTTATTTTTCTCTCCTTTGATTACAATGTTTCTGTGTTAGCAGTATCGCTAAAGGAAAAAGCGTACAGAAAGTCAAATGCTTATAGAGATGTAACACTGAAAGTGAGGAACAGGTGTATGGGGGGGTGGTAAACAGGTTTCTCAGGGTGCATCTGGGTTGCCGCCCTTACCAGCTTTCCTCCAGATCTCATCAGGCACATATCCAGGAACAGCATGTAGAGAGAGCTCCCGCTGAGGATCTGAGACACAGAGAGAGAGAGAAAGAGAGAGAACATTAACAACACATGCCAAATAGATAGACAGATAGATAGATAGATAAGAGAGAGAGAGATAAAGAGAGAGAGAGAGAGAGAGAGAGAGAGAGAGAGAGGGGTCAATAGCGATCAGTAGTGAAGAGGAAGACTTGGTTTTGGGCAGGAGTTCATCACAGATGGCAGTGGTGAGTGGGAGCCAGAGCTGCGCCCTCAAACAACACACACTCCTACTGTAGCAGCCTGGACACGAGCGTGCAGCACCTGCTCACTCAGCAGGCATGCAGGCAGGCACACAGGCACGCACACACACACACACACCCTTGAGGCCATTAGTCAGAGCTGCCAGGCAGTGAGAGCGCTGCTGTAATACCTCTAATCATCTCGAGGGGGCGTTTCATGCACTCAAACCACTCACTCTTCCACACTGTTCACACTCCTTTGAAGCGTTCAAAAGTTTGGAGATGCTTTTTTCAACTGTGTATGCTCTATCCAAGTATTTTGGGGACAACACGCTAGTAAATGACCAATAAAACTGTCATTTATATTAATGTATTATTGTTCTGATATTAAAAGTAACCGGCTTAAATATTTCTACACCAAAACACGAAGTACTCAAGACCACAGATGGAGAGACAAACCTGCTATGCATCAGTGTAGGCCTGTTTTCCTCCCAAATGTGTGTTCAGCCTTTTATATGTGTTTTGCTGTAGCTGTGTATGTATATATGTGTGTGTGTATATATATATATATATATATATATAGATAGTAATTCAGCTTGTGTCTTTCTTTGGTTACAATATATGGAGAGGAACTGAAACTGAGCACCCCTGTGTGTCATGTGTCAGAGCTGGTGTGCGTAACTCCATTAAAAAATACTGTTTCAAATGTTTGGACACTGCATGGTGCATCCAGAGTGCAGTGACCTTTAACAGTCCAGCCCTACCCTTGATCGCTATCGGCCAATCCTGCTGAAAGGCAATCTGTATCTACTCAAGACCATCATTGCATTTCTTTTTTCTTATACTGATTTCTCAGCGGTCGTACAGTGCCCATTTTGTACAGTGTCCTTGCTTCTCTTTAACTACATGTGAAGCTGCACAACACTCCAGTGTACAAACCATTTAATTCTTTTACTGTATAAGTGTTTGTAAACTGGTTTCATATTACTGAAGGGAGGTTTCAAACTTTTGAACAGAACTGAAAACTGAAGGAAACTTGTGTCTGCTCTGAGCCAGATTTCTTTGGGACAGAATCAGGCGTCTGACTCACCAGAGTTGACTGCTTCAGCAGAAAGAGGGCTTTGTGTTTTAGAGAACGGCGCCGTCCCGGGAGCTGCTGTGCTTTTGCGTGCACCGTCCTGTTGGCTGGAGCGCCGTCTCCAGTAATTCAGCTCCTCTCGATCCGATTCCTGACAGCGGCGAAGGACACTGACCGAGCGCCTTGTTTTCTCCACCATGTCCACAATGCAGTTCAGCACCTAGAACCACCACGTTTCTTTAGAAGACAATAAGGAGAACTTGCTCTTTGGCCTCTAAGGACTAATTAAGCTATTAAGCCTCTAAACAGTAGCATAATTATTCAGTAAACTACTAAAGAACTATTAATCACTGTAACAGAATTACTATAAAGGAAATACTAGGTATCTTCTCCAGATATTCATGTCCACACGTTTCTATGAAAAAACAGTTATTCCAGCATATGAATCTGTGAACACCATCTTTTCAAGTGCTCTCTAATAAGCAGTTCACCTACAGCGAGATTAGCCTCTATGCTTAGACTAGCTGAATGGGTGATCAAAGTGTGCTCAGAAGATCTAAGTGTGCATTATTAACTGCTAAGCAGTTCTTACATGGTCCAGGTGTCTCCACTCATCAGCCCACTCTCTCTCCGTCAGCCTGTGGTCCACTGGCTCTTCATGGTAGCCACCGTTACTGCCTGATCACAAAACACATAATTCACACTCATTAGACCGACTGAAGTTAACACAACTGATGATCTGACTGGAACATGAACCTCCTGATCACAGAAGCTTCTACTGAAAGAGAGAGAGAGAGAGAGAGAGAGAGAGAGAGAGAGAGAGAGAGAGATTGAAAGAAAAAAAGAACGAAAGAAAAGGAAAGGAAGAAAGAAAGTGATGGAGAGTGAAAGAAAGAAAGAAAGAAAGAAAGAAAGAAAGAAAGAAATTGTGAGAGAAAGAATAAAGAAAAAGAAAGGAAGAGAGAAAGAAGAAAAGGGCAAGATAAGAAAGAAATACAAAAGAGAGAACAAAACAAGTAAATAAATTGAAATCTGCAAGAGAAAGTGAAATAAATAATACATAAAGAGAGATAAAGAGAATGAAAGAGTGAAAAAACAGAACAAAGAAAGAAAAACTGAAAGAAAGAAAGAGAGAGAGAGAGAGAGAGAGAGAGAGAGAGATATCCTGATGAGAAACAGACTGCCAAAGGACCACAACACACACAAACCACATCTGGAACTCAGCTGTCAGAACACACACACACACACACACAGGGAGTCGCTCCGGCTGAGCAGAGTGGGCCACTTCTAAACAGAGTCAGACTCTAACAACACACTCGCACGCGTACACACACATACACAGAGGGGCCACCATCAGCGCTGAGACGTATCGGAGATGTTTCTTGTCCTAGATGGGAGTTCAAAAGCTCTCAGAAGACTCCACTGAAGGTCGAGTGCAGTGCAGATGGAACTGCTCAACACTCTGAACGTATAAAGTCATGATTTACCTCCTGCCTGTGTCATCCTACTTAAACAACCCACCACTTTACTCTCCTCTCTGCCTCTGTAGTCACTCTCAATGAGGGAGGTTTACTTGGTAGAGTCCAACATCCATCAAGGACTGTAAGCCAAATTCATTCCTTTCATTCCTTCCATTCATCCGTTCACCCAATCGAGTCACATTATCCACCTACTTCATCTTGCTGCATTTCTAAACATTCTGTGCTGCTCTCAGAGACCGTTTATTCCTGGACTGCTGCCGTTAAGTTTGAGTGTTAATAACTGTGCAGCACGTGTGGTTCAGTTTACCTGGCAAGCGTGGCCTGTCCTTCAGTTCTCGCAGCTCCAGTATGCGGTGCGGCTCTCTGTACAGGTGAGGTGTAGTGATGTCATCCAGGGCATAGTGCTGGAGAGGGGGCGGAGTCGGGTGAATCTGAGCAGGGAGTGGCAGGGGGTGGGCAGGGCTGTGTCTGGGGGCGGGGCTAATGGTGCAGATCCGCTTGGCTGGAGGCTCCAGAGGGGCAGGAGGTCGCTCGTGGAAGCCGTTTTCTTTGCCTCTGAATGGAGAAGAGAAATGATGAGGAGAAATAATGATCAAACAGCAAGGGGTGTTTCTCCCAAACATACTTTCTTGTGTACAGTAATATTGAGTTCAGACATTTCCTTCGTTATACATACAGACCTCTGAAATCACGTCAAAAACGGTCAAATTCTGTGGGTACAAATGCATTCCAAAGCCAACACGTTTTGTCAAAACTGCCAACCTAACCAAAATCCTCTGTGCAAACCAGCAAGCATTGCCAAATGTGCTATTTGGTTGCTTTGGAAGTAACATCAAATCTGAGTAGCTGGAGTAGTTATACACTGCCTGGACACTCTTAATATTGCACACTTTATGGCTTTAATTCATATTCGCCATGCCATTGTTTTGACAACCTTATGCAACATCACAACATTTATTCCCATCCAGAGTTAATCTAATTTGATTTTTGGCTGAGATCATGCATTGATGTTAAACCTTCATAAAGTCTCCTCAAACACATCCCAAAGACTTTTGCTGGGGTTAAGGTAAGGACTGGCCAGTTCATATCTAAATATGATTCCTCATGCACCCTGAAGCTCTTTTTCACTATCCAAGTGTGAGTCTCTGCACTGTGATCCTGGAACACTGCCATCCCATCAGGGAAGAAAAAATCCCTTTTTTTCCATTGTTGGGAGAACCTGGTCATTCAGTACATTCAGCTGACTTCATTTTATTCCCACATAATGTTGCTGATCCGAGACCTGACCAACTGAAGCCTCAGAACATATAGTAGTATAGTGGGCACTATGCATGGGTGCATTGCTTACAGTGCTTCCCTTCCTACCCTGACATGTCCATCGCTCTGTAATGGAATCAGTCTGGATTCTTCACACTACATAACCTTTTCCATTGCCCCAGAGTCCAATCTTTATACTCCCTAGCAAATGGGATTTGTTAGAAAGTGCTTTTCTTATGGCCACTGCTGTTTAATTCTAACCCCATTTGTTCAGCAAAGCTGATGGTTCTCCACTGTCCCTACAGGTTTTAATAATGTGCTGGACAGTTCTTAAACCAATTCCGGTCATTCCAGCAAACAGTTACCAATAATTGGACTGTTCTGATACAGTAACACCTTTTCCATGCCCATGGGATATATCTTCCCAGATGGCTATTTAAGCAATAAGAAGCTTCTCACTGCATCAGTTAAAATAAGTGTTGCCATCTGAATCATATCAATCACTGCAATAATTATCCAATCAAAAGCTCTTACGTTTTTGCTTATTTTTGGACAGGCAGTGTATAATTGTGTTAACTTGTAGTAGGCGACTTATTTTAATGCAGTTATTTCAATGTGAAAGAATGTATGCATGCTTGTAGCATGAATGTAGCAATATGTTCATAAAAGACTTCTTAATGACTTCAGGATGTACCGGCTTTGGAACAGTTTTGTATTAAAAAAGCCATTAATTTTTACCCATTGTGAAAACCAGCTCAGACCCAGATCTCCTAATACGAGCATGAAAAAGAATGAAGCAAGTACAAAAAGTAGCAGTCTACTTCTCGAGAGATACTGTTCTGTTCTGGTGCATGTACCTGTTGGGGCTGTGTCTCTTGCCGTTGTCGCTGGGCTCCAGCAGTAGCTCGGTGGAGTCTGCGGGTGAGGGGGCAGCTGTGCTGAGCAGCAGGTGCTCGTGTTGGGAGAGATACTGAGCTGGAGTCTGTTTAGCTGCTCGGGCGCAGTGCAACAGCTCTCTCTGCAGCAACGGCAAATTGGCCTGTAACACAACACAGGAAACCTTAATCAAGCTGGTGGATCATCATGAAATCAATCCGACGTAGCTTAATAACTTGAGGATAATTGTTGAGGATTTAGGCATGCAGTCTTTACAGTGCCCATTGGCAGGATATCCATGGATATTACTTGTTAGTAACATTAGCCCTGCAATGCCAGTGGAAAAGTAAATCATCGGTAAGGAAGAAAACTGTATGTCCTTTCAGTTTCTAAATCTGAGACACCAAAACAGCATCACATTTTCAAGCTCCAGCTTCTACAGATCTGCAGTCAGTTGTGTCTTTCCACCACTCGCAATGGTTCGGATTAGCCACTCTAAACAAACACACAAGCTGGTCCTGAATCAGGACATGAGATCAATGTATTGCTCAGAGAAAACCTCAAAGCAGCCTCCGTGTCTGGGCCTGTGGCGTCTGGACGCAGCCTTTGATTGATGGGGGGTCTGTTGAGCGTTACAAAATGCTCTGCTCGCATTACACTCCCCTCCAGACTGCTGTTGGCACCGACGGCTCCAGACAAAATACGCACTAAATCTGCCATGTGAAAAGGCCAGAGTGGAGGGGAGGAGAAAAGCATCGCAGAGTTGTCAGGATGAGGCGAAACAGACCCAAAACATTCCTCGCATTGGGAGTGGTATGCGGACCAAGTTATGAGAACAGACACGCTGATTGCGGAGGAGCTGGTTTCTGTCAACGCTGATGCGTCTATTTGATAAGGAAGAAACAGAGAAACTTCTGTACGTTCTGAGAATTTTAGGGCATATAAGAACAGAGTAAATGGTTAATCCAAGTTATTCCAAGCTCACAAAAGCATGCCGGTGATTTAATTTCAAAGATGTGGTGTAAATTAATAAAAACAAATTTTCACTTATCACTCACTTACTCATAAAAATTCTGATCATTGATGACATTTGTATTTGTAAGCAGTAGGTATTTTATTGTACACTCATCAAAAGAATCGTTCCACAAATAGTTGCTCCCAGAAGGAATCAACTGACAGGAATGAAACTTGGTGGGTAGCTTTGTCATTGTGAGACATGCAGATGATTCAGGTTTCACACTCAGCTAAGCATGTGATGTAAGCAAGGATGGGCCTTATTGCTGTGCCTGACTGACCCAACAGCCACGATTGCGGACATTTAGCGAGCAGTGATGCCCTCCATCAGTCGTCCTGTTAGTGCCAGCACCATTGGCAGACGGCTGCACGACGCAGGACTACATGGCGGCCCAACACCATACTGAGACCCACTACTTCCGTATGCGTAGCTCAATAAATATTGTCCATATCAGTCTAAATGAATCATCATTTATTGTTCCTGGTAACCTTTATCTTCCTTCCTAATAGCATTGCAATCCCACACTTCCTTCTGGGTGTGACTATTATTTTGATGATGAGTATAATTTGAATTTATTTGAAGCCATAAGCATTTTGTATCATGTCTTAAGATGAAAGTACAGATGTGTTTCTGCTGGAACAGAAGGCAAATCTGATGTGAGCGTCATTTATTAAGTAACCAACTAACTTAATTACATAATGGCATTTGAATCGTATACCAAAACGACTTCGACTTCTAAGGGTTAAAGGTTAGACGCCTATAACCCTGACCTGGCCTTAACCTAGCTCGGCAAATACCCCTTAAGTCAGTTAAACATTTCTAGAAGTGCTTTCTTGTTTTTTTTTTCTCCTTTAATTAAGACCATACTGCGCATAATCACCCTCCACTTCCTCTCTCTCGCTCTCCTGCCACTACACATGCTGCCTGTCATTTAGACAGGATTTTTTCCAAGGCGGGCCAATGCTCTGGACGCCTGTGTTAATCTAAGCTGGAGTCCATATGTCGCGCAGGCCCCATAAAAGGAGCTGGAACGCTTTATAGCTATGTTTCACACTTCCGAATGTTCTGGATTCGTCTTTGAGTACCGTTCTCAGAGAGAACAGCATTCTCAGGAACACACATACACAAAGCAAAAAACGTGTGATGAAATGTCTGCCCTCTTGCTTTTGCAGACAAATGGAACTTCACTAGGAATTTCAGCCTATGCCTCGGTATCTTAAGCCGAAGCTCAATCTGTAACATTAATGAAGCCAGACACAAATGAAATTGGGCGCAACGTCCAAACAAAACTACTCCATTTGAGGAAGCGTTAATTCGAGTGCTGGAACTAAAGTCCTCCTCAGTTTCCTCCTGAGCCAAAAGCCATTATTCTCAAATCCCTCTCCCTTGCCTAGCTTCGTACCGCTGATTAAAAAACGTTCTCTCCGACTTCAAATACTACAAAAGCATCAGCAGCTCCTCGAGTTTCTTTTTTATCCACAGGATTAAACGTTTGTTCTCAAGGACTCATTCAGGGCCACTGCTGACAGTTTTCACAAGGTTTTATCTTTAGTCACGCTGAGATATGGAGGACACCAAGCAGAGCGGAGACAGATGGCTTCAAACAATATTATTCAGATTTGGCTTCCAGGATATGGATGCTGTGTGCTTTTCCACCGTCAACAGGCTGCACTCCAGAGCTACGACTTCCAAAACGATGGAAAGTGTGAAAAACAGCATTGAGGCTGTATAGTACATATGCATTTAAAAGACTGAATACATATAATGCAGCAAAACTGCAGAACAAACATGAGCAAGGAAGAAAATAGATCTCTAACAGACATTTACCTTTAAAAAGGGGATGACAAATGGCCTCAAGGGGAAATTAGTGGCCTCCTGAAGTCTGGAATGGAACTCCTCGATAGTGACTGTGGAATTCTGTTAGGGAGAATGTTAGAGGAATTAGTTGATGCAAGTCTAAGAAACCAAATGTGTTCATGCACACTCAAGACAAGACAAGTACATAGTATGTACCACTAAGGCCAGGACCAGGCTCCGCACACTCTCTCCAATCTCGGGTGAGATGTCGTTGCCGAATTGTTGCAATGTGGTGAGGAACCGCTTCAGTTTACTAAGTTGCCTGGCACCACACGTGGCCGGAAGCTGTTGATTGGCCAACGAGGATGAAGATGAAGAGGATGGTCCGTTGCTATAGCGCTGAGGTGGGGATGGGACAGCATTAAGGGTGGGAGGGGAATGGTTCATCCCATTGGTCACTGCAGAGCGAAAAATAATCATTAAGTCTAAATATAAGGAGTGACTGCAAATGGTGCTTTATTTGTATATGTCAATGTGTCCATAATCAGTGTATTATAGTGTGCCAATCTACTGCTCTATCCATATTCCACTTTATAGGCCCAAGCCAGAATGCTGCTATGCAACAATATGATACGGTATACTATGATACATTATAATATGATACATCAGATCCACTACAATGTTGTACTGTTACATCCCTATCATCATCATCATCATCATCATCTCTATTAGTACAAACAGTCGTTGTAACATAGTATTAGTATTATTTTACATAATACATATAATGCCACTGTCAGACTAAAACCCTCTCCATTTTGATATTGTTTGATTTGTTTTTTTTTTTTTTTTTAATGCAATTCCATGAAAATATGAAAATTCCAGCTGCCAATTAGACCAATTAGTGTTGTACATTTGGTGAAAAATGGACTAACAGAATCGGTCCAAAATGAAATAAAAAATAAAAGTTTGGTGCTGAATACAACAACTCAAACACAGTCATTTACCCCACTTGTAACCTTTTTATAAACTTTTTATTTTACATGAGCACTATAGAGGCTGTCTTTCTGCAAGTTCTTTAAACTCTGGCAGATGTGAGTGCACTGACAAACTGTGGAACATGCGCAGGTGTGCTCCAGAGAAACTGTGTGCTTAAGAACAGATGCCAATCTGGGGAGAGCAAGCCAGCTCTTTAGTATGCTCTGAGTATCCAACACTCACACGCTGTGGAAGAGAAGGCAGCAGGCCGGGGCCCGCTGGGGTTGACTGAGGGTAGAGGGGGCATGGCGGACACGGCCGGTCTGGAATGAGTCTTTACATCCACTGGAGAACCGGGCATGGCAGGAACCTTCTTCTCTCCACTGTCTGGAAAAGAGAGAGACACAGAATGAGCAATTATTTCATGTGCTCATCATGTTTACATTTTAACGTTTCACTGGAAACTCATGAAACTTTTCCTTGTGATGTAGAGCACACACTGACATCAAAAGAACATCATAGCAGATACAACCAAAGAGAAGATAAAGTTCCAGTTTAGAAGTTATCCAGTAGAAATATACAACTCCCATGTTTATAAACAAACTAAATACAGAGAAAAATGTAGAATATGATGCTCCCTTAAACATATGGCTAAACTTGAATACTCTGGATTGCCATCTGTGCCTTGGAAAATGATCCACATATTGCAATTTTATCCTTTTTTGGGAAACACTCATCAAAAGCATCCTAACAGAAATGTATTACAAAGTCACGCTAGTCCAAAAAGGGAGGGGGGGCATATCACAAACATTCCTGTTTGGAAACCCTCACTTTGGGCTTAAGTAAACTCATTAGTTGAGCAGATTCTCCCAGTTTACTGAGAAAGCGTGCTTTGTGAAAGACCCCCAACTTAAAGACAGACCTTAAAGGAATACTTCATCACCCAGTTGCTAACAACATGTTTGCAAATAACTAATAACGGGTGAAAGCCAATTTTAGTATGTCTTTGCCCTCATCGTTAAGGACTGTACCATAAACAACAAAAACTCTGGGGCCTTGAGGAACCCTGCTCCCATAGCTGGTGGACACCAGATGTCTTCTGCTCTTTCTTAAGAACCGTGGAGGCCCCACAGCTGAGGTGCAAATGAACCAGGCTTTGTCCCAGAGAAGAATGGACCATCATTGAGCCCTCAGTAAGAAAAGAGAGGCTAGGCTATTTCACGCTCGCTAACTAGCCTCCACAAAAGCCATTGAGGGCTCGGCGCATACTTTCTGCCTTTGAATGGACCACCAGGCTCAGCAGTCGTAGATTAGAGGAACTATTGTTCTAGAAAAGAGCCGTGTGAGGAGCTATCAGCTCCATTCCGAGTATATCAGATGACCGAAAATGCTTTTAGAATAGCGGCTAATAGACAAGCACGGACCGAGCTGTCAGAGGTCATGAAACGCTTCTTATGAGACAACGTTTCGGAGATTGATGGGCTTTTCTTCGTGAAAAGGCCATTTTGTTCAATGTTTATTCATTGGGACTAATGGGGTGAATGCACGTCTATGAGAGGGATCAACTGAGTATGGTTTTAAAAAGAGGACTGTCTGCTTAGCAATGGAGAGTAAAACGGTTTTTAATGCAATTGTCAGCTCCAGGCCCATACGTTTTACTCTAGACTGAATGAACGAAGATAACTCAATGAATGATTATGGCATGCTTTAGAAAAGTAAGGCTGCGTGAATAATACGGACTAGTCTATTGTAACAAACAAGAGAGAGCAGCCGAATAAAATCATCTTAACCCAGTGAACTGAACCACCACAGTCACAGGTGTGACACACATTTAAACACATACACCCTCTGCCCAGAGTCCGCAAGGCAACGCGCTGCACACCTGAGCCCTGCTATTCAGTCCTTCAAACCGTCTTGCAGCTCTTCAGGCTGTCCATCTCAGCGCCTGACTGGAAATAGTATGTCTATTTTTTTCCTCCATATGCCCACCTGTTTTCTTCCCAGGAGGCAGGAAGGAAAGAAAGAAGGAAGGAGAGAGAGAGAGAGAACACAAGTGAAAGGGATTCAGAGTGTGGATGCCAAGTGGTTTGGTTATGTGCCACACCATGGGACACACATGCCACCCTCCCTTTTCTCCTTGTTCTGCTGCAGGAATTCTCTCCAGAACCTCAAATGCCCCATAATATATAGATCTAGATACTAACCCAGAGGTGCCAAAACTTTGTGTGTGTGTGTGTGTGTGTGTGTGTGTATGTTCCAACATAATAATTGATAATATTTAAAGACATTTGTTGATGACAGAACGTACTGTTGACTGATGTACTGCACTGAAACGTCTGCCTTTGGTTCCTCTTACTGTACTGCAACCCTACAGTGTCAATCCAGGTGGATTTAGTATCTAAATTTTATAAATGGCCAGATATCAAAATGGGCAGACATGTACCTGAAAAATGTTGGACATCATCATCAGCACACAATTCCCATAACCGTGTGTTCCTACTTTTACTGTATTGTCTATTATAGACATGTTCTTCAGTAAGAAGTTTGCCCAGCAGGGAACATCTTTGCGGTGCACCTGAGACTGCCGCATTTGGGAAGCGAGCACGCTATATTAAACACACATACATCGACGCACAAACACACACAGACGAGGAGCAGCTGCGTTATGGGTCTATCAGGGCAGTGAGGTGTGCTGAACAACAGGCAGGAACACAGACTGCTGTTAACACAGTCTAGCTTTATCTGCTCTGCTCAATATTGATTCACCAACAACAAACACAGAAAAGTGCTGCTTTCCCTGAACACCAACTGTTACTCTTCATACTGCATACAAGAATACTAATTATGAGGGGGGGGTGGAAAGAAAAAAGAAGAGACAGGAAAAGAGAGAGAATAGAAACTGAAAAAGGAGAGGAGAGAGAGAGAAACACACAGAAAAAAGAACTAAGAGAAAGAAAACAGACACAAATGGTGAAAGGGAGAAGGATGGAGAGACAGACAAAAAGAAAGAAGCAAAGAGGGACAAAAGCTGAAGACAGGAAGAGTAAAACTGCAAAAGAAAGAAAGAGAAAAGGAAAAGACAGAAGCAAAAGAAACAGACACAGAAAAGGCTTAAGACTGCAAGAGAGACAGACAAACGGATGGGTAGACAGACACTGTGTGGTAGGCCTGGATGATTGTTCCAGATGCTGCAATTTGCCATATATACCGTGACCTTTCACTGGACAGCATCGTTTTGACTAGTGTTGAGCATCATTTGCATCCTGAATCCTTCTGCAACATCCGTACTGGCTCTAATACAGCATGTGCGCTGTGCAATACATAAAGACTGAGGCAGGATGATGTGAACGGAGCTGACACGAAAACGGTCCACATTAGAGAGCTTTAAGCGAGACTGTGGCCAGTAGCCGCAGGTGTGCACTTTTGTTATGCAAACCAAGCAGGGCTGCTTTTACCTGTCTTTTGTTATTTAAATCTGCTTGTTTAGCTCCTCGGGGCTCTGAGGGAGGACGAGCCCATCAGCACATCTGCACATTAGGCCATGAATTGCAAAGTTAGACTTTTAACGCACACACAAAACACTTTCAAACAGTTCTCCAGACACATGACCTCAAAGCAAAACAAACTCCTGACCGGCCTGTTCAAGACTCTCACATACAATTCACACAGCAGAAAATAATAATTTTAAGTAATTTGATCACTTAGATATTTAGAACAATCAAATTAGTACACGTATATTATATTATATTATATTATAGATGTATTATAGATATAAATACATTATATTACAGAGTGTGTGTATATATATATTTTTTTATATTTATATCATTTATATATACATACACACACACACACACACACACACACACACGGCTCGTTTTGAATCAATTTACTCCAAAATATTTATGTATACAGGCCCCCATTTACCCTACAACAGTGTAACATGCATTTAAAAACAAAATATCATAAACACAAAACAGGGCAGACAATCAGAACAGAGGTTATTTACATATATTAGTCTTAAAGACTTAGAAAATACAGCAATTTAATTCTTAAGGACACTGAGAGGTTGCAAAAAGGGCCAATATGTAGGATATGGGCCCTGTAGAGTAAGTCTACGTAATGAGATTTGATTATACAGACAAGGTTTTGTTCCAACAGCAACAACCATTAAAGGATGGTCTCAACATTTCCACAAAAGTAGCCAAAAACTCTTTTGCCCACAACTTTCCCTGAAAGCAGGTGCTTTTTTCTCCCAACCAGCTCAATTGGACATGAAAGCACAAGCTCACAGTGCACTGCCGAGCGTAACCAAGTCCATCAGCATGAATAAGTGAATGAATAAGTATAGATATTTACTCCCCCCGACACTGGCTAAAGAGCTTAACATTGGCACCACTTGCACAAAGAGCTTATTTAAAAAGGCCCGCTCCACCTTTGTTTAAAATGATATACGAATTTCCATTAAAAGCACTTGAGCGCTTCCAGACTGGAAAATCATTTAAACACACGACGACAAAGGAGTGAAAAGCCTCGTACCGCCTCTGGGCACCCAGCGCACACACAAACCCCGCATGGGGGGGTATGGGGGGCTCAAAACAGAGCCTGAAGCCATTGATACAAAAGGGTTAAGCTATCACTTCTTTAGGAGAGTGTGTGTGTTCTGCCCATCCCCCCTCTTTCTCCTGCATTGCTACCATATGGACCTAATGGGGCAGCATGCTGGCAGCTGGAGCCTCCAACAGTCACCTGTGTCCCAGCAGAAGGAGGGAGGGAGGGAGAGAAGGGGAAGAGAGAGACAGAGAGAGATAGAGGGAGAGGGAGAGAGAGAGGGAGACAGACAAAGGCGAGGAAAACAAAGGCTGCACCTGGTGCCTGTCAGTCCACACACACACTGACAATGCACACACATCTGTTCCTCTCTAGCAATGTTGGCGGTCGTGTGTGTGAGCTCTGCAACAGGTTGCGGCCCTCTCTCTCTCTCTCTCAATGTATTGTATACAACTAGTTTGGCCATAGTAATTACACCAAAGCACGGCCCCTCTTGACCTCATGCTAATCAACATTATTTAGATGAACTGTATATTGCCTCTATAGCCAGTAAATGCCCAGGGCTTCATCAAGCTCCTCTATAACAAGTCATCAGTGCAATCTGCCTAGCATTCTAATGATAATTGATTTATATAGAAATATTAACACTGCCTCTGTTTGTGTGTATGCACCCACTATGGCCCAAACAAACTGTTGTGAATAGAGATATAGACATATTGCAATAACAGTTGTAAAAACAAAGATACTTGGCGAAAATATGATACTTCACGACAGTTTCACAATACATGATAAGTATGTATATATACACATCTATATCTATATATACACTGATAAAAGTAAGATGCCCATAAGGATGCCCTACTTAAAAATGCTATAAATGCCACAAATACAATGATCTTTGTTCAACATTTTAGAGCACTGCACTAAATCCAACTGAACAGTGTAATTATGCTTTCTTTAAAATGAAACATGAAGTTCTTTTTTTGATTAAATCCATACTATGATGAACACAGTATAATCATATTGCCCACTCTTATTTCCACACAATTCAGCCTGCTGATGAAACAACAACTGAAATTGCTTTGACTGAAATTTAAAATAGCAAGACTTTAAACTCTATATCAGTTTAATTTGTGTACAGAATGTGCCCACCCGTCCAACAAGGGGAAAACAACGCAATCTGTTTCGATGTTAGCGCAGGCATACACAGCACTGAGTAAAGGAAGGATCACATGAGTAAATGAAGATCTTCATAAATGGTATGTACCGGTTCGCATGCAACATTCTGTCCAGACTATGTGCAAATTGGACCAGTGTCATCTTTCTAAGTGACTGGCTATCTGATCATTAGCTCAGTGGCTCTGACACATTCTAAATAAAACACAGAACAACGTGTACCATTTAATCAAGCCTTTGTTTGTCCACATAATAACTGTAATATACTTAGTGTGATCACCGGATTATACGTCTCATCATAGGCTGTACATACATATTCATCTTGGGCTCTTATTTAGAATTTGGCTCATTTTATAACTTGTTTCTGTTAGGAATTGCTATATAGAAGTATCAAACAGAACTATTTCTAGATTAATTCTATTTGATTTTATTTTCCTGTTATTCATTATGGCATTTTTCACATGATTATTGGTTTAGTATGTTTAGCATGTTATATTAACCATGACAAATACCTCACAGCTCCTTCTCTCCCTCTCTCTTGTGCTCGTCTTTTCTGTTTTACGGCTTGTGCTGCCTGTTTACCAGGTGTTCTCAGTTCGCTACTCATGACAGAAAAGCGTGTGTGTGGTTGAGTAATTCAAGACCAGGTGTGAAACATGCCATTGGCTCTACAGCGTTAATCTTCTCACATGACAGTCATTGAGGACACATATTTGATCTTTGACATGGTCTAATTCAGCTGAGAGACTCAAGTCATAAATCTGCCAACTGGAAGAAAAATTCCCATCATTCTTGAAAATTCCATCCTTTTCATACTAATCCACCATGCCCATGTGGATCAGTAAGAGTGAGCACATATAAGACCCTAATAAACAGCGATCCTGGGTAATGGATACACAAAAACTCAAGATCATTCCATAAAATAGGGAAGGCTTTGTTGGCTCCTTCACAGAGTGCCAGTGAACGTTAGGCCAAGCCCTGCTCCTGCTCGCTCTAACTGTGGGGCCCAGGAGAAGATTAACTGACTGCTGTATTCCCAGGGGGCTCTGGTGGATGGTGTGGGTTAGAGTGTGGTTTGGGGTCAGTGATTGCACCACTGTGGCTACTGGTAGCATGGCTGGGCGTGGTTAGTCGGATATAGGGACATCTTTGTATTGGTTTACTTGAATAAAGTATTCACGTAATATACATAGGTCAGAATACAATATTAAATTTTGTATGTATATAGCATTTTGGATTTGGATAACCAAAAAGATGAATGTCATTCGGTATATCAACCCATAGTATATTAAATCATATACCCCCAAATGATCAGGCAGCTCTCATTAAGCTACTTGAACGCTACTGGTTTCCCGGTTCAGATATTCTAATAACAAAGACCGTTAAAAGGCCCATCTCTATATCACAGAGAATAGGTCTGATGCCCCACTGACCCCCGCTGACCCCAAAAGGACCAGGGCCATAATGGCAAGTCGAGGGAGTGACCTGGACAATGGCTTTATTGAGCCCCTCGCACACACGTGCATCGTAAAGCGGCTGTTTCAGGGCTAATCGGTCGGATCAATAGCTGTTCTGATGACATGACAACAGTTATCGCAGCTCCGGCTTGCACAACTAATCTGGTACTTCCTGCTGGCTATGCTGGTCAACAGCTGCCCTGTGTGTGTGTTCTTGTCCACTTGTGTCTCCGGGAGAGAATAATTATTATATTTCTCTCAGTAAAATGCAGATCTCATAAGCTTTAGAGAATGTGCTTTAAGTAAACTGCAAAACTGAAGAACACAAGAAAACATGCTCAGAATGTCTCTCTCTCTCTCCTTCTCATGGAAGACTGATTAATGGTGGCTGTCCGTTATGTGCAGTCCGAACCTCTGTAAATTTACAGCAAAGCAGACAGCCAGTCTGCAGGGAAAATAACACACACACACATACACACGTACAGGGCTGTCAGTCTGACAGTATGCAGTGTGTTCTGTTGTATGTCTGTCAGGGCTTGCCTGGAGATTGTGTTTGCTAAGATTACGCAGGCCTGCAGTGACAAGCAGTCTGCAACAAACACAGCTCTGAGCCCTTTTCCAGCAGCACTTCCAGCAAAGATCGGTGAAAATGTGATGTTACTAAACGCTACTGCTTAAAAAAACCCTCAGAATTTGATCTTGTGGTCCTAGCACAATAAATCAGGTTGATGGATCATAATTTCATGTTGTACTGGTTATTTATTATATACTACGCAATATTAATAATATATACTATACTATTAGTAATATGGCTTACTTACCCCCCCCCCCAATAAAAAAAACAAAAAAACAAATCATTGCGTATAGGGATCCTGGTGGGGCCAGAAGACTTTCTTGTCCTGGTTGGTTGTATTCAATTCCATTCACTGCATTTAACTTCCATCCCATTCTATTCTTTTTGTTACATATATAGGGATGCACAGTTGCACAGTTTACCCATTATTGCTACTGGAATATCCATACAGACAAATAAAAATATATTTAAATTTGCCTAAAATAAAAAACTAAAACTAAAATATTATTTAAACATTTGTTTTATATAGCATATTTAGCATAACAGATGGTGCCATTCCAATCCAATCCATTGCTTCCCATCCCATCCACTCTCCATGACATCTTAGCCCATTTCCACTTTCACTTAAGAGTTGCTGCGTGCTCACTTTGAGACCCCACAATTTGAGAAATGCAATCAAAACCCTAAATAGTTGCAAGGTAAGTAGGACTGAGCCATGCTTAGTGTGAAAGAGTGATGCTAGATAGGATAGATACAAGGAAGGAGGGATGGTAGTGGAAGAAAATCTCTCACAGACTTCCCCAGCATGGCATTCTTCTGTGCTAGTTTCAAGCATGTGCCACGTGGATTATCAAACATCAACTGCCTCTACACAAGCGGTCAGAGCACCACCACACTAGTCAAGGTAATACCAGCATGCTGGATAAAACACGAGTAAACACTGTAATGTCCCTTACAGAACACAGTGAATCACTGTAGTCACCAAGAAGCCAGCACCAACCACATACATTTCTACAGCAGTCTGTTCTGACAGCAGGCAGCTGTGATATAAGAATGACTGCAATTTAACAGAAGCAACACAAACGTCAGCATTTCTCCTTTTCCTCAAACAATGCACACAGACACAGACACACAGACGGCTGCTGGGTTTGGTTTAAAGTGAAGACGTATAAGAAAAAGCCACAGCCGCATTTACACGCATGAAACAGACACTGCATGCCTCACCTCACCACCTCTACAGGACGTTCCGCTTTGCTTTCTGCCTTATTCCAAAAAAAAAAAAAAAAACACCCAAAAAAAAAAAAAACACAAAAGAGGGAGTCCTCCGCACCGGGGTCGTTTTAAGGCTCCTTTTCTCCCTTCGTGCTCTCGTTCCTCTCCTTCATATGTGGGGCATGTGTGCGTAAGCCCCCTGCATATGTGAGCTGAGTTCTTCTCACAGCCGGAGAAACACAGATGGAGCCCAGATGGTTCAGGAGATCCAGCAAGACTTCTTTATTTCTCTCTCTCTCTGTCTTTCTCCCTTTCAGCCTCTAGCTCTCTCCATTTCCGTCTCTCTGCTTTCTTTCGTCCTTCTGTCACCCTGCTATCTCACCCTTTCTCTCTTCACTTGATGACTCTCTCGCGCACAAAAACACAAACACAGAGACACAGACTCTATCCCCCTCTTTCACGGTGCTCACTCAGAGAGCGTCTCCTGCTGGGATAGTGACACGCCCACTTAGTGGCTCCTGGCCAATCAGCTGATAATCTATTTAATGTATTTAGTGAGGCGGGCCGGGTGATTAACATAACTAATTGTTCTGGCACTAAAAGGTCAAACAAAGTATGTGCCAGTTGCAATAAGGGGTGGGGTGGGGGGCGGGGGGAGTGGGGGGAGGCAATTCATTAGAGAGTGCTGATTTTTTATTGCTGAATCTATTTAACCCCTTAATCTGCAAAGGCCCACATGCAGACCCTCACTTCAATCTTGCATTAGCTGTATTAACCATAACAGGTATTAGAATCATAGTACTGAATATGTTATTTGTTTTATATATTGCATTATTATTATTATTATTATTATTATTATTATTATTATTATTATTATTATTATTATTATTATTATTATTATTATTATTATTATTATTATTATCATCATCAACAAGTCTGCAATTTCAGGGCTAAAATATGATAATTACACCACACTGTTTTCACAGGTTTGCAAATAAAATACAAACTAAAATCTGTTTAACGGAAGTTAAAACATTAAGTCTTTTGATTCTTAAACGTTTTCACACAGCAAAAATATTTATACATTTAAACAATATGCATCATGACATCTAGTTTTTCTGAGGTTTGACAGAGGTACAATATATATCATTTATATATAAATGTAAACAATAAATAGGCCAAAAATGACTTTGTGTGGATGTAAATCCAGGAAAAGCATTTTTTGGTCAGTGCTCTTTAAAAGAGAATATAGATTTTTGAGATTTCAGCTTAATTCAGTTGTTGAGATGTGAACAAAGCCATTCGGAGAGGTCTGGTGCTGTGCAAACACTTATAGATTTTCTTACAGTAGTAGTAATAGAAACCAGGGATGGCAATATCTACAAAGCTAACACAGTCATTCAGGTTTTAATATTCATTTAATAATAATAATAATAATAATAATAATAATAATAATAATAAATGGGGACCATTCTGTCTTACAACACCTTGCATGTATGTACTTTTCCACCATGAATGGAGTGATGTTTGAAAATCAGTGGAATTCCCCTGTATGTACTGATACCCACTACATGATTGGAAGGAAACACATAGTGATGGAGAATAATTATAAACATCAAAATAATCAATAAACATCAATAATAACCAATCATGAATCATGATAAACATTTTTTCCAAACATATACTTATCATTAACAACTTCAGGGCTGTCCGAAGCTGGCCTGTGATTAATTTGACACTCCTAGAAAGTCACCCAAACTTCATCCCCTTAAGCTTAGTAAACGGTTTCCCTTAAAATTGTATTTCCGCAAGAAAACACTGTATTTAAAACTCTTTAACCTTCATATTCACTGTACTTTGGCCTCCCAAGACAAAAAATGTGGGCACCTCTGGCATATTTGATAGAAATTTAAAGCAGTATTTCAAGTTTTTTCTAAGTAACGTAGAGCAAAGTTCACAAGTTTGTCGACTGTCGACTTGAGAGCCAAGAGTGATTAACACAGACACAGACAGAGGGTGTGTCAAAGGGAAGCAGACCACAAGGTACTGGATGTCTCCTCTTGATGAGGTGCAAACCAACCGCTAAATACTGCAAGTGCCCTCAGCATCTGTGAACCTCCTTAATGACTTTCTGACGGATACACACCTTCAGTGATGTAATACTGAATGTGGGTGAGTGTGTGTGTGCGTTCATGTGTGTCTCAGGAGAGTGACTACTTAGACTACTTTAGAGCTACTGCTCTGTTTCACCGGGTGCATGTCTCTATTTCACCAGGTGCACAGTGTCTACAGTTGATGATTAAGAGAGCTGGAGTAATCAGAGAGAGATCATCTGCCCGAGTTCACACGCTCCCTCTCTGTCCCCATCTACTTTTAGCAAAACAGAGTAACAAACAAGAGCGAGAGAGAGAGAGAGAGAGAGAGAGAGAGAGAAAGAAAGAAATGTACCATAGTCCTCTATTCATAAATTGCACCATGACCACGTTAGGATGCGGGTGTGCGCGCACAATTTCCGTGACAAACAGCTGTGCAGCCGATCTTCACACAGCTGCACATGGGAAGTGCTTCTCTTCCCAGGCTGAGACGGGCCATGATGAAACTGACCCACACGTGGGACAGCACATACTCCCTTGTGTATCACTTTATTGTGGTAGTTTTTCTTACGCAGTTCACATACATAATTACTCCCAACTCTCCGGATCCACTGCAGCACGTTTCCAGAAATCTCACGAGCACCTTAAGTTATATCAAATGTACATATTCACTTGCATTCAAGCACGCATTGGAGATCCCACAGATCTGTGGAAAGGGGAACGCCATCAATTTCCCCAACTCAAGCATTCGGTTGTAATCAAAGTCAGTCCAAGTGTTTTGATGTAAAATGGCTAACTGTTGTGAAACTTACAGACTCAGGTGTCTTTACAGTGGTGGTGGTTAAAATCAGGGATCATATGTACAACACATATATGGCCATTTTATTTATTGTCCAAAATAAGCAGTGAACTCTTTTGACTTTATGTCTTGTTAGTGGTAAATCAGTAAATAATAAGCTTTCTCTTAGTACTAGTTTGCCTACCAGTGACACCATACAGGTACCTTTCCATCAGGAATGGGTTAAAAAGCTTAGGTCAGAAACTTCTCGAACTTTGTAAACAGTGTATTTGTAAGGATTATCTGTACTTTCTTTGCACTAACACTCAAACTTTCTGTTATTAATTTCAAAAGCATTATACCGTTCAGACAGCTGGTTCCCATCACCAACCCTGGGAATGATTCAGACTCTCTGATTCTCTAGAACAGAACATTTCAATCAAACCACTCTTAAAGCAATTGGAAAGATCTTATTGTTTTTATGATGGAAAAATGCTGACAAATTGGTTGATTTTCTCTGCCTTATAAATACTGTAGATTTTATACAATAATTTCTCCTAGGCAATTTGCAGAGCGCTCATTTTGCTGCTGCAATAACCCTCTGGGAGTAACAATTATAGCATTAATCAAACATCCATCCATCCATCTCATCAAATGACATCTGAAATCTCAAACAAATCTAGGATTCATACAGATGAGGGACGCAACTCTTACTCAGTAAACTGAGGTCAGTGCCCATAGCCCTGTGTTAATCGGTGTTTACACCCACTAACTTCATTTACATGTTAATAAAGAGACACAGGCCTCAACCCTCAGAAGCTCAAGACCCATGTCAAAGGAGCGAGTGAGTGAGAGTTTGTGTGTGTGTGCACATGTGATAACAATTGAGTAAAGGGGGACGCACCATAGAATTGGTTAATTTGCATGCAAAATGAGGGCAAGCATTAGGAGATAGCACAATGCCACATTTTCTTGCTGATAAGATACCAAAAAGTTAAGTATTGGCTGATATCGATAATTATCTGACATTATTTGTCTGAGTAAACCTAAAACTCAACTATGCTCAAAAATCATCTATTTCTAAGTGCTACACTTAAAATGGCCATCTAAAACTAGTGCATGTTCCTGATTGTATGGAAAATGTTTAAAGGTTTCCTTGTTCTTCGTTTAATGATTTACTGTAGAATAAAGGGGAGACTATTAAATAGCACTCATGGAATTATGCAGTCCACCTTAAAAACCTCCAAAATGAAATTTTACAGGAGGGAGTCTACGCTTCACTTTTCTGGCATACATTTAATGTATCAACCAACAGCAGTTTGAAGGATCGGCCAAATCTACACATCTCCAGTGAATATATATTGTTTAAATAAATGAATATCTGCCAGTACAATAGGACTATCATCATGCATCACTGAAGTTAAATTCTCCTGCTGCAACTATTGTTCTCATGTTAACAGTGGGCTGTGTGGCCTCTGTAATGTGGTGAATAACCTACTTAAGTTTGGTGATGCTACAGGCAATCCTGTGAAACTGGCTCAGTTTTGGATTAATACATTTTTCCTCTCTGATTTCCCATCCAGCATTTTTTACTGCCATCAGCAGGATACAGATACCTGTTATCAAATCTATAAAAGCTGTAGGCTTCATGGAAACATGTTTGTGCTATATAAAATATAAGTGAAGAAAAGAAGAAAACAAAAGAAAAGAAGCTGCGAAGCAGTTCATTTTATGCTCCGGTTGCCACAGGTAGGATGACTCAGGTTTCCCAGTGTGGATTGGCAAACCTCGCAGCGGATTCTGCAGCCAAAACAAAGCCATCTCTGTTTATTTCTACAGACTTCAACACGATCATCATTCAGCCTGCAGCTCATTTTGATCTGCGCTCCTTCAAACAGCAGGACAGCCTATTGGTAGACACACTGGTGAGGATGACATTAGTCGGTTTCACTGGGAGTGAGTGCTGAAGCACATCATGGTTTTATTTAGGAAGTTAACCAACACAATAAACTCTCTTTGCAACTACGGCACTGTTTCAAAAATGGCTCGGTTTCAGGCTCAGCTATGGCTGTAGAGTCTCAGAGACTCCTCGGCTTGAAACTGAGGACGAAAGCATAGAAATATGCGCTGGATTCCATTCAGAAAGAATTATAAACATGTTTCTATCAGCAAAGCAGGAGAAATTCCCTTTTATAGAATCAGGGCTGGTGCTTCAGTAAGCATTTATAGAACCCTGGAGAAGGTGCTATAGACACGAACGAAGCAGAGAGCAAAGGTAGACAGACATTCCAGTTTTACCTATCCAAAACCTCTATCCTCTCTGCCAAAATAACCTCATTCCAACCACATACTCCTCCCCCCCATCGGTCTCTAGCTCGCTCTCTCTTGCTCTCGCTCGCTCTCTCTCTCTCTCTGGGTTTGGAGTGGCATTCCTTCTCTCTGCTCTCGGCTCCAGTATGTCTGGCCATGCTGCACGCCTGGGAGCCATTAGTTTAAGTAAAGCCCGACGCACCCTGCCCACCCCCACCACACACACACACACACACACACACACACACACACGTGCACAGAGAGGTTATGTGTAGAGGGAATGTGTTTGTGTTGTATGACTGCGTGTATGGGAATGATTTCACAGAGAAAGAATATGCAGTGACGGCTTTGTGTGAATGTGTGTTGTGTTTAAGTGTGCCTCAGACTTATACAGTACTGTGCAGAAGTCAGAGACCACCCTTCTTTTACTTAACCTCCAGAACTGAGAAGTTATTCACTTCTCAGCATCATGATCAAAAGCAGAAAGCACACTTACACAGAAGAAATCAGTGCTAAGTGTGTCCACTCTTTTCCCTTCAGACTTGAAATTGGCAGGGATATTTCCCCACACCTCCAAAGATCAGTCTTAGAAGCTGGTTTCACACGATGTGGAGGTCAGAACTCTCAGAACATCAGCACCTACTTCGTTTGATTTGCAAAAGTTCCTTTTATGTCTGTTTCTTTTTCCTCAGTAATAGCTCCTGTGAATGTTTTCAGATCTGAAGCAAGAGTGGACCTGCTGCCCTCTCTCTCTCTCTCTCTCAGAGCTTCAAGTGCTGATTATCTCATGGGGACAGTTTTGGTGGTCCACCAGGTCTTGCATGGTTGTTAGCAGCCATTATCTATTTCTTTTAAGGATGTCTGAAATCTTTGACCTTCCTCTCCCTTCTCTAATCTCATCATGGCAGTTTGAACTGGAAGAGTGGTCCCTGACTTTTGCGCAGTACTGTACACGGGTGTATAGGCTTATGTATTTTAGGGAGTTGTGCATGAGTCTGCACTTACAATCTGAGAGGAGGGTCACACGCTCACTTGGCTGCATCACCCTGAAGTTTCCACAGCCTGCAGCCAAGAGCACAGACGGAGCGTGTGCGTACACACTCAACACACACACACATACACACACACACACAATTCCTTTCTGGTTCTTGATATAAGAAATAAAAAACAAATTGCTTTTTAGTAATGACTATTAATGACCACTGCTTTCTGTTGTTTGTCCCTCGCTGCCAGCTGTACCCAACTCTCAACACATTAATGTTCAGCACTTACTACAGTCTTCTAACTGTGAAGACAAATTACGCATTAGGACGAGCAGTCACTAATACCTACATAACAACCCAGACCTGTGCACAGAACAGAGAAAGAGAGAGAAACAGAAAGAGAGAAATAAGAGACAGAACATATAGATAAATGGAGAGAGAAAGAAAGAAAGAAAGAAAGAAAGAAAGAGCAAGAGAGAGAGATAAATGGAAAGAAAGAAAGAAAGAAAGAAAGAAAGAGCAAGAGAGAGAGATAAATGGAAAGAAAGAAAGAAAGAGCAAGAGAGAGATAAATGGAAAGAAAGAAAGAAAGAAAGAAAGAAAGAAAGAAAGAGCAGGAGAGACAGATTAATGAAAGAAAAAAAGAGCAGGAGAGACAGACAGACAGACAGACAGACAGATAGATAGATAGATAGATATAACAGAATAAAAAAGAGTGGGAGATCATGAAATAAAGAAACAGAGCAGAGGAGAGAAATGTGAGTAGAGAGAGAACAGAATGAGTTAGTAGAGTTAGTGTTGGACTGTAAGGGTTGAATGGACTGGCCAGCACATCCACCCAAAGAGCACTTTTGTGGAAGGGAGGGATGAGAGAGAGAGAGAGAGAGAGAAAGAGAGAGAGAGAGAGAGAGAGAGAGAGAGAGAGAGAGAGAGAG
>CM067476.1:34730016-34777516 GCA_034552555.1 Semaprochilodus insignis | reverse complement strand
CATCCACACATTGCAATTTCATGCAATTCTTTCTGTTTTACTCAGGGCAATGACTTTTATTATCTTAGTACCAAAATTCCATATGTATATGCAACCTATTACACAACATCATTGATATACACATCTACAGTATACATATATAGGCTATATCGTCCTATCAGTCTAAGCTTATGAGAAAGAGGTACGCCACACGCAAGAACAGACACACACACACACACACACACACACTCTCAGACACTCAGAGTCTGTCAGCGCACAGCAAGAGTTCTCACAGTCTGGAGTGAAGGGAATTTTCCTTTTTTCTTTTTTTTAATAATCCATCGGCCGCTGACAGGCACAGAACAGCTGGCTTTCCCATCGAAGACAGGGAGTGAGAGAGGGACACAGAGGGGGGGAGGAAAAAACAAGAGAGAGGGAGAGAGTAGGAGAGAGAGAGATGACAGAGCAGAGAAAGAAGTGATGGGTTTAGGGAGCTACGCGATGAAGAAGTGCATTCCAGTGTGGGTTCTGTGTGAAGCTGTGGGCTCGAGCTGGATGAAGGTGATGAGTGTGTGTGTTTTAAGGGAGAAGCTTAATGTGGTGATAAGCCTCTTTCACAACCTCTCGAGCACTCCCCCTATGACAGTCTACTGAACTGGCTAGCGGCTTTGTCCTTTCTTCAGAGTCCCACCGAAGCAGACAAAAACAGAGGTGGTGGGCGGTGGGGCTCCAAACACTGGCAGGGCTCTTCAAGGCTCACGTTTGTAGCAGCTCTTAAACCAAATGCAAGAACAGATTAAACTGTAGAACGAGACATTCAATTCAACGGGCCAGGAGTGCCAGGGTTATGTGGTAGCATCCCTACACGAAGCATGCCCACTATACCCGGTATTTAATGAAATCAGGTAAAGTAATTATATAAATTAATTAACAAGGCACATTCACCTTTCAGCTTACACATTCAACATTCGAGGCAATTTCAGCTTCACAAAAACTAGCAAATGAAAACGCAAGTCAGGTTTAGATACTCAAGTGCTCAGTCCTCAGGTGCACCAAACATGAGAAGTCAAGCATCTTATTTTTCAAAGAAGGAAGAGGAAATGTAAAGCATTTACAACTGCAAAAAAGCACAACGGTCTTCCCTGCCACCCCTGCCATCATGTTAGTGCTTATTGTGTAATAACTGCTTTATATTCTGCTGTTATCTAAAAAATAAAGATAATCCTCATGTAATTGATGCTGTCGAACGTGACTAGGGAGTCAGCCAGTTTTGTCAGAAGTCCTGCTTCGTAGGACAGGCCCAAGGTGTTTTTGAGGCAGGAATTCAACAAACTGTGGGACAAACTGGACACAGGCACTTCTGACCGCCCTGCTCTTGACTCTCTGACCTTTTGCCACCCCTTATAACTAGAAGTGGGCAATGACAATGACAACATAATGCATAACCGGGATATCATAATTACTTTAGAACACTGAACTGTGTGTTATATTACAAATAGAGCATAATTAGTCCTCTTTATCTGGATACAGAGCAGTGCTGTACATGAAACGTACAATGAAAAGCCTTAGTAGCCTTGATTCCAGAGCTGGGTAGACATCTGGATCTGCTATGCACTTAAAATAAATAAATTGTTGTACCTACTTCATTTAATTATGCTAAATGCCATATAGAATTTATTTTCAATCAAATGAAGTAGAGTTCACATATACAGACATTGCTACATCAACACAAAATGCAATTGCAAAGTCAATATATTTCAGTCTGTAAGTCAAACAACCCCTCTGGATCATTTTTTAGAGCAAGTTCACGGAATTAAAAGGAGTGTAATCAGTGTGGTTGTTCTTGGAACAGTTATGCAATGACAAACACTTAACAGACTGTAACAGAATCTTGCTTCAACTGTGTAACGTTGCTGTCGGACGTCAATTTGCATTATACAACAGACCTTGTAGAGCTTTACGTTATGTGGACCACTTGTGGTGAACAAACCAAAAGAAAAAGGTACAAAATGCCAAATTTAGAGTTACCTGGAACAAAATCCCACATTACATGTTGATCCTTCTCTTTAAAATTAACCAGTTTGAAGAGATGAGGTTTTGTTTCTGACAGCGACCATATTTATTTCTCATATACTGACTTTTCACTAGATGAACACTAGCAAAGAAATCCTTATTCCAAGGTTGTGAAAGTTAATCAACCTTTAAATCACCTTCCCAAACTAAAAACCGGAGCTAATACTATCTCAGCTTTAGGCTGCATCCAGGAGCAGCTTGTGCTTGGGAATCGAGGCTAGCTCAGCATATGAACGACTTTAAAAAAGACAGGAGGCAGCAATCAGCATAAAAGACATGCTCATATCCGTGGCTTTAAACTACACACACAGCCCTGACTCCAGGAGGTCCAGTCCCTCTAATAGCCCCCGTCTCCAGCGGACCGCCGTTCTGGGCAATAGGCGCTGGCGGAGGAGCCTCCACATCTGGATCCCATCTTCCCCAGCCTGTCCACACAGCGCCGCGCAACAAGAAACATCTGGCGGAGCTGATGTCAATTACTGCATCACGTTTCCCTTCGTGGATAATCTGTTCTTAAACTCTCTCTCTCTCTCTCTCTCTCTGTCTCTCTCTCAAACACACAAAAGGATACCAGATGCACAGTTGCTAATCAAAGAATTACAACAGTCATCGGTCTTAAACAGGTTTACCTAATCATGCACGTTCTTTAGTTTTGTGCTTTTATCAGCATAACTAGCACACACGAGAGGCTAAAACAGTGATGGATCTCGCCAATAACTCAGAGAAGGCCATAAAAGACACAGCCGAATATCCAGGTGCTCGAGTTTGGCGTTACATAATCAGCATTATTCAAGTTCTTTAGAAATTTTGGACAAAGCCCCCTCAAAAAGCTGGTCCGGCATCTTCCAAGTTCCTGAAAGGCTCAAGTTAGAGATGCTCAAGATGTTGTTTGTTTATTGTTATGTCAATTGTTTGCTGTGGAATATTAATACAGCAGAAGGCAGCAACACGCAATAAACCTCTAATCAATGGCAGCTGCATTCTGATTGGCTCTCCGTTAGTCCGTATATGCACTTCCACGCAGCATTGTTTACCGTTCATATGGGAAACACAGTATATCCGGATACATTCTAGTCAGCAATAGCAAACAGCTGCCTTCACTGAACACTGTGACGAAAAAAAAGACCCTTTCAGAGCAAGACATATATCTGTGGAATTTTCTCAATCGCTTCCCTACACACTATGCCAAAACAGCAGACCATGGTCGGTTGTTTGGTGTCAGGTCTCTCCCTGACATGACAGGAGGTTTTCAGACACCGTTACGGTGAAGAGACTGCTAGAGTCATGAAGCAGGACTTCTGGTTTAGCCAGCTAACTTTAGGCTTTGTTTTATCTGACCCTGGAGTATTTGTCCCATAACAGTGGAACAGTTTTTTCAGGCTACATCACCAATGCAACTTGCACTGTATGCCTAACCTGCTCTGACGTTCTGGATTTCTGATCATAAACAGCACTTTTGGAGGGAGACCCCCCTCAGTCCTGTTCAGAGAATTTATACACACTGGATTTCACTGGCTCTGTACCTGTACTCTTCACAATGACAAAGTTAAATCTAATCCAATATGATCTACTTATACAAAATATATATATATACACTCACTCACAGCATGAATATCCAAACCTGGCATTACAAAGGAAGTTGTTTCCCTCTGTTGTGAAATAAGTAAAGTAAACTGTAGCAGCTTTAGCTAAGTCAGGAACCTTGGCCAAGTTGAATGTGCTTTTTTTAGACAGGCCTGAGGTATTGATATTGGGGTGATATTAGCAGAAAATGGAGGACTGGATGTTATCGTACCATCTCTATTCTTAAACAATCACAGATGTTACATGAGGAGTTTCTTGTTGACAGTTTTGCCAAATCACTGCATCCACCTTAATCTAACAACTGCAAATCATTCTGGTTGTAATTGTATTGTTCAAACGCGACAAAATTGCAATGCTTCAGGAGAATCACGACATGATATTTTGCCCATATGGTGCAGCCTTGGCTGAAGAAAAGCAAAGCAGGCCTCAACTTCATTTTCAGTGGAACGTCTCCAAACCAAATGCTTTCTTAGTCAAACACTGGGGCTCAGAGTCTCAAACTAGCCTCTAGTGGCACAAACACCTCCACATATGGATGTATACATAAAGGCTTGCAGTGTGCTGGATGGCCTGATAGCTGTAGACTAGGGGTGTCTCTAAGGGGAGAGACTGCGGAGCCGAAGCTAGCCAAGCCGCTCCTGGCCTGGGGCTTCCTTAAACGCTTACAGCTGCTGGTGCTGGAGGGAGATCCATACCCCCGTCTCTCTTTCTGCCTCGCTTTCTCTCTCTCTCTCTCTCTCTCTGACATGCACAAACTCTCCCACGCGACCAAAGTGCTGGGCTGCCAGAGCTGGAGCCCCCCAGCAGCAAGAGCCAAAACCAATTAGAGCTCTAATTCAAACCTGAAGGGCCTCTTTGTCTGCCGTTTCCTTTCTTCAAGTCAGAGGAAAGGAATCTGACTTGCACACACACACACGCGCACACACACACATACACACGCACACATACTGCGAAAATGAAAGGGGAAAACGATCCCGCTGTCCAAGTGGCCACGCATATATCCATTGGAGTTTAATTGAAACAAAACATCAATTAAAAAAGAGGAGGTTGATTGAACGAGAGAACAAACATTTAAGCACAACTTTACACGCCACAGGATTCTGAGCAAAAGATGATGAAATTGTGTGCACACACTGACTCACACATACACACGCAGCTGATTTGGTGCCGTTGTGCACGCGGTTATTTAACACAGACCTAATGCTCAATAACCATTATCCACTGAGACTTGTGGGGCATATCACTGCCCTCTAGTGGCTCAGGCAATCATAACACCACTTCATTATCATCAGCATCACTGCCTGCATCAGCATGGACCACATTTGTTATTTACCCTGAGGATAAACCCCCTGGGTTAAACAATGCCCTGCCTGAGCTCCCGGGCCCCCACGGGCAGGGTTTTCTGGCAGTGATACCCCTTAAGACAGACGGACGTGCACACATACGCACAGAACGAGGCCTCCTGCAGTTCTGTTCTTCAGCAGCGGCAAGGTCCAGATGGTGTGAAACTTTGCCGAGTGGATTAGCTCCAAATCCTCCAGCATGAGAAGGGGACGGGGCAGAGGGAGCCAGCCCCCCTTGGACAACTTCTCATAGACCAGACTGGACACGGTTTAGAGAGCTACAGTCAACTTAGACACTAGGATACATCTTTAGTGAACTGTAAGTCGACCAGCACTGACATTTCTTGAGGGTAGGTTACAAGCCAAGTAAGATGACCTTAAATGTATTGTTTAAAGACTCATTCGAAATGAACAAAGAGGTGGGCGATATGGCAAAACATAAAAAAATCATAATTCAAGTAAATCATCATAATTCAAGACATTTTCATCATTAATTTTTTTCTAAATTGATCATTTAGAAACAAGAAAGAAGAACCACATTAAATTATATATACTATCAAAAACAATAAATACAGCAATTTGCATTCAGTGTTTCACATTCTGCACTAAACTACATCCATGTACACAGGAATGATTATGCTCTCTTTGTAATGAAACCAGTAGCTGCTGAGTAAGTATGAACGATATTCACAATATGCCGAGAAAAGCCCATTATTATGTGATGTGATGTATTTTATCTCCATATAACGATAAATATCATCACATGGCCCATACTTCCTTCATAATACAGACCCTGATATTATCGGACATCGGGGACAATGCATGATAATTTTTCACAGAAGCTGAAAGACGAAGTAAACTGATTCAGTTTGCCCCTAAACACATGACTTTATTGGCATATTTGGTAGGGCTGTCAAACACCAATCATCATCAAAGGCCCACTATACATTATGATTGTGATACTTAATTCACAAAACAACATTATTGTGATTCTGCAATATACACAGCCCTATACAGCAATATATTGCGATATATTTTTTTCAACTGTAAATAACATGCTGGTATAGTCACATAAGTATCTACTGCCCTTGACATCTATGTATCGCAGTTTAATGCATTCCTTACTCAAAGCATTTGTTCTGATTATTGTAGTACTATTTTAATACTATTTTAATTTGCATTTGTACTTTATATAATAAGAATATCAATACTTGGTATCTGTGTATCTATGGGTTTTCTGTTGCTCTTTTAGAAAGAGCCCAATAATAAGCAGCACTTGAATGTGGGATAAAGGACAATTCCTAAAAGTGTCCCATATGATCTGATGGTCCAGTTTCAAAAGCAGTATATAAATGACCTAGAAATGATGTTTTATGCGCATGACCAGGTCCACTATGATGTATTAGTCATCTCAAACATCTGCATAACCAATTCCTCTCAGTAATGCAGATATGAATACTTGCCATCCGTGTATCGATAAGCAAAATATTGTGATACTACGTTGCAATGTTTTTCCCCCACCTCTAGTATTATTCTGTGGCTCTTTTAGAAGGAGCCCAATAACAAGCAGCACCTGATTGTGGGATAAAGAAGAATTCCTTAAAGTGCCCCATATGATCTGATGGTCCCAGAAATCTGAACTCGCTCCAGTCTCCAAAAATAGATTATAAATGATGTAGAAATTATGCTTTATGCTCAAGACCATGTCCAGTATAATAGACCAGCCACACCAGCATAACCAGTGCCTCTCAGAGATTCTCCATACAGGTCCATCATCCTCAGTCTGTTTCTTAGGCATTGCTGGGGGTTAAAAAGGAGATTTGACTACAGACCAACACTGACTACAGAAATCCCAACTACCACAATAAATACGCCATATTTACCGAGTTCATCTATTTAGACAGTTTTTAACATGACACGGAACCACGGCACTTCTGTCTATGCAGTAGGCATGTTGGCCGGCGACAACGCAGAACTACTTACTAAATAAGCAGCGGAGTGTGAAGAAGCGCCCAGAAGAACACAGAGAGCTGAACTAGTAAAAGTGAAGGCTGCTTACACTGAAAAGTGCCCGGAATCCCAACCATACTCCGCGGCGGACTTCGGTCACCAGAGCTGGGTAATAACCGTCGGTTCTGCCACGTCCTGAGGTGCTGGAACCGGACTGAACCGCGTCTCGCTCCGACCAGCGTTGCTGAAAGTGTTCGGGTACTGAACTGTGCCTCAGAGCAGAGCTGAGGAGGAGAGCAGCAGCTCCGTCAGCCCGCCCTCAGCAGCCCTGCAGGAGGCGGGGCTAACCGGTGAGTGACAGGGCGCGTTCAACGCTACAGTTAAAAAGAGAGAGAGAAAAAAAAGAGATGGAATGAACGTGACGATGAAGGAAAGATGCAGGCCGCCACGTACTAATTACCTCCCAACATCAGCGAAGGCGTGAGTCAGCGCGTGTCACCACGTGCGGCAAGTCATTGCGTAATTAAAGAGATGCGGGAACACCTGTTCCCAATTAGGCTTAAGAGCCGTTCTTTCTTCTTCATCTCCCTTTCTCCCAGGCTTCAGGGATATGCAAGCGATTCATTAGCAACTGTTAATTCATTAATGCATTTATTTATTTACCTTCTTACTTTGATCTTCAGTCTTTGTCACATGATTTTGGAATATTTTAACATGCAAGCAAATTATTAGAAAGTTTTTATGTTCTGACTCCATTTTTAATGCCTCCATTTGCCATAAGCTTTGAGATTTTTTAAAAGAGATTATTTATTTGCTAGCTTTCTTGTTTTTGCTCTTCAGCCTTTGTCACAGGATTTAGGGATGCACCCATGTGCAAGCAAAAAACTGAAAGTTTAATGCTTTCATTTTTCTGCTTTATTTATTTAATTTAATTAATTAATTTATTTAGTTATTTACAAGGCTGCTTATAGGGTGGCATGGTGGCACAGTGGGTAGCACTGTTGCCTCACAGCCAGAAGGGCCTGGGTTTGATTCCTGTCTGGGGTCCTGTCTGTGTGGCGTGTGCATGTTCTCCCCATCTCTGTATGGATTTCCTCCCACAGTCCAAACACATGTGGTCAGGTGAACTGGAGATGCTAAATTGCCCCTGTGGGTATATGTCCCAAATGCACACTTAAGACTAATGTTAGCTGGTGTCTGAGTATGTAGTGTATATAGTACAGTAACAAATGTCAGTTGTGAGTATACTCAAAAATGCACACTTAGAACCTGTTGGTTTCTGAGTGTGGCAATGATGGACACTATTCTGATAAATTCTGATAGCATGGCAGACAGCGATGCGACAGTGGCTGTGGTGGTAGCAGGACCAGAAAAGGGCTATAAATGTGAGTTCAACCCAAATCTGTCACAACAACCTGTAAAAATAAAGGTATTCTAGTAAATAATGTGTTTATTTATTTGTGTTTCATAATAAAAAGCAGCCTTCAGAGTCCGGCTTGGTATGATGTCGGCTTCATCACCTCCTGTTAGTAAGAAACGATGTAATTTGCTAATATTTTGTGTACAAGCCTGCAGAACTCTTACAAATAAGAAGGTACAGTTCAAGGCTAGTGCCCCCTTTAGCATTTTGTCGATTTCAACATAAACATGACATAAAATATGAATAGATCTTCTTTAAAGTCATGGCAACAGATAAAGATAACCCATTAAAACAACTCAAACAAACAGTTGTATAATTTTTCATCCCTTTATTGAACAGTGATCGAGCATTAAACGTCTTTGTTGGCATAGTGCCAGGATCAGACTACATGATATTTTTGTCTTTCACAGTGGTCACAGTGTCAGATTAAGTAATCATATAATAAATTCCCGCCATGTGTGGGTCGGGAGACTGGCAGCACATTGGTGAACATCATTGTTCACATCCTTGTGTGAGTTCATATGTCATCTGGGAGGAAGGAAATCAGCAAATTGCTTGTCAGCCATGGCTACAGGAGCGCTCTGTGTGATACTGTCAGTTTTGTGTGCTGAAAAGAAAAAGAAAAGAAAGAAGCAGTGCAGCTGCTCCTGGGTGTTAGGAAGAGGACAGTATGGTCTGTCTATCCTTCTAAGAGAACCTGAAGTAGTGAATGTGTTTACATGTCAAGTTGCAGTGACCTGTTGTTTTGTAGCTGCTTGTGATTAGCCGTTCCACCCAACATCTGCAACAGCAGCATCTATCTATCTGTATACCTGAGAGCTTTCTGTTCTGCTATTGGTCAGCGTCAAGGAACACATAGTAGGAGGTCACAAACAATTCTGACATGCTGGACTTGTCAGGGTGTCATGGGATGTACCCTACACCACACCTGTTCTTCATATCCGATGCTCATATCTGGACCGAGGCTGGAAATATGTGAGCTGCGACAAAATCATGTCAAATTTGTGCTGATTTTTTTTGACAACTATATTTTCATACTACTCAGTTACCTATACTAGCTACTTGCTTTCCATCTTGACATGAACACAAAGTTCCTTACTATGAAACTCTCAGTTTAAGATGATCAGCTTCAACTAGCAAACACTGATACAATCACACAGCATGGCTGCTACTTACAGGTGATGTTGGAGTTGTGATGCTAATAAAGGTGGAACTGCTCCACTCTTCAGTCTCCTCAGTGTTAAATGCTGAGCAAAGCCGCTTAATAAGGTTTGAGAAACTGTCCGGAATGACCTACTTTGACTTAAATTTTGACCTAAAGGCATCTAGGGATCTTCTCAAAGTTGTGAACGCTGTAGTTGGCCGGGTTGTTTTGTGAATTTCAGAAATTCACAAAATTGGGTTCAGAAACATTCATTCCTTTCTTTCTTTCTTTCTTTCTTTCTTTCTTTCTGTCTTCATCTGTCACAAGATTTAGGAATATTCAAGCAAATATATCCCAATTTACAGTTTTTCTCAGTAGCTTTGGCGCGTTTCCCAAATCATAATGGATGTTTGCACACCACAAACACCACCACACAAGGGATTACCAGCAAAAACCCATGACTTGGTCAAAATCCTCAGTTAATTTCCCAAAAGTAAGTATTTATGCCAATGATAAGTCCCTGTGTCACTGATTATGAACATGATAGTCAGAATGCTTAGCCATGTTGTCAGTATATTACAAATTCTGTATGTATTGGCTAAGTGATGGCTAAGTTGACAATGATGGAAAGTGCACAAGGCTCAACCTATTCTGTGTGGCATATATCAGTTTCAGTACATTTGTACATGTGTGCGTTTGCATGTTACAGTTTAGGAACAGTATGTGTCTGTATGAAGATATGTACTGTATACTGTGACATGCCAGTGGAATACTGCAATATGAAGAGTTGCAGTAAGTTTTACGGTATTACAGTACAGAGTACATTGTTGAATTACACACCTGTTCGCTTTGTGAAACGTCTGTAGAATTGAGGACACAGTTGTTCTCCCAACATTCAGCTGCATGTCTTGACCAACCTCAGCTATTGTGAGGTCATGACTGGAAACATTTCCAATATTCCAATATTTCATCTGGAGCGTGCCCACAACCTTGACCTCTTCTACCTCTGCTTCTCCTCTATTTTGCCTCCATACCCTTTCACCACACATCCTTACTCTGCTTCTTCTTTCTAGCTGTTGATCCTGGTTATTTCATTGTGTTGCTCTTCCTTTGGCAGAAATTGTAACACTGCATTGTCCTCTGTCTGCATATTCTTGCTAAATGAATGTTCTTGAGATGCACCTCTGAGCTACGTTAGAGAATTGATTGATCATTGGTTGGTCTAAAACTCCACACTTTCTACTTCACCAGGGAAAGTCCTGATTCCCCTGAGAGCTAATCATTTGTTCAGGAGACATTAAAAAACAGTTTAACAGAAATGTATAAAATATGCTTTGCAGCCTATGAAAACTGATTCAACACTTGTAAGTGTAACGATTTATGCAGTGAACTAATGCCTGGATGTTTTGGGGTTTTGGAATATTCAGCCGATTACTGACATGACTACAGTAGTTGATAAGGTAGGAAATAGCAGACAGTTGTACAAAATCAATTGCATGATTATGGCAAAGCATTTGCTGTTTGTTCAAAATGAATGAGAAATGGCTTTTGTAATGTGCACAAGTGACTAAACGATATGAGGTTTGGCAAGTCATTTAGAAAAAATCAGTTCTGATCTGAGTAATGCCCCAAAGTGGCTGAAAAAAACGATAAAGGTTCATAAAATGTACCTCCGAGCTATTTTAGAGAACTGCTTGAACATTAGTTGATCTAAAGCTTCACACACTCCCTTTTACCAGTGAAGGTTAAGTGGTCGACTTGGTCAGTATTTTGAGTGTTAATGACTTATGCAATGAACTAATGTCTAGATGTTTTATGTGGTTGGACTGTTCAATAGAGAACAAGTATAATACATTGCATTGATCAATATGACTAAAGTAATTGATAATGTAGTAAACAGCAGACAGTTGTACAAAATCATTTGCACAATTATGCCAAAGCATTTGCTATATGTTCAAAATGAATGAGAAACGTTTTTGTAAGTGACTAGGTGACTCGGTGATGTGAAGGTTGGGCAAGTCATTTTGGTCTTTTTGAGAAATTCAATTCTGATCTGACTAATGCACCAAAGCGACTGAGAACAACTATAATGCCACTTTTACTCCATTGATTTGAGGTGTTTAGGGACAGTTTCCCCAACATGGACTAAGCCTAGTCTTGGATTTAGCAGTGCCAGTGGTGAATCACCTTTGGAAATTCTTTTCAGTCAAAGCTTAGGCCTAATGGCTTAGAGGAAACTGTAGATTTGCACAGCAGAAATGTACAGGCTGTGTTGATATCTTGCATTTTGCTTTAAAATGTTTGAAAATATGATTATGAAGTCTTACAAAGGAAAACATAAACTCTGCTGTTCTCTAGTCACATGCCCAGGTTCACATGCTTTTGGGAGAACTGCCTGTAGGAGATAAGTAAGACAAGTTTAGATAACCTAAGTACTTGTGTCTAAGGTGTGTACCTAAGGCACTGATACTGCAGTCCTGCTGTGTGTCCATCCTGGTTAGTTACTCCTGCTTTGTTGACAGTGAAGGGGAAGAAACATTAGGTTATTCAGAATTTGGACGGAGCGTGAGTGGATTTACCTGTCTTTAAATACACAGTACAACAACATTACAACACAGTTATCATCATGGCACGGGCGATGATAAAATGGTAGTGCAAAGCAACCTTAAATATTACACAGTTTAGCGTAAGTGTAAAAATACTACATAAACTAGATCAGATCAAATATCAGCTCAGCACAGGTGTTCAGATTTTGTCCACAAGGTCCTTCCAGGAAATTAATCTCTTTCCCAGATGATTCATACTCCTGGGGCAGAGCACATTTTCACATTCACGCAGCACAAACACTGAGACAGGAAGGTAATATGAGTGTGATAATTGCCTGTGCGCAGGTGTAAGACAGATCCCGGAGTTCAGAAGGGCTTTATTTGAACAGTGACACTTTCGATTTGTTTCAGATCACAAACTTAGTGTGAAACAAGTGTGAATATAACTTCAACTCACCAGCAGACTGATAGTTTAATACAACTGAACCAAAACAATGGATTCACTGATGAATGAATGGATGTGGATAGATAGATAGATAGATAGATAGATAGATAGATAGATAGATAGATAGACAGACAAAGAGCACAAACATGAACAAACAGCATGATATATAGAAAAAGAGAGATAGGTAAATAGCTAGCTAGCTAGCTAGCTAGCTAGCTAGATAGATAGCTAGATAGATAGATAGATAGATAGATAGATAGATAGATAGATCTCAGTGTGATATATATTGGTGGCAGGGTCAGCATAGCCGTATGGATTACAGTGACCCATTGTGTTATTAAGGGCAGGAAAGCCAGCTGAACCCTCATGGATTATTCCCCTCTTCTAACAGGATATATGGATGCTGAGTGTCCTCTCAGTCCTCTCTCTTCCTCTCTCTCCTCCCCCCTCTCCTCCCCTGCTCCGCCGCCCACGCAAACACATGCCGCTCGTTCTTTCCCTGTCCACCCTGCGAGCCGGCCACCTGCTCCAGAACATGCTGCACAGCTGCCAGCCTGCAACAACAAATTAACACCAGTGTGAATGGGGGAGAGAAGGAGGAGAGAGGGGAGAGAGAGTAAATACAGAGAATGATACCTTCCTCATGGAAACTGTTTGTTCTGTTTGTGTATTTATTGCAGATAGTTTAGATCCTACATCAGCACAAGACAGTGCAGTTCAGTCTGGTCACATACAGCTTAATTCCAGTTGAGCTGAATTTCGATTCATTAAGATCCTTTTGCAGCATACATTATACAAAGCAGCTTTATAGATTCAATGCTGCATGTAGTTGAGTTGCTTTAATGCTTTTCATTAAAGGCTTATATTAGTTATACATGTATATATTAGTGCAAATTTCCACCAAACGTAACAAACAAACAAAAATATAAACATTATGTTTAGACATATGTTGCATTTTGAAGCTTTGCTTCCACAATCTGAAACCTCCAGGAAACCTAAGAGATTATCTAGCTAATGTTCATGCTTTAGTGTTGATAGTCAAAGCTGTGATATTTCCTTCAATTAGACCTAAAATGTGTCACAACATTCACACACCAAGATGCACTGGTGGAAATGGTCGGTCAGAACATTAGTATGCATCCCCTCTATGAATATAACATACATGTCACTTGGGACGCCTTTTGTGATGATAATTTGCAACGGACAAATTAAAGCGAAGGCCTGCCAGAGAGAGCGAACGTTACATTAACAAAGAGACGGGGCTGCAGAAGTCACCCTGCTGATCTGACTCGTGGCAGCGTGCGCGTGTGTGTTTATTTGACAGCTGGGATTGCCTCTCTGAGTGTGCCAGGCTTTTGTCACTGGTCTTTTTAGAGCACCAGCAGGTCTGTCACTGAGCAACAGCTTGAGTGTGACCCAGGCATGTGCCACACACACACACACACACACACACACGTTCACGTTCTGAGTGGCCTGACAGTGCCTGTACTGCTTCTCCGTCATAACAATGCCAAAAGACCACCCTACAGCCTCCCCCATCCTCATCTCTGGTCATCTTGCTCTCCTGCTGTTCATTTCAGCCTCAGCTCATCAGCGTGTGTGTGTCTGCCTGTGTGTGTGTCTGTGTGTGAGTGTACCTGCTGTTCTCTCAAGCACTTTAGTACAAAGCAAAAGACCGGGGTCAAAAAGGTCAGCCGGCAGACGCCTGGTTAAACCTCCAGAGTAAAGCCATCTACACTCACACGCGCATACACATGCCATGTCCAGACAGAAAAACAGAAAGATTATATATGGCCAGATGGAAACTGAAGACGGCTTATCATCTGTTAGCGTAATGCAGGCGTCCTTTCATCAACCTGACAAACACATACATTTACATTTATATTAAGGTCATAGGTATATGAAATCCAGAGCAGATTGTGGGGTTGGGGGGGTGAGGGGTGGGGGCGGCAGGGGGAGGTACTTTTGTATTTAGAGGCCTAGCACAGTAATGATGACAATACATATACTACCTAATGCTATATAAACACTATATAGAATTTTTACAATATGTATATATATATATATATATA
Organism: Semaprochilodus insignis; assembly: GCA_034552555.1. Lineage (NCBI taxonomy): Eukaryota > Metazoa > Chordata > Actinopteri > Characiformes > Prochilodontidae > Semaprochilodus > Semaprochilodus insignis. Next base: position 34,762,960 of record CM067476.1, on the reverse strand, counting down.
CATATACATATACATACATACATATATATATGCATGTGACAGGCCTTATTGCTGTACCTGACTGACCCAACAGACATTCAGCAAGCAATAATGCCCTTCATGAGTGAGGCTTTTAGTGCCAGCACTATTGGCAGACGGCTGCATGATGCAGGACTACATGCACGCAGACCATTGTGACGACTGCCCTTAACACCACGCCAATGCCACCAAAGACTGCAGTGGTGTCAGACTGTGATGGTGGTACTCAGAATGGCAGCGGGTCACCTTCAGTGACGCTTTTGTGTTGGTGGAGACGACCAATGAATCTGTGCGTGTGCAGGCACCATGGTCAGCACCATGTCACTCCACCTTAACCCCTACCACAAAATCTGCATTAACTCTGTGAGAATATTCAAGCTGCATGGTATGGATTATCACAGGACACCGTTAGGAACCTCTACAACTGACAGATGCCATACTGAAAGACGCTACTTCTGTAATTTTTAGTTCCTGGTAACCTTTATCTTCCTTCTGAATAACATTGCAATTCAGCACCTCCTTCTGGTTGCAACTATTGTTTAAATGGACTGTGTTAGGAACACCTAATACAGTCATTATCCACTCATTGTCCCTTTTATCCACTCCACTTACGTGCACAAAATTCACTCATATCAGCTCAAGAAAGAATAATGTACCACCACCACGTCAGTGTCACTGCAGTGCTGAGAATGATCCACCAGCCTCATAATACCTGCTCCGTGGTGGTCCTGTGGGGGTCCTGACCATTGAAAAACAGGGTGAAAGGGGTAACATAGTATGCAATCATACAATGCAATTGACTTACAAAGCGCTTGATACATACACAGGTGTGCACTTGCTTATATATATATATGAATTTGTAGATATTAAAATTATTATCTTTTCTCATTAACTAAAGTTAAGATTTCATTAACGTTAAGAAAGAAAGAAATGAGGTTTTGTTCCAACAGACATGAACAAAGCACTTTTTCAACTCACTGTTGTGTTACCTGTACGACACACTCAATAAGAACAACAAGGTCAGCATCTACATTCACTCAGCTCCTGCTATTGATCTAAAAGTATGGTTTCTAAAACTAAAGGCCTGTGGATATAAACACTTTATAACTGTTTGTGATGGTCAGAGAGAGAACAGAAAGATTAGATATGACATTGTTTAGTCAACAGTGCACTAAAAATAAAACAAGACAGAACTATTACCATAAATAAACACAGCTACAGATCAAATCTGACGCGTGTGGTCACACACGGACCTCGGTGCGTTACAGGCTCTGCTGATACTTGATAACAGTATGTGTATGTAAGTATGTAAATGTCAGACAGACACACTGATCCGGTTCCATATGGGCGCTCAGTAGAGGCCTGGATTAGATACAATGCTACTCCAACTGGCTATTGTCTTTAGGGAATTAAACCTTGAACCCCTGTGTGTGTATGTGTGTGTGTGTGTGTGGGTGTGTGTGTGTGTTCAACAGTTATTTTCATTACGCCAAGCTAAGCTCATCCTGGACTACTAGTGTTCTGTTGTTAAATTTAGGATCCGAGTTTATGTTACAGCAAGTTTAGCTGAAGAACTTTAGGTACAAGTTGCTTATTTCAGCATCTGTAACATGTAATATTTTAAGGTGCAGTTTGGAAGTTTTAGAACTAAGTTTTAGTGGTATATCAAAAATGTCCATGTATTCTGTTGCAGAGATATCCACTAGCTAACTAGCTAGCTCTGGCCTGTCCTTTGTACCTCAAGAGGCATCAGTCCAACATGAGAGGATAAAAAAGTAGCGCTGCCCCACCAGTCAATGAAAGGAAGAATAAATGCAACAATGACTAAAGTGCTTGGCAAGCGACCACTGCCGCCCACTTTCATCAAGAATCCATGAGCGGCAGCAATACAAAAAACGTGACATAATTAAACTGTATATATATATATATATACTACTGTGTGGTCTGATGCCTACTGGCCAACTGTGAGGTCCGATGGCTGCTGCCTTAACTGGGTGATTCCACTATTGCCCCCTATTGATTGGAGTATGAATTTGACAGGTTACATCATCCTATAAACAGCTTCTATAGAGGATTCATATCGGGAAATGAAATAATACAGTACATGAAATATTTTGGTGTAGTATGAGCACACTGGTTATGTTTAAAAACATATCTTTCACTCCCTAATCGATATGGTACACATATGAAAACAGACCACTTTGAATTAATAGTTGTGATGTCATAATAAATTTTGATTTTCAGACCTAAAGGCACACATAATAAATGAAATAAGGTAAAATATGGGCCCTTTAATAAACTACTATAAACTACTGTACTATATTATATCTGTACTATCTGATATCTTACAGTCCTCTCTATATTACTGCAAATCTACTGTCATATTGTTATTTTGTTGTTTTTTTTCGATTTGTGTTTGTGGTTTGGAACTTAGGAAAGTGGCAGTCCACAAAGTTGATATGACCTTTGAATGTCCTAAAAAGTGTCATTTCAGCCATTAATATGTCAAATAATAAATGGTTAAATATTTACCTGAGCCATTTCTACTACAATACAATACTACTTACAGAAGTGCCTCTAAATTTTTACTCAAATTAAGAATGCAATGTTATTTTGAATATGAACATATTTAACAAAGAAAGATTTTTCGTTTCAGTCCAGTTTTGTGGCTGCAACAGGACCCAGCAGTCTGCTCCACATCACTTCAGTTTAATTGGTCTGTTAGTTATATAGCGGGATCAGGTCACAGTCAACAGCACAGAACAGGGGACTTTAAAGGGGAATCCCACCAGGTTAAAGGGGAATCCCACTGGTTTCCACATAGCTGGTCATAGCAATGGTCCATAGGAACCAGACATCTGATATTTTTAATGCCTCTAAAAGTTATATCAGGTAAATTATTACATGAAATTGTTATGAATGCACTTCCTGATTTTAGATTAAAATTCATAGGGGATAGATACATGCACAGTGTTTTAGGACAAAACAGAACTCAATGGAAATCTATTTTTCAATATTTTACCCTCATCAGCATTACATACAAAATCCAAGATGACATGTGTAGGTTCAGTGGTGGGTTTAGACAGTAAATAAAATGACTATGCCTGTGTAGTGGACATCATGGCCCCTGGTTCCTGCCTCCACCATTGTGAAAAAATGCGAGTAGGATGAACCACTGAACCATTTCACAGCACACCACTCTGAATGACTATGCTTATATTTCAATTATTTAATTATTTAATGTTTTTAATTTTGCAATTCCACTTTAACAGGCCTGGGCAGACTCCTATGGGGAGACTCCTAACCAGCTCTTTACCACCAGATGGAGACAGAGAACAGTAAAGCCAAAAAATGGACTCAGAATCAGAATCACTTTACTTCACCATGTATGTTACATACACATGGATTCTGTGTTGTTGAGTGTACATAGGTATGGCATGTAATAGACCACACATGCACGCAGATCAGTAACAAATATTTTACCAAGAGAAAAGAAAAGTAAAATACAATAAACAGATTAAAGAATAAGACCAATGAAGAGCCATCGAAAGGAGCCATGGAGATGTGTAAATATCTCTACATATGTATATGTATTAAAATTTAAGACTGATATGGCCAATATTTATTGAGCTACACATACTGAAGTAGTGTCTCTCAGTAAGGTGTCGGGCAGTTATGGAGCGATAGAGGTTCCTAACAGTGTCCTGTGATAATCCATCCCATGCAGCTTGAACATTCTCACACAGTTACTGCAGATGTTGCGGTAGGGGTGGAGGTGGAGTGACACCAGGTCTTCTAGACATGTGGCGAGTAACAACAATCCACACACCGATTCGTTGGTCATATCCACCAAGACAAAGTCGGGACTCGTCACTGAAGATGACCCGTTGCCAGTCACTCCATGACAGTCTGGCATGACACCTTTGCACTGTTTGGTGACATTGACATGGTGTTGGGGGCAGTCGTCGTAACAGTCTGTGTGCATGTAGTCCTGTGTCGTGCAGCCATCTGCCAATGGTGCTGGCACTAACAGGATGAGTCATGTAGGGCATCACTGCTCACTGAATGTCTGCAATTGTGGCTGTTGGGTCAGTCAGGTAGTGCAATAAGGCCCTTCCTTGCTTATGTTACATGAGCGGCAGAGCGTGAAACTTGAATCACTTGAATGTCTCACGATGTCAGACCTACCCACCAAGTTTCATTCCTTTCGGTTGCTTATTTCTACTCTGTGCTATTTATGTCTCTATTCTTTTGATGATGAGTATATTTTTCCCACTTAGGTCCACCTACAACATTTGTGTGTCTCATTCAGAAAGTAGTTTGGGCTGAAACAAACAGTCTTTATGACTTTTTCCTTATAAGGTACCTGGTGGCCCAAAATACACCACATGGTCAAAGATATGTGGACTCCTCTCCCACTTATTGAGTTCAGATGTTTCCACCACAGTTACTGTTGACAGGTACGTAAACTCAAGCACATACCAGTGCAAACTCCCTGGACTAGCATGCATCATGCTGATGAGCTCAGTGAGATTTCTGCCCTGCTAGGTCTTCCCCAGTCAACTGTAAGTGCTATAGTTGTGAAATGGAAGCATCTAAGCACAACAACTCAGCCAAGAGGTGGTAGACCACATGACCTCACAGAGTGGGGCTGCTGAGTGCTGAAGCACATAGCACATAAAAATCACAAGTTACATCACGCACTATAGATTTCCAAACTGCTTCTAGAAGCAACATCAGGATAAGGACTGTGTGTTGGGAGCTTCATGAATGGGTTACCATGACCAAGCAGCTACAAGCAAAGATCACTATGTGAAATACCAAACCCCAGCTTGAGTGGTATAAAGCATCCTGCCACTGGACTCCGCAGCAATGAAAACATGGACTCTGGAGCAGAGGTTCTCAACCTTTTCAACCTCACATCCCACCTGTTTATAACTACAAAGCACAACAACACACATGTAAACAAAACTTAACATTTTATGTAAAATTGTTTTTGTCTTTTATTTCTCAAGTTCTAAAATCAGTTGACTTGTCTAGTTGCAGAGTGAAATGTGGATTTTCTTTAATTCAGTCTAAAAGCTTGCTTTGTTCCCATGTCAACAATCCGTCTACTTATGCTATCATTTGAGAGCGGTACGTTAAGTCGTTTTTTTGCTGCAGCTTCATCGATCATCTCATGGCACAACTGGCAGCACCAATTCCTCAGCCATTATAAAAGCTTTCTTACTCAGAGCAACATGTCTAGCTAGGAGGTAGCTAGCTTTCAGGGCACGCTTGGACTCTGATGTTATAGCTTTAGTGCTGCATTTTAAAGAGTCAAACCACACTCCACACACCAGGCTTTTGGGTTATCATAATATACCCCTCCCCCCACACAAATCTATATTTGGTGTACTCTGGGTTGTACTTGCAGACGATTTTTTGCCATGTCAACATTCTTTCTTCGTTTAAGAACCTTCTACATCACTGGTTAGCTAAATGTCCAAATCAGGTACTTGCAGCTGTGCTGTCTCAAACTACTAAAGTTTAATCTGGCTTGAGTTACTTCTGAGATAAGTTTTTATTTGTGTGTTCTGTTCATTTTTATATTATGTTTGTACTTTAATCACAATTGATCGCGATTATTTTTCTAAATTATTTTTCCACATATATTTTATGACTTAAAGTGCCATTAGCGGCCCGCTACTAATTACTGCCTCCCCCCGAGGATGGACCTCCAGACCACTAGAGGGTGTCGTATGGTCCACAGGTCTCCCACGGCCCACTGTTTGAGAGATACCCTGCTCTAGAGTGATGAATCACGCTTTACTATCTTGCAGTCTGTTGGACAAATACTGCAATGCGTAGGGGCAACAGTAAAGTTTGGTGGAGGAGGTATAATGGTCGGGAGCAGTTTTTCAGGGTTTGGGCTCGTAGTTTCATTGAAGTGTAGTGTTAATGGAACAGCATACAAAGATGTTTTAGATAATTATATGCTCCCAGAATGACTGTGCTCCTGTGCATAAAGTGAGACCTATAAAGACATGGTTTAATGGGTGTGGTGTGGAGGAACTCCAGTGTCCTGCACAGATCCCTGACCTTAACCCTGCTGAACTCCTTTGAGATGCATTGGAATCAGTTATGAGCCAAGACTTCTTATCCTACATCAGGGCCTCACCTCACATAAATTTCCACACTCTTCAAAATTGTGGAAACAATGAAGGCTGCCATTGCGCCAAAAAGGAGATGACCATGTATTAATGCCCAGAATTTTGAAATTGACCCATATATGAAATATGAAATGCACTGCAATCCATGCCGAAGTATATTCCAAACCCCAAAAATTATATTTTAAGATGTATGCATATTGCCATACTAACCAAATATATTTTCAAGTACCTTTATTTTAAAAACGCATGGGCAAATATTACACATAGGAATGTATTATACTAAAGAAAACCTTTCCAAAAGGTTTAATATGCCTTAATTAATTTACATTACAGTATCTTAATTTTAAGTCTCATCATATTATTATTTCTTTTCTTTTGGCTAAAGCAACTGTGTAGTGTAGGTAGTGATACACTGCGGATATACAGTTTGATGATTTGATATATTGTTTATTTAAAATACCTTTTGTGTGAGTACTGCAAAGTACAATGCAACACACAGAAGTCCATTAATTTATATACTTTTGGCCATATAATGTCACCCTACCACCCTTCCCACTACCGTTACTAGTCAAGTCAAGTCAAGTCAAGTTTATTTATATAGCACCTTTTACAACAGATGTTTTCACAAAGCAGCTTTACAGATAATCCGGGTCCGAAGCCCCCCGTGAGCAAGTCAAGGGGAACAGTGGCAAGGAAAAACTCCCTCAGAGCAAGAGGAAGAAACTTCAAGAGGAACCAAGACTTAAAAGGGGAACCCATCTTCCTCGGGTCGACACCTGATAGCAAAACCAGCACAAAAAAGGATCAGAATTTAGAATTATATGCAATATTGAATAGAATAACCCTTAGCTGTTAGAGTCCTGTGAGGGTAACAAGAAGAAACAGACCTGAAAATCTTGTTACCAGTGAAACCAGTGACTACTGTAAGGAGTTTATAACAGTATAAACCTAGAACTTCCATTACTGCTGCTGGAAAACTACAGTGATCATCTATCAGTAAGAATAAGGGAAGCGTTGAGTGTTTTGTGGGGCAGAGGAAGACATGTCTGTTTAGTTTGGAAAGGAAAAAAAGTCTATGATTAAATCACAGGGCTACAGCTACTGTAACAACAAAATGAATGAATGACTGAGTGGATTAGCATTCTACAGTCATTAATTTCATAAGAAGGTGACAAAAACAAACCAGCCATATTCTGATTATGCCTGCTATCTTCATTTTCTTACCTTGAAGTTGCTGAAGTGAACCATACAACAGACCAGATTCAGGGGGTCTAGCTACACTTTGTCGAATTAAAGATGCCGTGTTTTCAAAAGAACTACCTAATTAAACTGTAAACAAAATCATTCAGAACGGTATGATGTGAAATGTTCGATCTAGAGAAACCTACAGAGTCTGAATTGCTCACAGTGACTGCAGTAGGAAACAGACAGCTGAGGAGTTTAACACCTCACAGAAAGTTACTGTATGAAAAGGTTATGATTACGCCACCTGATGCGTGAGCACATTATCTAATGACTCTTTCGTGAGAAGTTTGTCAAGACATTCATTGTGAAGAGGTACTTTCAGAGCACTGTGCAGCAAAATTACAGAAATCCAGAGAGGCCATGAAGCAGTCATAATTTTCTGAGATCATGGCTTAATTGTCTTGTGATCTTAAGATAACTGAATTTTGTTTTTTCAAGATCACATCTTATTTTTCTTGTGATTGTAAGATAATGCAACTCATTTTTTCAAGGTCACAACTTATTTTTTTTGTGATCTCTAGATAACAAGTTATTTTCTCAAGACCACATGCATTTTTTCTTGTTATTATAAGATAAGGAAACTAAAGGTTGTTTTCTCAAGATTACAACTTATTTTTCTTGTTATCTTAAGGCACTGAAAGCCACAAAGATCTTAAAACAATTAAGTTGTGTTATTGTGAGATCACAAGACAATTAAGTCGTCATCTCAAGATACAGTATACACAGTTTATATGCTGTGTCGATTTAGTGGTCGATTCGAATAGTAAATCAAATATTTGTTTTGTAGATATGATCGAGTGAAAAATGATACGCACCAACTAGTTGTTTATTGTTATGTATTGCTATTGGCTCATGCAACAGATCAACAGATTAAAGTTGCTACGAGAGAGAGAGAGAGAGAGGGAGAGAGGAGGGGGTTGTTGTAGCCTATCTCTGGGCATCTCTCTCCACCCCTATCTCTTTACGGGACTGCCAGCTCGTGCTGCGGTATTCCAGGAATGCGTGGTGAACATGGCGGCCGCGCTGAAGGCTCCCAAAAGCGGGCTGCTGGAGCTGCGCGTGGCGGTGGAGCGCTGGAGCCGGGTGCTGGCGGCGCTGAGCGGGGACGCGCTCACCGTGAGCCCCGCGGAGGGGAACGAGGAGCCGTCTAAGAGCAAAGCCCCGGTCGCGGCGCCTCTGAACGGGGAACCGAGCAGCCTGAGCTGCCCCAATGTCCCAGAACATATTAGCAGCGTGAAGCGCACCGTGAGGGTCACCAAGCAGGACGTGGGGGGGCTCGGAATCAGCATTAAGGGTAAGACCAACAGCTTTCTACTGAAAAGTTTACAACTGTAACTACAGCAGGAGAGCGAACGTCAGAGTACATGTTCGACAAAACTAGGACCAAACTGAACGGTACATTCCTCAAGCCTTAATTACAAACCACTATAATCACCATTAGTGTTCACATACAGGCAAGAACACAGTCTCTCAGCTAAATCGGCGTTTAAAGAGCTAAAAACAGAAAGATCCGACCAGTTCACAACTTTGTACGCTGTGTTTCTTCCTAGAGAAAAGCAACGAATCAATTCCTTCAAGTTAAAGTCAGTCTTAAAGGGGAATTCCACCAACTTTTCAGATATTCTGACTAATTCAGTTCTTGTGACCTAAACAGCCATCCAGAGTGGGTTGATGTAAAATGGCTAATTTTGAAGAAACCTGTAGACCTGTAGATTTCTTTACAGTGGTGGTGATGGGAACCAGGGGTCTCCAAGTCTACAGCACAAATACAGTCATTTTATTTACTATCCAATACCACCAGTGAATCCATGTGTGTCTCCTGGGGTTTCAAATGTAATGCTGATCACCATAAAATAGTCATAAATCTAAAAAAAAAGTTTTCTATGGGGACTATGTTTGCCATACAATGCTTATATGTTTCCCTCTGCCATAAATGGGTTACAATATAGGTAAATATATTAAAATGCATAAAATACAATACATTATCATATATATTTTAGGCCAAAACCTTACCACAAACCTATCATAAAACAATGTGTCACACATCAGACATCATATTCTCTTCAGATGTCTGGTTACTATCGGCACCACTGTGACCAATTCTGACTCTTTAGAAGTTTAGAACTGAGCATTTCACACATCTATCTATCGCTCTCTCTCTCTCTCTCTCTCTCTCTCTCTCTCTCTCGATCTCTTTCTCTCTCTCTACACACACACACATATATATATATATATATATATATATATATACATATATATATATATGATTGTAACGGTTGCATGATTTCTTCCTTCTCTTCATTGATCTCTTCATTCAGGATAAGCCTCCTGTGGCAAGTTAAAAAGTGAAAACTCAGCAGCCTGTTTTTCCGCTCATTATAAGTCATGGAAATTCAGATTTTTAGTCAGTGAAAGCCAGGGAGAAGTCAGGGAATTTGACATTTGACTTTTGAGTGGGACATTGGAGTGGGAAGTATGTGCATATTCAGAACAGAAAGCTGTAATAATGTGTATTTAGAAAATCAAGATATTAGCACAAATGCTAATAACCATCCCATGTCTTTAATTAAAGAGGTTAAAGTATTTTGGAAGTGTTGTGCTTTTACATTCTTAGTAATGGACTAGTTTGGTCTGCTTTCCACGTCTCCACAACCTTAAATCTTGTCGAGTATTCATTAAGACCTGTCAACCTGTGCTAGAACAGGTTGCAAAGTTAACAGATCTATGTAATGAAGTTAAATGTGGTGCTTTAGTTATTTAATGGAAAGTACTCCTGCAGAATGCTTTGCTTTGCCTACCCTTTGGAAAGGTCATCCACAGAGCTATACTAGTTTTGCTCTGCTCCTAGATGTTTGTGGATCACCAGGGTGTAGACCATATAGCTCCCTGTTTTACACTGACACATGGAATGGATTCACAACTTAAAATGGGTGGTACAATAATTGGCATGTTGCAATAACAGAAGTAATATCTCCAAAAAAAGATGGGGGATTTCTGGGTTCTGGGCCTGCCCCTCGGCACAATCTCTACATCTTTCCTCACATACTTGTGTGCTATGTGCCTGAATATGTACGTACACACACACACACACACACACACACACACACACACATGCACACATACACAGGAAAAAGCTGACTCCAGGTCATTAAAGACTAGGGAGAATGCTTAAGCTGTATTAAAACCCTTCAATTTGTGATCTTGCTCGAAACACATTATTATTAACATTTTCCACTGGGATTACTATATATTACAGTTCTGGTAATTAACCTTAATGCCTCTGAGCCTCTGTGAGCTGCCAGATAGCGGGTGGTAGAGGGAACTAACTGTAGCAGTGTAGGTGAGGCAGCGTTTGCAGTGTTTGTAATTGGGAGGGTGGGGGTGGTGGGAGTTGCACCCCACTGCCAACAGCTGACTGGAGAATTACCCATAATACTCATCGTGGTCATTGGCTTAACATGAAAGCTGTGGAACGAGAGCAAGGAGGAGTGGGGAGATTGGTGCTGTTTATTTTAGGGAGGAAGAGAGAGAGAGAGAGAGAGAGAGACGACCTTGCATTGAGTCCAAAGTGCAGTTGTATGTCTATCTTTACTGTAGCGCTTCATGCAAGTCTTTGCTCTGTCACTTGTTGAAAGTCCAGATCTGACCAAGAAAGATTTGCGTGTTCTTGCATCCCTCATCAGATGTATTTTCCACTGAGAAGTCTTTCCATTGGCCTCCGGACATCTGCCACATTCCAGGAGCCAAAAATACAGTGTCTAGGGTTTATAAGCATTATAAAATTTGGCGTTGTTTTCCTGGGAGTGGTTATGTATCTTCAGTGCACTGCTTACTAGGCTGTAACTAAGCAGATAAAAATCAACACAACAGCTTTAGTTAGCCTATAGCTCCAGGTTGTATTCATTCTGTACAAATGGCTATGTTGGTAAATATTCATCTTTGAAAGGAGCAGCATTACTGAATGTGTTTACATGCACTTTACAATCTAATCATAATCCGATTTCTGCGGTTATCCGAGCATTCAAGCGGTCATGTAAACAGCACACTCCGATTTCTTCAATGCCTGCAAATCCAGTAACGACATCCAATAAAAAGAGCTGGATTTTAGCTCAGTAAGCAGGTTTCTCAGCGCAGGTATACTGTGGTGGAGGAGAGGCGGAGTAACCGCCATTCCCGCCAGCACACTGTGGGTTCTCCTCCCAGGATTACTGACAGCTGCAGCTTATTTGGGGAGGAGCACCAACTGCACATAGACTGGGGCTGCATCTGAATTGTACTACACACCAATACTACACAGTATATACTATGTACTCATCTTAATGAGTATGAGTTTGGCAGACTAGTACACAAAGTATTAGCATATTACATTGTTTCTTATTAACAGGAAGTGATGAGTCTGCGTCATACAAAGCTGGACTCCGAAAAACAAAAACACCAATAAATAAACAAAGTTTCCTGTTGCAGTCGTGTTCATCATTACCGTATTCAAAAATCAGCTGGTTCTAAGTGTTCATTGTGGATTTTTGAATATACTCAACTTTGACATTCGTAACTCTACTACATACGCAAAAACTAGTATAGTATTAAGTGCCCAATTGGGACGCACTCTGAGTTTCCTCAAGCAGCAAGTGAGGCTAAACCAACCATGAATTTTATATTATGTTTATGTCACATCTTATTCTGTAAGTTTTATTGGCCGGTTGCAATGCAGAAATTTGTTTACTTCCTGATTCATGTAGATCTGGAGTTTCCCCATTACTCAAGGCATGTAAAACTCAAAGGCATGTAAACATGGTGAATGGATTACTGACAAAATCTGAATTTCAGCACTTAGCAGATTATTAAAACACACTTGCTGAGTTGTCTTATGAAACCTAAGATAATGGTGGGTTGCAGTATTTTTATTCAGACTACGTCAAGTATTAATGTCAAGCGCAGGCTTAAAAAGAAGGTCGAGTTTAGATCTCAAATGCAGAAACAACATTGTACTGGTGAAGATATCAACTATTCCACTTGCATCCTCAGAAGATACATCCTACACCAAGTTTTGACTGATTTATCTTTGAATACTCTTTCACTGCACTGACAGTTAATTGACTGAAGACCTGCTTGGGGTCCAAAGCACAACCAATATAAAATCTTTTTCCACACGTCGTGTGCAATTACGTATTTCCACCATAAATAGTGTTTACTTGTGAAGGACCTCAAAGAAGCTTTGGCTTGTATACTCTGTGACCCAAAGTAAGCTGATAGTATTGTTCTACCTCAAGTGTACGAATCCAACCATTAACTTGCGCAGTGATGGTGTTGGTGGCAGTGTTGAGTGTTGGCTGTATATTTCCAAGCTAATGACAATGCTAATGACACACTGCACACACTAAGACATGTTTTCTACTTCTGAGTACCTGAATGTTTTGTGTATGGGATATATTTGCTGTGCTGGCAGTGTGTAAATTGAGTAGCTGTTCTGTAATTAGATTTCTCGATTTAATGTAGATTTCCTATGGAATCTTACTGGGACGTCCTGCGGTAAAATTGCATTACCCCACTGCCCTGTGTAAAGCTAATCCTACCTGTATATTGGCTCTGAAATAAGTGGAGAAATTCAGTTGAAAACGAGGACTCAGATGATGCTGCGTTTGAGTTTGCAAGTAGAAAAAGACAGATAGGAGGAGAATAGAAGAAAAGAGATGGATGAATAGTTATTGTTGTACATAAAATATTGTTTAGTGGAAAGCAAAACCACCTTTTAGATTGTCGTCATGTTCTCATTCTTTGAACAAAGTCAGAAGTGCAGACTCGAGACTGTTTATACAGAGCTAATTACCTAACTAACTATGTCACTGAGTAACTAGTAATTGAGTAATTACTACTAGACCCTCAAAAATGGTTGATGGTTCTACGGAGCAATTTACATGCTTTATTGATTATTTGCATGGTGAAATGGTTTTTCCGATTGATGGAGAATGTGTTATCTACTGGATGTTTCTATACAGAACCTTTTTGAAAATGGATTCTTTTATTGTTACAATGTCAGGCTTGTAACAATAGAAGAACCCTTTTAGTGCTATATAGAACCTTTTTTTAAAAAAAAACCCAACCTTTGAAAAACTACTTATTTTTAATGCCATTAGTGCCGTGTCCTGTTTAGGCCCACTTTTTTATTGCAGGCTGAAGCCCAGCTGCTTGTGTGCTGTATGTTGCTATGATAGGATTCAGATACAGCTTTTAAATGGCTTTTAAAGTGAAAGCTTCAGTACCTTCAGCTAGTAATATCCAACTGCACAGCTTCACTATATCAGACCAGATCAGACCTTTTCTTTCCACAGTGTATTTGTGCCTTTACATAGGACCCCAAATAATGTCTGTCCTTCTCCATTTGACAAACAGAGCCAGACAGCACATTTAACTACACCTACTAATACCTATAGATTTCTGAGAGTCTAACAATCTAACAATCTCAAGAGCAAATGCAATAACAGTGCCAAGAAATCACTACCTTCCTCCCTGTCTCTCTTAGTCAGTGTATTAAATGTCATCCATTTCCTTCTTATTACGTGTATACACGACTTCTGTGACCCCATTCTTCTCCTCAAAGGTCAAAATGCTTCAGAGAACGCTTTGTGTGGAAGTGTAGAAGGATCCCATTGCAGCAAATTCCAATTTACACACACACAGTCACATGAAATCTGTCAACAGTTAAGTTCATGGTAGGAAATTACCTTTGCTTATTGCATATTGCAATATTGGAACAGTTATGGCACTAATTCTTATCAGTGGTACTTGAATAATTGTGCATTGTTATTATACTGTATTTTACTATAGTTATAAGTATATTTTGGGAGATTTGTAATGAAGACTTTCATTTTTTTGTACTTTCACAAGAAAAAATATACTTCTTACTCTGTACATTTTCATTTAGACAGTCAAAGTACACATTACAATCTCAAATCTGTTTAAAAATTGGTATGAAATCATTTGAGATGGTGTTTGACTGATTCATTGCTAAAGTTTAGTCAGTTTAATAAATTTAATCAGCTTTTCTTCGTAGATAAAATTATGAATTTTAGGGATTTGATTCAGATACTCTTCATTATATGATACTGATTCGTTTTATGAATCAGCTTCTAGATTATATTGATCATATTTGAATGTCTTGAAGCATATCTGTTTTTACAAAAGTTTTTTAGGAGTCATGTTGGACTCTTTGATACACCCCAGACATTAAAACTTCCTTGTTTGAACAAAGTTTATCTCCTCGATTTTTGAATTGTCTAGGACTGTTTGACAAAATACTGTAACCAATATGGACGTTATGAGGCAGTTAACCCCTTAGGAGTCTTGAGCTATTTTTAGCTGTTTTTGAGTACTGATTTTGCCTTTATATACAGTACCACATTAAATAATATTTACCATGCAGATGATTGGTATCTTTATTTTCAGCTCAACATAACCAATATAACCTGACATTTATTTTTTTCACTTTGACATAAGCTTACGGGACAAAAAATGAGTCACCTTGTGTGTTAAAGGTGGTAGTAATTTCAGGCTCCTGCAGATGGCACTGCACAAGGATGATGGGGCTACAAATACCTGTGGGGTGTGTGTGACGGGATCCATAGATTGAGAAGAGGTGGTACAGTGGAGTGAATGTCTCATTCCATGTGTGGAAAATTACTCCAAGGCAGATGCTAGTGATTGGCTAAAAGGAGGGATTGCATATGGGCATACTAAACGCCATAGTGTGAAGGAAGTAGCTGAATTTGCAGGTGTATGGAAACGTACAGTCATACGGGTCTACCAGCAGTGGCTAAAATCCCAGTCTACAGGAAACTCTACTCAGAATTGTGGCAGGGAAGGCATCCACCAAATCTGGCTCAACTGAGCAATTTATTGATGCAAGAGTATCTGAACATTGATGTGGCCTATATCCACAAACTTGTCCAGTCTATGGTAAAGTGAATCACAGCTGTTTCAGCTATTTGCACTCATGGAGGTATTGCATGCTATTAGGTACGTTTGACTTACAGGTGACTAATGTTTTGTTTGGTGAGCTTACTTATTTAGGTCTACATATTAGACCCAAAATACATATAAAAATCTGAGTTTTTTTTTATTGTAATAAACACAAACAGACTGAAAATTGAAATACCGGTTGCAAATGTAAATGTAAAATTGTAAATGTACAATTGAGATAAAATGAAGTTTTATACAAATATTTGCATCAAAAAGCAGGTGTTTTTTTTCTTTTGTTAGCTTCGGGGGATCTCAAGGCAAAAAATGCACCTGTTTTGGTCAGTCTCACCATTCTGTGGTTAGTTGTTCTATGTTCAGGTTTCGCTTAATTTTTTCATACAACTCCAAACTAAAATCGCACCCTCTGTCTCTGTTCGTCTCTCTCACACTTCTGTCATTCACTTCTCCATTCAGATCTGTGAAATAATAAAGCCATGCTTAATCAGATTAAGGGGCGGCACCAGTTGGAACCTTTTTGGGGCAGTTCCTCCTTTGTATTCATATACTTGATGTTTAAATGTAGATGCTTTCTGACTGTCACTTAGGTATACTTTTGACTCTTCACTTCTTCTTTTAATTGAGTAACATTCTGAAGCAGTACTCGTAATTTCACTTTCACGCTCATCCTAATGGACATTACTTGTGGGCTAAATTAGCCTCATAACTTAAGTGTAAAACTAAAGAAGCAGACCTTGGACACAAACTATTAATCTATTAGTCCCTTTACTGCAGTAACGTACTACACTTGCTCTTTCCCTGTTCCATCTCTGCTTATTGTGTTGTACGGTTATGGTGTTAGACTGGTTGACAGGACAGGATGCACAGACACGATAGCACATTTCTTGGGCACTCTCTTTTTTTTCCTGGTTAGCATCGGCATGGAGAAATGACTGCTGGAGTTGTGGTGGGTGGGGGGCAACAGAAGGGTCGAAGCCTCCAAGTAGTATCTAGGACACTGGCACAGTTTCAGACCTTCTACCAACAGCATTAGCGCCTACCCAGCACTATCTAGGGCAGTGGCAGACCACCCTGAAAGTTGTAGCTGTCTTTTTGAAGGTTAAAGGTCAGCAGGAGAACAAGTAAAGCCCCTGTAAAGAGCTAAGGGATTATTAGGTGACATCTCAAGAGGACACAATGGAATGTAATTCAACCAACTCTCTAACATGTTTCCATTTTAAGAATGATATACAGTTTTCCTGTCTAGTGCCGTAGTGCTTCTTCAGTAGGTACTCATTTTTAAAACATGGCCTGAAAAAGACATTAACAAAACTGCATTTTCTTTGCCACTTCATATATGCATTCTTCACAACTTGCATGCAGTCTAATCTGATCCTAAAATGAAATTTCATCAACAGTTTTGCTGTTCATGAATTTCACCTTTGGTGTGCCTGTACAGCCAAACTCACATTTGTTACGCAGTAGTTTAGGAGGGATATTTGTAAGGTGACGCAACCTGTCACATTCATACTCCAAACAAATAGGGGGCCACATATAGCCAGAAAGTTGTCCACTATAAATGTATCCACTGTTATCCTAAGAAACAAGGAAAAGCGCTGTTCCTCCTCTTCAGCGTTAGCAACTTCTCAGTCTACAAGTTACGAGTTTTGCATCAAACTTGATCCCCTTCCTCACCAGGAGCATCTCCTGTGGTAAATGCAACAGCAGTGTTAACTCTTGTTTTACTTTTGTATTTTGTTTGAGTGGATTCCTCCTTTTATTGGGTAATTGTCCATAAGTGATCCATCAACCAGACCTTAAACATGACAAGAGGTTAGAATACACTGTCAGGGTTAGAATATCCTGTTCTACTTCTTCATCCTCTCATGCTGGACTGATGGCTCAATGCTACAGTGAATCACCTCTTGAGGTACAATTAGGTATTACAAGACAGAACAGGCCTGGGCTAGCTGGTTAGCATGCTAACTTCAGTGGCTATCTCTGCAACATGATACACAGACGTCCTTGACGTACCGTCAAAACAGTTATTTCTTCACATTGTTTTGATAATTTAAGTTCAAGTTAAAATGTTTAAAACTAGACATCCTACAAATTGCACCTCTAACAACCTGAAATATGTGCTTGATATGCAAGACGTTTGATTACTTGGCTTGATCCTACAAAAACCCTTTTCAGTCATCTAATCATCTATAGTGGTGTTTGAAAGTTTGTTTATCATTTAAGATTTTCTGTATTTCTGCAAAAAATTTACCTGAAACATTAGATTTTTAAACAAGCCCTAAAAGAAGATAAGGAGAACAAAATTAAACAAATGAGAGAAAAATATTAGATTTGGTCATTTATGCATTGAGGATAATGATCCAATATTGCATATCTGTGAGTGACAAAAGCATGTGAACCATCAGAATTAGCAGATAATTTGAAGGTGAAATTAGAGTCAGCTATTTCTATCAATGGGATGATGATCAGGGTGCCCTGTTTTCTTTAAAGAACAGGGAGCTATCGAAATCAGATCTTTACAACACAGTTGTATGGGAAGTGTGGTATGGCACAAACAAAGGAGATTTCTGAGGACCTCAGAAGAAGAAGAGCTGTTGATGCACATCAGGCTGGAAAAGTTTACATCTCTACAGAGTTTGAAATCCACCAATCCACAGTCAGACAAACTGAACAAATGGAGGAAATTCAGAACCAATATTACCTCCCCAGGAATGGTCGACCAACAAAGATCACGACTAGAGCACGGCATGTAATAGTCCGCAAGGTCACAAAGTAACCCAATGTAACTTCTCAACAACTAAATGCCTTTCGCAGGTTGTCTTATGTTAATGTTCATGAGTCCACCATCAGGAGAATCCTGAACGACAATGGTGTGCATGGCAGGGTTGCAAGGAGAAAGCCGCTCCTCTCCAAAAAGAACATTGCTGCCTGTCTGCAGTTTGCTAAAGATCACATGGACAAGCCAGAAGGCTACTGGAACAATGTTTTGTGAAGAGATGAGACTAAAATAGGTCTTTCTGGTTTAAATAAGAAGCGTTATGTTTAGGGAAAGGAAAACACTGCACTCCAGCCTAAAAAGATCCCATCTGTGAAACACGGTGGTGATAGTGTGATAGTTTGGGGATATTTTGCTGCGTCTGGGCCAGGAGCTGAATCTCATGAGAGCATGTGTCATACAGCAAGACGACGACCCTAAGCACACAAGTCGTTCTACCAAAGAACAGCTAAAGAAGAATAAAGTTAATGTTTTGGAATGGCCAAGCCAAGGTCCTGACCTTTAATCTAATAGAAATGTTGAGCAAGGACCTGAAGCAAGCAGTTCACGGGAGGAAACCCACCAACATAAGTTGGTTGAAGCTGTTCTATATGGAGGAATGGATTAAAATTCCTCCAAGTCGATATGCAGGACTAATCAACAGTCACCGGAAACATTTAGCTGCAGTTATTGCTGCACAAGGGGGTCACACTAGATACTGTAGGCAAATGTTCACTTTTGCCACTCACAGATATGTAATATTGGATCATTATCCTCAATAAATAATCCTCCAGTCAATAGATTGGGTCTAATATTGTTTGTTTCATTGATTTAATTTGGTTCCCCTTGTCTACTTTTAGGACTTGTGTGAAAGTCTGATGCAGTTTTAGGTCAAATGTACGCAGGAACATAGAAAATTCCTAAGGGTTCACAAACTTCCAAGCACTTCTGTGTGTGTCCTTTAAGTCTCTTTGTCACTTCTGTGGTGTGAAATCGTATGTCCCATTGAAATGCTTTATGAAGAAAACTCAAGGTGGTCATATCAACAGGCCTTTCTTCAAGAGGCATGCATTTAAAACTCAGGAACCCTTGAGACCAATAGCACTGGCCACCGTAATGTTCATTGAAAATGATCGTTATTCCTGATTTAGGGATGCTGTTCATCCAAAGACATACTGCCCGCATAACCTTCATGTACTAAAGAAGATCTATGCCTGTTAATCTATGCGTTCTGGACTACACTCCAGCTCAAGGTCGAAGCTAGCCATAACTCTTGTGTCGAGGCGCGCCACGTTAAATCACAGCGAGGTAGAGGGCATCTAATGCGGGATATTGGTCGATAATAAACTACTGAACTTTATGCAACTTGCAGTTCTTCTATTTAATGTCAGTTCATACATGGGTAATTGATATTTCTTTTGATGCTTAAACTGGATTAAAACATGTATGTCGGTATACTTACCTGTGTTGTACAAAGCACATTCTTTCGCTGTTCTTTTCTTGCTTTTCACCTTCTGTTGTGGCAGTCTGTTTTTAGCAGAGCTTCAGAAGAGAGTAGTCAACAAAGCACACTTTTGAAAGGGAAGCAGTTCAAAAGCACTTTAGGGAGCCATTTGGACCGGAGCTGAGAAAAAACAAGCAGTGTGTTAATATTCCTGAAAGGTATCACGCTGAATATGTATTGGTATTATCTGATACTCCTGTTTAAACACATGCAGAAATTTGCATCTAGCCTCCTTCCGGCCCTCACGAGTCCCTACTAGGAGCTGGAGGTTGAGACAGGCATGTGATTTAATCCGCTGTCCTCAGTGTTACTCATCACCCAAGAGGCTGAGACTTGGCTCGCATCTACCATTTTTGACAGCATTTCCTAAGAACAACGTCTTGCTATGGAAGCAATTAGTGGAGTCCTGCAGAATCCGCTCGTGTTCTGCTCACATGATATTTAGTCTCGCCTAGATCTGAGCTTGTAATGAGAACACTGCCAGGGACAACTTCTTAAAATCCTGCTGCTGGTGGTGGGCAGGGAAATGTGTCGCAAATAAGACTCTGCCCACAGGCTTTCCCTCTGAAACCTTCCATGGTAGTCCTCCACTGTGCACGTTTGAACATCCTGGTTATGACCAATAATACAATCAATACGACATATTGCTAGGCTAGTGAGACGAATATTTCAGAATACTATTTAATTTCATTTTCAGTCCAGCGCACAAAATCAATTTCATGAAACTACTTCACATACTTGTTTGAAGGCAGTAGCTCATGGGAAAAGATAATTGTTGGCTTGTTTGCATCTTTTGGCTCAATAGTTAGTCTTTTACCAAACATACAGTCTTGGGCAGTCATGAAAATTGTTGAAAGGAGGAGTGTGAATTATCAGTGTGATTGACAACCTAATCTCCACCCCATGCAGTACGACACTGGGCATGTGATGTTAGCAAGATGGTTGGGGACTGGACGAAAATAAAATGCTTACTAGAAATAAGGACAGACACTACTGCAGATGATAGAGGCTGAACAGATAAACGATTGTTAATTGGTTGTCACAGATTTGCATATTCTGTCTAGGACTGTAGTCCAATTAGTCCAAGTGTGAATGAGTAGCGTAAGGGCCCAATGCTAACATTAGCATTAGCATGTCTTTGCATATTGTCACTGTCCAAAGAAGAACAAGTATCTCAAAATAGGCAAAAACCTATTTTAATGTAAGTCAATGGAACCAGACTTTTTTTCCCCCAAGTGATTTTGGGACATTTCTATTGGTCCATTCGTCATAACATTTTCGCACAGTGTAAACTGCAGCTGCTGTGTTCAATTGATGCATAAAAATGAAAGTCAACAGAAATGGAGATACATGTTGTTCTTTGGACAGCAATGATATAGTGGTGTGTTTTTTATAATCTGACGGTTGAATCGTAAACCCTGTGTCATGATCTCCAGGTTCTTGCCAATACATAGCCCTAGGTGTGTATTCTTATTCTGAGATAATGTCTGGATCTCCATTATACTCTATACATGAAACTGTGGTCTAGATCTGTTCAAAATAATCAAGTCTTTAATTAACCATGCGATGGACTGGTGGCCTGACCAGGGTGTTTCCTGACTTCCGCCCAATGAGCGCTGGGATAGGCTCCAACACCCCTAGCAACCCAGAAGGATGACCAGTTTAGAAGATGAGTAAATGAACAAATTAAGTCTTTAATTACATTTTTACACCTTTATTCACATCCATGAATAGTCCAAATGAAACAAATCATTATTTACCATTGTATGTAGAAAATGTTTGCATACAATATACAGCATTAGGCACCCAAAAAGATAATTATAGATAAAAAGCTGCTTGTTAATCGCCAAGTGACTGGTTTGGCCAGGTTTGGTCACTGTAATGGCCTGGGGACAGTAAGGAGAAGTCTGGAACCAAACATATGTTCTTCAAACTTGGTAATGAAAAACCAACTATGTTAGAGGAAACAAGCAAATAAGACAAATTTACTGCAGAGACAAGTGGTTTAAAATCATTTGCGTAGGTGACTAAGAGTTTTATACACTACTATATATCCATCAAGATCTTACACAAATCCAAAGAATAGGTATACATACACATTAAACCTAAAACACATGACAACTAAAATGATAACTAAAGCTGGTCTTGAAATGGTGCTCTACTACTCCTGTTCTTCCACAGTATTGTTGTGCAAAGAGCATTCACACTGTAATGCTGTCTGTTTAGCACCCATTATCGTGTCATAAGAGGTTGTGCCTCTCTTTATCTGGAGTCTATTAGGTCTCCATGGCCATTTTCACTTTCTGCCAGAACACTCTGGTGTCGTGTCCTGCTTTGGGCCAAGAGAGGTATGTCTGTTTTTGCACCAGCTTTTTCATTTTGTAATAGGGAGAAAGATGATGAGTGGGAATGTCCTCCAGAAAAATGAGAATCAAGACGTCTTTCTGTTCGTCGAAATGCCTGAATCTGGCCACCTGAATCTCTTGGGAGCACCAGTTGCTGTTTAAGTAGTTACGACTGATCAAGCAAATGGTCTTGCGGCTGTTGTATATCCCATCAATGATGTTGTCGGTGATGGACCTGCCTGGCTGGAAGTCCCTGTGGTGCAGACATAGTCTCCAGCCCTGGTCGTTCTCTAGGTTTGGCAGCAGCTCCTCCATTACCCAGGGCTCATCCGTAATGTTGTAGGAAATGAAAGCATCATACTGAAAGTCAAGCTGCTGCTGCTGCTGCTTCCTTTTCCTGCCATGGAGGAGTGCTAAAATTAGGTAGTACGTGTAGACCAGATGCCACCTCAGAAAGCTGTAGACAAACGAGACCACGAGAGTGAAGGCGACTATCAAAGAACTAGAGAGAAAGCAAATGAAGTTATAATCCACAATGCAGGATTCAGTGTTGAAGTCCACGACGCTCTTCTTTCTCATTGCGGAAGGATAGTTGCAGATGTATTTATTCAGGTAGAGGACCTGGGTGCGGTTATTACGAAGTGACCAGTCAATGAACCAAGCACTGCTACAGTCACAAGGGAAAGTGTTGTTCTGCAAGTCTAAGAATTTTAGGCTGGGAATGGATTGTATTAGAGTCTGGTTGATCGTTGCAAGTTGATTTCCAGTAGCTCGTAGGACGGAGAGTTGTGATAGATTTGCTTTGATTAGGAAGTCCAAAGACTGCAGCTGATTTCTGGACAGGATGAGCCTCGTTAGCTTTGGGATCGGGTGAAAAACTTGGGGAGAAATAGAACTGTTGTCAGACAGCTTACTTCTGCTGAGGTCCAAGTGCCAAAGGTGAGGTGTGTAGTTGAATGTGTTAGGATGCAGATGCATAATGTTCAAGTTTCCAGCGTAGAAGACCTTTAAGGAACTTAAGCCCTTGAGTAGATTGCTAGGTAAGATCTGTAGGCCACGGTGACGCTGGCTATTAAGGGTCAACGTGTGAAGACATTTCAAATGAAAAAATGGTGGGGATTTTAAGTGCTCTCTCTCATATGTTATATAGTTGCTATTCAGATCAAGATCATTTAGCTTAAACAGTCCGGAAAAAACATTCATATCCTTTATTGTGTTTTCTGTGATTTTGTTTGAGGCAAGGTAAAGCAAAGTCAAATTCCCCAATCCTGCAAACGCATTCTTTTCAATCTTGGAAATCTGATTATCAACCAGATCTAATGTTTGAAGAGAGTGCAAATTAGCAAAGGTTCCTTTATTGAGTGAACTTATTTTGTTGTATCTGAGCTGCAGGTACTTCAACTTTGGCAATACTTCCGAAAAGGACTTGAAGACAGTTAGCAGTTTGTTTGTTCCTAGCTTCAGCCTTTGGAGGTTTTTGAGGTCTTTGAACAAGCATGCACTGATGTAGGTTATTTTGTTATTGTATAAGTACAGCTTCTTCAGACTGACGAGATTATCAAACTCTGAGCAATTTAGCTGGTCAATATTGTTTGCACTCAAATCAAGAAGCTCCAGCATTGGAAGGCCTCTAAAAGCGCCGTTTAGTTTGGTCAGTCTGTTGTACTGTAGGTGCAGAGACATCAGCTGGGTAAAGTTCTTGAAGGCCTTTTCTGAAATGTGGTGAATGCTGTTGTTTGTGAGGTCTAGCTGTTGCAGGAGATAGCAGGGCGTAACCATGTGTTGGGTGAGGGAAGTGATATTGTTATCCGCGAAGTGTAGGACTCTCAGTACGTTAGAACAAGCATAACTGAACAGATGATCAGCATTCATTGGCTTGACATCATTCATCCTTAGTCTGTAAAGACTTGTATTGAAAGTTCCAAGAATGGCTGCCGCTTTTTCCTCTGAAATACGCACTCCATCAAGTTTTAGGGTTGTTACTGTCTTCAGCAGCGTTGCGTCCGGAACAATCCACTCTAGTTTTCCGTTGCAGCTACAGTAGGACAGGTCTAAATACTCAAGGGCGGGAAAAATGTTTTCCGTCATTTGAAACTTTGTCAAGGGATTCTGTGATAGATCCAGCATTTTCAACGAAACAGCTGTTACTGACAGGTCACTGGATTGGAAGATGCTGAGATTGTTTATTCCAATATACAGCTCCTGTAGAGTGTTTGACTTAATTGCCGGCTGGATCCTCTCCATCTGCTGAAGCTTGTTGTTAGTGAGATTCAAGATCTTTAAACTCAGAAGGGACACAAAAACATTTTGTTCCATGTGTTCAATTGAATTTCCATCGAGCCGTAGTATAGAGAGTTTACGCAGACCCTCCAGCCAACTTCCTGATATGTTGGTCAGTCGGTTCTGAGAGAGATTCAGTTCCTCCAGATCTCCTGAGTTTTTGAAGGCACCTTCTTGTATGCGTGAAATAAGGTTGTTGGAAGCATTTAGATGGGTCAGCGATGTCAGTCTGCAGAAATCCTCGTCTCTGATTTGTGAGATGTAATTGAAAGATATGACTAAAGTTGCAACATTGTTGGGTAACTGTGAGGGAACAGTTTGTAAACCCATGTTGTAGCAATAGACAGTCAGTTTGCCTGAGTAATTATAGGGGTCTGGAATCAAACAGTTCCTCAGGGAAAACTCAGAGGTTGGTAGGATCATGATGATGGAATATAGGATGCAGCATAGTGTGATGCCACATTCCACTGATCTTCTTTTGCAAGTGACCATTTTGCAGGATTCGGACTCACTTATGTGAAGCAAGCTCACTCATTTGCGATGACACCCAACTATGAGAATGAAATTCAGAAGTGGCCACTAGATAATAGTCTTTATCTCCATATCATCAAAGTGATCTAAACAAAAAGGTGAACGTTAGTTACCATCATATTTTGAAATGGACAAGCTGCAGGCCTTTTCGGAATCTTTCAACATTATGAAACTTAGATTGCTAGAGAGTTTTTCTTAATTCCAGAGTATATAGTTGTCATATAATGATTCATATTGATAAATCAAAGCTAGAGACTGTGCAGATCATTGTTCTACTCAATTAGCTTACTAATGTACAGCATATATATGAGATTTTAATTTTCTTTTGTTCCATATTAGAGCTTGCCTGAGTACAAATCCGAAGACATTTTCATTTAGCTATGTGGTTAAAATGTGACCTTTTTCCTCTAAATGTGTCTTTTGCAGCCCTAATTTGCTAACAAACAAAACACATGTATTTCAAAAATATTCTAATGAGTTTTGTTAGACATTCAACCGAGGTATATAAATACCATATTTCATGGCTTTACAGCAATCAGAACAATTTCTAAGAGATATTCTCTTATTATACTAAATTTAGTCATCGAACAAGAATGGCTTAATTGTGTGATTAAATATAAAGGTCAGCAACATTTCACATTATGCATATTTAGCCATAAATGAAGCAACATTTAACACACAGATTTTTTGGGCAGATTAAAATAGTGCATGGACGCTTACCTGATGTGGCCTCGTACTCTGACCAGTTATGGGGAACTGCAGTTCTTCTTGTAAGAAATAGGAATTAAAATTAAGGAACTGAGAAAGAATGACACAAGCAATCTCAGCACTGGCACTGCCCTTAAAGCAACACTGAATACAAAGCAAAAAAATGCCTAATCTGCCTGTCAAACCACATTTGAGGTCAAAATATCAATATTGAGGCATATAGAGTTAATCATACATGTGTTATATTGTGTAGCTGTATTGGGATACTGCAATTTAAGTGTTAGTTTATAATCAAACTTATTGAATTATACTGATAAAAATACTATTTATATTGACCAGCAGTGGCGATAGTCCAGCCTTCAGCTGGTGTCCTATTATTCAGCTGATAATATGTTTCCTGTCTTTCAACAAATTCTAGATTGCAGTGAAGGTCTATGAGTTATCTTGGCAGTATAGCAACACTGTTTATGTTCTGCACTTTACAGGTGGTAAAGAGAATAAGATGCCCATCTTAATCTCAAAGATTTTCAAGGGACTCGCAGCCGATCAGACTGAGGCTCTTTATGTGGGTGATGCCATTTTGTCAGTCAACGGATGTGACCTGCGAGAAGCTACACACGATGAAGCTGTACAAGCCCTTAAGAAGACTGGAAAAGAAGTCATCCTGGAGGGTAGGTCATGTTTTTGCATGTTAAAGGAGCGTGCTAGTATGAGTATTAGTACTAGGTCTTCTAAAAAATTTGTTCCCAGAAAGGAAGTAAATAGAAAACCTGTTTTCAGTCATTCTAGATTAAACAAAGGCATTTAAAGCTTGTAAATGTTATTTGAAGCTCATAAGAGACAAACCAAAGGGGAGGCTCACTTGACTCTATCTTATGGTGGCTAAGAGGAGCCAATCAGCTGCAAACACAGAAATGCTTTCTTCAGTTAGTCAACATATGCACTGCATTTTCCCAACACCATACAAAGTAATAAAAGGTGCTGCAAATTCAGAAAACACTTTCATTAACATTACTGCACCAGCGCTACATTTCAGAAACACAGTCACAACACAAAGGACATGTTTCCAGAGGACACTAAGATGGAGCGATTCAAACTGTTAAAGTGTATGCGGCATAAACATGCAACGCTAAAGTTTAGCTAAGGTTTGTTTGAGTAAATAGCTAATATCACAGTATTGTAAAGGGAGTATAGTATGTTATACTAGTCATAAACTGTAATATGAGACATCGCTTATAACTACTGTAGCACAGCTATGACCTGTCAGATAGCTAACTAGCCAACCAAGTTACAAGTTTCAAATAGCATACCGAATGTCCTTTCCAAGCATAAAACACTTAACAATTAAATAAACACTGTTTAATAAGTTGCAAACATGTATTATCTTTATTTTATTTTTTACTTTTTTATTTATTTAAAGTAGATTTATAAATCATGGCTTTCTGCTGTTATTTGCACTTTATCTACTGTGTTTTTGGAATAGGGCTTGTAGAATATACTAGAGTAGAGTACTGCCAAACAGAAGTGGAAGATGAACACTTCTGTGACCTCTTCGGTCAAATGTGTTTGTGAATTAAGCTGTAAAACTGATTAATTCTCTCTGTCAGAGACGGGACTAATTTTCCAGACGAAAGACTGTTTGCTGTTGTTACCAGCATAGTGATGTGAGAAGTGTTTTCACAGGCTCCCGTCTGACCGCGGTCCCAGAAAATCCTATGGAAAGCTTTCTACTGCCTTGCTCCAGTGTTTGAAAGTTAAGATAAAATGCCTAATGAACAGTGTTAGCCTGTCTCATCCTAAGACCTGCCCCAGCTAGAACTGATTTGTTCCAAAAACGTTCTGAGAACATGCACTGCAATGTTCCATTAATGGTTTCTTTTGGCTTCCCAGAATGTTCTTTCTAAAGGTGGGAGAATGTTCTCTAAAAGCATTCTGTCATCTCAGGTCTCAGTAACATTCATAAAACAATGTCTGAATGTTCTTTTTTTGTTATCATATAATCTGTGGCCCTGACAACGTCTTCAGAACATCCTCTGAACGTTGCAGTAAAACGTTCTGTCTTAGTTAACAATTAACCTTATAGGAATGTTATGTGAAATTATAAACATTGTTAACAACATTCTTTGAACATCAGACTAAAACACTTTCTTTAAAACTTTATTAGAATTTGTAGGAAACGTTAGCCAAAGTTCTGGGAACGTTTCCTGCTAGCTGGGGGGTTGTTGGAGTGTAACTCAAATTGCCGTTATATGCACATATACTTCAAACATTTCTTGACAGAATCCAGAAACTGCCCAGCGGATTCCATTGTAAGCGAGTTTTCTGTACTTTTCTAGCTGCAGGGAGATATTTAAAATATTGCCCATTATCTGCAGCATGGCGCTGATGCTGCAGGTTAAAATTGCTGCAGTATTCTGTTAACTGTTTGCAACTTTTCATACAAAGCTGATTTAGTCTGCTCATTAAAATTCACAATCAGGAGATTCTGTCAAAATACATGAGACAGAAACCTGTGGATAAAAACAGGGCTCAATGGATATGACACTTTCAGATCCAAACAACAAAGGAAAGGAGAAGACAGGGATTCCCCTGAGTTTGCACATATTTAAATATTTGTATACACCAGCACTGGCACCTGCCTAAACAGCAGGAGGCAGAGGTAAGTGCGGAAACCAGAGAACACATAGATCAGCATAAAGTGTAAACCTCGAGTCTTTCTTTCATAGCCTCAGATTTAAGAGGCATCCAGAGAAAACACAATCGAGTTTGTGTCATGCAGAGTGTTTTGATGTGAAAATGATTAATTGTAGAGAAACTTTCCTCCTACGATCTGTACAGTGGTGGTGATGAGAACCAGGGGCTGAAATATTAACACACAAATTTGTGCTATCCAAAACCACCACTGAACCTACATGTGTCTATGAGTTTTCTATGTAATGTTAATAATGACAAAACAGGGATACGTGTGAAATACACTCATCATCAAAAGAATAGTTGCACCCAGAAAGAAGGGTTGAATTGCGATGCTATTGGGCATGAAGATGAAGGTTACCAGGAACAATAAATGATGATAAATTTAGACTGATATGGGCAATATTTATTGAGCTACACATACAGAAGTAGAGTCTCTCAGTATGGCGCCTGGCCGCCATGTTTGCTAACACAACATGCCACATGTCTCGGCATGGAGTTGTAGATGTTCCTAATGGTGTCCTGTGATAATCCATCCCATGCAGTGTGAATATTCTCACACAGATCCTGCAGATGTTGCAGTAGGGGTGGAGGTGGAGTGAAATCAGAGCTTCTGGACATGTGATGTGTGACAACAAATCGTTCATCTTGGCACTGACCAAGGTGCCTCCATACACAGATTTGTTGGTCGTCTTCACCAAGACAAAGTCGGGACTCGTCACTGAAGATGACCTGCTGCCATCCTTAGTCACTTCATGACAGTCTGGCACAACACCATTGCAGTCTTTGGCAATGTGGTTATGGTGTTAAGGGCAGTTGTCTGGTTCCTATTACCACCACTGTGAACAATTCTGACTTGGTAGGTTTCTCTGAGCGTTTCACATGTTGGGATTCCCCTTGAAGAGTTTCCAAGGTTTTAAGCTGCACATACATACTCTTAGTTTATGCAAATTAGGTGCTTTCTTGGGCAGCCAGTGCCTTCGGCTTGTACTGTTCAGTTTTTGACCGATACAAAATTGTTGAAACCGCTGCCTGCCATTGTTTGTAAGATGCAGTACCTGATTAGAAATGTGGCTTTAATGTGCTGTTTTTAGAAAGGGGTTAACCACATCTTACTAACCATAGTTTCATCTGAAGTTTCAGCTGCAGTGTCTGAAAACTTCCCTTTTCCTCATCTGACTGTAGATGACTCGCTTCTCTATAAAACATCCTGAAAGTATTTAGACAGCCCTTCTGATTAGTTCAGACAATTTAAGATGCACCCCTTGCTGACACATCTAGTATAATCCCCATAGAAAAACAAGGTCAATAGAGCGAGACACTCTGGAGGAGTTGCACATGAGCACCAAGCCTAAGGTCACCAAGCCCAATGTTAAGCATCAGCTGGAGTGGTATAAAGCTCTCCAGAACTGGGCTGTTTGGCAGAATTACTGTATACTGGAGTGCCATATAATACCTTTGGGATGAGGTGGAGTGATCCAGAACTAAGGCTGCATTCACACAGCAGTGCCAGATTATGACGAATGTTGAGTTGAATTGACCTAAAATCTGTATGAATTTCAGTCTTGCTGTACAGATTGAGTCACACTGCCACATACCGAATGCAAATCGTATTTCAATACCACATATAAAAGTGTCCCAAATTGAAAATATCTTTTGCTGTTCAAACTGCCACACAGATAACACAGAAAATATTTGGACCATATTTACCTGCTGTGTAAACATTGCCTGACTTCACTGATGCTCATGTGGCTGAATATAATCAGATAATAAACGTTCTAACATCTAAGTCTAAAAATAAAGCCTTCACTAAAAAAGTGGAGGCTGGTACTGCAGCATAGGGCCCTATAGATGTATATGTAGGTCTATAGATACAAGGAAGAAGGGATACACAACAGCAGTACTAAAGTTCAGGTTTATTTTGGGTCATCTATGTTGTTAAACTCATTCCAAGTGAGAATCCGGACTGGTAGTGCTGCCATTATGACTGTGAGAACAGAGGAAGGTCAAGTAAATGTACCCATAAAACATGGCAGATGAAATCATAAAGCTACAGCTGTCATCGTGTTGACCTCATCCCACCCTCTCCCTCTCAAACACAATAAACACACACGCAACCTCTAATGCATACCTGCGTTCTACAGTTTTATGACACAATGTAAGTCTTGTAGTACTTAATAGAGGTGCAAAAAGGAGATCATTCCGTCTGAAGTTGGCAATAGCATGTATTACCTCCACCAGCACGAATAACAGGTTTGTTTGGATTTGGCATGTACTGGACAAGTTTCTGGATGTAGGCCACATCAATGTGCAGCCACTCCTGCATCAAAGAATTGTACAGTTAGGCCAGATTTGGTGGATGCCTTCCCTGGCACAATTCTGAGGAGGACTTCCTGTAGACTGGGATTTTTGCCACTGCAGCTAGACCCGTATGACCGTACACTTCCATACACCTGCAGGTTCAGATACTTCCTTCACACTATGGTCTTTGGCTCACCCAAATGCAATCACTCCTTTTAGCCAATCGTTAACATCTGCTTTGAGACCCATTTTCCACACATGGAATAAGGCACTGCACTGCACTTCTCAATCTATGAATCCCGCCACCTACACCCCTCAGGCATTTATAGGGCGATCATCCTTTTGCAGTGCCATCTGTAGGAACCTGAAGTTACTACCACCTTAAACACGCAAGGTGACTCATTTTTTGTGTGGTGAGCTTAATATTGTTATCAAAGATTTGAATGGTCTGTTTCAGTTATTAAAACTGTTTGGTCTGGTTGATCCATTTGACTCAGAGGTTGAGCTGCCTGACTTTTTAGACTAATTTCAGATTAAACGGGCATCTACTTAGACACCCATAGAAACCTTAGTTTATATTTGCATTTTTTTCAAATAACTAAACATGATGACCAACACAAACTGTGCACCAACAGACGAACTACCGTCTCTGACTTTACATCTTCAAGGTGGATCGACAAGGTAGGAGTGTCTAATAGAGTGGACAGTGAGTGGACACAGTGTTTAAAAACTCATAAATCATCCACTCATACCAGCACAACACACACAACCACGTCAGTGTCATTGCAGTGCTGAGATTGTTCCACCACCCACATAATACCTGCTCTATGGTGGTCCTGTAAGGGACCTGACCATTGAGAAACAGGGTGAAAGGGGGCTAATGAAAAATGCGGAGAAACAGATGGACTGTGGTCTGGATACGACTGTAGGTCGTATAGCAATCTGCCGTGCTCCACAATGTAAAAATGAGGAGAATGTGAGCTCTGCTCAAAACATTGTTTACTGGTTTCTCAGTTTAGCATCATATCTGAGCCAGCAGCCATAATACCAGGCACTGATTCAACTAATTAATTACCACAAGAAACAAATCACACTGGAGTTGTGGACTCAGGCAGGCTGCCCGACACTCACTGAGCAACACTTGTTCTCATACATCAGCCAGATAGGATTGGACTGCCGACGAGGTGTTAATGATCAGTGTTGTTTTTTATTGTGGCATATTAGTTCATTTAAGGTGTGACAAAGTTCAGAGGGGAATGGAACAAGAAAGAGGAAGTGTAAGCAAGAGAGCGATTAAGAGAGAGAGAGAGAGAGAGAGAAGGAGAGAGAGGGAGAGAGAGGGAGAGAGAGGATGATTGAAGAGAAATGTTTACTGGATATGATAAGTGCAGACTGCAAAGTGCCCTATCAGCATTTACCAATTGTAATAGATCTTGTTGAAATGGATAGTGAAAGGTGGGCGTGCGTGCCTGCTGGTGTGTGTGGACATTCCCTCTCTCTCTGATACACTCCTCCTTCAACTGAACAACACTCATGCAGCCAGTGGATACAGTTATTCTACCTCTCCACTACAAAAGATGCAATTCGGTAACACTTTAGGATTTTGAAGGGTGTTTACATAACACATTCATAATATCTTGCATGATATCTTCCATAAGCACTTGATAATGTATTCATCAATGTTGAAATCAAAATTCATGAAGTATACATGATATTAACACAGAGTACTATGTCATTTACTGACATACTTTTTTCAAAATAAAAGTCTTCATTTATTATATTCAAAACTTTTAAAACTTAAATTATTTACAGTGAAATGTCTAATTTCTGGACAGAACATGCTTTGACATTTACGCATGTTGTTTTAGTCAATACTTTCAACTTATTTCACACTTTCTTGCACTATTTTACTTACTTTTGTTATTCTTTCTTATTTCTACTCTTTGCCTTCTTTAAATTTTTATTTTGCCAGAGGGTTTATTCAACAGCCCATACGCTGTTTAGGAAAACATCAGGAATCAGGAAAAACTGTTTAGGAAAAAATCATTTTTATTTTACCTGACAAGAATATGCCTTTCACTGATATATATATATATATATATATATATATATATATATATATATATATATATATATATATTTTAATATATATAAATAGTGTTCCAAATAAATAATGGACACTTTTATTTTGAAAGAAAAAGACTCTCACTAAAATAGCACAGTATTCATTATTAATATCATGTCAACATACATGTCAAACAAAGGTACACTTTATGAATGTTGATTTAAACGATTGTGAATATGGTAGGTTTTATGTCGTTTATGTATGTTTATGTTATAGTTTATGTCGGCTGTTAAGAATATGTTATGTAGACACTCTTCAAGTAAAGAGTGTAATTCAAAGGCTAACTACATATGGAGTTATTAACAGATACATTAA
>CM067476.1:34697389-34729955 GCA_034552555.1 Semaprochilodus insignis | reverse complement strand
ATATATATATGTATATATATATATATATTTTTTTTTTTTATTTTTTTTTTTTCAAATAAAATAGTGTTCCAAATAAATAATGGACACTTTTATTTTGAAAGAAAAAGACTCTCACTAAAATAGCACAGTATTCATTATTAATATCATGTCAACATACATGTCAAACAAAGGTACACTTTATGAATGTTGATTTAAACGATTGTGAATATGGTAGGTTTTATGTCGTTTATGTATGTTTATGTTATAGTTTATGTCGGCTGTTAAGAATATGTTATGTAGACACTCTTCAAGTAAAGAGTGTAATTCAAAGGCTAACTACATATGGAGTTATTAACAGATACATTAACATTCAACACTTTTTATAAAAAAAAAAAAAAAAATTGCTTTTTATAAAGCAATACTGCATGCAGAATATTTATGAACAGCTTCCACCAGTAGATGCAAGAAGACATAGGATGCTGTAGAATGTAAACTACACTTTGACTTAAAGAGCCTTAAACTAATGCCTGGGCTACACTACATGATAATCGAGCACGATTTGCTCCTTCCAACGATGTTAGTTCTGTTATCCTGTTGTGTGGAGGCTCTATAATCCAATCTTTACTCATCCAATCTACTCCCAGTCCAGTCGGGGCTGCCCCAGTTGTGATCAATATTTAGGACTCATCTTCCGTTGAGCCCTAAAGCCCTACTGCCCCTTTCTTGCCTGCATCCACTTTTTTTTCTTCTCCTTGGTATCATTTATGCAGAAAGCACGTACCGCCAGCACAGCATGTGTGCAGAATCTGAAAACTTGTGGTGTTGCGTTAAGGGCTGATCGTGTGGTGTTTTCAGCATCGGTTAAATCCTATAGTGTGGGCAAGGCATAAGGCAACCTGCACTCTCAGAAAAGAGATGCTAAATATTTAGTAGCTATAAATAGGGAGAAAATTGTTCCGTATTTCAGTGCAGTTATGGTTTTTAAGGTGTATTGATTCTACACACCCGGTCTCCAGCCTTTTTATTTTATTGTTCTGTGTTAAAACATTAGGCTATGAGGTACATGCATATACTTTTCCCTCCGGAAATCTTGGACTTTTAAACATTGGCTGTACGTTTCTATTGTATATATTGTATTGTATTGCATTGTATTGTACCTTGATGAACGAAACTGTGCCTACACATTACCTTCATTTCTGACAGTGTACACAGAGACTTAATAACACATGCACAAGCTTTGAAAAATATACTTAGAAAGCAATATTTATAAACTACATAAAGACGTCTCATGCCAGTCGTCACAAGAAGACATGCTTTGTGAAGTGAACAGTCCTTTATTGATTCATTAATTATTATTATTATTACCAGTACAGGGTGTACAGTATAGTGAAACACTAACACTAACTGAGGTGCAAATACCAGTTAGCATACGCTTTAGAGAGAAATACAGCTTAGTGTTGAGTGTACATATTGGAAAGTACAGTATGTTGAGGTTGCCAGGTGTGCAATGTGCAATTAAGTACATGTATATATAATAGTGCAGGTATTCAATTCAGTGCAATTCAATTCAGTTCAATCTTTATTGTCATTATACCAATACAGGGTTGTACAGTGTAACGAAGAACAGTCAGGCTCCGTGTCCAGTGCAGTTATAAGAATATATATATGTAGGACATGTGCAAAGTGTGTAAGAGCCGTATCTGTATGTCAGAATGTAGAGTCCTGGAGAACTAATGTTCCGATAGCATATGCATGAGGCAAAAACAGCTTGTAAGTGTACATGTACAGTGTGTTGAGGTAGTAAGTGTGCAGTTAAGTATGTGGTTGTAAACAGTATAGATGTAGTAAGTAGTGAGAATAGCAGCTAATGTTCAGGTAAATAGCTAAAACAGTCATACAGCTTACAGTATGACTTTACTCACAGGTAAGGGAACTTGCAGCAGCCTAGTTAATGCAATACAGCTGTTCTATAGCAGAACTTAAGTCTTGATTTACATACATATTTTCCCATCCATTTGAATATACCTGCACATTCTTCTCAACAATTTAAGAAAGATTAGTGTATTATTTTTGTACAATTTCCGGGTGGAAAAAAAGTAAATGAGCACCATGCAAAAGTTTGTGCACCCCAAAAGATTCAGAAGGCGCTCGGATACATTTTCACCAAGGTCTTAATTAGCTTGTTAGGGCTTTGGCTTGCTGACAGCTTTCGTCAGGAAAGTCCAGATGGTGCACATGTCAAAGCTTTCTAAATACTTTAACTCCTCAAGCCTTGTCCCGACAGTCAGCAGCCATGGTGTTCTAAGCAGCACTCTGAACATTAAAATAATTGAT
Organism: Semaprochilodus insignis; assembly: GCA_034552555.1. Taxonomy (NCBI): domain Eukaryota; kingdom Metazoa; phylum Chordata; class Actinopteri; order Characiformes; family Prochilodontidae; genus Semaprochilodus; species Semaprochilodus insignis. The sequence continues at coordinate 34,727,642 of CM067476.1, read as the reverse complement.
GCCCACAAAGCAGAAACAGGCTATGAGAAGATAGCACAGCATTCTCAAGGAGCCATCTCCTCATTTCATAATGTAATAAAGAAATGGGATTTAAGAGGAATAGTGGAGGTCAAGTTAAGGTCTGTAAGACCAAGAAAACTTTCTGAAAGAACTGCTTGTAGGATTGCCAAACAGGCAAATCAGAACCACCATTTGACGACAAAAGACTTTCAGGAAGATTCAGGACACTCTGACGTGGTGGTGCACTGTTCTACTGTGCAGCAACACTCACACAAATATGATCTTCATGGAACAGTCATCACAAGAAAACCTTTCCTGCATCCTCACCACAAATTTCAGCATCAGAAGTTTGCAAAGGAACATCTAAACAAGCCTCAGACATTTTGGAAACAAGTCCTGTGAACTGATGAAGCACAAATAGAACCTCTTGGCTGCAGTGAGCAAAAGTATGGAGAAAAAGGGTGCTGAAGTTCATGAAAGAACACCTCTCTAACTGTTAAGCACAGGGGTGGATCAGTCATGCTTCGGGCTTGTGATGCGGCCAGCGGCACAGGGGGGATTTCACTGGTGGAGGAAAGAATGGATTCAATTAAATCCCAGCAAATTCTGGAAACAAACATTACGGCCAAGACAAAATGAGAATGGCTTCTACAACAGAATAATGATCCTAAACACACCTCAAATTCCACAGTGGGCTACCTTAAAAGGCACATGCTAAAGGTTTTGCCAGTCACAGTCCCCGAACTAAACATCATTGAAAATCTGTAAAAACAGACCTCATAAGACCAGTACATGTAAAACAGCCCAATAATCATACATAACTAAAAGCCTTTTGTAAGGTAAAATAGGTGGAAATCACTGAAACAAGGACTAAAAGACTCTTAGCTGCCTACAAAAAGTACTGACCTTGCAGGGGGTCCAAATTTTAGCCTTTTTCATCTTTGTTTTTTTGAAAGTGTAAAAGATGGGAATAAAAAAGTAATCTAGCTTTAATTACAAAACAGAACAAAATCTGACATGACATTTCATGGCAACGTATGACGTTAGCTATGACATGTTTATGGCATGGTTATGTCATGTAGCCGTTCATGTGTTTTGAACTAGGCCTCTGCTGAATATCTTTCAATACCTGGACATGATGTTTTATAATAATGAAATCTTACACATATAACTGTTTGTCACATTAGTTTCAGTACAATGGCATTTACTTAATAGAGCATCTTGCAATTGATGGCATAAACTGTTCATATATTATCCAATTACTGCATTACCAATTATTACATTATCCAAAGCTTATGCATGCGTTATGAAATTCCTATGTAGAAAACCTTTGAATAAGAGGTTGCCAAAACGAGGGCGAGAGTGTACTATTTGATTAATTAAATAGGAGTTGGCGGTGCAATACAATAGTCACAGTGCTGAAGGAGAAAGCAATGACAAATTAGGATACGGTGCAAGCGCGAGTGTGCGTGTGTGCGTATGTGAGAAAGAGAGGAAGGAGAGAGAGCGAGAGAGAGAGAGAGAGAGAGAGAGAGGAAATGGAGCAGATGATGTGCCAGGATGAAGTAGGCTCAATTACTCACAGTAACAAATAAACTCACAGAGCCAGGCAGATCCGAGCCCTGCCAGTTCTACAGCGTGTATATGTGTATGCGTGCATGTTTTGTATATATGTGGGAAGAGAGCAGCAACATCCAAGATACTCTCCCGTGTGTTTATGTGTCTGTACATGTGTGTGAATTCCGGTCTTTCTCACCCCTCGCCTGGTGGGAAAAGCTGCGACGGATAACAGGAATTTTCACGCATGCGAAAGCCCACTGTTCTCCAACAAGCATTCCCTCAGGCTGCTATTGCTGCTGTTTTCACTGACGTCTCACACACCATTCCTTCAGGGCACTGGAGTTTAATAAGCATCATACAGAAGCTTTGCTACTGCTGTTGCGTTTGTTGCTGTTGTTTTTGTTGTTCTTCTTTATTCATTCTTTGAGACCCTATTTACACCTGGTCATGTCCTGTGCGCTGAGTATCACAGTTGTGTCTGAATAAGAGCTTTATGCTTGCAAAAAGATAGGTGTAAATGCACCCAGGATCAGGTTTAAATCTCAGAACGTAGTTCTGACCCCCCCCTCCCACCAGTGGCAATTAGCACCCCCACCATTCTGCTTATGGGAATGAGACCAACTTCTTGAAAATACAGGTAGCATAAACACATGTTTGGATCCTGAATAAAAGAGCGGAAAATAGGAAAACATGCTCAGTTAAGCGAAAGAGGCAGAACGTAGATTGCGTGACTAAACACAGATGGGCAGGCCAAATCTGATGGCAAAATCAGTGGACAAGTCCATGCAAAACCAGCAACATACAAGACAAATTCTAGTAGTTAGTAGTTATTTCAACATCAGCTGTTCCAAGGAAGTTGGCCTCGCTGTAAGCATCCCTGCCAAGAAACCATTGTGTGAGCGTGCCAAATAAGGCGAAGAAATGTAAAGTTATAACGTGATAATTCAGCCAATTTACACGTTTCCCACTATCCCAAGGCCAGTCATGTTTTACCTCTGAAGTTTTCTTTTTTGGTTCTGCACTGGAGATGGGAGCCTAATTTAGCTGACATATAACAGAAGCTTAGAGCCACCCAGTTAACACTGTGCAAACTGCAGAACCCATAATAATCCCATAGTCTGATAGAATGTTAATGCCCCATGCATACTGCTAACAAATTCAATGGTGGTTGTATCACCAGGATGAAGTAAAGAGCTTTCTGCATTACTGTGTCTGATCCACCCATAGCAGCGTAGCACGCATTAACATGCCATCACCACAGCAGTGTCACTGCAGTGCTAAGAACGATCCACCACCCAGATAATACTCGTTCTGTGATGGTCCTATGGGGGACCTGACCAAGAACAGGGTGAAAGGGGGCTCACACACTATACAGAGAAACAGATGGATACAGTCTGTAACTGTAGAACTGCAAAGTGTTCCTATATGGTAAATGGAGCAGATAAAATGGACAGTGAGTGTAGATACTGGGAGGCGTACCTAATAAAATGCTTGGTGAGTGTATGTGGAATGAACTGAACTGAAGTGTCAAAGACAGATAAGTCCTAATGCTACCTTTTGCCTGACAGCCACCAAACTGCAGATACTCACTCAGAGCAGGTCCCAAAACCCTAATCCACAATGGTACCGATCCACACTCCTCTATGTGTCGTTTGTTCATCCCCATTCTTTTTCTATAGACTCCCATTCATTTTCAACAACTAACAACTAGCCTAATTGGCAGCAACTACTCAGTAAGCATACAGTGCACCATGTAGTATCCTAAATGTAATTTAGTAACCAACCCTTATAACACAGCAATCATCTAGCAACCTTTTAGCAGCCCGCTAGCAACAAGCTTGAGCTGCGCAATCAGTATGAATAGTAATACAGTATATCTACATTTCCAAGTACTTAATGAAGCTATGCAGTGACTGGAGTTTAAGAGAAAGACCACACATGAAACTTGATAGCTCCTGTATACAGCTCTTCAGCAAAGCCGTAATCTTAGCACAGAGCAGAGGCTGATAAGATCTTTCCCCATACTACAGTTTTACATTCACTCCTCAAAGCCCAGTGCATTACCTGAAGACCTGTTCTACTCTCACAAGCATGCAGTGTAAAAGCAACTAACCTCCTACCAGTTGAAGGCAGGTGTGGGCAACATGATGACATTTTATTGTTTTGGTTAGGGGTGTAAAATTATCATTACACCTGACTATTGCAGTGTTATGTAGGGCTGCACAATATATCATTTCAGCATCATCATCGTAATGTGCACATGTGCAGTACTCACATTACAGGACGTGCAATGTCTAGTAAGACAGATTCAATAAAACATGCAACTTTTTTGCTGCTTGATATAAAAGAAAAACTTGCATGGTTCCTGGACTCTGATTTAAGGTTTCCTGGATACACAGAGAGGAGTAGTCACAGTGCTCACCTGCTTTTGTGTTTGGTGCACTGAAACCAGTGAACATGGTTTACACTCAAAAGAGTGTTAAAAAGTTATTTCTATTTTCACCACCCAGAGATTTTACAGTGAATAATGTGTTTAAATAACGCTGTTCAAGTCATCTGGTGAAAATCCTGAATATTTTTTTAATAACGCAATATATTGTATATCACAGGGAAAAAATGCAATGTCAGTTTTCACCAATCTCGTGCACAACGTGACGTAAACAAGTAGCATAAGGGAGCACAGCTGACATTAGCAATACCAAACGTAGCTGATAAGTTAACATTTTTATACTTTGTCAGTGTTTCTAAAATTATATTTAAAAATCTCACTGTATTGCCTTCTTTACAGTATCACAATAAACAGCAGTATATGAATTGTAACCCTTGTATCATGCCAGGTTCTTACCAATACAGTGCCCTAGTAATCATAAAAAACTGAGTCACTGTATGCTTTTCTAAACGTATTGTGGATATCATCATTGCTTAAAGGTGTTTTTACTTATTTACCAGGTGCATGTTCAATTACAATTAGAATATTAGCTCACCAGACAAAAAATTTGCCACCTTGTGTGTATAAGGTGGTAGTAACTTCGGGCTTCTGCAGATGACGTTGCACGAGGATGATGGGGCTATAAACACCTGCACGGTGTGGGGAGGGATTCATCGATTGAGAAGAGGTGGTACAGTGCAGTGAATGTCTTGTTCCATGTGTGGAAAATGGCTCCAAAGCAGATGTTAGTGATTGGCTAAAAGCATTTTAGCCTGCATTTGGGCATTCCAAAGACCATAGTGTGAAGGAAGTAGTTGAGTCTGCAGGTGTATGGAAGCGTATGGTCATACGGGTCTACCAGCAGTGGCTAGAATCCCAGTCTACAGGAAATTAGAATTGTGCATCCACCAGATCTGGCATAACTGCGCAATTCTTTGATGCAAGAGTGTCATTGATTGTGGCCTACATCCAGAAACTTGCCAAATCGAACTGGAGCTGATATTAGGTGCTCGTGGAGGTATTATACGCTATTAGGTACATTTCAATCACAGGTTTTTTTCTGGTGAGCTTAATTATTCCTGCTTAATTGGATTGAGTCCAATACTGTGTAATGTGATATGGAATTAAAAGCACTGTTTTAATCATTTTTGATAGTATGTGATACCATTGATTCCAGTTTATCTGTTCCAACTTTTCAAATTAGTCACGTCAAATTTATTTATATAGCGCTTTTTACAACAGATGTTGTCACAAAGCAGCTTTACAGAGAATCCGGGTCCGAAGCCCCTAGTGAGCAAGCCAAAGGCAACAGTGGCAAGGAAAAACTCCCTTAAGGAAGAGGAAGAAACCTTGAGAGGAACCAAGACTCAAAGGGGGAACCCAATCTCTTCAGGTCGACCTCGGATAGCAACAAACACAAAAAAAGGATCAGCGTTTACAATTATAGGCAATGAATAGGAGAAGTGTTGAGTTTTTCTTAGGCAGGGAATAAATTGTCTTTGTTTAAATAGCTGGATCGTTGGATTAAATAGCATGATCGTCGAATGGCACGCGCGATGCAGGTGAGCCCCCCTCACAGCACTAGACAGGGAGAAGCTTCATGGTAGGCAAACTGGTCAGCAGGAAGGCAGTGGCACCCAGCCAAGGCAGGTGAAGCAACGAGTGCGCAGGGTGGGCAGTAGCTCCGCAGCAGACCACAGCGTTTGGGCAGTAGCTCAGCTCCAGCAAAGAAGAACACATAGACAGTTAGCTCTGACAGAAGGACTGAGAGCACTGTATGGTGTTAGCAGTTAGCAGGGAAACTAATTACCAAACGCTCGACTGAACAGGTAGGTTTTAAGCCTAGACTTAAAAATTGATGCTGTGTCTGAGGCCCAAACACTAACTGGAAGGTTATTCCAAAGCTGGGGGGCTTTGTATGAAAAGGTTCTGCCCCCTGATGTAATTTTATTACTTCTAGGTACTAACAGTGAGCCTGCACCCTGCGATCTGAGTTTACGTGTTGGTTCATAGTACGAGATAAGATCCCTGAGGTATTGAGGATCGAGGCCATTTAGAGCTTTATATGTCAGAAGAAGAATTTTATACTCAATGCGGAATTCAACTGGCAACCAATGCAATGTCGATAAGAGTGGGCTGATATGATCACATTTTCTAGTTCTCGTAAGGACTCCGGCTGCAACTTTCTGGACTAACTGAGGTTTATTAAGGCTTTTGCTGGAACAACCAGAAAGCAGGGCATTACAGTAATCCAACCTTGAAGAAGGTGTGAACTAGCTTTTCTGCATCCTGTATGGAGAGCTCATTCTTAATTTAGCAATATTCTGTAGATGTAGGAAAGCTATTCTGGTAATATTAGTAATATGTTCATCAAAGGCCAGATCAGAATCGATCGTGACACCAAGGCTTTTAAAGATGTACCTGGTGTAACTGAGAAGCTATTCAGATTAATTGATAATGCAGACAGTTTGTTTCTAGCAGTTTTGGGACCAGGAAGAAGAAGTTTTATCTGAGTTAAGTAGGAGGAAGTTACTAGCCATCCAGTCTTTTATATATTTTACAAAGTCCTCTGTCTTACTAAGTTGCAATGTGTTATCTGGTTTGGCTGAAATGTACAATTGCATGTTGTCTGCATAACAGTGGAAATGTATGCCATGTTTTTTTAATAATAGTACCTAGCAATAGCATATATAATCTAAATATTATGGGTCCTATGACAGAGCCCTGTGGAACACCATACTTTACTTGTGTAAATTAATATTTTGATCAATATTATGAATTGTGAAAATGTCACAGATATTGAGATACTGATATACATGTTTGTCATATTGCCTGTTTTTTTTTTTTTTACTAACACAGTGTAGTGTGAAAAACACAGTGCGAAAGGTGCATTCCATTTATCACATTACTTTGCATGCTGTTGATATGTGACTATTGAGTGACGATCTAATTGAAATGTATGTCGTAGTACGCTGCAGGTCAGCACAGTGGCTAAGCCCATTTAGTTTGCCATGCCTTTGATGAAAGGCCAGTCCTACCTCTAGTGTTTTGTAATTCTGAACAAATTAAGTTTTCGGTTTCGTGACCTTCAGCCGCTCCAGACATGTAGGCTGGAGAAGCTATCAGCCAGTGGGAAATGAGTGTGTTCTAGTCAGTGTGACCTGTGGCTGTGCTTGGGTTTGTGTTTATGTCAGCTTGCCTTGCTTGGAGAAGAATTAAAAGATATTCCTTGCTGAGAGATATGACACAAGTCTGTGAGCTATGGTTGAATAAAAAAGAGAGAGCGAGAGGCAGCCTGTTGGAAAATTCTCAATTAAAATGGTTATTACGAGCCGGCTTTGAAGAGTCTGAGGCTTTTTTTAACACTCGCCGAAATGAAGCTTGGTTTCCATGGTGTTCTGTTTGGAGATGTATGTTGTGCTGTATGTTAAATTATGCATGTGTATTTTCTTAAATTAGGTTTGGACCGTATGACAATGTTTATCATTAGCATGAGAAGTTTTGTTGCATCACAGTAAGCTTTTCTGTAAGGCTGCACAGTAAGTCCTGTTTTTATCATTATTGCTATTTGAGTTTTATCGATAAACACATGAATAAGACCCCCTGATAGCAAGAGGATAGCGGGCCACTCTTGCCCCACTAAGTTGGGGGCCCACTCGTGTTTTGCTCAGTGTTTTCTGGGCACCCCAATTTCGGGTTAGACAGCATATATTTACTTATTCTTACTTAATTTTGTGCTTTTGTTATCCTGTAAATTAGTTAATACACTCATCATCAAAAATATAGTTGCACCCAGAATGAAGTGTCAGATTGCAATGCTATTGGGAAGGAAGATAAAGGTTACCAGGAACAATAAATGATGATACATTTAGACTGATATGGGCAATATTTTTTGACCTACACATACAGAAGTAGTGTCTCTCAGTATGGCATCTGGCCGTTGGTGCTCCCTCTCCGTGGTTCGTGTAGGTCTCCCAGATCCTTCATGTTGCTGGTGCCTTCTTCTATCCACTGCCGCCAACAGCATGCTATGGTAATATCCGCATGACCGATATGGCGTGCAATAGGTCATTAAGATCCCGCTTCCCTGAGCCCTGTGATGTGACCCCTCTCAAACTCTTCCATCTGCTCAAATTGCTTTTGAACTCTTCTCCCAGACATACTTCGCTTGCAAAGGATGCTACCAACACAACAGTATGAGTCAGAATGGAAAATACACACAACATGACGACCATAGTCAGTCAGGTACAGCGATAAGGCCCGTTCTTGCTAAAGGCCCGTTCTTGGTAAAAGCTGACCACTCTGAAATGTCCTGCTCCAGTCAAGCTTGCAAAGGTAGATCTACCAGCTTGTTCTGCTTGACTTTCAGGATACAGCAGAACCGACACCACTGTAAAAACAGCCACAGAGGTGTGGGGGGCGGAACTAGTAGCAGGATGCCACTCTGGTGATTGACCTGTTAGAACAGAATGGGCGAGCTGACCAATCAGAGCACACTGAGTTCATCGGCAGGAGACCCTTAAAGACACAGGAGCTCTATTAGGGGGGCTTAGACAGAGGGTGAAAAGAGATGCACAGAGGAAAATGGTGTTATTGTGTTTTGCAGTGAATCATTTTGAAAGTGAATCTGTTCTAGTAAACCCTAAAAACAAAAAAGTTCTGAACACTGAAAATGAGCATGAGGTTCCCTTTAATGCCCTTCTATTGGTCTGTTCATCATGAAATTTCCACACAATGTAATGGACAGCTACCAATGTGTTCAAATGATGTGGAAAAATGGAAATCTACAAAAATGTTTCAACTCTTTATTTTGGCCAGATTGTCACCACGTTGTTACCATTGATTTCAGATTTAGTGCCTAGGCACTGACACACAACAAAATGCTTCTGTCAAAGAAGAACAGATCAGTATTCCTCCATCAGCTGAATTCTCAAACTAAATCGACCTCATTAGTCGTTTTGGCCCCTTATGTGCTATATCATCAGATCAGTAAGTGCTTCTTTCTATGTGTGATAAAACACCTCTTTTTTTAAGATACAGTTTCTCTCCAGAAGCCCGACTGTATCTGGCACTGGGACAGACGTTTAATGAGCCCATGTGAGATGGTGACGGTCCGGGACATCTTGCACGAATTGAGTTCTGCTAGTCTCTAATTTACACATGCGCTCTCTAGGGGTTGCAGCAGACTGAGTCATGTGCAGCTCTCTCTTCCTCCCTGTAGCTACAGTATCAGTTTAGACATAGAAGCGTGCAAGCTCACACAAGTTCACATTTGGTTTCTGCGCAGATAATAAAATGGCTCAACAACAGAGCTCGTTATCTGTGTAAACAAAGAAAACAAATTCACACAGTGGATAATTGTACCCTTGTTGGCACTGTTGGGGCTGTTGATTGAGTTTGTGTGTGTGTGTGTTTTCTTACTGCCACATTTTTGTGGGGGCGTTATGAGGGACATTCCTGGGCTAATAGAGCTTTCACAGAGCACAGCATGCTTCAGGAGTCACGGAGCAGCCAATCAGACACATTCCGGCCGCTCCCACAGCAACCAGGCAGCAGAGGGACTCTGCTATAGGACGTTTTTTTGCCCATGACTTGGCAACGGGGGCTTGTGTTTGCCCAATGAGGCAGCAAGAAAAACAACCTGCTGCCATGTCGACCGGCCGAGGCCTCTCGGTCTGCCGACAGCCAGCAAGTCAACCGATGAGAAGAACCTAAAAGTACCGTTCACGAAATAAACAATTCCTACAAGTCAGAGTTATGGCTGTTTGCCTGCTTTGTGTAGGAGAGGTTAGGAATTTTACTTCCTGAAGATTTATGAAAAAAAGGCGAATATTTATAGTGTATAGAGGCCCCCTCTCCTTCTCTGGCCGCCCCTGGGCTATTGCTGGTGGAGGAATTGCAGTGAAAGAGGGGAATTGGTGGTTTGGTTTAATGTGGTATTGGATATGGTCTTCTTGGTTTCGTCTGGTCTGTGTTAAGCACAGTTTGTTCCTCAGAGCTGAGCATAAATTTCCAACCCCCGTTTGCCTGATTTAACGCCAGCGTCTGCTCTTCCCTCCACTTTCTTTTTTCTTCTCCTCTCCTCTTTCTCTACTTGCATAGCTGTTACCTCTGCTAAGTGGGAAATGCTCATTGCCTCGTCTTTTTCATTTCACAAAGGGGTATTTAATATCAGGTCCTGAGAGGCTTTTGTACAGGCCAAATCCCTGTATCTAAAAATACACCCCGAAATCCTCTCATTTACACCCATGTTTGTGGCTGACTGTCAGAAATCTTTTGTTGGCTATACTTAGTGTTCAGGAGGGGATGGGCTGCTTTGAAGACCACAGATACCACTATGGTGAAATATAATAGAGACTTCATTGCAGTGTACACAGTATGGGGGCTTAATTTTGTTCATGGGAGTGCCTCCAAGGGGGGGTGTCTGTGAGTTTCTATATATAAGCCGTTGTGTGTGTGTGTGCCCACAAACACTCCACAGTAGTGCAGCAGGGACGGAACATGGTCATACAAGGTCCTGGGCACTTTGGGGTCTTTGGGGACCCCTGTACTCCAAGAGTAAAATGTAAAAAATAAAGGTGATTAAACAATATTTCAAGTTTATGTACACTTTGAACTATCTATCTATCTATCTATCTATCTATCTATCTATCTATCCTTTTCTTTTTCGTCAAAATTATAACCATTTTGTCCCTCCTGCACAAGATTTGTTTCAAGTCAAACTAGACTTTTGTTTTACTGTGTTTTTTATACTGTGACAGTTTTCCTAAAAATGAAAGCCCAATGTATAATCTTGCTTACAATATGGTATTACATCACGATACGTATTAATTTGCAAGCCCTGTATCTTGAAGATATGGTGTAGGTCAGGTTCTTGCTAAATACACAGCCCAGAACACCACACATTGTATATTACTGCACAGTTTGGGGGTTTACCTGCTCTAACACACCTGACTCAGCTCAGCGGTTGATTACCAGGTTTAGCGGGTCCCCAAATTGTGCAGTTCCGTGCAACAACTATGCAGGAACAAACTTCAAAATGCCATTTTTTAATGTTAATGCAAAGTTCTACTTATTGTTGAGTTTAACATATTAGAAAACAAATTAAACATACAGTATAAATTGGACAATAACATTTGACCAGGACACATTATATGTTTTATTCTTTTATTCCTCCAAAACACAGTAATTTTGCAGAAAAAAATGCATATCTGTGTTCTTTGTAGAGAATGTGATACTTATTTTCACTTTTTAGAATATCAATAAAACATTTTACATATGACTGTATATTTAAGAGATACACTGCAGCTCAAAAGCCATAGCAATAATTGTTATTCAGTAATAATTCGTACAGTGTGGAGTGAAATGCATGCTATAATCTAGGCACCAGTACCTTATTTGCAGTTTACAGGATTTTGGGAACAGCATAAAGTTAGGACATATTGAAAAAATCTATGGAAATGTTAGATATGGAAAACATATGGAAAATATATGGAAATTACATAATATGTAATAATTTTCTGTTTATTGGACTTTCTTGTTAGAGAAATACTATGAACAGCTGATTAATTAGCAAGATCTGGTTATGGGTGTTTAAATATGAGACATTATGGATATCAGTTTCTTTCTAAATTCATTCTCAATGCAAGTTTCTCAGTTATCATGAAATCACTTACAGCTCTGCTTATCACCCAAAACATCTCCATTTTTACAGCTTTACAAACTGTTTAAAACTTGTAAGAAACTAGTTTAATTGTAGATTCATTTTATATACGTATCTTCAGAGAAATTGGTTTAAATGAACACAATCAGTGACCCCAAACTTTTCAGAGGTAGTGTAATAAGCAATATATCCACAACACACATAAAATATTGGTGGCCTTGTTTCCAAGCAGTTTATTTCTAAGCAAGATATGAATAACTTCTTCAAAATGTGTTTTGCCTTTTACTGTATTTCTATTTATTTACATTTATATTCATGTTCATGGCTTCCTAAGACATTTGGACAGCACTGTATGCGTGTATGAGTGCATCTGAGTTTGGACTGGGTAAGAAAAAGTGTTGCACAGGCAAATGTAAGCTGGCAGCCATAGATGTTAGAGACTGCCAGACAGGGTGTGAGACAACACGGACAGATTAGCTGACTGTGTGTGTGTGTGTGTGTGTGTGTGTGTGTGAGTATTCATGTGTGGTCAACAGGTGAAACGCTGAAGAGTGAAGAGAGAGAGAGAGATTGTGCTGCTTCTCGCAGTACATGCTGACTGGGCGAGGTGTGTGTGTGGGAATGGGCGAGCTATGGGCTGCACTCTATTCTGGGCTGAGGAAGCCCCCCCACCCCCTCCACCACCACTCACCCTGACACCTCACTCTTCAACTCCTGCACTGAAACCCTATCTGTGCCCCTCAGTGGCGTCTGCTATTTATGTTCCCTCTGTGTGTGTGTGTGTGTGTGTGTGTGTGTGTATGTGTGTGTGTGTGTGCAACAGAGAGATAAGTTGTTGGTCCTGAGAGAATCATAGCTGTTTCTATTTATTTCACCAGAGTGAACAGTAGTGGATGGCCTCAAGGCGGTGGGGTTGGGTGCACCCACCCGCTAGAGTTCATCTGAGCTTATGTCATTGAGGGATACTGTGCGTGTGCGGCCAACAACCCCCAATTTTATGCCATTGCAATGTTATGTCACATGAACATTTCATGAGTCGCATAATAGGAGTGGTCCAAAATTACTTTACATTAACTGACATTACAAGTAAAGAGTGTTTTTGTTTTCATGTAAGGTTACCATTTCCGAGATACAAAGCTATGTGTCTGTATTATGGCCCAACTGATGTATCAGTTGATGGTGTGGTTTTGTCAATATCTGTGATTTTCCATTTCACAATTTCCCATTGATATAACTACTCATTAGCAATTTAGCAAGTTAGCAATAGGTGTTAATAACCTAGTACTAACCTGGTAGCTAGTGTTACCATATGTGTTTAGACTGTTAGTGATAACCTAATGAATGGTAAACTATTGGACAACTAAAATAAGTGTGTTGAGTTGCGTTGAGCTGGTACATTGCAGGAGAAAAGCAGCTATAAAGCTGTGTTTACATGTTGGGGTTGATGAACCAAAAAACATTGTTCCACGCCTTATACAACCATTGATGGCATGCAGCCATGGAAACATGGCTGATGGTGACACCGTCACAGGCAAAAATGGATGATTATCAGAGGAAAGTGAAGCAGTATTAACTGCTTATGGTGGAAAATGTTAGAGGGATGCTCAGTACTCTTTCAGTAGTTTGTGGTATAATGCTGGGAGTACCTGGAATTCAACAATAAGACATTCAAGTGGAGAAAAGTAAAAATTTGGAAAACTAAACAGCAGCTTAATGGATGCTTGACTAGTGCAGTACGCTGCAGTTGCCTTGTAAGCAATGTGTATTTCATTGCTGAAACAGCTTTTTCAGTTTACTGTTGTTTGGCTAGACCAGTGATCCCAACCCCGGTCCTGGTGCTTTTAATGTTTGCCGTACTCCCAACATACCTGATCCAACTAATCCACTAATAACAAGCCCTTCCTGAGTTGAAGTGGGTGTGTTTTGGCAGGAAAACACAAAAATGCACAGGGCAGGGGGTCCTCCAGGATCAGGGGTGGGAACCACTGGTCTACACAGTGTGGTCATGTCACTGGGAAGCCCAATATGAGAAAGTCTCTATTTAACTATATGATAGCAATGCACCCTGAACACAAAACACCATCATAGAAAAACAACATATAAAATATATACAGAAATAATGCAAATAAATACTGTTATGAGGAGAACTAATAAATGAAACGAGATAAAACAGAATCCAGAACCAAAGAGAATTATGGCTAGCCCTGCCACCAATGCTACAGTACTATATATTATGATACATTTTAATGATACAATATTATTTAAAGACTAGAATTTGTTTTTATACGAGATTGAGAAGTGTAATAATTCAGACCTGACTATCACACAGTCGTATGCTAATGTTTGGGCACCCCTGGTCAAATTACCTTATGGTTTGTTGGTTTTCTGTGAAAATAAGTGAACACATCCTCTACAGGGAACACACTTCTGCACATTGTAATTCACCAACTGAATTTAACATATTAGAAAGAAAACCATAAAAACTGACTTGTGCAAATATTACAGCAAGGATAATTATTTTATGTTTTATTTTTTCCAGTATGCAAACAAATAGAAACTGTGCACTAAAAATTGTAGAAAAACTTAAAATATAAGTAAATATTTAGAAATTGGTATATATTATCAGTTATTGGAATGTTTAGTTTCATTGTGGTTGAGCTTTACAGTCTGCAGAGGGGTCTTGCGCAAAAGCACACTATTTTGTTCATTGTTTACCTCTGCTCCTCCCATGTAGAGCTTATTCAAATGAAAGCATATTAACAACTAATAGATGTTCTATGTATAACAGATTATTTACCTATGAACCTTAATGGTGATGCCAGTCTCTCTCTCTCTCTCTCTCTCTCTCTCTCTCTCTCTCTCTCTCTCTCTCTCTCTTTTCTCTTGTTCTTCAGTGAAGTACATAAAGGAGATGTCAGCGTTTTTTAAAAGCTCATCTCCAGGTGTTCCTCCTGTGATGGACTCTCCTCCATCCACTCCGCAGAAGCAACCTGATCCAGCACTCAAGGAGACCAGAAACATCCCACTTAAAATGTGCCATGTCACCCGCAAGCAGTGCCCCCCAGACACAGAGGACAGGTGAACTCCATATAGGAAACATGTGACCTATTCATGCTCCGCCCACTTCCAAAATATCTGTACTAAATTATAGTTGCAAATAATATAGAACTGACATTAACTAAACTTTTATGTTGAATGTTGTCTTACCCAGACAACTTTCTACAATTGCCTCTTTCAAATAACTCACCCTGTGATGGGAGCAGAACAGTTTACAAGCTGTTCAGCTTTTTCCTTACAAACACCTGCAATCTACCAGCCCTGCAAGCATATAAAGATGCCCAAGGCTGCCAACGACAAGGACAATAAGGTGGTATTTATTTTCCAAATTACCAGTGACAGCCCACAGTAGCTGATACTTTGAGGTTTTGAAGCAGATGCAGAACAAAAGGACATCGAGTCTCAGTTTTCAAGGCTTTCTTTTGATTCCTACACAAAACAGCGCAGCCGGGTAATAATAACCCTTATTTATTTATATAGCTCTTTTTTTCATTTTAGTCATGTAGCACTTACCTTTTTAGTTTCATAATCTCAATGTGCAAGAAAATAGAAAAACGAAAAGGTGACATGAAATAACAGCAACAGCAAAAATGATAGAGCAACAAAAGAAACCCAATACACTGATGCTAGTTATGATCTGGATTTAAAAACACATGTCATTCCTAATATGCCCTGGCACAGAATTCCAGGTATTTGGGATATGTCGGAGAAAACTTTATGTGTACTATGACTGCAAACAGTCCTCCCTTGCATCCTCAAAAACCTATAAAACCTGGAAATGTATAGACTAGTCCTCTAGTGATGAAAATTGATAACATGTCCAGGAAATATGGGTAAAGTCCTGGCAAAGTGTCAGTTTGGGCCCATTAAGCCACTGAGATTGGATATTTTAGCTTTTTCCTTCCAGCATATTTTAGCATAATTTAGCTGCTAATGCACAGTTTGAGTGTCCATTAATTCTTACTGTGGTTTAGACTGCTCCATGGCCAAATGTGAATAGATGTATGGGCTCTATGTCAGAATGCCTGGTAAGTGGAGGTTGTATTAACACACAGCGTGTAATGTTTATTTGGCAACACTTTATTTTAAGGGTGCATACACAGCACAATCATAACATCTTACATAAACTCTTTATGAATCATTCATGAATGTTTAAACCAACATTCATGAAGTGTACATGTTTTACATGATATCAATATGGAGTACTAAGTCATTTTTGTGAGAGATTGTATTTTTCTAAATAAAAGTCTTAATTAATAATTTAGATTTTTTTATTTTGCCTGTCCCGTAATTAGGCATTTAATTAATATAGTTTGTCAAAATAATAAATGAGGACTTTTATTTTGAAAAAAACAAATGTCTCTCAGTAAAATAACATAGTACTCTATATTAACATGCAGAACATG
This sequence comes from Semaprochilodus insignis, assembly GCA_034552555.1. NCBI lineage: Eukaryota > Metazoa > Chordata > Actinopteri > Characiformes > Prochilodontidae > Semaprochilodus > Semaprochilodus insignis. The sequence continues at coordinate 34,711,528 of CM067476.1, read as the reverse complement.
TACTTTGTGTACTTCATGAATGTTGGTTTGAACATGAATATGTTATAAAGTGTTTATGTAAGATGTTATGAATGTGTTATGCAGACACCCTTCTGTTACTCTGTGTTTTATATGTCATTTTTGATTGGTTTGTGTGAGTAAGTGTCAGTCACTTGGTCAGTGAAAGGTTGTATTACAGACTTCATAGTTAATGATGTCTGCAGGGGTGAGTCATTTTAAAATGACTTTTTATGAGAAACAGCTGTTGTGTATGCGAGGCAAGGCAAGGCAATCCAAATTGTTGAAAAAAGGTGGAAACCCTGCCAAACATGTGGCCTTGAAACACATGCATCTTCACTCTCTCTCTCTCTCTTGCTTTATGTCTGTAGGTATTTTGAGGTAGTGTCAGCGGACAGGAAGAAGTCAGTGTTTCTGAGGGCGAAGGACCCAGCCATGGCCCAGTCGTGGTATAATGCCATCCAAACAGCCAGCGCCGCACTGCTGTCCACAGTTAGAGATGACCTCAGAGCCTTGCAGCCAGGCATGGACATCAGACACGTCGGCTGGATCATAGAACAGGTTTGTATATATGTGTGTGTGTGTGTGTGTGTGTGTGTGTGTGTGTGTGTGTGTGTGTGTGTGTGAGGAGGGATGGTGTCCACTTTTGGTGCTTTGTCAAAAATGTTGTGGTCACTTTTCTGGGAACACACAACTTATATTTGAGGCTACTGCATATCTTTTCCATGCACAGTTTGTATATGTGATTCTCATCAGTGGTCAGTTTCTGACCACAATACCACTGTCAACTGGATGTTTTTCATTTCATTCTCAGCCCTGCATTGGTATTGTGGTGTTTGACAATCCCAGCAACACCACTGTGTATGGCACTGTGTCTGATGTACTCATACCATACCGCAACACCCACTAACGTCCAACTGCCATGTCTACCATGTGACTGTCCATCATCCAAGCAATGTCTGGTTACTGGAGATTCTATGGTGGTCCTGCAAAGTGCGAAGTGGCTTTTGATGAAATGTGGAGCATATAAGCATGACAGATTACTGTAGAAGTGGTGCATTCTGGGAGAAACAGGTCAAGTTTCTTTTACAAAGAAGTTAAAATGGTGGATTTTACAGTAATTAGAGCTGTGCTTCACACAGTCTTAAGTCTGTTTCTGCTGACTCACAAATACTGAGTTTCTTTGTATAACAGCATGTAAATGCTGTAATGTGATTGGATCGTTTTACCTCTAATGTGTACATAAAGCATGTTGGTTGACCTGTGCTGATGTTTGCATGCGTGTCTCTGAGCTTTTGTCAGTGTGCATCAGCCCTGCCCCAGCCTGGCACCCCAGCCTGTAACACTAAACGTTGGACTAACGTTGCAGCAAGACTGATGGTGCTCATACAGCTTTAGGAGCACTTTAGAAGCTATACATTTTTATTCAGCAATATTTTTACAGTGTAGGTGCAGGTAGGCTGGTACGTGTATCTAACAACAATGCATTATAGTGAATGACGCAGTTTGTACCGGTGCTTATGTGTATGTTCTCTCACTAGGGATCAGAGAGGCCGGTACTGGCTGTGTTAACAGACAGAGATCTGTTGCTGTATAGCTCTTTACCGGAGAGCAGAGAGAGCCTTAACAGCCCAGACAAGAGCCATCCACTCATTACCACCAGGTATGCGCACACATACCGAGCAAGCGTACAAGTATCACCTGTATGTGTTAATATTGAATCCAATTTAATGTGTTTTTTTTAGATAATACAGTCACACAGTGCACTGTTCTAGTAGTACATTCAAATTAATACCGATCTAATTATGGGACTACATTATTGCCGTCCAAAGAAAAACAAATATCTCCCAAATAATGAGTCAAAAACATTCTTAACTTCTAGTGTAAGTTAATGTAAAGAGGTTTTGTTCCAAGTCATTTTAAAGCATTTCTGTCAGTCCGTTCATCATGTGAGTTTCATGCAATGTGAGTGCAGCTCCTGTGTTTAAATAGTATAGAAAGAAAAACTGGAGATTTTCTTTTTCTATATATCATATTATTGACAACACAAACCATTAGAAGCCTTCTCTTCAGAGCAGTTGAACTCTGCACTACCAGATAACTAATGGCCAATTATGAAATGCACATGTGCAAAGGCTCAACATCTTGTTTTTGTAGCCTTTCTAGAAACAGATGTTGAAATAATGCTGGCTGTTTGCAGTGTCTTTCAGTTCTGATGTACGTAGCTGTTAGCATTTATTTTATTGCAGAATACTGGATTGTGGTATGTAATTTTGCATATTATTCAGATATTATTTTGTAAAAAAAAATGTCTGTCACACTATTTATCACACTTAATATACACTCTGATGTACTTTGGTTCTGATAACACGTTAGGCATCCCTAATATACCAGCAGCCCTTTACAATGTGCTAATATTTGTGATGTTTGGACCAATATAAATGCTTCAAATGCTTGAAATAAGTTCCTGTTCCATTTCGTTTCAAATTATTTTTTTTCCTTTTCCTGTTGTCAGTTTCAGTCTCAGACAGCCTCAAAGTTAACATTTGAGGGATCATTGCTGTCACAATAAAAACCCTATATCTGTATTCCGCTTTAATGCCAGCGAAAGCCTGAAATACCTGAAAGCATTCTCCCTCTTCACCCCTTATGGGTGGCCCTGTGCACACCTAACATACACCCAATAAACAGAAAAGACTAAATAGCCTAAACATACTCAACACTCAAATACATTATTATTTTAAATATTGACCCAAGCAGAAGTAAAAGTAGGCTAGCAAAAAAAGCTACAGTTAAAAATGCAGGTACTGAGGTCCCTAAAGAACTGCAAGAGAATGTCTTAATACATCCAGCATCTATCAGCATAGGAACTGAAGGTGACATTCCTCTCACTTTTTGGATTACTGGTCTAAAATAAAAGGCTGAAGCTTTAAAAAGAAAGATGTGAATAACACCAAAGCTGTCTATGAGCTAAACCAACAGAACAGAATGAAATGAAATCCCAGCTGAATATAGAACTTAGACACTAAATGTGAAACCCTATGTTGAACTATATATGCTTTTCCAGTATTCCAATGAGGTAGATTGAGTATACTGTCACTGTCAGAACAAAACTTTGTACCCACATTGTTTTCATTCATTAAAATGTCATGACGAATTGACCAATAAAAACTTCAAACACACATTTAAATAGTCCATGTAACTGAGAGCTAAACTAGTTACTGCCAGCCTCTACATCCATTCAGATACACCTACTGATGTTTTTTACCAGTCCTCCTCTCTCTTCAGACTTGTTCACTCAGGGCCTGGGAAGAGTTCATCAGTGCAGGACTCCGAGTTAACCTTCGGCCTCCGTTTGGGCACTAAGCAAGGTGTGGAGACTCACCTGTTCCGTGTGGACACTGCCAAAGACCTGTCCACCTGGAGCCACCTGCTGGTGGAGGGCTGCCACAACGCTGCCGAACTTGTACAAGAAGTCACCACAGGTACTTCCCACTCACTCCTAGTTTCACATGTGTCCATTTCACTCCAACACTCAGCCCATTTCGGTACTCAATGCAACAAGGACTCTTCAACTCCCATCTCACCATTTACCCCCTTAAGGGCAGTTCCAGATTGTTAGATTGAGTGAACCAGTGCTGACTAAAATCATTGGGATCTGATACAATTCCCCTTTAAGATACCCTGGAAAAATGGCAGATGAAGCTGTTAATATGCAATAACAAAAAACTACTTTGAAGCACTTTCTGCCTAAAAACAACTACATCATTTGATTAGTGTTCTAACTACTCCATCACTTGTACATGACTGCTGATACGACTCTGTTTTACTAGCTTGCTAGTTACTAGTTAGTAGATACTAAAGACCACACGACTAGCAACAACAAAAAGAACAGCAATACACCACAGTTCTAAATCTTAAAGCCAGACAAAGCAGATGTTCACAAAATGAATGCGGGTTCTGTAAAGGTGTCTCAAAAACCGTTTGTCAAAGTTTGTATGGCTAGCTAGTTAGATCACTGAGGGTAACCTAGACAAAGGCTTGTGCATTCCAATACAAATTTCTGTTCCTCGCTGTCCCCTCCTCCCCTCGAGTGGCCTCCTACGCGATGTGGGTGCAATACACGTTGAAGTTGTCAAAGGAGCCCTGTTTGGCAAACCTCTGCATTGTCCCAGAAATATTGCAATATTGATTTAATTTCAGTCTAAAAAGACACATTTCATCAGCATTCACCATTCCACTCAACACTGGGAGCGGGATGTAAGTAGGCACAAATAGGACAATCTGCAAGAATTCCAGAGAACAAAGAGCATAAAAAAACATATAAAATGTGGCTCTGATTTAATAAGCGTGAAGCACTTTAGTGAACTATTGTTTTACAAAACCTCTTTTTGTGGTTTTAATCTTATTGTGGCTGTGACACGAGAGTGTGGCGAGCTGGATTGGAGATACAGGATGCTGGCGCCCTCTACTGATCATTTTGTGTGTTACAACTAAGATTTCTTGCTTATTGAAATATGTGTAATAGACTGCCCAGTGTATACTGGTATGTATATACATAGGTCAATCAGACCCATCAGCGCACACAGACCTGAAGCAGACCAGCTGAACTCTGGACCAGTTGAACACCTGCTTAACTACTGGGTTAAGCAGGTGTGTTTAAAATGGAAAAGCGCAAAACTTTACTGGACTAAGGTCAGTCTCTGAGACCTGCTCAGCCCTCCAAACCATATGTTTCAGACTGTCTTGCCTGGAAGACAGCTGTGCTCACTTACTGTTTTATCAAGGAACTTGTACTGAGGAGAACTGCCACTTGATCATGCACTCTGGGTTGGTCAGACTCCAGAGGGCTTTACTGATCGAGTTCAAAGGGATCATATGGAGATTTTGTCCAAAATAGTCATTTGTACATAATTAATTATTATTATACAGACAAATGCACTCATTTTCTCTGGATATAACTGCATTAAATATTTCAACACAGTTGCCACATTTAAAATGCTGCTCAAGTGTTGTAAATGTTGTTAACTTACCTGGGGATTGTAAATAACGGTCCACTCGCCATCAGCCATGTCTAACAATCTCACACCGAATCCTTTAATGAAGTTTAACCACAAACCATTCGCTGAAGACAGGATCTTTTATTTTCGAGAGCGTCAAGCAATCATGAAGTGCCCGTAAGTGGCCATAGCTACCACCTACACACACAGTCCTCTGGGCCGTATGATTACGATTCGGAGAGAGGTGCAATGACACTGTCAAAACTCTGTACGTATGGAAATGAGACGTTGAACACATGCAAGTTAATGAGAATGAAGGTTTCACAAAGATGAAAGTAAAGTTCAAATCTGCAATACATCTACCAATCTGTGATGCATCTACAATCCAGAGTCTACAAGTAAGATACAGATTTCATGCCACTGTATGATTTTACAAAAATATATGAATAAACTGTAATCTGACAAACAACACACAATATTTTTACCATGTCCTCATTAAACAAATGGTTTAATCTCAGATGTTTAGAAGGTTTTAATAAAAATACTTAAAGCATACACCCAAACACTGGCACCCTTATAATAGATGCAAACACAGTTCAAGCTTCATAATGGCTGTTTCTGCTGTACAGTATAACATAAACCACATAAGCAGGTCTATACTTGAGGCATGTAGGCAAACTTAGGCATGTATTAGCTTGAATGACTTGTTATTTAAAGTGCCATAGAATTGCATAGAATGGAAAACTGTCTTTACATTGGCATAGTTGAATAAGGAGAGTTGAGTACATGGAACTGAAATACTGTGAGCCTCAAATACCTCTGTCAAACACACCTCGCACATTTACAAAAGATGACAGTCATACGTGCCAGTTCCAAACTCCTAAATTTGTACATGACAAGAACAGTCTTTACACCCCATAAATCTACATGCAAAGACAACAGAGCAGCAGCAACACAAATGGAGAAATCTTATCGTTCCAGTCTATGAAGGTGAAGTTGGCACATTCCATAACCTTTCCAAGGAGCCGAACTGTCTGTCAGTGGGCATGATTAATGTTAATCTTTAAACAAGGCTAAAGTTGGTTTCCTATTTGCCAGCTTCTTAATCAGATCATTCAGTTTCACCTTAAATGCTACAGCTTGTACATTGCCAGAATGTAACTGCAGTATCATTAAAGCTGGAATGGAACATTTGCAAAACAAGCTGGTGAATAGGAACCCCAAGTTCAGCTCCCACATCTATAACAGGATGCAGAACAACTTTAATTCCAAATTGTTAGTTTGCTCTGCACATTTTACTCCAGACAGTTTGTTTGGACAATATTGAGCAGCTTCACTCAGCGTTTAACACTAATGAGACTGAAGAGGGGAGTGGTTCCTCCTTTATTAGCATCACAACCCCAACAGCAGCCTGTAAGTAGCAGCCATGCATACTTTTTGACAGTTGAAGCAAGATTCAAAGTCAAAGAACTCAAAGTTTGTTTTTTTAGTGTTATAACACAAGCTCATCAAAAAAGGGGAAACAGCTTGTTTGATTCTAGGGACCAATGAATCATAGGGTGTAAATGGGCATGTAAAACTGCATCTGGGCATTTTCACCTCAATCAAAATCTCATACCTTCTATGTAAAGCATCAGAGAACAATTGACAGTAGTGAATGAATGCGTTCTATGTCACCTGCACAGAAGCCAAGCTAAAGTGGCCAAACATTGGACACCAAACTTGTCTGATTGGCTCAACACTACATTTGCTGAACTCTTTGCTAAAGCCCCCTCCCTCTGCTCCCTCTCTTTCCTACAGCGTGCAGTTGGAACGGTCAGCAGTGCATGCTGAGTGTGCACATAGACAACGGCTTCTCATTGTTCACCGAGGAGGCGGGGGTCCGCAGGCACATCCTCCTGCAGCAGCCATTCGAGCGCCTGCGCATGTCCTCCGACGACGGCGTGCGCATGATCTTCCTCGACTTCGGAGGCCCGGAGGCTGAGATCGTGAGAGAGCCTCTTTCCTCCCTCCTCTCCTTTCTTCTCTTTAGTCTTAAGTCTTCCCCTGCATGCAGCACTCTCTTTACCCCCTTTTTAAACTTTTTCTGCTGCCATTCGCTATAATATGCTCTTTTATTCCCACTCGGTTCATATTCTCTCTCTCTTGCTCTCTTTCTCTCTCTCTGCCTCTCCCTTTCATCTCTGATCACAGGTCTGTGTTCTCAGTGAGCTCATAGCTATTCTCTTTTGACTATCTCCATCCTTTTGGACCAACTTTTCCACTCAAACTCTCATACATTTTTCCTTAATGACTCTCCCACCCATCTCGGGACTTTTTTTTCCCTCCCTTCTATCTTTGGACTCTCAGTTCTTTCCTTGAACTTTTTGTATCCCCTTTTCATTTACTCTGTCCACACTCACTACCCTCTCTCGTTCTGTTTTTCAGCAACTGGACCTCCACGCCTGCCCCAAAACCCTCGTCTTCATCATCCACTCCTTCCTCTCGGCCAAGGTGAAGCGAATGGGCCTGCTGGCATGACCGCTGGTGATCGCCTAAACTCACCAAACACGCAGCTATGTGAAGCCTTAGTCACACGCCATCGGAATCGGCGCCACAGCGATGGAAACAGAAGGCAGACCGGACAGCATCAGTACAAGGGTTCTGCCGCGGACTGCCATCAGTGGAACCCTGCCACGTTTGGCCAAACAGTCTAAAGCCATGCAATGAAATCTCTTTTATCTCACTTTATGTAAGAAGATGATTTTCACACACAACATGTGTTTTGCCATATCAATCTGCACCAGTATTTAAAGATTGACTTTTCCATGCTCTGCTCACTAATGCATCCTTTTGTAGCAACTGCTGCAAGGTTGCTAGACGTCCCTTTTTATTTGAAAATAATTTAGTGGTCTAATATGTATTTTTTGTAGGCTACAAGTAGCTGACATGCTGTTAAACATAGACAGAGAAACGTGTGTATGTCTGTGTTGTTAAAGGTGCACTATACGATTTTGGAGAACAATTGTTGATACTTGAACTCAACAGCAAAACAAATACACTCTTCCCTTCAGTGCTCCTTCAAAAGCTCCACCCTCCTAAATTCATGGTAGCAGATTGCCAACGTTTTTTTTTTTAGACCTTCATAAACCTCTTCGCAAACATTGTAGCACGCCATGTGTTACCTTGGGGAAGAAGGACACAGGAGGGAAACAGTCACAGCAAACACAACAAAAATCACCAAGCCAAAACTTGTCACTTTTCAAAGGCTGCAAAGCTAGACTAGTCTTTCAAGCTAGTCTTTCTCGGTTTGCTCCTCTTCCCTCTCTCTCCTGAAGCCAAATGAGCATCTGCTGCCTTTTATAAGGCACCATGCACACCTGAGTTGAGAGTTCGCTGCCCCATCTCACGGGTCACCAACCATGCACTGCAGCTTGGCCACCGGGATCAAATGTAAAGTGTAGTGCATTGGCCTTGTTGGAGAACACCAGCAAGTAATAATGTGTATTAAATTGAAATCATATACTGCACCTTTATATACTTGGGAATTTCTCCTTACCACTAACCCCGCACTGAGAACAGCTTGGCTATGGAAACTGAAAGCATTGAACTGGGACACTGTCGGAAATGCATGTCGTTAGTGAATTTGTGCGGCCATAATGTTTGTGTAGCCAACAATCAAGGCTAAAATGGGAAACTTTATAGCTTGTGTATTGACTTGTGATTATAGTGAAGCCCTATAACATGTTACTGGTCCACATGCCCCAGTAAATTGGGCTAGACACAGCAAGGAATGCTAACGTTACCTTGATTACACATCACAACTATACCTGATACACAACTCTATCCTAGCAGTGTGACCTTTCACACACATACACAGTAAACTTATTAAGGCACTATAAAGTTCTATTTTGTACATGAGGACTACAGTTTCTCAGCAGGTCGGATGGGATTTCCATCAGTGTTCTATAAAGCTTGTTCAACCTTTCAGCAGTTGCTGGGAAAGAACACGTTCGTGCATGGAGCATGGGTAGATCAATTAGAAAGATAGTTGGGAGAAACATAAAAAGCGAAAAGTTTAAGGTCTACTTCATATCAAAAAATAAAGGCATAGTTAACAATGGAAGAGAGCCAGTGGAAAGTAATTAGAAGGACCCAATAATGCATTTCCAAATATTCGTTTTGATATGACTCAATGTGGAGGGAATAACATGTGGAGAAGTTTTTGGTCAGCATCACACAGAGCGACCCGGATGCCTCCTCATGAGTAAAATTCAGACTTCAGTAAGACGTATGCAGTTAACATTGTTTTGGCTGCTGCTCTTTTCGTAACACTTCCTGTTTTGATTTGTCTGATAGCGAATCTGATCTAACCCTTTTCTATTCTGATGTGAACCACGTTCATAGATTGGTCCTTTCATTCCGAATGATCGGCCACCGGCAGCTTGTCCAAGCATAAAACCATATGGGTTTGAAGCAAATGTGATTTCACAATCAGAACCTTCTACAAATGTGACAGCTGAACTTATGCGAGGCACCTTTCTAATTATGTAACCCAATCATAAGATACTAATATTCAAATTTACATTTCTATACAGATATTTAACACTTATTATGGTAGTAATTACAAAGAAATTCTAGCAATGCGGGGGGGTGGGTGTGTGGGTCGACAACTGGGCTATACTGACCTGATTTTTAGTGGCAACTGACACTATCTACACTACAGGCCAAAAGTTTGGAAGCAACAGTAATTTTTAGAGGAACACGTCACACGTTTAAACACATTTATCGTTTGGTGATAAATTGCTCTTAGTGATTAAACCCTGCACAGCCTAATCAGATTCACCTGATTCTCCCATTCAGACGCTCCTGAACGCTTAATGAACTCAAACAGGTGCGCTAATTAAATTGGCTTAAAATGAATTAAAAACCAGTCAGTGTAGGAGAGTGTTACCAACAAACACCATCACGAAGCGTACACATTAGAATAGCAATTTAGCAATAACCCTATCATACAAAGCATCTCGTCGCCGACTGTGAGAATCTGGTGATAATTTGATTTGCTTAAATCTGCTGCCAGAGACGTTTGTACACTCTGGCCAGAGTGAACCGGATCAGCATGTAGAGGTCATGTTTTCTATCACTGTATAGAAGATGCACAAGACTTCTTTTATCACACAAGCTCATTCGGAGCACAGTTCAGATCGCTAAGTGTGTATTACTGAGCCTATACAGAAATATGCCATAAATGAAATGGTGTCACACACTTATATTCATTACATACAGACTCACATGCAAATATCACTATACATATAGTGATATTTACATATCATTATTTATATATATATATATATATATATCAATGGAACCAGACTTCCCAAGCAATTTTGGGCCATTTCTTTTTCATTTGTCATGAAATTTTCACACAATGTGAAAAGCTGCTGCTGTGTTTAAATGATGCATCAAAGTAAATATTGTCAAAAACAGAGATACATGTGTTTGTTCGGACAGCAACAATATAGACACATGTATTAGCAACCACCTGGGATAACATACTAGTGCCATGGCCACTACCTGGAATGCCTCAGCATTGATCTTCGCAATCACCTTTTGCAACCATTTTGGAGTTCATAGCATTGGCTCAGTAACACCTTTTGCAACTACCTGGGATACCATAACATTTGTGTTCTATCCCTGATAGCAAGAGGATAGCGGTCCACAGTTGGCAAAGCTGGTGGTCCGTTGGTGCTTTGGTCAGCGCTTTCCATGCTCCATCACTTGTTTTCCACTCACAGTCCAAAGTACTTACTTTTTACTGTCAGCAACAACATTCTCAACTAAATAACTAAATTCTCTTCGTTGTCATATTTGTCTTAGTTTATTTTCTAAAATAAAAGTCTCTGTGCATTTCAAATCTGTTGGAGAATATTAAAACTAGTTACATTTTGTACGCAGAACAATAATCAGGATCCACAGTGGGATACCATACCAATGGCCTAGCAACACTATGTGTGTTTATCTCCTTCTAGATCTACATTTGACAATTTTGGTGTAAAATATTTTTGACTGCTTGCTTCCATACTTTTGTCCTCTGGCATAGAAAACCCCAGATGTCACTTAACTATGGCCATACCACAGATGATTTTTGTTGTTGTTGTTTTGTTCTGTTTTTGGAATTTTCTTTCTAACATTTATTGTTTAGTGGTACAAAATGATGGTATGTTGTGATGCAACATTGAATCAGCTGAATTTAAGGATGCCTTCAAGTATTCGGATTCTGAGATTCTGAGGACCAAAGGGTCCTCCATTATTTCAGCAGTGGTGTACACATCCTTAGACGTGTAACGTTAGGGCTAAATTGTGTGCCGACACTCTTGATTGCTAATGCCCATAAAGGATAGTATGTTAGCATCTTGACAGTCAGGGCCAAAGCTCTGTAAAAAACTATTTTTTGTTTGTCTCCAGCAGTCAAGTACACTTGGGGTCAGGACTTTTCCTTTAAAGGAGCAATGTGTAAGATGATGCAAGCATTCATACTGCAAACAAGGAAATGTCCTCCACAATATAAGCATTAACAGCTGTTTGCTCATCAGTCTAGAAGAAACGCTGTAGTTGAGGATCCTTTTACTGGCCAGGAGCATCTGCAGTGGTGGAAAGCAGCGCCAATGTTAAGTCTTGCTTTGCTTCTATATATATCACTTCTTTTGTTTGCTGCTTAATGTGGCTTCTTGTCAAGAGTGGGCGGGAGTAGTCGTGTGCCAAGAGCTCCAGACATCATTATGCTTAGGCTACCTGTCCTTAAATTATCATCCCGGAAGCAGCACCTTCAACATCATTGACACAATATTAGAATATGCCGTCAGGGCAGTGATACTTGTTTTCATAGTGGATTAATAGCAAGCTTGAGACTACAGTGACTCACTATCATAGTGCAAAGTCATATGATCAGACAGGATGGGCCAAGGCTAGCTGGTTAGCATGCTAACTTTGTAGGTGTCTCTGCAGCACAATACATAGACATTATTAAAATACAGACACAACTGTTATTTCTTCATATTCTGTTGATAATTTCAGTTACTAGTTCATTTTGGAATGTTTTGAACTAAACATTTTACATATTGCTCCTTTAAAGGCAGAGTACACTTGCGTTATTTTGTGACTTGTTCATTTGACAGGAAAACAGAAGCAGCTGCATCACAGTTGTCTGGTTGGTGGGTTACTGTAAGCAGAAAACATCTACCATGTGGCCTTTTTGAAAGCATACTACAAATTAATATATACTTCAAATTAAAATATGTTTGCTTAATGTCAATTGTATTGTATATTCTTATTTAAACAGAAGTGTGCCTTGCAGGGTTGTTTGTATATAAAAATGTAATAAAACGATTGTTGACTTACACCCGGTTTCCTGCAAGGAGTGTTTACATGTCGTTAGAGGGCTGGAATGTAAATGTACACACAAACTGCACCGTGTCAGAATATAATAGAGACACCGAGTCTAGAATGGACTAAGTAAAGAGTTGCTGTTGAGTATATGGTTTCAGTTTGGACCATGTTCAGAATTCAATCAAACCAACATCCCACCCCAACCCCCCGCCACCGTGCAATACTATGCACTACAACAGTTCAGGGCTATAAACAACAACAATGCAATGTTGTTGCTTGCCTGTTTATGAAATAACACAGCTTCAAATTGAACTGTACAAGCAGAGAAGCCCTCTCGATCTCTGCAGTAGCTTTAAGGAAGCATATTATCATCTCCCCCTGAACAATAACAATAACACCAGGAACAAAAGCAGAAGAAAAGCATGAACACAGTGCATTATAAAACTAGCACTGCAGGAAACTATAAACAGACAGGTATTAAAGGTAATGGTTATGTGCTCTGTGTGACAAAAGGCTGGAGAATAATGGAAAATAATAATAATAATAATATGTGGCATCAGAATACCAAATCAGGACGTGTATTAAACCAAACCCCCTTCTTCACCCCCTTTTTACCCCGTGACTGTCGGCATGGCAACAGCAGGGCCACGAGATTGGCAGCCGGCGTCGGTGTTCTATATCAGTTAGCTGGAAAAATTGCCAATCAGTCTTTTAGATCAAAGAGAGAGCAAGAGAGGGAGAGAGAGAGAGAGAGAGAGAGAGGAAGGCAGAGAGAGAGACAGAAAGCAGTGAGGAGATGGAGTGAATATATTTTGATTAGATAAAAACTAGAAGGCCACTTAGGAGGGAGAGAAGAGAGAAAATTGGCAGAGGAGGCTGGGGGAGGCTGTGCATTAAGAAAAGGTTGCATCTTTCCTTTTCTCCCACCCCCGATTCTCTTTTTCTCTCCCACAATTAAGGCCATTGTCTCTATCCTTCATGCTAATGATTGGTATAGAATGAAAAGCTGCGCTCCTCAGCTGTGTGGATGGATTACTGTACGTCTGCAAAATCCATTTCCCTAGAACAACTTCATCTTCTCCCCACCAGCACGCTGTGAGGTCGAGCAAATTAAGCACGGCCGTTTCGGAGAAGATGGTCACAAATGTATTTTGAGGTCATTCTCATTTCATGGCTCGGCCTAGACTTTGTCAAACCAGAACTGAAGCAACAGAAATGAAGATTTCACACAGATCCCTGTAGTCAGATGATCACTGACTGCAACCAGGACCAAGAACCAAGTGTTCTGAACAGTTCTCCTATGTAGGAACAGATAAATGAGGTTTTATTGTGAGAGAGAGATAATGACAGGGCGACAGAGACAATTGTGTTATTACTCTAGTAGTACTCACATTGTTTGCTTGTTTGTTTGTTTATTTGTTTAATCCAACAGTACAGCTGTAAAAGAGTGGAAATAATTTTATGATGCAGATTTTTACTATTATTATTATCAACATTTTAATATTGCTTCTATTTGTTGGTTTGTTTAACACAAATTTATAATTTCTAAATTATAAATTTCACCATTTTCACAATGACAGGACAGCAGAGGCATTGTTATTAATAATAGTAGTAGTACTTTCTTTCTTTCTTTCTTCCTTTATTTATTCATGTGTTTGTTTATTTATTCAAAAAGAAAACAGTAAAAGAGCTAAAGGAATTCCATGAGAATGTAATATTACTGTTATTGTTGGGCATTGCTTCTATTTGTTGCTTTATATATATATATATATATATA
>CM067476.1:34685032-34697187 GCA_034552555.1 Semaprochilodus insignis | reverse complement strand
ATATATATATATATATATATATATATATATATACACAAAAATACAGCCATTTTATTTACTATCCTAAACCAACAGGTTTAGAGGAAGTATAAAGGCATCAGATGTTGGGTTCAAATCACCACCAGAATTATGAGTTTCTCTAGAAAGACCATTTCACTTTTCCATTATGCTTAACTTCTGAAAAATTGATGGACTTGCCCTTTAAGGTTATGAGGTGTATACTCAACAGCATATAGTTACAAAAACACAGTCAGTGGAAAAAGCCCATAAATACAGGAATACAAATTATGTATTGTGTGTGTGTGTGTGTGTGTGCGTGTGCGTGTGCGTGTGCGTGTGTGTACACACCACAACACACACACAATTTACCCCGAGGCTGTCCCACTGTCTGCCTGACTGAAACTTCACTCCCGGGGAATGCAACAGTAAACTGTAATTTAGTACTCACATTCCTACTGGAACACACACACACGCACGCACGCGCACACACACACACACACACACACACACTACATAAATGCACATTTCCAAGACACGGCATACCTTCACAATGAGCCAGTACCTGCAGTGGCGCGACCGTAAAAACCCGAGTTCAGAAAGATTTCAAGTCTGGAAAGTGCAGTACGTCACACGTGCCACCAGGGTGCGATACAGCACCGATATTGCAGGAACGGTACGGGAACGGACTGATCAGCACCCCCTTCTAATCAGACTCCCTGTGTTACTAAAGTGACTATGAAGAATCGCACAGATCTGTTTAACCACATCAGCAAACTAATTACTATTAAAACAACAGGCAAAACAACAAGCAGCGTGGAGAAGATGACTTGGGCAGAAAGTGCTGAAGAGAAAGAGAGAAATGAGCGTGCAAAAGAAGTCCCTCTGCGAAACAGCAGGGGTCTCTGTGTCTCTATTGGATAATAGAGTGAGGTAGTGTGTGTGTGTGTGAGAGAGAGAGAGAGAGAGAGAGAGGAGGAGGAGGAGAGAGAGCTCTGATTGAAGAGATGACCTAATTCAGTTCAGGACGTCCCACAATGCTCGCTCATGTACAAAACACACACACACACACAATCTTTTTCTCCCTCTCCCTAATACACACACATACAATGGGAGTTGAGGGGGGAGGGAATGAGGGGAGAGAGAGAGAGAGAGAGACAGACAGACAGAGAGAGAGAGAGAGAGAGAGAGAGAGAGAGAGAATGAGATTAATTCTCAAAGTGCAGCAGTGAAATCCATATTGAAAAAGGATGCCATTGTCTCTTACCTCTCTCGCCCATCTTTTGTGGTTGACTGAGGTATTTTTTCATTACAGACTCACAAATAAAACCATGAGAGCACAATGCATATCTAATTACACTGAAAAAACTCCACTGGAGAAAAAAAACTCATCAATATGCGCTATGTGTAACATTCAGCTTGATATATACATAGTTTAATATCTGTGATGGACGGATTGGGTATAAAACACACTCAATTAAAGCTGTTTTAAACAGCTTGGAACATATTTATTTAGCATTTCTAATTGTTCTCTCATGTTTATGTAGAAGGCATGTAAAAATGGCCAGATGCAGTTTTATACTCCCATTTACACACTACGATTTGACTCTAGAATGAAACGAGCTATTTTCCCTTGTTTGGTGAGCTCATGAATAATCCGTGGAGCTCTACTCTGATTGGCTGGTTTACAGTGAGACGCCACAATGATCACACAGATGCAACATGTCCAAATAGACTAAATAAAATGAGCCTCCATGTGAATGAGCCAAGCTGCCATACTATTTTGTTAGCTATGCTAATGTTAGTTACTTGCTAGCAGCTAACGTTACTTATACAAGCTACTTGCTTTCCATCTGGACATCAACACACAGTAGACTAAAGTTGTTCATCACTATGAAACTCTCAGTTTAAGATGATCTGCTTCACCAGCAAACACTGATACAGTCACACAGCATGGCTGCTACTTACAGGCTGCTGTCGGGGTTGTGATGCTAATAAAGGTGGAGCTGCTCCTCTCTTCAGTCTCTTCAGAGTGAAGTTGTTCCATATTGTCCAAGGTTTGACCTGTTGTGCAGAGCAAACTAATATCTTGGAATTAAAGTTGTCCAGAATGCTGTTAAAGGATGTGGGAGCTAAAGTTCACTTTCTATTCACCAACTTGTCTAGCAAACGTTCTGTTTCACCTTAAAGTTTCTACAGTTACATTCTGGCACCAGTACAAGTTGTAGCATTTAAGGTGGAATGGAACATTTATTTAAGAAGCTGATGAATAGAAACCCAACTTCAGCCCTGTTCAAAGATGAACATCAGTCACGCCCTTTAACAGTTCACTTTCTTGGAAAGGGAGCAAAAATGCCGACATTCCCTTCACAGCCTGGAACGATAGCTTTCTCTATATAGTCCATGTTTTTTGTTGCTGTTGCTCTGTTGTTGGTGTATATAAATGTTGGAGGTGTAAATATTGAGTCTATTATGCAACAGTTTAGGATTTTGGAATTGGCTCATTTTACCGTGCTCTTGTACAATTGCAGGATTTGTATTTGAAGGAGGAACAACAGTGTTTAAGGTTCACGGTATCGAACTTTCCATATTCAACTAAGACCATGTAAAAACAGTTTTCCACTCTATAGCACCTTTAATCTCCCATCTCTCTCTCTATCCTATCTGTCTTTTTCTCACTCATGTCCTTTCTCTCTATTTATATTTCTCTCTCATCTATTCATTTATCTTTTCCTCTCTCTCTCTCTCTCTCTCTCTCTCTCTCTCTCTCTCTCTCCTTTCCCCTCCACATTTTTCTGTCTTGCCGGCGGCTGGAATTATAGGTAGTCATTTCATGCTAAGACATGGTTTGACTCTTTTTTTTTCCTCCCTCTCTTTTTTTTATTATTGTTATTATTACTGCATGTACTAAAGAGGCAGGATAGGGTTATTAAATATGCCAGAGCCAATTGTATTTTTGCTCAAGTAAGCTTCCTGGAAATATTCCATCTGTGCTGCTTTTATACTTGCGAATGTAGTTATGAATTTTAAAGCAGGCTGCTCTAAGTGAGCGAGAGGAAAGAGGCTGTGAGCAGAATTCTGAGTAATGCGGAGAGATTGGAATTTCTTGTTTGAGAAGCAGCAAAAAGGGGAGAAGGAGGAGGAGGAGAGGGGGGAGAAAGAGAGAGAGAGAGTGAGAGGAGGGGGAAAGAGAGAGAGAGGAGGGGTGAGGGGTGAGAGAGAGAGAGAGAGAAGGAGAGGAGGGGGGAGAGCAACAAGGTTGTATTAGACATACCGGTTTTCATCATGCCTCCGAAAATAATCACTGCTCTCTCTCTCTCTCTCTCTCTCTCTCTCTCTCTCTCTCATTCTCTCTTTCTCTGTCTTTCTCTTTTCTCTCTGATTCTGTCTCATTCTGTCTCTCTGTTCTCTCTGTTTCTTCTTGTTTCTTTGCCTCTTTCTCTTTCTACCTCTCTTTCTCTATCTCCCCTCTCTTTTTCTCCTTTTCTTTAACTCTCTGTTTCTCTCTGCCTCTCTCTATCTCTATCATCTTCTTTCTATTTCTGTTGCTCTTTCTTTCTCTATCTCTTTGTTCTCTCTCTGTATCTCCTTTCTATCGTTCTCTTTCTGTCTTTATCTTTGCAATTTGTCTCTCTTTGTCTCTGTTTTTCGTTCTTTCTCATCTCTCTTTGTATCTGTTTCTTTTACTCTAACTCTCTGTCTCCTTTTTCTGTATCTCTTTTTGTTTTTCTTCTCTCTCTTCTCCCTCTCTTTCTCCTTGCCTTTATCTTCTCTGTTTTTTATTTCTTTCTCCCTTTATCTATGTTTATCTCACAATTTCTCCCTCTCTCTTCTCTCGCTCTCTCTGTATCATCCTTCTCTATCTCTCTATTTATTTTTCTTTCACTCTTTCTGGTTCCCTTTCTTTTTCCTTTTCTTTTTCCCTTTCTGTCAATGTTTCTCGGCCTCTTCTCTATTTCATCTCTCTCTATATATTTCTCTCTTTTTTCCTCTTCTTTATGTCCCCCTCTCTCTGTCTTATCCCTCTTTCTCTTTATCTCCATCTCTGTTCTCATTCTTCCTCTGTATCTCTATTCTCTTTTTCTGTTTCTCTCCATTTCTCTATATCTCTTTCTGTTCTTCTCATCTTTTTTCTGTTCCTCTTCCTGTTTTTCCTCTTCTTCTCTCCTGTATTGAATCTCTATATTTCTTTCTCTCCCCCTCTCTCTCTTTCTCTGTCTTTTCCTCTTTTCTCTCGCTCTCTCTCTTTCTTTCTTTCTCTCTCTCTCTCTCTCTCTCTGTCTCTCTCTCGTACACACACATTCAGCAGTAACAAATGAAATCTTTAATTCAGTTACAGCCGTTTGTGGAAAATAATCATTTCTCTTCACGTGCGGCGTTATTGAGTTGTTATGATTAATTTGATAATCTAATAAAAGATTTTTTTCTCATTTGTGTTATTCTTCATTTGAGCATCACAGCCGCAGGGTCACGGAGAGGCTGAGAATAAACCTGATTAGGAAAATTAAAGGCACATGCAGACACGCAGACACAGGCACCCAAACACAGCCTGCAGTGTTCTGCCACTGTTCGGTGTGTTAAGTACACGATACCTCTTCCTTTTCAACTGTCTACAGAGTCTACAGTTTTACCTCTTTTACCTTCTTCAGTTTTTGGCTTATTGGTTGTATTAAGCACAATTCATTATATCACACAAAATACAAAATAGAATATCAACAAATAACATTATCACCTTCTCTTCACGTTACCCCACCTATCATCGAGAGACAACACTCAGCAAGCCCAGCTCCCTCCCTGATACCATGTTTCACTCGTCCGGTAGGAAAGGAAATGGTTTCGTTTGCATGCTGACTTTAAAGGGCCGATGCCAGTTAAACTGAATGTTAATCCTTTGAAATGAGGGTTTTTAAAGCATGTAAACAAAGTTAAAGATTCATGCAGTCCATGTTTGTTCATATAAGAAAACTAAGCTGCAAAAAAAGCCCTTTTTTGTATTTGTTGTTGTTTTAGCTTATTCAGCTTCTAACAATTTGACATTTAAAGGAGCAATATGTAAGGTAAGATCACATAATCTATCACTTTCATCATGCACACAGTCCTTCCTCGCACCGCTCTTCACTTCTCCACCCATTTACTTACCAGCCTAAACAATCGTTGCAAAAGTTCAGCCTCAAACTTTATCCCATTACAGCTGTTTTGGTTGAGTAAGGTGATGAAGCTGTGCCAGTGTTGACTGTTGTTTTGCTGCTACATTCAACCCTCTTTGCTTTGTTACTGAACATTTTGTTCACATCAAGAGAGGCATGCTTCTACTTCGTCCACTCAAGTGAGGATTAAGGGCGGACTCAATGCTACAGCGACTCTAAGACAGGATGGGCTGGGGCTAGCTGGTTAGCATGCTAACTTCAGTAGAGGTCTTTCTTTATTATACCATCAAAAATGCTATTCCATCACATTTTGTTGAGTTTTAGTTATTTCTCAAAGTTTTAAACAAAAAAAATCTTAAATCATCAACAGTCATCTTACATATCGCTCGCTTAATTTATAAGCAGCAATTCATTTGTAAATGTAATCATTTTTACTCCTTGATTCTGAAAGGAAACTTTGAAAAACTACAGGGCATCAAGAGAGGGAATAATGAACAGTCTAACTACAGAGATCATGAAAACGGCAGACTAACAAGGCAGAACAAACACTGGCACAAGCAGTCGTTTAAACAGCTGTTTGCAATTAGAAGGCTAGTTAAGGTAGTTAGCTTTGAGAAGCTTTGTTGTCAAAGGCTCAGGAAACTGACAAAATGACAAACTACCAGCCTTGCATGACGTGGATCAGAAAGATCTTATTTTCCTTCATCCAGTGAACCAGCCTCTGCTTTATTTTTGCGTCCACTGATCCAGTGAAATCAGTCTCTCCAATTATGTCAGCCGACGTGATGACGTGATGTGTTGCTATCATTTTGTTTGGCGGTTTGTTTATGAAACTTGCCTCACAAAGTTGTGATGGTTGCAACTGTTGTGGCTGAGTTTCAAGTGAGCTGCAGGTCAACATTATGCAATCCAGCTAGTTTCATGTACGTTTCAAGCACCTACAACTGTAAGTTTCACTAGATAAAGCCATAGAAACATTTAAAATCAATACTAATGTAGTAAACAATAAACATTCATGCTGCCCTATAATGGAAAACTGTATTTACACTGTCATAGATGAATAAGGAGAGTTCAGTACATAGAACTGACATACCCTGAACCTCAAACACTGTTTTTCCTCCTTCAGAAACAAACCCTGTTTTTTAAAAAAGCAGGACGGTGAAATGAGGCAATTTCAAATTCCTAGACGGATACATAACAAGCTCATTAATATTTACACCGCCAACATTTATATATGGCAACCATGGAGCAACACCATTGAAAAAAATGGAGGACTATGTGGAGAAAACCTGTTCCAGGCTGTGAAGGGAATGTCGGCACTTTTCATTCCCTTTCTGAAGAACCGAAAATGTTCATCTTTAAACGAGTCTGAAGTCGGTTTCCTATTTTCCAGCTTCTCTGTCAAAAGTTTGGGTCCACCTTAAATGCTACAGCTTGTAGGAGCACCAGAGTGTAGTCATGGCACAATTTAAGGTGGAACAGAATATGCACAAAACAAGCTGGCAAATAGGAAGGCCAACTTCAGCTCCCACATCTAAAACAAGATCCTGAACAACTTTAATTCAGAGTTGTTAGTTTGCTCTGGACATTTCACTCTGAACAGTTTCTGAAACCTTGGGCAATAACAAGCAGCTTCACTCAGCATTTAACACTGAGGAGACTGAAGAGAGGAGCAGTTCCACCTCCAGATCACAACCCCAACAGCAGCCTGTAAGTAGCAGCCATGCTGTGTGACTGTATCAGTGTTTGCTGGTTGAAGCAGATCATCTTAAACTGAGAGTTTCATAGTGAGGAACAACTTTAATCTACTGTGTGTTGATGTCCAGATGGAAAGCAAGTAGCTAGTATAGGTAAAGTTAGCTACTAGCAAGCTCCAAGTAACTAACATTAGCATAGCTAAATAATAAAGTAAGAGTACCAAGTACTTATTTACACAAAGGGTCACTTTATATTTCTGTCTCTGTCTATTTGGACATGTTGCTTCTGTGTGATCATTGCGGCATCTCGCTGTAAACTAGCTAATCAGAGCAGAGCTCATCAGATTATTCATTAGCTCACCAAAACAGGCAAAACAGCTGGTTCAATTCTAGAACCAAACCATAGGGTGTAAATGGGCACGTAAAAAACAGCATCTGAGCATTTTTCGTGGTGGCCAAAGTCACATAACTTTTATGTAGAATAATTTAAAATACAATTTAATATGGCATCTTTAACAGGAAAGCAAGTAGTAGTATATTAATTAACATAGAACTACATAGGAATACTGAATAACTGTACCAGTGGGTGGGTTTTATTACGTAGTTCTACAACTTAATAATAGCTCAGGTTGCATTGCAGTCCATGTACTGTAGTTACTGAATTAGATACATTAATACGAGTTAAACTAGTCTTGGTCATTATTTGGCACTGAGTTTTATTTCAGTCCTTGCCACATACACATTATTACCACACTCAGATGAGTACATCACTCCAAACCAGTCAAATATTTGGGGGGTATTACTGCTTGCGTCCTTACTTTTGGCCTCTAGTGAGCTATAGCATTCAGGTCTGATTTATTCAGGTCGAATTCTCTTCAAGCACTTGCTGGCTGAATCTGTGGGCACAGCTGTATCTGAAAGTTTGGACATTCCTGGTCACATTTTGTTGATTTTCAAAGTGAATAGAAGTCAACACCGCCTCTGCCTTAATCTTTCTTTTTCAGTGAAGTAGTTGAGTTAAGGTTGATGAGGTTGGTGATGTATGCTTTAGATCAGTGGTCTCCAAACCTCCAAAAAGTTAGGCTGTGTTCAAACCGCACACTACCATACTAAATAGCATGTCAAAAATAGTATCTGTAGTAGTCCATTCATTAGCGTAGTATGTGGTTTTGGACGCAACTCTACTTTCTTGCAGAGTCTAGTTCCAACCACAACTTGCCACACCTGCTTTGACTAATCAAGCTCTTCCCAAATCCCTGATTGTTTGGATCAGATGTAATAGTTAAGTAAGGGGTGGGACAGCTTAATGGATAGAGGTTGGAACTAAACTCTGGAGCAAAGTAATTCTTCAGGAAGATGTTTTAGATCACTGTCTTGCAATATTTTGGAATGTTCAAACTCTTTTCCTCACTGACTGTTGGATAGCAGCTTCCAGGATTTGTTAATATTTGGTAAAATCCTTCACTCTGTCTGAATAACATCTCCTGTGCCACAGGCTACCACACAGGTATGTCTTGTGCTGACATCAGCAGTTCTCCTAAACCTCCATTTCTTAATGGCTTTTTTGGTCGCAGTAATTGTAGGCAGAAAGTGCTTAGAGATCTTTTTATAGCCTTATCTTTAGTTTCAGATGCTCAATTAGCTGCTTAAATGAGTCCATGGATGTTGAGGGCAAGTATTTAACAGCCATGAGAAGTTTTAAAGGGTCACATTCTGGAAATTGTCTATGCACTTAACCAGTTATCCGGCTTATCCACTCTCGAAAATACCACTTTGTACCTCAAGAAGCAATAGTAAGTCACTGTAGTGTCGAGCTATATCAGTCAAGCAAGAGACGAGCAGCACTGCCCTGTCGGCGTATTCAAACTTTTATCAATCATGCTGTAGGTCCTACTTCAGAGTAGATCATTAAAGAAAGGTAGCCAATGAAAAGATCATTAACATTGCCACCCACTCTCTGCAAGAAACCACATTCAGCAGGAAACAAAAGAAGTTATCTTAGTAGAAGCAAAACAAGAGTTAACAGTGGTGCTGCTTTCCACCGCCGGAGATGGAGATGGAGGTTTGATCCAGAGCTAATGTTAACAGTGGGCAGGAGGGACTGCATGATTCGTATGGTAGGGGTGGACACCACAACTTTCTGCTGATATGTTGTCCCCTATTGTTTGGAGTATGAATTTGATGTGTTATTTTACATATTACTCCATTATTTTGCAATTTGTTGAATTCAGAAAATAAATAATAATCATGCATTAAAACTTGCAGAAATGATCCACATTTGAGTTTGTTGCATGCAGAGTTGTTCTATTCAAATCAACAGAATTTGTAATTTGAGCAGTGGCATTCAAACTTTTGCACTCAACTGTATATTAGAGAGAATGAAAATATCTGAATGAATGAAAATTTCCCCTGTGAATACGAGCTTTGCTGTGCAGAAGCCTTTCTGGCCTTGCTTTTCACCTTCAGCGAGTGAAAGCGTCTGACTGCAGCACCTGTGATTACACTTCACCTCTTTTAATACAAGGTGTTAGGTCTTAGAGTTCTTCAGTATTAGCACCAGCTAACTGTAATGACCTCTAAAAGCGGCAGTGGCACAAAAAAGCATTAGACAGTGCTGTGAGAACTAAGTTCAGCTTTGTGGTTTCCTGGTTTTGACTCATACTTCTGATATGAGCTAAGAGAGAGCGGTTGAGGCCCGGGAACGAGGCTGTTATTTTCAGTTCCAACATGGCCACTCTCAGAGCTTATATCACAGTGATGTGGGCTGCTAAGAACTAAGAGTGGCACAAAGACATAATCAAAAAGAAGTCAATGAACATCCTGCCACCATACTACCGCCATGTGTTTACAGCATTATCTCCTGCCTAAACTAGACACCGGCTGTGTTCCAGTTACCACCTGTGGAACAAATACAGATGTGTGCACTGTGTTAAATCATATACATCTTTTCATGACTGGGACTTGTTGTCTTTTTTCCTCCTGCAACAAAATGTAATTTTATCAATGACTGTGACCTCAGATTCAAGGGCCTGGTAATCAATATAAAGCACCACTGGATGACATTGTTCCCTTGTGAAAAACATGGCCTTTTTTAACAAAGGCTACTTTGATAAAAATACTTTAAAGGGCCCATATCACAGAATGAAATCTTTTTCCTCATAACTGTTCAAATAACATTCATACAGCCCCAAAACAGAATTGACTGTATTTGTGATACCAAGAAATAATTAAACATATACAAATAAAAATTATAAATTATTATTATTTAAATTAACATTTACACTGATCCACTGATTACACTAGTCCATAGTAGTTCATCTTCACATAGTCATAAGCAGTGTTTCACCCAGGCCTGCTGTTTGAATGAGGCAATCGGAATAGAGCACATTTACATGTAACACTGTGGAGTTCTAATGTAAAAAAAAACGAATTATGGCTGTTTTTGGAAAATGAGACCATGCATATGTTATATGTGAAGCTCAGGAAGTAAAACAGAGGATAAATACAGGTTATGGACCCTTTCATTTAAAGAAAGAAGTTTTTTTAGAAGAACATTGTTCATTCATTGCCTAAGAAAGGCCAAGAAATGAAACTGAAGTGTCTTTGCAATACGGCATGCACTTGTAACCATTAGCTTGCAGATGTACAGTCAGAGACGATAGCTCATCTGCTGCTGAACAGTTTGTGTTGGTCATCCTCTAGTCCCTCTTTTGTGGTCACAGGACGCTGTTGGCTGGATAGTTTTGGTTGGTGGACTATTTTAAGTCCAGCAGTGACGCTGAGGTGTTTAAACACTCCAGCTGCACTGCTGTGTCTGATCCACTTACACCAACACAACACACTCTTAACACAACATAGATAAATTGTTCTTCTTTATGTTTAGATATGATTCTTTCTAAACTTGCTTCAGTTCTATTTGGTACCAAATAGCGTTCCACTATTGTTCCAAGTCACTGAACCCTTTTTGCTCTGATTGTAGCAAGGTTTAAAAGGGTTGTAAAAATGCCTTAATATGAAGAAAAATCATTTTAAAATGATATTGAGCCTTTTTCCTGAAAAATGTGTCACTACATTGTAGCGTCTACTTGGAATCTTTCTATAATGTAACCATCAGCATATAAGAACTGAGACATTTTTGGGCAGTTTTATGGTTTCTAAGTTTATAGCAGAGACATCTAATGATGACGCTCCATTACTAGCAAGGCTTAAATTGATTCATACCTAAATAGATTCTTCTATTGTGGCTGAGTGTGGACTGGCACGGTGTTCTTCTAGGAAGGTATCATGATGAATAAAATACCTGAGGAAAAATGATTTGAAAAGAACCTTAAATTCAATGAGTGAAAACATGGTCACGTGTTTGACAAAGGCCTGAAAAGGGAAACTGAAGCTGTGTCATCGCAACGTAGCGCCTTCTTGGAATCTTCATGAAATTGTAACCGTCGGTCTAATGATGACTCTCCATTGCTAACAGGGCTCAAAATGATGTACATTGAATTTTTCCACTGTGAAAAACATGAACTGGTATGACCTCCCTTTGAAGGTATCATGATACAAATACCTTCTGAAGAAGAGTTGCACTTCNAACCGTCGGTCTAATGATGACTCTCCATTGCTAACAGGGCTCAAAATTATGTACATTGAATTTTTCCACTGTGAAAAACATGAACTGGTATGACCTCCCTTTGAAGGTATCATGATACAAATACCTTCTGAAGAAGAGTTGCACTTCAATGCCTGAAAAAGACCTGAAAAGAAGGAAGTGAGGACATTCCAGAGATTCTGGGTCTTATATTGAAGTTTGAAGATGTCGTTGTGATCTACTTGGAATCTGTTTAACAATGGAGCCATCAGTACTGACACGTTTTTGGACAATTCTGTTTTTCAAGATGTTTTTTTTTTTTTTTTTTTACCAGAGCCATTGAATGATGTCTCCTCGGTGCAAGCAAGGCATCCTCACAGAGCTGTGCTCCTCACAAACAAAGCAATGCACAGCGGCTTTGGCATTAAGTATAAAAGATGAAGAAAGGAAACCAATTCAAGCTAACACGTTCGTTTTTGCAAAAACTCACAGAACAGAAATATCAGGCGCCTCTTACAGTTATCACAGGCCTCACGCAGGTTGCAAAGTTCTCCCTTTTGAAACTTTTTTTTTCATTTTGCTGAATCTAAGAAAAAAAAAAGAAAAGAAAAGGAAACCTCTTATAAAAGGCAGAGACTGAAACTCTTTTCTTGTCAAATCCGCCCACGTTTCCTGGGCTCATTCGTTCCCTCTCTCTCTCTCTCTCTCTCTCTCTCTCTCTTTCTCTCTCTC
>CM067476.1:34512893-34666295 GCA_034552555.1 Semaprochilodus insignis | reverse complement strand
GAGAGAGAGAGAGAGAGAGAGAGAGAGCAGGTCGCAATGAATTAGACATAAGGAAGGGGATGTGCTGGAGCGAGGGAGCACATGTTGCCTTCTTAATCCCGACATGGCGGGTGTCCCCCCGCAGAATTATCTGGTAATTGTACCTTAATGAAATGTTCCTGTTTGATAACCGGTTAATTATGGAAGACAATAACTCGCGGAACCTCCTGACACGAGGGAAGGGGCGTATACCCTCGGGGAGGGGGGGCATGAGAGAGAGAGAGAGAGAGAGAGAGAGAGAGAGAGAGAGAGAGAGAGAGAGAGACGGAGCTTGTTAGAGAGGGACCACTCTACTTTAAGGGATGTCATTAAAGAAATATGGAAATCTCTTTCTCTCTCTTACACCTTTTTTCTTTCTCTCTCCTCCTCCTTTCTTCTGCTTTCTCATGCCTCGCTCTTGATCTATCTTTCTCTCTCACTCTCAGCTTCTTTCTGTTTCCTTCTCTCACTCTTCCTTTTCATCTATTCCCCTTTTTCTATCTCTTTCACTCTCTTTTTCATCTCTCATTCTTGATCTAGTGATTTTTCTCTCTTCTATTTTTCTCTCTCTAATTTTTACTATTTTATCTTTTTCACTCTCACTCTGTCCTTTCTCGCTCACTCTTCCTTTTGCTCTTTCATTCTTTCTTTCACACTGTCCCTCCTTCTTGCTTCTCTTTTGCTCTTTCTGTCTCTTCTCCTCTCTCACTATTTATTTCATTTTATTCACTTTTTTGTTCTTTCACTCCTGCTCTTTTTTGTCTCTCGCTCTTAAGTCTACCTTTATTTATCTTTTGCTGTCCTTCTTTTTCTTTTTTATCTATCTTTCTTTTCTCATTCTCTTCTTTCTCTTTCCCTCTATCACCTTTTCTATCACTCTATTTTACTTTATTCTTTTTTACTCCCTCTTTATTTCCTCTTTCTCGTTTCTTGCCCTTTTCTTCTTTTCTTTCCCTCTTTAGCTTCTCACTTTTTCTCTCTTGCTCTTTCTCACTTTCTTTCTGTCAGTTTCTTAAATTCTCTTAGTACTGCTCTCTCCCTTACTTGCTTCTCTCTCCCTTTCTTTTCTTTTCTCTCTTTATCAGTCTTTTCTTTTCTCTCACTCTTTTCTTCACTCACTTCTCTCTCTCACTATTTATTTTACTATTTTTCTTATTCTCTCTCATACAGACTGTTTTTCTCCTTCTTTTCCTTTTTCTGATTTTCTCTTGCTCTTTCAAACTGTCTTCATTTCTCTTACTCATTCTCTTGTTCACTCCTTTATTTTTCTCTCTTTATCACCCCGTTTTTCTCTCTATCTCTCCTTTCCTTTATTTCTGTTATTTTTTTCTTTTTCTTTTTTATTTCTCTTACCATTTCCTTCACTTGCTTCTCTCATTCCAAATGTCTATTACCATTTCTCCCACACTTTTCCCTTTACCTGCACTTTATCTCTCTCTCGCTCTCTTTCTTAAGGTACACTGAATAGTCTCATCTAGATCTAATCCTGCACCACAGCAGTAATATTTCCTCTAATCTTATAAGCTCAGTCTTGCTGCTAGAGATCTGAACGGTTACTGTAGAACTCAGTGCTTAAGCACCGCAGGCTACAGTACAGTGACGATGACTCTTTATTCTGCACTGTTACCTATCGCTGCCGCACACAGTATATCTCAGAAACACTCAAATTAATGAGGCTGACTCCAAAGCATGAAACACTAAATCCCACGGGAATTAATATGAAAAGATGGTGTTATTAAACCACTGTAAGCCGGGAAAGGAAAACAAACAAACAAACAAATAAAACCCCCAACATCTAAAACATGGCTGCTGTGGCTCAAGGACGGCACGACAACAAAGGGAACACAAAGACAATGATAAGCTTCTGTTTTAAATATCTTGGTCTTTTTTCTATAGTGCTCCCTGTACAACAAGATCACTTCATCTGCGTCTTTGAACACTAGAGGCTCCATACTGCAGGCCTTATGCTGACAAGAATGGAGGGACTGCAGGCCTACAGCAACTACCATGTACTGGATAAAAGCTGAGGAGGAAAGTACTACTACCGGCGCTACGTGTGATATAACCGGGGGCAGGACGGGCTAGTACTATGGCTTCTTGGGCATCACGGTTCCGAGCCATTTAACATATTCCTCATTGGTATGAGTGACAGGTCAGGGCCATCACTAAAAGAAATGACAGTCATCCATTGGAGAGGAGCTCTATCAATCATCCATTAATGGGCCTATCAGAGAGGCTATTCTGGAGGCAGATAAGGATCCTTCACCCCTTCTCCATTCCACTTCTTTTTAAGAATGCTGGATGGACAGATGGATAAGAATGGGTAGAAGAGACATGGATTACACGCTGTTTCACTACTGATGCGCATCTTCAGATCCTGTCAAAAACAGCTGGGTTATCAAACATACCTCACATAATACACTCATCAAAAGAATAGTTGCGCCCAGGAGGAAGTGATAGATTTCAATGCTATTCAGAAGGAAGATAAAAAAATAGCTGGAACAGTAAAGGATGAATAATTTAGACTGATATGGGCAATATTTACTGAGCTACACACACAGAAGTAGTGTTTCTCAGTATGGTGTCGGACCGCCATGCTCGCTAATACAACATGTAAGATGTCTCGGCATGGAGTTGTAGAGGTTCCTAATTGTGTCCTGTGATAATCCGCCCCATGCAGCTTTAATACTCTTACACAGTTCCTGCAGATGTAGGGGTAGGGGTGGAGGTGGAGTGACAGCAGACCTTCTGGACATGTGACATGTGACAACAAACCGTGCTGACCACGTTGCCTCCACATACTGACTTGTTGGTTGTCTCCACCAAGACAAAAGCGGGACTCATCACTGAAAATGACCCGCTGCGATTCTGAGTCACTTCATGACAGTCTGGCACGACACCATTGTAGTCTTTGCCAATGCCAATGTTGACGTGGTGTTAAGGGCAGTCGTTGTAACTGCCTATGTGCATGCAGTACTGTTTTGTGCAGCCGTCTGCCAATGGTGCTGGCAATAACAGGTTGATTCATGGAGGGCATCACTGCTAGCTGAATGGGGTATGGCTTGGGGTGGCGGGGGCTGGAGCCTACCACAGTGATCATTATAGTAAAAGGTAGGAAACACCTTTGGACAGGCCGACAGTCCGTCACAGACAGGCACATTTACACACACACTCACACCTAGGAGGCAATTTAGCATCTTCAATTCACCTGACTGCATGTCTTTGGACTGTGGAAGGAAACCAGAGCACCTGGGGGAAACCCACACTGACACAGAAAGGACACATGCACAACTCAGTACTGTACTGGACTCAGTACAACTACTGGAGCATAAGTGTCCATTACTTTTTGCTACTAATTTTGTAGTACTCAAGTCTCTAGTACTCATAAATTAATGCTCTCAATCTCAACATCATTTGGACTCCAGTGCAAAGGTAAAAAAGCACCAGGCAGCAAACGTTTGTTGGCTAATTTAATACATAGCAGTTATTGTTGTGCAAAGATTGTTTTTACAGATATAAATTTGGCTAGATTTGGAGTAAAGGGTTATATGTGTACATTAACATTGGATAATCTACAGTATAAAGCTAACAACTCATTATTTTAAAGGACAAATGTTGTTATAATGGCACTGAGTATGATTGGCGGCAGGTGATGACATGATCAAAGATGACCTGACCGCTGCTAATTAGGGCTCTGGGAGCCATCTCTCGATGACCTCATCATCTCCACTGATATGTAACAGATGTGTTCTGAAGTTTCAAAACTGAGTCATGGAATAAAAAAGAAAGACAGAAAGAAAGAAAAAAAAGAAAGAGTGAAAGAAAGACAGAAAGAAAGAAAAATCCAAATCTTCCCAATCTCATCGAGGGAAAGGACACCTGGTTAGGATTCTCAGAGAAAACCTCGTTTCTCTCTCACCTGACGTTCGCAAATAACGAATCAATCAGATGCAACCAATAAGTAAAAAGGACACGCGTTCACAAATCCATATCAATGTCTGAACGTCCTGGTGGATGAAGGGTTAAGAAGCACAAACAATAACATTTCGGAGAGCAGATGTCCTTGAGGGAGAAAAGAAGGGCGCCGGGCGATGGCTAATCTTGTATTCTCAGCATGATCAAATCACCAGGCAACAGATATAAATAAAAGGGCCGAGGAAATGAGGAATTCACATTCAAGAGTGTCAGCGGCAAAATGAAGATTCATGGTGAAGAGGGGAGAAGGGAAGGAGGCAAAAATTAACTGCACATAAAAGGACACACAGCAGCCCACAGAAAAGAAGAGAGACAGAGAGAGAGAGAGAGAGAGAGAGAGAGAGAGAAAAAATAGAGAAAACGAGGGAGAGAGAAAAGAGAAACAGAGAAAGAGAGAGCAAGAGAAGGAGAGAGAGAGAGAGAGAGAGAGAGAAATATCACATGGCAGAGGGGTGAGTGGTCTGCACTCTGTCATGGAGACAGGTGCTTTTATTTGACATGCAATAGCAGGCCTTTGTTATGGAGGATATTCTAAAAATACAGTGGCCCCTCTCCCTCTCTCTCTCTCTCTCTCTCTCTCTGTGTCTCTCACACACATCATCACTCTGCTTCATGCACAGCTCATTACTGAAGAACACACGCACACACGAATCCACACATACACACACACATACACACACACAGAAATGCCAAGGTAAATCTTTTTCCTGAACAAACTGACTGATGAGCGGATTAAAAAAAACCCTCTAGTATAGACAAAATCAAACAGACCAATAGCAAGCAGAGGCTCAAATGCTGCCCTTTAGCTCTGCTACTATCAGTGCAGGACAGGGATGTAAATGATCAAAGGGCCTATATCTACTTTTCTTGTATTCATGAGAACTACCCAAAACCTTTGTGTGGTTTTCTATAGCAAGCATGGTTAGAATTGAACATGAATTCTTTTAATCACCTAGAATTATTAAGGGTTAGACCAGTTAATTACAAGCAAGGTGCCTACTTAAACTACAACTGTTCATCAGCGACTCAGGTGTTGAAAAACTACGAAAAAGCAAACATCACAAATCCCCCCAAATGTATTGGTACAGGCAAGACATGCGTGACATATGAAATCTACTTCTTTATATGTAATAGAAGCTTGCACCTTACAGCTCATCACGCATTGGCCTCAACCATGAGCTGTTAAAGCTGCACTATGTAAGATTTGGGGATTTGAAGACCTCTCTGGTGAAAACATGCAATTGCAGAGAATGCACGGAAGAAGATTTTGTTGGGTGGGGTTCAGACGCCCTCCCACAGTCATGAGTCTAGTGACTGTGAGGGCATTGAAAGAGAACAAAAGAGGCAAACCCAATTACTTCCTATAACCCACAGAAAACAAACTGCATATACTCATTCAGGGCAGATCCCCAAACTCTAATCCACAGGCATACTGACCCGCACTCCTCCCTGTGTTGTTTATTTATCCCCCGTTCCTGCCATACACTCATATTTGTTTGTAGCACACATTAGCAGCCAGCTAGAAACAAGCTTAAGCTGTTCAATCACTCTGCATTTACTGGCATTCGGCAATCCAGCAACTCCTACCTCCAACCTAGCCCTACTAGAAACTGTTTGAAGCCTGACTTGTCTCCATGTGTGGTCCATTTTTGTGGTAAAATGGTATAAATATGATTTTTTGCTATTGCTTTTAAGACATGTATTTGATCCTTCTGATCTTTCCGCTTGCTCTGGGGGTTTTCATACGGTACATTAAGATGAGCAAACCAACACAAATATAAGCACCGCAATCCTCCACACTTCCAGGCCCTGACAAAACTAGAAAACACCTCACCTGTTTCTGCTCCTCTCCAAGACTGTCCCACATGGAGGCCACAATCTTAGAGACGTCTCCGAAGGTGGCGTTGGGGTTCTGGCCCTTAATGGCTGCCTGAGTGTCCCGGAAGAAGAGAGCGTAGGCCGAGACGGGCTTCTGGGGCTCGTTGGGATCCTTCTTCTTCTTCTTTTTCTGAGGCTTGGGCTTGGGTTTCATCATGTCTGTGGAGGGTCTTTTCTCGCCCGTGATCTGCGGAGAAAAGAGAGGGACAGTGTAAGGACACAGATGCACACTCACAGATCCAGTCACTGAAGCCAGCGCCAGGATTTACTTTAATATAGCAGGGGATCATAGGTTGAGGATTTCAGTATGTTGCGCACAACAGCTGAAACTTGTTTTGAACTGCATTGTTCATTGTTCCTGTCGCACTAGCTAATGGGTAAAACATGTAGGGTAAAGAACTTGCTGTGAGAGACAGACTACACAAACATTCCCTTATGAACAAAAGCTACAGTAACACTGCAGGCAGTTCTGCTGTAGTTTACTATAAGGTACATGTAACTTTAAGTTTACTGCATTCATCTTATCCAGAGCAACAGTCTAAAGCAGGTGTGCCTAGGGGCCAAAGGGTAATTTGTGGTGTGCCAAGTGTTTGTTCTCTCACAGGCTGAGGGGGTAGGGGAGTTTGGACCACCTTTTTTTGGCAGGCCAAATCAAACATCCTTGCAGGACAAAACTGACCAGCGGGCCTCACTTTGGCCAGCCCTGTCCTAAAGACTTTTTTGCACTATTGAACTTGAACTATTGCCAGAAACAAGAGACATATATGTAGATGCACAAATACGTAGTGCAGAGGATAGGGCACTTTATAAGTGCAATTACAGGACATATTTATAAGTGCAAAGTACAGTTATAGATTACTATAGTACTTACAGTACTTCTGGGAAATACAGCTGACAGCATTACACAATGTCACTTATTGTTTCTTATTTATTTATACAGTTATACAGATGAATATTACATAAAATTTTCTTCTATATATTTAGAAGAAAAAAAAAACATACACTGAGAGTTTTTTGGATGTCAGTGGTTCAATCAGGTGCTGTCAAATCATTTGAAACCAACTTTCAGTTTCAATGGTTTACTCAATATAAAGTACAAGTCTGCACAAGGTGGGTTCAACCACAGGTCCCACGTGACCTGCTACATAATTTGCAGGCGGGATTCACTTTAAGGCACCGCGGGCATTACGGGTAATCTGTCGATAGGTTTCGGGCTTGTGTGGGGGGTGTTATGTCTGGTTGGGTGGGGTGGGCTTAGACAATTATTGGCTGCGTATAGAAGCAAGCAGAGAAGCAACACATGAGCTGCAAATAGGCTGCAGAGAAAAACACACAGCAACAAAACAGATGAAGCTGTATATCATCCAGGGAAGCACTTATGCACAAAATCATACTCATTAATTTCCACAACAGTTGCTTCATCTTTTTAACCTGTGTTGTGGGCTTCTAAGCTATTGTGACTCTAATTTAAGTTCAGCTGATGTCTGTTGTAGATGCCTTGTAGAGTAATTAGTTATTAATCTAAAATACACACAAGTGTTGACTTCTATTTTGCAACATTAAAACATTTACTTGTGGGGCTGGGTGTGAGGAGGTGTAATGAGTCTGGAGGCTGCTCCACCATGTCACGGGGCATGCGTGGACACATCCTTCGCCAGCAGCATATATTTCAGCAAACACAGCCGGGAGCTGACGAAGACCACATGCACAGCCCAAAGAAGGCGAGGGCAGGTGGGCATGGTGCATGACTGACGCAGGTGGGTGCGGCCAAAAATGGTGCTAGGTTTTGTTGGCGGGATTGGGAAAGAACACAGGAGGGAGCTGACGAAGACCACATGCATAGCCTAAAGTAGGCAGGTGCAGGTGGACATGGTGCATGGCTGATGCGGGCGGGTGCAGCCAAAAATGGTGCAAGGTTTTGTTGGCGGGATTGGGCAGGAATCTCTCTAGATTTCTCTCTAGGTGCGGGCGGAGATGATTAGTGGTTGAATCAGGCGGGTGAAGGGATTAACATACCAGCCCGTGCAGACCTCTAATATAAAGGCAATGATTCATTCATATTCATATTATGGGCTATTTATTTATTTCATTTATTTAGTTGTCACAGACTCCCCAGTCAAGTTTCGCCCTCCTCATTTTTTCCTCTAGTCCACTTTAACTCCCCCTCTTGTTATCATGATCACCTATATCTTGTTTGTAAGGATTTAAGGGTGTTTCTTTCATGCTTCACTGTATATATACACCTTGTTTTATCTTTGTCTTATATGAACTTGGCATCATGTGTTTAGTAGACTTAGTTTCTTGTGGTCCCTCTGGTTGATAGTTGGCCCTATTCTGGCTTACCTGGCCTGTAACTCACTCACGTTCAGCAGACTGAGAATTATTCACAAGGGGGTGCTATTATCACTCAAATAGCTTTTGGGTGCGTGATATGCGTGTGTCCTAGTTTTAATTTGGTTTCTAGTTTCATTAGGGCCCTGAGATTCGTTCCTTTGTCTTGCTTTTACTTTCATCTGCTTCACCGATTCTCCTGCTCTTTCATTGTCACAAGTTAAGTTCACAAGTTTAAAAGTTAGGGACGGAAGATGAAACACCATAAAAACTACTCTGTGTGAACACGTCGAGTGGCAACCATCTACTGGATGTAGTTCCATACCTGCTGCCAGTGAAAGCAAGAGTTGTAATGAGGTTCTAGTTATGCATATGTTTGCCTATGCAAATGTGAGTTGCTCTTTTATCTGCAAACATCATGAAATAAAAATGGGATACACTGAAATCCAGAGAGTGCTTTCACTCAAACCCGCTGTGTGTAATCTGCTCTGACAGGTTATGGACAATCTCTCTCTCTCTATCTCTCTATCTCTCTCTCTCTCTCTCCTCTCTCTCTCTCTCTTTCTCTCATACACATACACACATGAGAGTTAAAAGCACACAGGACAGAGAAGCCCTGGAGAAAGAGCACTGAAATATTCAGGGCGAAATTGATTGCTCTACCGTGGGTCGAGCTGAGCAGGCATTGTTAATATCCCATTTGAATCAGTGCTACATGGCTTCATCTCGTGTCAGATGCGCACAAATATTTGTTTCTGCTACTGAAGCGGCCACACATTTAAAACAAAAACAATTTCATTATTTAAACGAGTGGAAATGTAGAGAAGGAAAGAGAGAGAGAGAGAGGGAAGCTATGAAATGTTTCAGGCAAAGTGGAGAGTCCGAACTAACGAGCAATACGAGGTTTCTGGGACACCACTAAAGGCTGCTTAAAGAACACTATTCACGGTTGTCAATGTTTTCATCATTGCCAATAGAATAAGCCAGAAAACAGGTGAAGTATAGTCTACCATGTCACTGCGGCATTCAAATGACACTACCACTGTATAGTCTTGCATCTTGTCATGCAACAAAACTACGTATCTCAAAAAACAGGGCTGTTTATAGGAGAAGGAAAAAATGCAATTTATGGGCAAACACAATAACCAATACTGATATCAATAAACCTTTACAGTCTGTAGCTATTCACAACTGCCCAAGGACTTTTACTGTGGCATATTCTTTTTGCTATAAAAGTATTGTGCTTAAAAGGCCTCCCGGGTCCAAATATAAAACATAATGCACAGAATGTATGCTAAAGTGACTGTAAGTTTATTATTGTACGCAAATCGTGTTTAAAGGAGGAATTTGTAAGATGATGCAAGCTGTGAAGTTCGTGCTCCAAACAACAGGGGGCAACATATCACTAGAAAGTGGTGTTGTCCACCCCTATCATAAGAAACAAGAAAAAGCACAGTTGCAGCTCCTCCCTCTTCACTCCTGACCAGTCTAAAAGAAATATTGAGTTCAGCATCAAATTTCATCCCTAAAGGTGGTTTCTTTCCAGGAGTGGGTGGGTTTACTCTTCTTTTCATTGACTACCAGTCCTTAAATTATATATATATTATTATATATTAAATATAACTGGGAGCATAACCTTCAGTATGATAGATAAGAGGTTAGTGTACGTTGCTGGGGCAGTAATACTTCTTCATGCTCACATGCTGGACTCATGGCAGGCTACAGCGACTCACTATTGCCTGGAATTAAAATGCATGGAACTTAATTTCAAAATAAGCATAACTTGGCATTTGACCAGGGGTGGCATATGAATGGCATATTTTCTGTAGTGATTTAAAAAAAAGTCAATTAGATGCAAAAATGAATGCAATTTATCAACTTGATGTACAAACAGCAGTGCTGTAGGCTTTAGAATATTGCATTTTCATAAATAAGGAGATTTATAGAATAAATTTAGATTAAAATACAAGTACATTTTATAAAAGAGGCCCCTGCTCTCTCCAGTATGGGGTGTTGTCCTCTTTGTTATCCATTTACGTGAGTTAAAAAGGATGGAATGTCTGACTACTAGTGACTACATGTCAGTGCATGTATGAGCTAAAAATAGTTGGTTCTAATTATGAGGGTATTAACAGTGCTGCGCTGACAATAACAATTAACTGGTCATTGATATATTGTGCATCTCTCTTCTTAACTAGACTCTGTTCTTAATACTAATGTAAATCTAAGTTCATTTAGACAGTTTTGATTGTCTGATTCATCAGGAAATGTCCACAAGCAGCTGGCAGCTGTTTTATATCCAATTTTGTATTTTTATGTACTGCAAAAGAATTTGTAATACTACTACTACTACTAACAACAACAACAACAATACTACTACTTATAATTGTTGTTGTTGTTATTTTATTATTATTATTATCATTGTTATTATTATTATTATTAATAATAATAATAATAATAATAATAAACAGAAGAAGAAGAGGCTATTACTCTACTCATACTACTACACTACTACTCATAACAATAAACATCATCATCATCATCATTATTACTATTATAATTAAACAATGAAAAAAAGACAGTGACATCATCACTATTTTTCTATGCACAGAAAGCTAGCATCAGTTAGGAATGTATGAATATAACATGCTACATTGGTGACAGTCAGTTAAAGCAAGTCAAAGTAATCCCTATTAATATTATTCATTTTCTTATTCCTCACTCTGAGAAGAAAAATATGCCAGATTTGCATGAATAAAAATGATCTGAATGTCCAAACATGGTCTCCTACACACACAGTCATGCTGGCACACGTGGAGGTGGGTGGCGCACATACTGAAAGAAAGTGATGGGACGCGTATTTAGGCGCGTATAATCACGTGTATAAGGCTTTATGAAATTAAGCCATTCTCAGGCGCAATTTAGTCGAGCATTTAGAGCAAGAGAACATGTATATGTATGCTTTCACGTATAGGGTATGTGTACATGTACACAGAACGAGTACACATGAACTCGCTCACACTGCATATGTGTGTGTGTGTACGTGGTGCACAGCTGCAGATAAATATGCAAAAGTAAAGCCTCCCTGATTCAGTTACAGCTCTATTGTGTTGATGTTCGCTCTCTCACGCTCCCCGAGGTAGAGAGAGAGAGACACGTGTGCTGAGAAAGCTGCCTGGAGAGCAGCCAAGACGTACCTTACTATATGGATTTACATTCATTAAATCCATTACTCTTTACAGGAACATATCAGCGCTGTCACAACAAAACCTCGGAAAGCTAACTTTATATGACAAGGAAAGAAAAACCCTCCTTAATTTTAAGGCACATTACAAAAATCAAGTCAAAGGAAACCGTTAACCTGTTCCAGCGAGCCATTTGTTATGAAACGTTTATGCAAATGTATGGATTAAAGGGGAATTCCATCGATTTTACTACATTGCTGTAAGGTTGTGAACAAAGTCTGAGCAGTGTGATGCAAAATGTGTCTTTCTTGAGAGATGTGGCATTGATAGGGCATCCAAAACACCTTGAAAAGCTCCCTCACAAAAAGTTATTACATGAAATGGCTACAAATACATCGTCTGATTGACGCTGTTTTATGATCGTTTTGAGATGAGCTTTTAAGAACACACATTCATGGTGGAGAGGTACATGCACTGTATGCAGAGGTAGATAGCTCAGGTCCAGATTGAGAATATCTGCCCCCGGATTTTGCTCCAATTGCCTGGCTTCTCTAAACAGGTATCCAAGCAGTTGGAGCAAAGTCCTGGGGAGAATTTTCACTTTCTGGACCTGACTTGTCCACCTCTGGTTTTAAGGCAAAATAGGAGCCAAAGAAAACATATCCCTTATATTTACCATTATCAATATTACATATTGTTGCTGTCCAAAGAAAAACATATATTTCCATTTGTTTTTGTCGGTTTTTACTTTTATGCATTGTTTAAACACATCGTGTGAAAATTTAATAATGAATGGACCAAAAGAAATGGCCCAAAACTGCTTGGAAAAAAAGTCTGGTTCCATTGACTTGCATTAAAATTCAATTAGTTGCCATTTTGAGGATACTTGTTTTTCTTTGGAGAGTGACAATATGCATCGTAATTTGCATTGTAATTCATTGCGACTCTTGCTTCCTATTGGGGTGTGAAAATATATTGATACACATTGATACACACATCACAAAAATATTTTTGTGATACTTTATCGATTCTCAAAAACACAGTGTTGATTAAACATGTCAGACCATGGTTGTGTTTCACTTACATTTAGCTGACACTCTTATCCAGAGCAACTTACAACATTATTCGTATTACAGGTAGGCCAGTGCAGTGTTAGGAGTCTTGCCCAAGGACTCTTATTGGTGGAGCTCAGCATTTGCTACCTAGACTGGGATTCGAACCCCGGTCTCCCACATGGGGTTCTAGCTCCCTGGTGGGCAGTGGTGTTAACCGCTGGGCCACACCAAGCGTCTTTCATGTTCAGCTATTAGACTCTTCCACTCCAATGTGAACAAGAAGCCTAAGGGCATAACGTTAGCATTAACTATCCTATGCATATGGTGGTGTGTCTTTGTATACAATGAGAGTTTTAGCAAAATTGGAATAAAAAATACACAAAATAATAGTATCGTGTTATATCCCAACCCTTGTATCATGAAATATCATATTGCCAGGTTCTTGCCAGTATACAGCCCTAGCTCCTATCACCACCACTATAAAGAAAACCTGATTATTTCTCTACAATGAACCATCTGACATCAATCCACTTTGACTCGGTTTAAATCTCGGTGATTGAATTATGCAAAGAGGTTGTACATGTTGTGGAATTCCCCTTCAAACACAAAGCATGCATGCAGGCTGAAAAATACACGCATTTGAGTGCATGATGCTTATGAGGCCAGCAAATATAATGATGCAGTGAGACAATATGATGTACCAACTGGGTTCTATGCAACAAGCAGTCCGTTTTAATTCAAATGCACAGACGCACAGAGAACGTTAAGAACGTCCAAATTTACACAGCCTAGAGCGCACCTAGCGATTAGTGTTCCACTCTAATAGACCTTTGTGTAATCCAATGGTCTAAAACAATGTAATTTAAGCATTGTGTAAGTTAATTCACTCTTTTTACTCTTGGATCCAATTAAGCATGCTGCATCGTGATAATGAGGGATTTCTAGCAGCCAGTGCATTACAGCCGCAGTCAAATTAAATTCCAACTGACACTTTCAATAAAGGAAGAGGATGACGGACAAGCAGGAGTAATTGGATTTCTAGGACAATAAAAATAGAAAGAGGGCGAGACAGAGAGAGAGAGAGACAGAGAGAGAGAGAGAGAGAGAGAGAGAGTGCACGCGGGAGAACTAAAGAGAAAAGACAACATGTTTTAGTAAAGGGAAGAACAAAAGGTAGTTGTATGTGAATAGCTGTAATTTGTAAACAATATAAAAGGGGTCTCTTGCAGAAGAAGCAATTCTCAATCACAGTCACTTCCACACGAACTCCCAAAACAAAAAGCAACCATTTTCTATCAAATCTTGCTCAAAGGACGTTTTAAACAACGACTTAAATCTCTCCTTTTGTTCCCGAGCCTCCATTAACTCCATTCTAAGGCAATCCGCGCTCCTAACAGAAAACACAGTCCACTTCCCTTCCCTGTACCTTCATATGGTAATCTGCTTCCTCTTCCTGGGCGGAGCTTGAAGGAGAGGGCGTGGCCGACTGGCTTCCCGGCGATGAGGGGGAGCCGCGAGTATAGGAGCCTCGGCCAATCTGAGAGCTGAGCTGGGACAGAGCACTCATGGGGTGGGGAAGTATCCTAGAAGACCTGTTTAGCATGGGCACGTGGCCGGCCGGGGGGTAGCGGCCGCCATCTGGCCCAGCCAGCGGCTGCATCTAAGGGCAAGAGAAGAAGACCAGACTTTACCAGGAGATCGGGTGGCTGACTTTTGAACTAGCTGGTTAAGGCAGGCAGATATTTACTCTTGTACTGGGTTTTCCAATCTATCTTTTAGCCATGGGCAGAATTAGGCCAGTAAGGCAAATCATTCTGAGAAATGATTCTGAGAAGATTAAGAGTGAGTGCAGCGTGTAGTTCTTTAGGTGCACTGTAGTCACTGGCTTTGGCTTTGTATTGGAATGGTCAGTGGGATCACTCGGAAGTGATGTCAATGACCTTTTTTTTCCCCCAAATAATTATCTGTGGTGGAAAACTGGTTGATCTTCCCTCACCCTTTCAGAAGGCTGATCCTTCCTTCAGCCTTTGGTGCAACCTGTATGATCCTTCACTCACCTTCTGTAGCAACCTGATTGATCTTCTCTCACCATATAGCAACCTCACTATCTGAAGCGATATAGTTGATCCCTCCCTCACTGATTGAAGCAGCTTGGTTGATGCCTCCTTCACTGTTTGTAGAAACCTAGTTGATCCCTCCCTCACTTTCTGTAGCAACCTGGTTGCTCTTACTTTACTTTCTGTAGCAACCTGAATGATCTTACCTCATCTTCTGTAACAACCTGGTTAATCTTTCTACATCCTTTGTAGCAACCTGATTTGTTTACCCTCACCGTATAAGGCAACTCTATGAAGCCACTCGGTTAATCTGCCCTCAATCTATGTAGAAATCTGGTTAATCATTCCCTCACTGTTTGGAGAAGCCTGGTTGAGCCCTCCTTCACTATTTGAAAAACCTGGTTGATCTTCCATCTCTCTTTGTAAAGATCTAGTTGATCCCTCCCTCACTATTTGAGACAGCATGGTTGATCCCTCCTTCACTATTTGGTGTAAACTGGTAGAACCTTCCCTCACCCTTTAGTAGTAACCTGATTTGTCTACCCTCACCATATGAAGCAACCTGGTTAATCTCCCCTC
The DNA here is from genome assembly GCA_034552555.1 of Semaprochilodus insignis. NCBI lineage: Eukaryota > Metazoa > Chordata > Actinopteri > Characiformes > Prochilodontidae > Semaprochilodus > Semaprochilodus insignis. The sequence goes on along the minus strand of CM067476.1, from coordinate 34,651,217 downwards.
GCTCTTTGTAGAAACCTGTTTGAAGCGGCATGGTTGATCACTCCTTCGCGTACATCTGTGGAATCTTCCCTCACACTTTGTAGCAATCTGGTTGATCTTCTCTCACCCTAGGAAGCAGCCTGGGTTATTTGTTTCTCAACCTTTTTAGCAACAAGGTTATTCCCTCCCTTACCCCATACAGATAATTGGTGATCCTCTCTCATGCTTTGAAGCAATCTGGATGGATCTTGAAGCTGATCCCTTCTTTTACCATTTGTGGCAATCTGGCTGATCTTGTCTCGCCCTATGAGGCAACCTAGTTGAGCCCTTCCCTCACCATTTGGAACAAATTGGTGGATCTGTTCCTTTGCACCCGTTAGGGATACCTGCTGTTGTCTGTGTCTCCAGAGGGCATTCTCAATACACTTAGCATCTCTGAGAAGTCTAAAGATCTTATTTTCTCAAGGTCGGGATCAGCACAGCCAAGCAGGCATACTAAACCAGTGGCATATACGTGTTCGCTCTACTCTCTCCAAAAAACAGCTCTTCAAAAGTGCCCTTATTAACAAACGGATCCTCTAAACCACAACAGTACTTCACGAGACCTAAATTCAGAGAGCTGTATTTAAAACCTGACATTACAGAGTAGCAGCATTTCCACTTTGCCAGTGGGTGACCTGGTATATCATACACGATCGTGCAAGATAGCAGAGATAAGCCATCCATTTACAGTAAGGCCTTTACCACATGTCATTTTCAGCATGACTTTCAAAGGCACTTCAGAAACCCACTTCACCATCAAGGCTTATCTCAGGACTATCTGAGAGCAACCGCAGGAGAAAAGCTACAGCTAATCACAATACGTCCGCAGAGTTTCTTCACACATACGCACACTCAGGTTCAAATAAAGCGGGTCATGAGGCCAACACACTTCTGAATGCTGGGAGAAACCCAAACACGGCAGCAAAAAAAACAAAAAAAAAACCCAAAGGTAAATCCGGATGTCCTTTCTTTTTTCATTCCTTACTTCGAAATCTTATGTGAACTCCCCGTTTCAGCATGTGTAATACTTTCCTTCACATTTGCCCATGCTTCAGTTTCACCACCCCGGCCCAACGAGAGATGTGAGCGTCTGTCTGTTCTACAGCAGCAAATGCATGTATTCATTTACACATAAATAGGAATGCTTAGTGCATCGCCAATGCAGAAAACCAGCAAAAGTTGATGAACCAGCATTTATTAGCGCCATGCAACATTCATGCGCTGAATAATACATTACATAGGAACTTAGTGCTTTTAAAGTGATTGATGAAGTTAGGGGGGTCGAGATGGAGCGGGTAAACACTAGAGGAGGAGCTGTGATCTCTGTCAGGTCCTGTAATCGTGCTAATTGGCCTCAGCAGAGTCTGAGTAGTAATACAGGAGAAATGAAAACACTACGAGCGATTCTCTGCGGAAGCAAGCGAGCACTGTGGTGCTGCTGCCACCGCTGCTGCTGCTGCTGGTGGTGGCATTTGCTGTATTTACAGGACATTAGACTGTGTTTCTTCACTGTCGGTAACACAAAAGGGGGAAACCCTGAACAAAAGCAGAGCTTTTTGCATTTCAAATTTCACTCCTGGAAAAAAAAAACCTCCCTCCCTTCCCCCTCACCTCCTCTGAGCCCAAACACAACCTCCAACCTCAAATCATATTTCAAAAACACCATCACTTCACATTTCAAACGCAACGGAATAGCTTCTGCGTGGAGAAAAAAAAAGAGAAGGGAAAGAAAAGAAAAGAGAGAAAGAAGGGGGGGGGGTAGAAAATGAGCAAGAGAGAGAGAATGAGAGAGAGAAAATCCATTAATTTTCCATTTTCAGTGGAGTTGCTCTTTAAGAGCTTTCACAAACCAAGAAGCATTGAAAAACCAATTAATCAAACATGAATGGCCTATCATAGCTAGTGCAACCCTATTTCCATAGCAACAGCCGCTGGCTAGAAGCGTCAACCCTGTTCTTTAATCCGAGCACACTATAGCTTTCTCTAAACAACAGGAGAAGACAAGAGAGCCGAGCAGAAAGAGTCTCTACCTTCATATCACTGCTCCAGTATGAGCCTATGATTGGAGCCTTTTTTTGGGGAGGGGGGACAAAAGGTATCATCATCATTGCTTCTCCACAGTCAGCCGAGCAGAGCACCAATCTATTCCAATCTGCTCTCTCTCTCTCTCTCTCTCTCTCTGAAAAAAAAATCTGAATAATTTATGGTATTTGTTTCAAAACTGGCATAGCAGCACCATGATTTAAATTCTGAATATCATTTCAGCTGCATTGACTTGAATTACTGCTCCCATTGCCTGCTGGATGGACTGGTGCTCCAATTTGAAGCAGGAAGTGGAGCGAAAAAAAAGGGGTGGGGGGTTGTGGGGATGGGGTAGCACATGAAAAAAAAAAAGCCATTACTAGACAGATACAGTATTTCATTTTTTGTGCTTACACACACACACACATAAAAATAATAATATATCTATGTTTTGTAATTTTTATTTTCTAATATTCATATATACATATGAAACACTGAAGACATGTTTTTCAAACTACATATTCAACAATAATATGTTTATATCTATCTATCTATTTACCATGCTACTATTAAGTGCTTTGCAAACTACAACGCACAAAATCCAATTAAACAGGTCACATGATATATATTAGTTTATCATCATATATATGGAATATACAGTATATACATATATATATTCCAACCATCCACCTACATATGTTGATTACGTAACAATAAAAGTAATTTAGTTATATAAAATAAATACAAATTATATAGCAATATAAAATACTTTGGCATGATTTAAACTTTCTTTAAAATAAAAACCATGTTGCATAATAAAGCAGCTTTAAAAGTACTCGCTAACAAAGTTCTGTCCACAAGTTCTTACTTCCACAACTATCAGGTGGCACAACCAAAAACAAAGGGTTTTCATTTAAGTAGGCTTTTTTTACAAAGGAGGGGCCAGGGTCTGGTATCATAAAGAAGACCGCAAGTGACCTTTATGGTGCAATGCCAAAGTCAGCTGCCTTTTTACAAATTCTGGGACAAATGTCATTTTTGAGTTATGTTGGTCAGAATGGTTCAGTGTGGATTCTATGGGTGTCTAAGTAGATGCCTATTTAAATTGAAATTAGTCCGAAAAGTCAGGCGGCACAACCAGTAAGGCAAATGGTTAAACCAGATCAAAACCATTTTAATAACTGAAACAGGCCTTTAAAATCATGACAAATTGATAATCACAAACTATATTTAAGATATAAAAATGCCCATAGATAAAAAAAGCAAATAAGTCATTGTTTAAGTCCATTACATACATAAACTATTAGCTTATGTGAAAAAGACCTAGTTGTATTAACTTCAATTCAGAATTAGGTAGGTGTTTTCATTCGCCTGTAAAGTTATTGTTTTAGAGATAATAGGTTTTGTCATAACAGAGATAATATCGCCGATGCAAACCTTGCAGACCTTGACCTACATAAATCACATAAATTTGACTATACTGGCGTATCAGGTACTCTCATAACAACACATTTCAGCTAAAATCATCACAACAATCTCACATTAAGCACACAATTCCAGAGCAAATCCCATTAATAAACAAATTGGCGATTCATGACAGTGAGTCCAGCCTTTTTGTTTAGTGCTGCATTTGTGTTCAATTCACTCTGAGTCATGAGCATAATCAAAGGAACAAAGACACAACACTTTCGATAAGCGACTCCCCCCGCCCTTATCTATCGCTTACCGACAAATCAGTGTGAATCATTAAACAAACAATATGTCACGCAATGGCTGCTTCCCATACGTTTAGAGTACATACCAAATATTTGTTTTCTATGTTGTCTGCTGTTCTATCAGCAGAGAGGAGGCGGGGCGGCTAAAGACAGATTGAGCAAGTATGAGGCAGAAAAATAGGGGGAGATGAAATGAGAAAGTGAAGCGGTTAATCGAGAGAAACAGAAAGGGGAGGAGGGAAAGAGAGCAAGAAATAAAAAATAGAGCTAGTGAGAGACACAGATAGAGAGACTGAACAAGGAAGAAAGAGAGAGAGAGAGAGTGAAGGAGGGAAAGAGAGTGAGAAATAAAAAATAGAGCTACTGAGAGAGACAGATAGAAAGACTGAGCAAGGAAGACAGAGAGAGAGAAAGAGAGAGTGGAGGTGGAAAAGAGCGATAAATAAAATACAGAGCTAATGAGAGACAGACAAAAAGAGACAGCGCAAGGAAGAGAGACAGACAGAGAAAGAGAGAATGGAGGAGGAAAAGAGTGATAAATAAAAAATAGAGCTAGTGAGGGACAGACAGAAAAAGAGACAGAGCAAGGTAGAGAGAGAGGGACAAAGAAACAGATCCATAGAAAGAGAGAGAGTAAATAAGGAAAAACTCGAGAGAGAAAGTGAGGAAGAGAGAGAGAAATGGATAGAGGACGTGTGTGGAAGAGGGGAGAGAGGTATAGAAAGAGTTAGCTAGAAAGATAGACAAAGAAGCAGACAGAGAGAGGGAGGAGGGAAAGAGAGAGGGAGGAGGAAAAAAGAGAGAGAAAGACAGATGTAGCTATAGAAAAAGAGACACTGAGGGAGAAGGAGGGAGAGACAGAATGAAATAACAATAGCAAGAGAGAGACAATAAGAGAGACAGACAGAGAGAGAGAGACAGAGAGGAAGAGAGCTATAGAAAACACAGTAAGTGAGGCAAAAAAGGGGGAGAGAGAGAGAGAAAAGGATAAAGGATTAGCGAAAAAGAGAAAGCCAGTGAGAGAGAATAAGAGAAAAGGGGGAGAACAAGAGAAAGAGGTGAGAAAAGGAGAAAGAGGAAGACAGTGCATGAGAGAGCTCATGATAGAGAGAGCAATAGAGTCAATGTGAGAGAGAGTAACAGAAATAGATAGAGAGAAAGAAATAAAGAGAGAAAGATAGCAAGACTACAGAGGGAGATATATAGAGAGAGCCACAGAGTGAGCAAGAGCTGGAGATGGAGAGTGTGTGTGAGACAGTGCAAAAGAGAGAGACAGAGCGTGAGACAGAGAGACTGAGAGAGAGAGAGAGAGAGAGAGAGAGAGGGAGAAAGAGAGAGTGAGACAGAGAGAGTGAGAGAGAGAGATAGAGAGAGAGAGAGAGATATCTCTAACAGTCATCAGTTGAGGCTATATAAAGCAGGTTGGGGACGGCTGTACAAACATTATGAAAGAGTCTTACAAAGGTTAGCCGTTGCCATAGGTACTGTATGCTAATTACTAAATGGTATCATCCATGGCGGGGGTGGTGGAGAGGGGTGGGTGGTAGTGTCTGGGTAACTGCCTTTATTTGGCCATTACTGTCTCTGAAGCCAAGACAAACAGTCCAGGTCCCCTCTGCATTCTAATACAAAGGGTCAACAGCGGTGCCAATATCCAGATTTACACACGATAAGGCCAGATCCATAAATTTAAGTTTATTCACCCCCCCACCCCCACACACACATGCCCCTCCCCCCGTAGATAAATGCGGAACAGGCATTTTAAATTACCTCTGCAACGTGATGAGAAACCCATTCTACCTCTCATACACACACACATACACACACACACACACAGAGCATATTGTTCATTTTGTGTTGGCAGTGAAAACACTGGAAAGTTCTCTGATTCATTTCCTGTTTCTCTGTTGTACCCAGAACTCTCTGTGTCCGTGCCGTGTCCATCATAGTCAAACAGGACCCAAACAACAACAACGACGACAGCAGCAGCTCTTATCCAATTATGGGCGGTGCATCGTGCGTGAATGAAGGGAATAGGAGAGAAGATCTCAGTGTTATTGTTCCAGTGATCCTGTGACCCAGGCTCTGATTCTCGCACATGGACTAGACCGTGATTGGCTCACCCACCAGAGCTGGACAAACTCCTGAGCTAATGCAAGCAGGGCGAGGCACGGGACAGTATAGACAAACCGCACAGAGCTAACACAGATTTGCATGCATCTGTACGATGAATAAGGTACAGCCATTCAAAGCCTTGAAAAGATGGTTCAAAAACCCTTTAAAGAAATCATTACATACACATCCCACCCCAGCACCCCACCCCTCAACGCAACAAATGTAGTCAATCAGCCAAGACATGTTTGTCGTCCAAGAGTGGCTTTAGTTTTACACTGGAGCTACGATGCTAACATAGCAACTGAGATACAAAAGCTTCAAATTCCGTCTTCTTCCTAAATGGGAATTCCATCAGTTCCTCAAAACCTCCGCGTAATTCAATTATTAAAACCTAAACAAAGTCACTGAGAGTGGTTTGATGTGAAATGCTCCACAGACGTGGTGGTGGTGGTGGTGGTGAAAGGAACCAGATGTCTGAAGTGTTCAAAGCTTCCAAAAGCAACAACATATGAAGCTCTTACATGACTTGATCGGTAATGTGCTGCCTGATGCCTGAGATATGGCTTTATGATAGTTCTAATATAAGCTTTTGGCCAGAAATGTATTTTATTAAATACATTTATGGCAGAGAGGTTAGGCAGGGGTTTTCAGTCTTCTCTCCATCTCAAGGCCCACTTATTTATCACCAGAAAGCAGAAAGGTCCTCACGAAAACCAAACGCAACTTTTTGTAACTTAAAGATGTCAATTCTGGGAACTTTTCAGGACTGTCTGGATGCCCATTCCGGCAATACTCAACGTGTCTCATTGGATTAGGCTAATATAGGCTTGTTTTACACCAGAAAACAATATAACAGTGACAAATTAAGTGGAATGTTTCTACAACACTGTATCTTATAACAGTGTTTAGCAAGTGGACAACTGAAACTTCACTGGGGTGGGGGGTGTATTTAGTTTTAAGAGGTGAAGAGCAAGACACACTGCCTTCATGCGACTTGTTGCAGGGCTTGTTTACTGTCTGAAAACATTTAGATTTCTTTTTTATTTTTAACTCAATTATTCTTTCTCTGATTTTTTTAATGACGAAGTGCCATGGCCAGCACCGTATGGACAACAGACCCCTCTTCAGTAAGGGATGGAGAAATCCAATTATAAAATCTGATTATAAAGAGAGCTGGCTTTGATCCTGGTAATCAGGTTTCTCTGTGACATGTACACCCTCACTCTGATTTCTTTCTCAGGCTGCTACACAGCAAACAAGTGATGGCAACAAAACACTTTTGGAGCGATGCTGATATCAACAAGAACTATGTGCTTGACAAAATGAGAAGGATGTAAACATTATCCATCTTCTAGACGAACACATGTTCATATTTCTCACTAAAGTGACTCATGAAAGTGACTTTCACGCTGTGTTTACATCAAGCCTTACTCTGTGAGTTTACTGCCTGATTGCAAATCAGACATCCAGTCATTTCTCATGTAGACACTTTATCCATCATCTGATTACTCAAACGCATTTAAACGCGATGATCAGATTATGGCTTTTCTGAAGTGATATAAATAAATGCATTGAACGGTATTGAGTAGACATCAGAATCAGGTTTATTGGCCAAGTATGTTGACACACACCAGGAATTTGGTTTCGGTGGTTCGTGTTTCTCTAGTACTGTTACAATATACACATAACTGACTGACAGTCCACAATATACACAATGACTCCACATATACACAATAAATACAGAGATATGTATGTAGACCTGTTTTTGAATGGAGTATGAAGTTTTCGGTATAGCTTTCTGTATAACATTTTGTCCATACACTGAAAAATGTGTCAAATCATACATAGTATACATAGTATAATATAGTTTCATTAACACAGCTGTTTCTTTCAGTTACTGATGTAATACATTTTGTTCATTTGATTAATGTCAATTCAGAGCTTCATTTTTTAGGCTACACAAATGGCAAGAAGACTATGATGTCCATGTTATTCTTTGACAAACTTTTCCTTTAATTCTCTTTCTCTGCTACTGGAATTCCAGCAATGGACTCAATTCATCAAGTATTAAGGTCCTGATACGTCGCAGAAAAGGTCTCACTGTAATCTGATGAGTAGTCTGCAGAGCTACCATCTGAAATATTTTGTAATTCCAGTTATGACACTTTCTGAGGGTTGCGTGAATGGACCAAGTCTAATAGCCCCTGGGTGACGGGGCGTATCTTGGCATCTTGGCATCCCTATTGTCCTTCCCTTTCTCCCTCCCCCTCCCTCTTTCCTTCTCCAGCTCTCTCTCTCTCTCTCTCTCTCTTTCTCTGATTGGAGACATCTTGTTGCGAGTGATGGCTCACTCGGCGCAGGTTCACAGTTGCTATTGTAAAATCACAGAGCGTTTAATTGAAACAAATGACTATAATAATAGAACATTATCCCGGCAGGCTCGCGGCCATGGCAGCTTTAATTAGCCAAGCGCCGGAGACTGATCCTTCACAAGCGCCGTAAACAGAGCGAGAGAGAGAGATACAGAGTGAGAGTGATACAGAGAGAGTAAAGAGAGAGAGAGACAGAAGCAGAGGGGAGCTCTTGCCCTCCCCACGACTCCTCGTACGCCCCGAGGGCACAACATGAAAACCCTCCACTGTTCCTCACCACTATTTCTCTCTCTCTCTCTCTCTCTTTCTCTCTCTCTGTCTGCCGGAAGACCCCAGAGGGTCATTTATAACACAGCTAAGAGCGCTAATAAGGGAGTGGATTTATAAATCACACGCTGGTTAAATCGCTAAGCAAAGTGGACCTGCTCTTTCTGCAGATGCGTATATGCTGCGTCAGGCAAAAGAGACAGAATCGGTTACACATAAGGGACCCAGAGATTACACTTACAGAAAAAGCCCTATAGACCACATATATATATACGCCACAGCAGACTGCTGTATAGCAGCACACCAGGATCATGATTTAACCTACAGTGATTATAGGCTATAATGAGGCTGACGGTGACCAGAGAGAGAAAGAGAGAGAGAGAGAGAGAGAGAAATAAGGTTAGAGAGAAAGAGAAAGGGAGGGATGGAGAAGAGAGAATGACAGTGCAAGAGAGTGAAAGAGAGAGAGAGAGAGAGAGAGAGGTAGGGAGGAAGAAAAAAGACAAACACACAGACAGGGACAGAAAGAAGAATGGCAACGCAAGAGAGAGAGAAAAGAAGTGAGGGTGAAAAAGAGAGACAGACAGAGAAAGGATGGAGAAAAGTGTGAAAGAGAAAAGCAAACAGAGTGAGAAAAACAAAAAAGAAAGAGAGGGAGCGAGGGAAGGATCAAGAAAAAAGAAATAGAAAGAAGGGGAGGAGTGAGCGAGACAGAGAAAAAGAGAGAGAGAGAGAGGGGTAAGGAGGAAAAAGAGAGACAGAGAGAGAGAGAGAGAGAGAGAGAAAGAGTCCTCAGCACTAAACTGTACATTTCAGACACTGAAGACAGCACTAATCTGTGGAGTTAATGTGGTAAAAAAGAGGAGTAAAGACAGAAGGAGCAGAGGGGCGCAGGAAACGTAATCCCAGCCCATGTTATTCCTCATCATTCAACTGTTTACACTGTGAAAGTAAGGCTGATAATGAACTAGAGGGAGAAACATGGACTCAAATAATTCTGTTTTCACTATACATATTCCAGCGATGACTGAGATACAGAAAATATTATATGGGTAATTAAATAAGCAACAATAAGAAAATATGTCGGCACGATCTCAAAACAGCTGCTCATTTCTTACGTTCATCTGTTCATCTTTCTCTCCCTCTCTCTCTCTCTCTCTCAGAGGGCTTTGACATGACAGCTTTCGAAAGGCTTGTGAAGAAAAGAGGCAGCAGACTCAACACACGATCCAGACAGCAAGACAGAACATTTCTACTGCGTCTAATGAGGAAAAAGAAGCCCCTCGCACACGCGTGCACACTCCTCAGCGGGGCGCCGCGGCAACAATTAGGTTCATTTGAAGATGATTAGCGAGTGTGTTAACTCCTCACACGCGCTCCGCATGTGTGTGTGACAGCAGAGCAGCACTCCAAAAAGTCAGTCCAAAACCCCCTGCCAACTCCAAACACATCTGCCTCCACACTCTCACTGTCTAAACAGGCTTCAACACGCCTTCTGGAGCAGGACTCTGAGAGCTTTCCAATATCACTCATATTCAGCTTTCGCAAACAGGAGTCAGAGCTGAGGAACGAATTCTGCGTTAACAGTCATCCAGTTTGGGGAAGTTTCGGGACTAGTTTCACAAAACATCATAACCTCGTTTTCTTTGTTGGGTTGCAACAACTCAAAGCCCCAGGGAACCCAGAGTAAAATATTAAACATGTCTGTATGATACTAAACTCCAGAGTTAGATCAAACAAACTCGGGCAAAGCTAGAATGAAAAATATAATATATAAATTTAAACAAAAACTTGGCTTAAAATTTGATGATCAGGCCTATATGAGAACTGTGTGGGTGTGGCTAATGAGCAGCTTGATTGACAGCTCCCTGTCCAGTACTGTGCTCTGCCGGCTCTGACACTCATACTGAGCTAAAATCATTATCCAGCTTTTCTGAGACGGTACATGGACGGAGGAACAGATGTGCAGACGGGTGGATGAATGAACAAATAGACAGACAAAGCAATGCATGAATGAGGACTTGGACAAAGGAACAATGCTGGTCTATGTAATGAACTATTACAGCACAAGCCCAATGTGTCCAAAATGGTTGTCTACAAATCGTCATTACTCTTGTCCCTAAAATAGTGGCAATAAAATTTGGCAAAATTCTAAAAGACTGAACATGAACTTCCACCTGAAACTCAGATTCATGAAATTCAGATTCAAAGAACTGTCATTTACACCCTGCATAGGCATACTGACCGAGGCGGAGCTTATTTCAAGAAATACCCAGCCAAGTCACAGAAATGAGACGAGGTGGGATTTACTGCTGGTTTAAGCTTTCTTCTGTAGTGCACGGCGAACACAGCTAATCACATTTGCTCCCTTCTACAGTCAAACGGCAGCAGATCCAGAAGTCCCTGTCAGCTGGAATGCAGAACAGTCTCTCTTTGATAAACTGAGACAAAATGTGGTTTTGAATCCTTTCAGCCTTTCCGAGACAGAGAATTCCCCACCAACATGTCCACATGCATCATCCAGGAAGAACAGAACCTGATTTCCCCCCCAGCCTACTACTGGAATGTGAAATAATGATTTTCAGATGAAATTCACCTTCAGCGCATTCACACAGTATGTCTATGTCTACTGCAAAATACATAATCAAAATACATCCCAGGACGTATAAGCAATATTACTGAGGAAGCTGTTGAATGTTCCATCCACAATACTGCTAACTCCTGACTAAACGCTAACCATGTAAACTCATACTGACAAAGTATTTGTATTGGTATTTGTTGTGTTTTTAATGGGACAACCGCAATTTCATTTCTCTGGAATACTGTAAAACAGTAGGCCAACATACTCTAAACTGTTCTGAAGCCCAAATAATATCAGCTCATTTTCAAGAATGGTCTAAATTTGACATGATGTACAACGTACCGGCACACAGGCAGGCTTCATCTTTGTTTACTGGCATGTAGAGGGCATTTCCCAAAAGACAATCTGATTTTTTGATAGTGGCCTTTATTTGACCTCCATAATCTTCTACAGTGGAGGAAGTAGCCGAGAGGCCTGTAGTTTGACATACAGCTTCGAATTGACCTATCCCTGCTTCGTCCACAAACAAGCTCTGTTGTTGTGCAGATGCACAAGGTTTACAGAACGTCGGCAGAAATCTCATCCCAGTTAATGGCAAACTGAAAAGGTCATAATTTAGAGTCGATAGCTATAGCTATTCAAAACTAGGCGGGATGGAAATGACAGCAATGAACAGGCCATCATGCTAACATTAGCTGGAATATATCAGAAAAATATCAGACCAATTTTAGCAATTTCACACATATATAAAAGTGTGATTAGGGTTATTAATATTAATAACACACTCTCAAATTAGGCATTTTGACATAACAACAACTGTAAACTACAATTTTCTATTACGATGAATAAAATTTTTGCTGTGGGCGGCCCTCAATGCCTAACAACGTCTGGGAAAGAAACATGTTTGCCATTTTAATTCACATTCAGTTAAGTTTGGTTTGTAAATAAAGAGGGAAAAAGTCTTGAAATATAACAGGAATTATTATCCAATCACAATTTTCTGTATCTGGAAAAAGCAGTATCAGGTAAAGCAGAGTGGGGTCTCTTGTTGGTTAGGACTTGAGGAGCTGGAAAAAAAGGTTTTAGATTTACTTAGTTCTTAGTTCTTAGTTCTTAGTTTACTTAGTTCCTAACATAGTTAGGAACTCAAATCAGAAATCAATCGAGTGTGGGTTTTCAATGGGTGGGATCAATTTCATGAAACCGTCACTGTACTTCTAGATACGGTAGTCTAGCCAATGCATTTCAGTCAAAAATGGAAAACAGCAGCTCTATACCAGGTCGCCGTACTGAAAGCCTTACAGACATATTTACTAGCTCAATATGTCTGTAAGTCCCTAAGGACCTCTATATGGACCAACACTTTTTTCATTCCTTTAACTACATAGTAGTTATAGCATTACTGACAAACAACTTAATTGTTTTCTTTGTTACTGATAATAATTATTTAGATATTTTAAGAATGGAGATATTTTAAGATAAACAACAGATAAAACAACAGTGTAGGAACCCGCAGGGCTGAATGATTTGAGCAAAATATCTAACTGCGATTTTTCTGACCAAAATTGTGATTGTGATTAAAACTGTGACAATTTTCCATAAATCAAGGTCCCGGCCTTTTTTTAGGCCAAAAAGACCATAATCTCCACATTGTTTCTGGTTTCAGGGTTAAACATAGCCAGTTAACACCCCAGACTGCGTGCCAGAAGTTAGTTATAGTGTATAATCATAGCACATTGGTTGTTTCTGGTTGCTCTAGTTCATCTTTAGGTGGCTCACAGACTTTGTGTCACAGTAGGGTGAAATTTACCCTCTTAAAATGTGTTAGTTGATAGTGACTACTGTAAAAAACTGCAGCTCCTTCGATTTGAAAACTGCCCTTTCAAACGGCAATTTTGAAACAAAAAGGATTCATCTTTCTACCCTATATTCAAGATTCATTTATAATGACCAAAAGGGTTCACATATACCAGATATAGCTTAGCGCTAACGTTACTACCAGACACGCCATAGGGGTGCTAGCATAAATTAGCATTATCATAGAGATGGGTTTTTTGACATTTATGACCTTAGAGATAATCATGGTTAGCCACTGGATTTTCAACAATGCCTTGTAAAGCTTGACCACCTAGCAACAGTTGCCACTAAAGAGGATGTTTGTGTTAGGAGCATGAACAGGGCAATTAGGTGCTATGCCATTCTATCACTTTCCTCGGGGATCCACTGGGAAAGAGCAGGAAGAGGGCATCAAATTCTCCTTCTCTTCTTTGCTTTTTCTTTCTCCATCACCCCTTGTTCTATCATATTCTCTACCCCCTCCGCTCCCTTCACCCTTCCACCCCCCCCCCCAATAGCAGGCAGTGAGTTAAAAGTATGTCGTTTGGAAGGAGCTGCAGTAGTCAGCTGATGCATGCAGGAGATACTCAGCACAGTAATACGGACACGATTTCATGCTACGATAAGATGGAGGAGCCGGTGGCCAAATGAGATACATAAAATAGGGCTTTATCTACAGCGGGAGTAATAGCTGCTAACGGAGCAGCGCCCACCCTCCTCCCCCACCCTCCACTCTCTGTCTCTATCTCCTTCTCTCTGGCTGAGATAAAGACATTGAGGATATGCTGTTGGTACGCTGACTCGCAATCAAATCAGAGTTTGTTTTCCCAGCAACAACACTAACGTCCTTCCCAAAGCCGACACACCTCTGCCGGCAAAGGATGACGAGACGGAGGGTAAACAACAGCAGACAATGGTGGAAACTCCGCTTATTATAACTCTGCGTTATTGTCTTTGACACTATTCTATTCAAGTCATTTATTACATATGCATTTGTCCTCCATTGAAAGCTTCAGGTGCACAATCCTGAAGTCTTTCTACTTGTTTCAGTGTCAAGCATGATAAAACATAGTAAACATAGAGTACACACAATAACTTTTCATTAAATTCAAATCATAGTGCAATATCTCCTCTTCCTTACTACTGGAAGTTTAGAATCTGTACTTTCAACAGAAGGCCTCTGCTTTTTTCCCTGAGCTGCGAGCTGAGAAATAATTAAAGGGCCCATATTACAGATAACTGGATTTTCCTTGCTCTTTTGAAATACTACAGCTGGATGTAATATGACAACACTTCAAAAACGTACTATTCACTCCCAGACCATCCAGTCCACATATTGGAATTTCATATGAATTTGTTTTAGTCATGTCCCAAAACCCAAAGCATTTATATACTGTACACGTGTCTAATCAGCCTGCAACAGTTTAGCTCCACCCATTCACACTGAAGTTATAAGGAGTGTTTTTACCTCAAACCGCTTCTTTTTAGAATGATGTACACTGCAAGATGGCCAATGAAAACAGAAGTCATTTACACAGATGAATTATGAATGCATAGTACCGTAAAAACAACTGCTTAACTGTAAAGCATAAAAAGAAAAAAAAAAAAAACAGTGCTGTAGATTCCTATGCTAACATTTAAACACCCCTTATGTTTTATGCTTTGTTGACTTTTTAGGTGAAAGTAAGATCTTCTACAGGGAACAGACTTATATAAAAGTGCTGAATTTCTATTTCTTTGCTTCTATTTATACCCATTATATTCATACTCCAAACAATAAGGGGGAACATATGACCAGAAAAAACACGGTCCCTCCTCCTCCCTTTTCAGTTCTTACCAGTAAACTTCATCCCTTTACTCTCCAAGAGCGTCTCCACCACTGGATATACATAATATCATTCCTTTGGTTTGCTGATGAATGTGGTTTCTTGCTGAGAGTGGGCGGTGGCAACAGTTGCTCGCCAAGAGCTTCAGCCATCGTTGCGTTTATACTTGGCCTGCCTTTCATTGGCTACCTGCCCTTAAACGATCTAAATGAGAGCACAAACTTGACATGATTGACAAACGGTTAAAATACCCCGTCAGAGCAGTTGTGACACTTCTTTTCCCCCTCATGTTAGACTGATAGCAGACTTGACGCTACACTGACGCATGCTTGAGATACAGTGTTGTATTCTGAGACAGGATGGGTCGGGGGCTAGCTGATTAACTTCAGTAGATAACTCTGCAACATGATAAAAAGCTGTCTTTGACACACCATCTAAACTGCTATTTCTTCATATATTGTTAGTTAACTTTGGAACTTTTTTAAACAAACAAAAATACATATTGCTCCTTTAATGTTTTTTTTTTTGTCCCACTATATTTAATTAATTTAAAAAATAAACAGTAAATGTGCATTAAAATGTGCAGAACTTTATTTTACTTGGAAAATGCCATTTAACCAAGAGTGGCATACAACATGAATCACAAATGTCATAAATAGAAGTAATAATCTAAAATATGAGAAACATTGTTACAAGCTTCAGCCTTCACCAGTGTTACCTGTGAACTATGTATCTCAAAATCATGATCACCTGAAGATTTAAGATCAGCAGGTGTGCTGCCAGTCACCCATTTTTCATTGTGAAGTACTGTTCCTAAAGAATGCCCTCCCAAGTCTGTTAGGCCCTCTGAGTAAATGAGTGAGCAGAGTGAACTGCATATGAGCGCAGCCCCCTCCGCCTTCTTACGGCCCCCCCACCTCCTACCCTCACTGCTCAGAAAATCTCACTTAACATATAAAAAGAAACTAAATTAAATCCATACATTGTGCCTTGATTAGAAGGCTAATTAACTTTATTAGAGAAAAGAGAGGGCTTCTCAGTGGAAAGCGGAGTGCTTCCCTCCCTTCCACCCTACCCTACCCTACCCCCCCCACCGTAACCCCCCCCACCACCATTTGTGATATAATGAAATTGGAAAATAACTTCTATTTCTTTAAAACATTTCTTAATACACAAGCGCACTCTCATATCATATTGCGGGGAAAGAAATAAGGCACCTTCTCCCCAGAGATAATAAAAGAATTGAATTTTTCCTTATCGGCCCGGTCATCTATTTTTCCACGGAATGCTATTACTTGCTGCCTGCGGTTGCTAGGCAACAGGAAATATTAATAGGGCCTTTTATTAGGCAGGCTTTCACAGTGCAGCACTAAAATGAAGAAGTGGAAAACATGAATGTGTTACATAAATCTTTAGACCTCTCCGAGCTTTCGCACAAGTCTCTGTTTGGCTCTTGATTTATCGCGCCTTCGCCTCATTTATGGGAAATAGCGGTGTGAAATAAGAAAATGGTACATTACCCTGAAGGACTATTTGAAAATAAATAATCGCAAAAGGTGAAAAGAAAGCTGTTTAAAAACCAGGGGGAGGGTTTTCCCTCAAACCCCCCCCCCGACCCCCCCACCATCCTCTTTTCCGTGCTCAGATTTCATAGAGCCCACAGAACAGGGACGTATTTCCTCTCTTTCTTTTTCTTTCTTTCTTTCTTTTTTTTTTGTGTGTGTGTTTGGTGAATGCATCAATCATCTCTGTAATATTGCTTACAGAAAATGCGTTCTATCATGCTTTTCCGACTGTGCCACAAGCGAGAAAAAATATAAAAGTTATTAATAGTTCCATAAAGTGTTTCCGCTGAGAATGTAATTCTGGGGATTGTGTGCTGATGCAAATATCGTTGGACTGGAGCTGATTAATCAAGACAATATGTCATACTTTTGAAAAAAAACCCAAATATATATGTTTATATATAATGTTCTGCTTTTTGTTTTCTTCCTTTTTATTTTTATTTTTTGCCCTTTTCCAAAGCACCACCCTTTGCCTCGCAGACAAGCCTCAGACATGACGAACGGAGTAAGCGGCTCGGCCCGACGTGCATTTAGAAAGCTGGGTCCGATTCAATGTAAATACATCTGATTAAAGCTGGTTGGAGTCCTAATGTCCACAAACAGCCTCTGAATTCTGCTAGGCCATCATCTCCAGGCTATTTATGGCTCCGGGCTGACCACAGTCCAGTTAATTCGGGCCCTGATGAATTCAGCAGGCCTGCAGACGCACACCCCTACACTTACATTATGGAAGTGCCTTCAAAAGCAGCGGGATCCTACGCGTATGGCGTCAGGACTATACTTTAAGAATAGCCGCTCGCAAAAGAGCAGATGGCGCGGAGCGAGCAAATGAACTTGGAGGTGAGAAGAGCGTCAGCGGTTTACGAGCCGACTTGTAAAGCAGGCTTTCTCACATTTGAAAGAATTAGAGCCACTTTCACTCTTTAGATTCAGTGCAACTCATTTGTGCATGACAACAATTGTCACATACACTGTATAGACGTTTCCTACAGCCCAACGGCGAACGTGCGTAATTGTTGTGATGCTTGCTTGTCTAAGTGGTTTATACACTCGGCCACGATTGAAGTTCATCCTTCAAATACGTCGTTTTTGTGCCAGCGCTACAAGAAGCGAAAGCCGACAGCCCCTTATTAGCATCAACAAACCGCAAGTTTTGAATCATCTGATGTTCATTCACACTAGTTCTCTGCCAACTGTGACTTTTTTGAAAACTGGCATACAGCATTAGCACACCGGCACCATCGCTGATATTTACCATCTTTCAATTATATATCTACACTCAACCATGACTTCCACTGCACTGGGTATACAGCAAGTAGCTCCGGCTTTGAAAAAAATAGGATCAGGCAAATATTGAAGGTTCGCTAAGCAGAATCTTCCATTAAACCCTGACCAAATATTAAGAAAAAATGAATGTTATATAATGAAAGCAGGTATGGAATGTCACTCAGTAACCAGAAATGAAGGCTTCTCGTAGCGGTTCAGCAAATGAGCCATGAAAATGCCTTTCTGTTTTTTAGTAGCCAGACAACGTTGGCAGTTTCTTCCCCGTTCCTATTTTATCACAAGTTCATGAGGCCCAGCCATGTGACCAGACATGAACAAGTGTTCTGCCTTTACAAGTAAAATAGCACCACATGTATATTTAATGAGGAAAACATCAACATGTTAAAATGATACTGGTCTACTACAAAGTGTAATGTTTGACATGCAAATGTGTAGTTTGATGTGAGATGGTTCACTGTAGAGAAACTTATTGAACTGAATGATTTACAGTGGTTGTAATGGGAACCGACATGGGTCACCATGTCTACAATATACTATCCTAAACAAGCAGTGAACCTACATGTGGCTTCTGAGTTTTCTTTAGCCTTGTGTTGTTGGCTACAGATGTGATCACCTGATATATAAATAATATGTGGGCTTAGAACCAAAGACTTTACAAGAGGAGCAAAACATCCCAAAATGACCATAGTTTAATCTGGCTTTGTGTACTGATTTCAATCTTCAATAACAAATTTTTCAAAAATAATATTTTATCATTATGACTTACTTTAGAATTAAATGAGGTTTTTGCCCTCTCCTGTAAAGTTGCCACTGCAGGCATACTTGCTTTCTAAAATGCCCCTTTGGTTCTAAACTCTCAAAATATTAAGCTGTACTGAATCTGAGCTGAATTAAAATTTTGTAGCTAGCATAGCATAAATTGCTAACTGCTAGGTAGCTGTAGTCTGAGCTTAGTGCATGTTTCCCTGATGACCAGGCATGACTATATACTGATAACTATATATCTTTCTGTGTCATGTCTTTGTTTCTTGCACGAAATTATGGAGAGTAGTATCAATAAGAGTATTGTATCAGTATAGATAAGTATCAGTATATAAAAGCATTTATGATAAAATATGCATCCATATCCGTGATGGAGCTTTTAGAGAAGTTACACTCTTCAGGCTGGTCACCATCACTGTAAACAACTTTAAAATGGAGCATTTCCCATCCACTCTGATTGTCTTTCTTTATATCCTAATGATCTAATTATGCATACATTCTGAGAATTAAATGAGTTCCTCTTGATGGTATGACAGCTGAATTAACAGGGTGGTTTCAGTAGCTTGTAAACCATAGCTAGATGTTTTTCATCACATCCTTGTTTACTAAGCCCTTACCGGGATCAAATCCCCTCTTCCCTCTTCAGAAAATTTGTACAGTACCTTCCTGGGCCTGATTGATAAGATCGATGCCACCTGATCGTGGATATTAGATGTCTAATGCATTGGGGCCAATGGAAGATGCTATGACAGCTAGCGCATTAGCGAGACGAGTGGGGGGCTTGCCAAGTGCATCAGTGCATCAAGAGCAGATATCATGTTCATCTGGAAATAGTTGATACTCTCTCCTGAAGGAATCTTAGGCCTTTTGGCAAATGGGCAAATGCTTTCAATCAACTGATGAGGCTGGTGTATAGGGGTCTAGGCTAGCATTTGAAAAATTAATGCATGGCTTGCTCTAAAGTCATTTTTTTGATGGAGATCAACGTCTAAATGACCCCCACGGATCTGGTAGTACACTGTCTGAGAAAGCCCCATGGTTACAACGTTGCTTCAAAACCAAATATCTTACACATGCTAGACGGTCGTATCTGCACATAGAATTACAATTCAGCATTTAAATCTACTCACTATGGATAACTTGAGGGGATGAGGGTCAGCCGGGACTACTGCTAGCATATTCATGCTGGATTGCCCTTACTGTAACTTGAGGTTAAAAGCCTTGCCTAAGGGCATACATGCACCAAGGTGATGAATTTCCATCCTTCAATGTACCAATTTAGTTTTTCTTAACGTAGCACCAGAGACTCAAGCAGCATCCGTCTGGTTACCGAGCTGTGTCCATGACCTCAGGGTTTTCTTGCTTCCAGAACCAAAAGGAGTTAAAAAAAGAAAGTGAGGTTTGAACAAGTCAAATATTCAGTTGCTCGATTGCGTACCTAGAGCTGTTACGATTATTCGTTGAATCTAGAATTTTTTAGAAATGCGAATAAACGTAGTTTCTAGATGAATCGGCAGTTTATGATCATTTTATAATGATAATGATCATTTTTATTACAGTAAGAAAGAGAGCCTGTATATGTATATGCATTTTGGGTTTCTTTTAGGAATGTCAAACGATTAATATAACACTTGTCTTGTTTGCTCATATTGCAAAGACTTTACTTAAAGACTCCATTTAAAGAGTGGTACATTACATTATAGCCATATAATCAGACCAAAAAGCTTCATCAGTACGTATTTATTACTTTCAGTTAGGGCTGTGACAATAACCACATTATAGTCTGATGAACACACATGTATGTGCATTTTGGGTTTCTCTTAGAAATGTCAAACGATTAAAATAACTCTTGTCTATTTACCCATATGGCACCCTAAAGAAAGCCTTTTTTAAAGGCGCCATTTAAAGAGTGGTGTATTTCACTACAGCTATATAATTAGACCAAAAATCTTCATCAGAATGTATTTATGACTTTCAATTAGGGCTGTGACAATAACCGCATTACCGTGGTCATGTGACACCTACCGCAGTGTGGAGCTCATTACCGTCATCACATGCATTCAATTTTTTTTTTTTAATGTTTTTGCTGGTGAAAGCTGATTTACCATCATTAATCACATTTGGCATCAGTTTGCTACTTTACTAACAGCTCTCTGTTAGTGAGCTGAAGAAGACTAGACTGTAATGTTAGCTGAGATCTGTTTATCAGGCTGTGGTGGTTTCTACTGTGGCTTTCAGTGGTCTCAATGTTGCTTAAACGTGATGATAAAAAGCTGAGTGTCTCTCTGCGAAACGGTGAGAAACTAAACAGAGCTCAGGGTCCCCGAGCGCTGGTATCTCCCTGCTCCAGACTGAGCTTAAAGTGTTTTCATTATACTGATCACTATGATTAAATGTGTTCAATCAGCCCAGAGCTGCACCAATAACCAGCATCTTTAGTTTGTTATATGAAAGGGTCTGTACCTCCATTAAAAACAATAGTTAAAAACAAAGGACTGGGAACGTGATGGTGTTCAGGCTGAGTATTTGATGTACCGTAGGTGGTGCGAGGATGCATGCACCAGAAATGAAGCATTCTTGCCATTCTTTTATTAAGAAATGCTGGAACCCTATCATGGGTTGACATTAGTCAGTTCATTTTATTTTATTTTATTTTTTTGCAGGAAGTCATTCCACTGGCGGACTGGAAATCAAATAGTCAAATAGTCTGAAAAATATAATTAAAAAAAAATATTATTATAGGAATAATTATTATTATTCCTGTGGCTCTGTTACCAATTCAACTAAGACACTATCAGCTCTATCTGTGTTGAGCTGTTAGCAAGCAGCAAGTGGTAGAAGGAGAGGGATTTGTACCTTCTGCTGTGAAACAGATCACACCTCTATCTACACAAAGATAAAAGTAATAGAGGGATAAACTAATATATATGAGTTTGCAGATTGTGACCAACTGAATCCCCCTCCTTCTTCTTAGATGAGGAGGATTCAGCCTCCCTTGCTTTATCTTATGCTAAACGATAATTAGGGATGGCACAGTGGCACAGTGGGTAGCGCTGTCACTTCACAGCAAGAAGAGGTTCAATTCCCGGCTGGGGTGTCTGGGAACCTTTCTGTGTGGAGTTTGCATGTTCTCCCTGTGTCTGTGTGGATTTCCTCCCACAGTCCAAATACATGCAGTCAGGTGAATTGGTGATACTAAATTGCCCCGTGAACGTGTGTGTCTGCCTTGCGATGCATTGGTGGCTTGTCCAGGGTGTTTCCAGCCTTCCACCTATTAAACACTGGGATAGGCTCCAGCATCCTCCATGACCCAGAAGGATTAAGTGGTTTAGAAGATGAGTGAGAGAAAATGTCTTCTCCTTCTCTCTATATGAATGACTCAACAAAAACACAGCAGTTCGTAGTTACAGGTAATTAATCATACACTATTAAAAACATTTGCATACTACATTACATTTCTTCTATTAGATCCCCCTAAATCTTACACTGCACCTTTAAATGCAACAGAAACCCTTTTATAAATGTTGCCCACCTACCAGAACATAAACCCTGTATGTGCAGTTTAACTTGATAGTTCTTTAAGAACAGACAGGACTCGTATTATATGTCTATTTTTATATTTTTTAATATAAAAACAGGTTTAAAAACTGACCGCTGACAATAATCAGTAGAACGCTCAATTATGAATACAATCAATAGTGACAGCACTACCCTTAACATACAATGCCGGATCATATCGTAATAACATTTCGCTGCTGAATTTCAGTCGTCGAAACGATTGAGCAACTGAATATCAAGATTAGCTTTCACATGAAGTCTGACATGAAATATGAGCTGCGAAGGAAATATTCTTGCTTAAAAGCTCAATCTTACTGATGCCTAATGGAATGGAAGCTGCATCCGCAGGCCCAAAAACTCCTACAAACCTCTTAGTTCTGATGACATTCCATTCAAACCTGTGCTCTTTTCTTCCTCTCCATTCACTCAACCATTTTTCACTCTCCCCCCCTCATCATCCCTCTCTCTCTTTCTCATCTCTTCCCTCTGACAGTCTCTCTCTTCCTTTCTCTCTCTGCTCCCTTCTACCTCATTCTAAACCACTCTAATGAAAACAGATCTCTCTATCTCTCTTTAGCAGAGGGGCTGGGGGAGGAAGATGAACCCTAATGGCTTTTTTTCTCCCTTTTTTTTCTCTTCTTCCTCCTCTCCTCTTTTCTGGTGATGGAGTATATGCACTGACCTCTTGATGCGTCAGATACATTTCACCGTGGCGGATTCTGTTTACGTGGGAGCCAAAGCAGCGCAAACAAACCCTCCGAAACGGCACGCCACCTCAAACGACACACCGAAATGACACACCAAAGCAACTTGCTCTTTGTTACTGGGCCTTCGCGAGTGCTAACCGTATGAAAATACTCTAGGGGCCTTTGACGTTCAGGTTTTTTGGTTTGAGCTCTGAACCACAGCGCCTATATAAACGAGAGTGTTGCTAGAATTGTTAAGGTGTGGTGTGTCTATGGTGAGAGAAAACAAGGCCATATGAAGCTACCACAAAGCAAACACGCTGCTTCAAACAGATCAAAAAATGTGTACAACGATGAATAGGAACGCACGCTCTTACCACCTTCATTCAATCCGGGACAGTATGTTATAGCTTTTGTATATAGGTGAATGTATAGGCAGTCTTTTTAGTCCTTTGCAAACACCATATACAGCCTCTGTTTAGCAGCTGTGAAGAATTCTCTCATATGCAATACAGCTTTCAATGCTAACAAACGAGAAGACCATGTGTACAAACCGGAGGGATTCTTATATAGCTTGAGAAGTGGCTGCAAAAAATAAGCCTAATGACTTTTAGGGGCCATATGAAGCTGAATTCATTGGCGCTTGAGCAAATATGAGTCCCTGTAACCTACCTGCTCTGTTCCTGAGCTTCTTCAAGAAATCGTCCCCATATTTCACACAAGGAGCATCAACAGAAACGTTTCAATACAAAGGTAGCCATGCATACATGCACAAAGTAATACAATCGTCTCCATTTTGTGCTGACCTGATTCTGCAATGGCAGGCAGGTGTAGGCCTGCTCCAAAGGCCCAAGCCAGAACATTTGGTTTACAGTGAAAGCAGCAGCATCCTTTGCCACTGAAGCTGTTATATGACAGTAATAAAATAACTTCCGACTTTATTACTTCTGCTAATTCATAGAGAACAGCAGACTACATTATTGCTGAATTACAGTGTAGGGTATGGACTTTTGGCACAGCTCCAGCGTTTCTAGAAAGTAATTAGATGGGACGGTTGTGCCCGCGATTCAGGAGTTTCACTTCCAATGGACAGTCTCTCTTAAGCCTTCGAAGTTAAACGTGGCAAATAAGGAACTGATAGAATGACTTCAGTTAAGACTGAATTCGGCATAGAAGCCATTACAGGAAAACAGTTCTCCAGTTCCTTATCTCATCCATTAACTCCACATAAGTAAACTGTATTACAGAAACATCCTAACTAGACAAAATATACTCATCACCAAGAACAAAGCTGCACAAATTGTTGCACCCAGAAGGAATCAACTGACAACTGATATTGAGACATGCATGATTCAAGTTTCATGCTTGGCTGCGCGTGTGACATAAGCAATGACAGGCCTTATTGCTGCACCTGACTGACCCAACAGCCACGATTACAGGCATTCAGCGAGCAGTGATGCCCTCCATGAGTCATCCCGTTAGTGCCAGCAACACTGGCAGATAGCTCTGATGACTCAGGACTACATGCACGCAGACTGTTATGACGAATGGCAGCACGTCATTTTTAGTGACTAGTCCCGCTTTTGTCTTGGTGGAGATGACCAACAAATCCGCCTGTGGAGACACCGTGGTCAGCGCCAAGATGAACGGTTTGTTGTCACGCGCTACATGTTCAGAAGGCCTGGTGGCACTCCACCTCCACCCCTACCGCAAAATCTGCAGGAACTGTGTGAGAATATTAAAGCTGCATGGGATGGATTATCACAGGACACCATTAGGAACCTCTACAACTCCATGCCGAGACATCTGGCATGTTGCATTAGCCCAACACCATACTGAGAGACACTACTTCTGTATGTGTAGCTCAATAAATATTGGCCATATTAGTCTAAATTTATCATCGTTTATTTTTCCTGGTAACCTTTATCTTCATGCCCAATAGCACTGCAATCAGACACTTCCTTCTGGGTGCCACTATTCTTTTGATGCTTGTGTTTTCACAGCCTGACTCTACTGTATTATACTTAGTTCACTATAGCTAGCATAACGGCATTTTCTTCTAACTTTTAAAAAACTATTGGATATGAACAGTTGCATTCCGAGTGTCCCAAGACTACTGTTAAGCTCTGTAGTTCACAGTGTTTGTGTGTTGACTGATACAGCGGTCCACCAGCTCATGCAGTCTAATTCAAAGACAGAACAGCAATAGCTGGGACAGACTTTCTAGAAAGTAATTAGATGGGACAGCTGTGACAGCAATTCAAGAGTTTCACTTCAAATGGACAGTCTCTCCTAAGCTTTCCGAGTTAAACGTGGCAAATAGGGATCTGGAGGAGTGTACTGTAGTGTGCGCTGATAGAGTGATAGAATGACTGTTTTGATAGTCAGTGACGGGAAGAATAACTGACACTGATGAATTTACCCAGAAGCCTTATATGTCACAGGTGACACTGAGACGTACCAAAGAGAGATCTTTCTTTTTCTGCTGTTCTCTTTTTTCAGTGCCATAACATACAGTGCTAAACAGCAGTCTAGTGACGCATTTGTCTTTTTCTTTAATTTCTTAATATATTATGGAAATCTTTTCATCAACTTTCACCTATCCCCCCTATTTACACGCAGAGATCTCCAATGGTACTCCTGAAAAGCCGCCATCCACAACAAATAACTTCATTAACATTCAGATATGCTGCTTTAAAAAACTCGAACTAAATCAATCTGTTGGAAAAAAAAAAAACATTGTATTGGTAACAGAACGTCAACAGTGACAAAGACTGCAGATACACTGGAAAGTCCAAAATCAAGCATGGACAATGCACAGAAGTAGTGGACAGAGATAGCAAGTGTTCTAAACCTGACACGCTCTGCTAGCCAGTCGGAAACTGAAAATCCAAACAGCCTCAGTTGTGCAGCCTTCATGGCTGGATGATCTGTCCAATCTATCCAAAAGGCAGGATATGCAACAAAGTACTAACCTAAATAAAACACATGTAACAACCTAACACATACTAACCTGCATACAGAACAGAGACTTTTATTTGCCTTTACTTACATTCAATTCATTCATGTTGAGTTTGACTTAATAACCTGAGGCTGTATTACTGAAACTCCTTAAGCCTGAAATCTTATCCTATCTGGTTTGTCATCATGGCAGCTTCAGGTAAGACTGAATTTAGGACAGAAGCTACAGGACAACAGTTCTCCAGTTCATTACCTTATCCATTACCTCCAGATAAGAAAACAGTTTTACAGAAATATCTACAACTAGACACAATACCTTAAATATGGTCTAACACCCATCAGTGTACCAACTCGTATTTTAACAGTCTGTTTCTATTGTAGTAGTGTAGTTCACTATAGCTAGCATAACAGCATTTTCTTCTAACTTTAGAAAAATAACTCTTCTGATGGATATGAATGACTAAATAATACATTTAGCCTGTAAACTAATAAAACAAATATATTCATTGTAATCAGAGTGTCCCAGCACTACTGTTGAGCACTATAGTTCACAGTGTTTGTGTGCTGATCAATACAGTGGTCCACAAGCTCACGCAGTCTAATTCAAAGAGATAACAACAACAGCACATACACTGGGGCAGACTTTCCCAGTGTCTTGTTGTTGGTGTTGTTGTTGTTGTTGTGATTTTAATGTTGAAACATGTAATAATGTTTCCTTCAAAATCCTTTATAATATGCTAGTAAAAATGCTCACATGCAGTAAAACCTTTGAAGGGAAGTCTACAATATAAACCCGTAACCTGCAGAACACAAAGCCATCCAGATGCTAAAAGATAATCAGCATGTCCATCCACTCATACATCCACTCATCATCCCTCAAACCCTCCCTCTCCCGCCAGCCCCTCATACTGTCCCCTGGCACCCTGCGATGGTAACTCACCGAGGGCATTTGGCTGGAGAGCAGGTGGCCGTCCTGTGCCAGCATGTTGGACATCATGAGGGCGGGCAGTTCGGGGTAGGAGTAGGGGTTGATCAGGCCATTGTGGGGGAGGGAGTGACACAGGTAACTGGACTCCGGGTCCATCAGGTGCAGCAAAGGTGGCTCGGGGTGGTTTGGTGGGGTTATGGGGGGGATCTCGTAATCCTCATCACCCCCGCCTCCTCCGTTCCCACTGCCCCCGCCTTGACCAGAGTAGTTCTGCTAGAGAAACAGAAGGAGGGAGACAGTGAGAGAAAGAACTTGTTATTATGAAGTTGTACAACAAAAATGTACCAGTGTGTCAACAGCTCGTTTTGAATCCATCATGGTTATGATGTCACAATCATGTTGTTACTACAAATGGTCTGTATCAGAGTAACTGGATTGGAGGATGTGGGAAAATTATTAAACGTTTTGCTGTTCCGGGCTGTCGGGAAACACTGCGGCCTTTCCAAAGGATCCACAAAGCGGAAGTGCCTAAGGATTTCCGTATCCTTCTTTCAGCACAAAGTTTGTTAAGTACATTTCAGCCCCGACTACTTTTTTTTAAGGCAGCCAGTCTTAGGCCATGTTCAGACTGCCAGCCCATATCCAATTGTTGGCATTTTCAGAGTATATCCAGACTGATTTTTGATACTCTGGACAGCAGGATACAAACCACATTTGGAGGAATTTTACAAATGGGATCCAATGGGATTTCAAAGTGTCTTTTGCATCACTTGCAGCATGACAAACAACAACAAAGTCGAATCCAGAGAGACAGAAATGCTGGGATTTGCTACGTAGTTATTGACGTCTGCATCACTACCACATCAACACATGCAGATAGGCTGGTGATGTCTGGATGCACAAATCCAATCGGACCACTTGCAAATAACAGTGCGGATAGTCGCCTCAAAAGAATCTGACTGGAGAAACAATCTGATCTGGCTGCAGTCTGAACACAGCCTTAGAGGCACAGTAATAAAAGCAGGCTGTTTCATTTTAAGGGATAAATAAAAGAGGGAAACGTAAAAACGAATTATGTTTTGTTTTTTTTTTTTAAATCCAGATATATAAACCTTACAAGTGGACTAAAAACGCACGGCAAGAATAATGCTGAATACCGGTCCAACACAAAAATCATATAGATGTTATCAGTATGGTAATTACCATATGGTAATGGCTGAGTTTCCAAAAAAGTGGTGAAGAACAAAACTCATAAGCAGGAACGCTGAGTATTATTATAGTCTAGCTCACATTTAAGACTACAAGACTACATTTAACACTACGATGCTTTTGGGAAACAGGCCCTGATTAGTAATTAGTCTTTCTGATTTCGCCTCTAAATTGCTCCAAGATGGCTGGAACATGGAATTATGCATAGTCGCAATCAGCATGTGCTACTGTATCATTAGATTACCACTTCCACAGATGAAAGAATGATTTGCTATCATGTTTTTTTTTTCCTCTCTTTTCTTTTCCATACTAATGCACGACTCGGCATTTCCACAGATCAAGCAGGTATGTTCAAATGTGGATTTGACAGAAGAAAAATGTGGCTCTACATTATACAGAAAAGGAAAGACTAAGACAACTAAAAGGACAGAGAGAGAGAGAGATAGAGAGAGAGAGACTAAAAGACAGGGAGAGAAAGAGAAAGAGAAAAAGAGAGAGAAATAGCAGGGCTATTCAAGGGGGAATGAAAAGCAATTTTGTGGGAGGCGATCTGACTGGAGCCCCTTCCATAATGACTGAGTCAAATTAATCATCAGAAATAATATTCCGCTGTCAACCATTCAAGAGCTTTTTTAATAGAATTTTTATGATTCATGTCTGCCCGTATACATCAAACAGTCAGTTCTGCAACATTTCAGAAATCAATTCAATATCATCTTTGTGTTGCCTGTCATCTTCTCTCACCGAACGGCCATTTATCTTGCAAACAAATACTTTTAGCAAATCCATGGCCGTGGAAAAGGACAGAAGCAAGGACCTCCGGTTTCACCTGCCTAGCATACATTACTTAAATAAAAGACCTCTGTTGTTACGATGTCCCAATAATTCACCTTCTCCACAAGGCTGAAAAGCTTCATCTCTTTGGCCTGCAGCGTTAGTGAGCCAGCAACACATCGCAACAGAAAAGTAGCATATAAAAAATTAGGGCAAGAAAACAGTCATACAGCACTGCACACAAGTCCGAGACAATCCTTTCGTTTATCTCATTTCCAGGCAAAGTCAAACTCATTACAGCTCTTTTTTTTACCCTCTTTTTTAGTGCTGGAAAAACATAAAAGAAAATAGGACAGAAGTACTGTATATAACTCCAGAAGCTTGTGTGTCCACCCTTAACTTCAATTTCCACTCCTTCCCGGTTCCTCAAATAAATCTGCAGGGATATTCTTCTACCTCCAAAGTTCAGTCTAAGAGGTTGGTTGCACTTTCTGATTTCCACAAGCCCAAACACATTCAGTGAGGTTGAGGTCTGGTCTCTGGGGAGGTGCGAAATACAGGAGGTCCTGGGGATTTCGGACTTCAGAAATGACCTCTTTGATCCCCTGAACATCTCAAAATTCTGGGGGTTTATGAAAATTAAATTACTATGACATTATGCTACCCATTGCCTCGAAATAGTTAATCAAATACAAATGCAGAAAAAGGTCACCATTTAGCCAGCTTCACCAAGGTGCGAAGGTGGTGTCCGCAACCATCTAAAAACATCTTGGACGCCCTGGATGTCTCAAAATCAACATTCTTGGGGGTCCCTGAAAATGAACTTTTTCTGAAAAGGTCATTGTTTAGCTGCTTCACTCACAGTCGGCGAGCTTCTGTCTTTGGTATTCTTAACTAACTACAGAGACAGCACTGGTCCTCCTCAGGGTGGTGCTGTAGTAAACTGGTCGAAATAGATAGTCTTTCATAGCCTAGTAGCTGTAAATATGATCAGGATACCTCTAAAAAAACATAGCATTTTTTTAAACCTGAAAATTTGGTATAAAGAGTAAACGTTCCAAATCAAAGACAAAACAGGAGGCGTGTTATTCCAAAGGAACAATGTTAGACCTCATATACTGCTGCCATTGATTCTAGCATTAGCACTGCTATGGTGAGTGAGAGTGCAGCCAATATAGGACCCCCACTCCGAGTACCAGGGGATATTTCACACACTGTCTGATAACACCAGCAGTTTCTTTATTTGATGCGCCTATCTCCTTTTCTCAGTGAGGAGCATCTTGATAGCTACACATTCTTTCAGACCCATAGACAAATGACATGAGAGTTGTCCAGAGGGTGGACAGAAACACCTGTGGACTGTTTCAGATCTGAAGCAAGAATGAAGCTTGATTTTCCCTTTTTCTCTCAAAGATGCGCACTTTAATTACTGTTCATCTGGAACAGTTTGGTGGTTTACCAGGCCTTGCACGGTTGTCGGTTGAGTGTAATTGTTTCCCTGTATCTTAATTATTTATTTTTTTTCCCCCACTTATTTTCATGCAAGTGAATTACCTCCTGTGTAATCTCATCGGGAACATCTCTTGAAAAACTTCTAAAACTGAACCCATAACCTGCATAATGGAACTCCGGGAAAGGTGCGTGTATTTTTAGAGCGATTGTGTTGCCCATTGATTGGCCACTTTTGCTTAAGAATACCAGCGTTTCCCTGGCCAAAGTTTACAGCAAGTGAAAAGAAAAACGCTGCTGCCTGCAATGTGATTTGCTCGTTGACTGCATTGTCCTGCCAGGCTTTGGATATTAATTTTCTAAATGGTCCCTTTGAAGACAGATGTCTTTGTAAAGCTTCGGGGCCTCCCTGTTATTGTTTGGTCTAATGGACGTGAAAACGAACATTTCCTGAGATTCAATTTCCCTCATAATTGTTGGAAGGAAACTAAATTGTCTGTTGTAAACATCGAGGGGCATTGTGTGAAGAGAGTCCCTCGCCGCGTCCTCGGGAGAGTTCTCACATCGCTACGATCTCTGACAACCAGACTGTGGATTACCAGAAAGGCGCAAACTGTGTTAACCTCCCTCCACAGCCAGAACCGAGTCATATTTTGCAAACTTGTTAACAGGACAACACAGTCAGTATTCCGGCCATGTATTAACAGGCGTGTTAGTGAAGGAAACCATGTCTAAAAGACTTCGGCTGAGCCAAAATCAAGACCAGAAACATCACGCAGAACACTGCAAACTTTTAAGCAACCACAGAATGCACTTAGATATACATGTTCCTGAATGGTTCTCAGCCTGAAAGTACAGTTTTAAGTCAAGGCCATGCACTGAGAGACAATTATTCAATGGAATTGCTTTGAAGAACCTTTTGGACACCTTTTGCATGAAATCACATGCAAAAGAAACAAAACTACAATTGTACTTATTTAACTCATTAAACATTGCTGATCTGATTTCATAACTGTGACGGACTGATGGTCTGTCCAGGGTGTGTCCTGCACATATCTCTCCGCTATAAGTGGATTTCATGAAGATACAATGTAGAGCCAAAATCTCTCAAAACTGAGAGTCACTAAAACAATGAGCATATTTATAACAATTTCACGTGCTAACTTTCTGTAAGGGAAGTTTTAGTGGCATTCAACTCTTCAGACGTCTGGTTCCCATCACCATCACTGTGACTTGGTAAGCTTCTCAAGAATAAACCACTCGGAATGACTTTGTTTACATCTTAACCATTTCATTACGTAATAATTTGGGGAATAACTGTCAAATTACCCTTTAAAGGACCAGCTTTATGATATATCAAATTTACACAACCTGTAATGGTTCTCAGCCTAAACGTACAGCTCTAAGTCTTTAGTTCTTCAAATGTCAAAAAAGGTTGTTGAGACCCAAAGGGTGAAGCAGCTTAGAAGATGAATGAATAAATGAATGAATGATTTCAAAACACAAAACATACACAATCACATTCATAATCAAATTCATGGATATGCTTCAGGCTTTCGGCTTGTACTTTTCATACACTTTGACAAAGAAGCCCAGAACTAACTGTTAAGAATGCACAACAGCACTTTTGCTCTTATGCAGCCAGAGTTGTCCAAACAGGAGCCAGTCCGCTGTCAAGACTCTACACTGCTACACTTCTGCCTGAGACAGAAAGAAAACTGGGCTGAACCAGAAGAAAACATAACAATAAGTAACAAGATTGTTGTTCCAGGCTTCTATGTATTATATCCCAGTTGCTCATGCATAAAACAAAAAAAGGTCTATACATCACAAACTTTATTTCTTTGACCAGGGCAATGAAATGAAATAAAAAAAATGATATATTTCAAATGTTATTTAGTAATGTGTAAGATATTAAAGTGCTTAAAACATATATTGTAATGTAATATATATTTTGCTAGAACATAAATTGTGACACATTTCTTAATAACAGCTTTTAAACTTCAGTGAATCCTCAAAACTTTATAAAACCTACAAACAAGAGTTTTCTAGCAGTGCTCGCGCGTGAAATGAGGTGCCCACGGTTTGTGTTGACCCTCAAATGGCATGTCTAAGTATGCTTTATAGGCCTCACACATCTTAGCAGACAATTTCACAGAGTGCTTTTACATTCTTGTCTTGATAAATCAGCCACAGACGGAGCAGAATGCAGCAGATGCTGCAGCCCTCAAAATTAAATGTAACTCTGTATCCACTATCCACTTACTCAGCAGGAACATCAACTGAAATGTTTTAACACACCTGTATTTATACTGCTATGTATACTACTAGACAGTCCCAGACAGTTCTAGAAAGTTCTAGAAAATTCCAGACAGGTCTACAAACTTCTTGAGAGTCCTCACAGTTCCAGAAGCTACTTAAAATCTACTCAGCACTGAATTTATCCCAAATGTTCTTTTCAAAACATCATTGTCCTGACCACAAAAGCAAAGTGTATGGGGACCAGTAGCCATACTCTGTACGTTTTAGGCCTAAGGAATTGAGAAAACACACTTAGTACCCGAGAACAAGAAAAACGTGTAATGTAGAGCTATCACAGTCCAAATGTTAACAAGTAAGAACACCACAAACAATGTAATGATGTAATCGGTTCTAAACACAGTGCTTATCTATTATTACCATCATATTCCTTAACAGCTATTGGCACCAGTGAAGGACAATCTACTGAGGACAGAGTTCACTGAATGAACAATCTGTTCTTAAATTTATATTCATCAAATAAGTGCACTGGACCTATGAAGCTAATGTCACTGGCAAGACACAGGGCTACCCGGATAGTATGCAAGTTTTTTTGAAACACATCAATTAACTCTACCTTATCCAACCCTGGCACTAACCCTAACCCTAACCTTAACCTCAATACAATACCTAAACTTAAAATACTCACCCTGGTCCTAATCTTAACCCTGACCCTGTTCCACTGCTGAGGATCTACTGCGTTTTACTCCATAGTTTAGATACTCTGTATATACTCTGTACAGGGCTCACAAAATAAACTAGATTTTATTACATGATTAACATCAGAATTTTTATTTTATGGATATAAAGCAAAGTCACAAAACACATAATCACATTTTTTTGAGATGAGTTAAGAACTGGCAAGGGCATGGTGATTTAGATGTGCAGTTTACACAGTGCTAACTGGGGAGGTATAAGCTTTCATTAACTGTTAGGCACATTAGCCTCCAGCGCAGAAGTGAAAGAAAAACTGTGTACACACATTGTATAAATTTAATATATCAGAAAGCTATTCATTTAAGGAGGGAATTGGCAGTTTTGTCTTTCCAAAGTATTTCTTAATGAAACAGTAAAGATGTAAACAAATTCAAGCAGAGTGGAAGTGATGGAGCCAGACGTCTGAAGAGCTTATTACCTCTAAAAGTTCCCTCACAGGACGCTAGTACATGCAATAGGACTAGTATCCTTATTGTTTTTAGCACCTCTAGGTTTTGGCCCTTAAACGTTATGACAGAGAGACATGTGCTGGGAATAGTCCCTCAAAGATTTTCAGATTTACCAATTTACGACTTTAACATTCCATATAAACACTTAGGAGACCCAGATAGTGATCTTGGATAGGAAGAAAAGTTTGTGTTGTGACCCCTGGTGTCTATAACCAGCAGTGTGAAGTAATCAGGGTTTACAAGTATCCCTGCAATGAACCATTTCACATTAAACCACTCACAGAAATCTCAAGAATTTTAGTGGGCTTGCCCTTCAAACATCCATGCATCTGAAGTTTTAAACAAACTGGCATTAAATGCATGCCTGCTGTCTACCTAATGTGCAGTGCAGTTCATTTTGGACGAGTTTTCTCTGGTTGGGATCTGAGAAGTGCTCGTACGCATTACACAGTATAAATAAACCCTCTCTATTGGCAGAGCTGGAATGGAGATCCTCCCTTTCACAGCCTGTAACTGCTTCAACCCTTCTCCGAACTGTCATGGCCGACAAGGCTGACTCATCATTTAAGTAAGTAAAAGGCCGTATTCATCGAGCGCTTGCGCATCTGACCGACTTTCAGAGAGACATGGACAATGAGAGCTTCCCTGAAATGTTTTGGGTGCAGCCAGAGAGAGAGGGAGGGAGAGAGAGAGAGAGAGAGAGAGAGAATTTGTCAAAAGTAGCATTAGGCTCGAGCTCACACGGACGCCCTTGACGATGAAATGTAAATCTCAAGGACATGCCCAGCTGAACGGTTAGGAAAAAATACATAATTCATACGCCTCACTTCAGAATGCGATTGTGTGTATTACAGATTTAATGCATGTACGCACCCCCACCGCTCTTCTCAAAGCTAAAAGTCTAAACAAGAAAAGTGCTTTTTAATAGGACGAGTTGCTTTTTTCCCCTTCTTTTTCTTTCCGTGGGAAGACGCGTTGACTTTGGCATTTGTTTGCTTCTTCTTTTTTTTTCTCCTATCCATCCCCATCCATCCATCCCTCCCTCCAATTTTCAAGGATATTAGAGCTCAATTTGGATGCAAGATGGTGCCTGCATTGAGTTTGAGGGTTTCAATTTAGAACCTTCATTAACTGGAGCACAGGAGCCACTCAGAAATGAATGCTATCAAATTCCTCAGAATATTTACAATGTGCGCGCTGGAAACGTTTTGCTGCTGCTTTATTAAAGGGGCCCTGTGGAAAAGGAACCAACACCTTTTGTTTTATACACACAGATGAGCAGACAGTTTGTGAAAGGACAGCGAGGGAGAGAGGGGGAAAGAGAGAGAAAAAAAAGGAAGGGAGGGGGAGGAGTGAGCAAAAAAATGTAAAAATCTGTCCACTTTGGGAACCTTTCCAAGCATCTCTGGCATAAATCTAATCCATTGTACGCTCGCGGACTGATTAGAACTCCAACCATATGACCATATGAGCTTCAGTCTTAACACAACAGATGCCGTTCGGCCATAAAGCTATTTCCATCCAGTTTATTACACTGAGAACTTTATTACACAAATGGATTTAAAAAAAAGGCATAACTTGGTACTCTACTCCTCTACTCTACTCTGCTCTGGCTCTCATATAAATAACTGCTGTTATTTTACTCAATAATAAGTGTAGATAAAAACACTACAAGGTTTTTTAAAGATGCTTTATTTAATTTTTCAGTTTATATGTACCTTTTTGTGTTTACTTAATAATTCATATTTGGGGAAAAGCAAGAAGTTGCTAAATGATAAATAGCACACATAATTACAAGTCATAATTAGAGATGGCATGATAACCACAAGACTGAAACCAAGTGTATGTAGCTATACTTAGTTTTAAAATGAGCTATTTTTGAAACAAGCACTTCACTTTAAAGGTACTACACAATGGAAAACTGCTGTAGTTGTCATAGTTGAACAAGGAAAGTTTGGTACATAGAACGGACACACTGTCAACATTGAACACTGCTGTTCTTCCTTCAAATACAAACGCAAGCCAGAAATGATTTGTTCTAAAACCGTTCTGAAAAAAAGCAATGCAACATTCCATTAGTGTTTTCAGCGGGAAGTTTTTTTTTGTTTCCCGGTATGTTCTTTGTAAAGGTAGAAGAATGTTCTCTTAAAACAAACTGCCATCTCAGGTCTCAGTAACAGCCATAAAACATTTTTGTTTGTTATCATGTAACATAATCTGTGGTTCTGACATCATCCTCAAAATATCCTCTGAATGTTGCAGTTAGAACATTATGTCTTAGTTAACATGTAAACCTTATAGGAACATTATCTGAAACTGATCTTCAAAACGTTCTTTGAACATTCGATTAAAACATTTTTGGTGAAACTTTATCCGAACTTATAGGTAACATTAGCCAAAGTTGTGGGCTAACTGCTAGCTGAGATCCCACATTTGTAAAGGAACACAGTAAAAAGAGCCGATTCCAAAATCCTAAACTTTTACACAACAGTCCTGACTCATTAATATTTACACCCCTACATTTATGTACACCAATAACAGCAACAGAGCAGCAGCAGCAAAACTGGTAGACTATGTGGAGAAATCTATCATTCCAGGCTGTCATAGGGATGTTGGCACTTTACATACCCTTCCCAAGGAGCTGAACTGTCTTCGGACAAGGGTGATGCCCAGCTTAAAGGAGGCTGAAGCTGGCATCCAGTATCTTAATTGAATGTTCTGTTCCACCTTGAATGCTACAGCTTGTACAAGCCAGAATGAAACCTCCGGCACCATTTAAGGTGGAACAGGAAATTTGCCCAAACAGGGCCAACAGGTTCTTTCATTCTAGGGCCAAATCATAGAGTGTATAACCACAAATGCAAATGTGAAAGCACATCTGGGCACATCTACATACCTTCTATGCAGACTTCAGTCAACAACTGCACGCTATGGCTAACTCCATGATTTGATCAGTGACACGTAAACAAAGTCATTAAGAGTGGTTTGAAAATGGTGTATCGTAGAGAAACTCGTCACAGTTGCGGCAATAGGAACCAGCAAACATCAGCATTTTATTTACTACCCTAAACCACCACTGAACCTACATGTGTCTACTGTTGATGCTGATGATGATAAAATAGTGGCTAATCCAAAAAGCACAGGGTTCATAAACATTTCTTGTAAAAACTTCAGAGGTATGAATCTCTTTAGGGCGTCTGGTTCCTATCACCACCATCTGTGAACAATTCTGACTCGATAAGTTTCTCTAGAACAGAGCATTTCACATCAAACCACTCTGAATGCCTTTGTTTGCCTCTTAACCATTTAATTATGCAGAAATAAGGAGCAATAAGGAATTCCATCTTTAAGATGAACACATACAGGGGACTATTATGTGTAACCAATCAAACACTCTACAGGAACAAGTACACAGCTAACCACATCACATCATATTGCGTGAGTGTGGCTAATGTCAGGACACATTTGAAAACATTACTCAGCAAGAGATTTCCTAATGAATCAAATATGAGATGTTTAGATGCAAATTTTATTATAGCTTTGGCTTTCTCAGTCATTATAGAACCATCTACAGCTCTGTTCACAATGCAAGACAAACGTTCTTCATTTTTAGTGCAAATTAGTTGAAGGCTATGAAGTTACGGAGTGGTAACATCCTATTAGGATCACTTCATGCAACAACGCTGGATTATATAAAGTGTTTCGACTTCGGACGTGTAGTGTACTAACATCCAACCTGGAATTAGGCGGTTCATATATGCTTATAAAAGCATAATGTGTTTTTTTGGGTGTGTGTGTGTGTGTGTGTGTGAGAGTGTGTGTGTGTGTGTGTGTGTGTGTGTATGTGTGTTACATATGACCTTATAGAACAGATAGAGAAGGATAAACATGACATTCACATTCATATCTGTTTAAATCTAAAATAACCACAGCCTGCGGCGGAGCCTTATTTTTTCATGTTAGTTAAAATAATATCTCTGAATCAGTGATGCCGTATGCGTCTCTAAAGTATTCCTTTAGTCTAGCACAAACCTGCATGTCTTTAACGTTAATGAAATTTTCAGCAGTCTGGTTCTCGGGGTTTATGAGGTGTGTCAATAAGACAGACCAGGTGTGTGTGTGTGTGTGTGTGTGTGTGAACATGGTGACAGATTCCTCTTCTTTCTCTAATATGCACTTATCTGCCTATAGAAGTCAAGTGACACGTGTGATTTATGTCTGTACAGCCTAACCTTGCACACACATACACACACACACGCGTGCACACAGACACAAAGCCCACCACTTATCTCTGATTCCCAGTGTCTGTGTGTTTGTCTGTGTGTTTGTGTGTGTGCGTGCGTGTGTGTGTGTGCCGTTATCGAAGCAGACGTTTGGGGGCGTCATCTGTTTTTATTTGGTTGGCGGTCGGCACCCGTCATAAATTACCCTAGGACCAGACGTACACTTCTGTGTCTGTGTTTGTGTGTTTGTATCAGTTTCTGGTGCATATCATATTTCTGTCTGTACGTTATGTACGAAATTGGCCCAGCCGTGTGCATGCAGAAATGCACACTCCTCCTCGCCCCTAAGTATATACATTTAAATGAGGTTTACACAAAACATACATTGCACAAACACAGGTGGAGACCAGGGATGCAGTTTGGTCAGGCAGTCATATGTGTTTGGTGGAGGGCAACACTGGCTGTGTTTGCATGCAGAGATATTCACCTACCCAATTTAATTTGATCAGATTATTAAGACTGAGGTGTCTTTAGGTGTGAGGTGTCTTGAGGTGTCTTTAAGCAGCACATAACAGTCATCTCCTCATGCCATAGGTGAAGGACGAAATGCTGTAGGTGTGCCCTTGACCATGTTCAAGTGTTGACAGTGACCTTTGATTGACTTTTAGCATTGAACTATTTATGTACAGATCTCTTATGATTTAACTAAACAAGGCATGCAGTTAAGACAACACCAGAATGCTAGCAGGCTAAAGTCAAGCTAACACAGATCAC
Source organism: Semaprochilodus insignis (assembly GCA_034552555.1). NCBI lineage: Eukaryota > Metazoa > Chordata > Actinopteri > Characiformes > Prochilodontidae > Semaprochilodus > Semaprochilodus insignis. Next base: position 34,612,822 of record CM067476.1, on the reverse strand, counting down.
TTTTGCAATCACGACAGTCTTTGATGTTGTAGCTGATGGTAAATGCCGAATATGGCTGATCCTTCCTAAGACCAAATCATTCAATGATTCTAGTGGTTTGTATGCTTTTAGCTCCTCCAGTGTCTTTGCTGATGATAAACATGACGTACTGAACTGGTGAAGATCAACTTCTCATGACCAACCTGATGTCTTCTCGACATCTTCATTCAGAAGCCATAGCCATCATTGCCTGCTCACGCACATTATGCTGATGGAATGTGAATAATATGGCCACATATCTAAAGATGGAAACATTGCACAAGTATCATAACTACATCCCCAAAACTTCAACCTGCTCATACCGCATCCAGATCTTCATGCCTGGACCAGTCAAATGTAGACTAAAGTTTTCTAAAGCCGTTTTCTGCCTCTTGTCATGCTGTAACACTACAGAGTACATTGAGATTCCTGTTTCGATTTACATGTAACTGGTTAACTTAAATTCCCTAACTGAGGATAAGATATTAAAAATGCTTGTATGAAACTAAATGTTTAATATAAGTGTTATATTAAACATCCAGCAAAGTTTAAGTGAAAAATATAAGAGACATATAATATAAACGAAAAACAGAATAGAAACATGATACAACACAACACAGAAACGCTGATCAGACCGAGATGAGAACTGTGTGGGCACGGCTACAGAGCAGCTTGAATGACAGCTCTCTGCCCAGCACTCCTAGTCTGCTCCATCACTCATACAGCACTGGAATCATTATCCTGCTTTTAAGTGATGGTACCTAGACGAACAGCGGCACAGGCAAACAGATGTGCAGACGAACAGATGGACGACCAATCAAACAGACGGATGGACGAACAAACAGACGGATCGAGCAATGCCTTAATGCAGGAACAATCAAAGGAACAATATTAGTGTATGGGTAAACGTATAAAGGTGGTCTAGCTTGCTAGCTCTCTGACTCTGAAACTGTTCTAGGTGGGCGGGGCCAGCGACATCAGCCTTGTGATTGGTCAGGGGAATGCTTACAGAAGCGTTATCCAAGATTAGGGCCACCCAGTTCACATGGAGAGAAGCGAAATATAGTGAAATATGTTGGACAGGTCTGACCAATGTAAAAGAAGACGTGGATGGAGTTTGAGAGAGATTATTGGGATCTATTTAGGGAAAACATATTGGATGACTATTGACTTCTAGTGTTAGTTACCCATGTTAGCTTCATAACTCCAGCACTGAACCAAAGAAGTAAAATTTGGGTGCCAAACATGTCTTTCATCAATAAACTTTCATGGTCTCAAGCTTCAGTTACTTACAGTAAGTAAGCCTGGAGAATATAGTCCCGTATACAGCTTTGGTGAACTGAACGTTTATTTGAGGGGCATCATGAGCACATACTGCGGTTACACTGAGGTACTTTTTTCATTGTGTCTGCGCTCGTACCAACATCTTACCCAGAGAGAGAGAGAGAGAGAGAGAGAGAAAGAGAGACAGAGACTCACACACACGGCATGCCCACACAAATATTTACCTATTCTCTGCTGACCACTGAAAAGGTGGAATGGGTTCAAATCTTCAGCAGCGAGAAACTATTAATTAATCAAGCTGCTAAATTCAACTAAATACCAGCAGTTACTGTACAGGCTGATTATTATTAAGCCAGGGATATAGCTGTGAATATGGAGCCTACACACCATCTGCTGATACCCATATTTTTCTTAGAGCTTCAATGTGTTTGTTGTTTGTGTGGGGCATGTGTCGCCGTGTGCATGTGTGTGTATGTGCTCTGTTCTCTGATATAATATCTGCTGTTTCTGGCATACAAAGCAAGTCCACTGACACCAGAGTCGCATTACTGCAATACAATACTCTCTCTCTCTCCCTACTCCCTTTCTCTCTCCCTTTTCCTTTTTTCTTTCTGCCTCTCCCTCTCTCTCACCCCCTTTCTGTCCTCTCTTTCTCCCTCTCCCACTTTTTCTGTCTTTCTCTCTTTTTCTTCACTCCTACTCCTCTTTCTCTCTGTCTTTCTCCCTTTTTTCTTGTTCTCCTCTTTCTCTCCCTGCACCTCCCTCTCTCATGCTTTCTCTCCTGTTTTCCCTCTCTCACACTCTCTCTTTTGTTTTTCTGTCTCCTCTCTCCCTCTCATTGTCTTTTTCTCTTTTTTTCTCTTTTTAATTCTCTCACTCTCTTTCTCTCCTGTCTTTCTCCCTCTTTTTCCACTCATCTCCACTCACTTTCTCTCTGTCTCTCCTTCTTCTCTTTCTCTCCCCCTCCCCCTCTAATTCCCTCTCTCAATCTCGCCTCCATTTCCTCCATCTCTGTCCTCTTTCTGCCTCTCCTCTCATGTTTTCTGCACCTCACTTTTCCTCTCTCACTCTCTCCTCTTCTTTCTTTCTCTCTTTCTCTCACTCAACCACTTTCTCTCCCTCTCCCTGATGTCTTGCTCTCCCCCCTCTCCCCTTTCCCTCACCATCTCTCACCTTTCTTTGCCTCTCCCTTTCCTTCTCTCTCTTTCTCTCCCTCTCTTTCTCCCTACCTCACCCTCTCTCTCTCTCTCACTCACTTTTCACATTGTGTGAACATTTCATGATGAATGGATTGACAGAAATGGCCCAAAATGACTCCTTATAACAATATGCGTATAAGTGATGATTATTATTTTTTCCCATCCTAAAAGTCAGACATTTGAAACTTGGAAATGTATGTCATGCCAGTCATCCACGTTTTTTTATATCCCTCCAAAAAACTGCCTCCCCTTTTCACTCTCAAGGTCTAGAGGTCACCTTCCTCCGACTGGCCCCAGACACGTGGCAACTTATTTGTCACAGCTCATAAAGCATGTGTGAGGTCACGGGGTGACTGTGATTTGATAGGCTGACATTCGTTCAAAGCGTTCGGTAATCACTCTGCTCTGACTTCAGGCTTTCTATTCCCTGCTCCGTGCTCACACACTAGAGGAACCCATGTCTGCTCCATATTATTCATTCTTATGATGTTATAGTATGAGTTGAGCATATGGACACTATCACATATTTTGCGGACAAAAAGCTAGTTCTGTCCTCACTCACTATAGGCTTGGACCAATGGTGTGATGACCCAATCACAAGGTAAACAATATGATCTAAAAACAAACACAGAAGAGGAATTGTGTGTAATATCTGTAGAACTTTACTGCCAACACTGCTAATTTCCATTGTGTAGGTCTGCTGACCAGTTCCTCAGTCCAAACACTGTGAATGAATGGTCGATGTGTGTAAGCTGTAGCAGTCACACTGCCACATCCCTCATATCAGAGGTAGTCAATGTGGGCGGGAGCGGGATGGAGTGGTATTGGAAAGAGAACAGACATCCCGCTTCGCGCTCTGTGCAAAATCATACTGCTCCGCTCCACACTCCGTTCCCACTCTCCACCACTCACATACACTGTGTTTGAGCTTACTTAACAACTACATATGGATGAAATTACTTAAGCATGCTGTTTACAAAGTGCTAATTGGTGGGCGATTAGCTTCTAGCTACATTAGCCTTGTAGCTCCAGTACAGTAGATCTACATCTTGGCTGACTGCTACACATTTTTATTGATTATCCCTTTAAGAAGCATTAAAACTTCCTTCCTGACACTACTGCTACCCACCAGAGTATACATTCTTATAATACTTATAATACTTATAATACATATAATACATTCTTACGTATACATATAATCATATAATCCATCCCCTGCAGCTTGAATATTCTCACACAGTTCCTGCAGGTTTTGCTGTAGGGGTGGAGGTGGAGTGACACCAGGCCTTCTAGACGTGTGACGACAAACTGTTCACCTTGGCGCTGACCACGGTGCCTCCACACACGGATTTGTTGGTCATCTGTACTAAGACAAAATCAGGGCTTGTCACTGAAGATGACTTGCTGCCATACTGAGTCACTCCATGACTCATGACACCATTGCAGTCTTTGGCGAAGTTGACGTGGTGTTAAGGGCAGTCGTCTTTACGGTATTTGTGCGTGTAGTCCTGCTGTCTTCGTGCACTGTGCAGCTGTCTGCTGCTTCTGCACACACAGATGACTCATGAAGGGCATCACTGAATGTCTGCAATTGTAGCTGTTGGCCCACTTCACGTATGACAGACAATATGTGTTGGTCTCAAAGATCCTTCATGTCGCTGGTGCAAGCCTTTTCTATCCACTGCTGCCAACAGCATGCTATGGTAGTATCCACACGACCGGTATGGTGTGCAATACGTCGATAAGATCCTCCCATTTCCTGGAACCCTACAATGCGACCCCTTTCCAACTCTTCCAACTGCTCTAATTGCTTTCAAACTCTTCTCTGAGACGTATTTCACTTGCAAAGGATGATACCAACACAACAGCATGAGTCAGAACAGAAAGCACGAGCAACAGGACGATCTTATATAGTCAGTTAGGTACAGTGATAAGGCCTGTCCTTGCTTATGTCACAAGTATAATCGAGTGTGAAACTTGAATCATTCATATGTCTCACAATGTCAAACCTACCCACCAATTTCATTCCTGTTGGCTGATTCCTTCTGGGTGCACCTTTATTTGTTAATGATGAGTGTACAGTTACTGCTCTAGCAGAGAGTGTTGCACGCATGTATATACATACATAAAGCTTCAAGATGATGCTTGCGTTTCACACATTACCAAAGAGTAAATCAGAAAAAAAAGATTCAACAATCAAGGAAGAGTAAACCCAGGAACACATGAGCAAAGAAGAGCAAAGAAGGAACAATGTGGCTCTTTCTTTCTGTGCTCTTCTATTTGACATGAGTGTTAGTTGAGCTGTGTGGCTCCAGCACTAACAGGTCATTATAACTGCACAGTGGACTGGAAGAGAAACGCTACTCACACGTTACAGAGAGAACGGACAGACAACCAAAACGAAGGAGAGGAGAATGGGACTAATGAAAAGAAAAGGGGACAAAGAGAAAAGGGGAGGGAGGGGGGAAGAGAGAGAGAGAGAGAGAGGGAGAGACAGCATGAGAGAGACAGAGATGTTTAACAGATGTTTAGCTGAAATAAATAAAGGATGATTGAATTGCAGATTTGATGAGTTTATATTTATTCTCTAAGGACAATAACGCTCCAGAGAAAACTCAATATAATCTGTCAGCGATGCCAAGACTGGATAATGAATAACTAAATTATCTTTCATAATAATCAACAAATCAATCAGGAGAATAACTGTCTTTTGTTCATAGATGAAATGTGTGTGTGTGCGAGAGAGAGAGAAAGACAGAGAGAGAGAGAGAGAGAGAGAGAGAGAGAGAGAAGGATGGTTCAGTTGTTCACTCTGATTTCTCCATCTCAACAGAGAGGCCTATAATCTAACTTATTGCCTGACATGAAGCATTTAGTATCTCAGGATGACACACACACACACACACACACACACACACACATACACAACACACAAAGCTCAGGCACTCTGAGAACACACTGTAAAGACAACACTCACGCATCCAGCACCACATTCAGAATTCAGCATTAATACCCCCCCAACCTTTAAAGTATCCTACATTTCCCTGTATCCTATTTTCCCCTACAATATTCATATATAACATTAGTTTATGTACCATAAACAACCATAATTATTTTCTACCTGGCCATGAAAATGTGCAGCCTTTAATTGATATATGTAATCAGTTGACTGTCATGTGTCATGCCTCTTGCGGGCTGTAACACTCCTTATGACTTCAGCGTAAATGGGTGGAGCTAAACTGCTGTAAGCCGAGTAGGTGAATACATAAAGATGTGTTTGGACTGAAAATTCAAAACGAGCTGCTTTTGCAGGTTCGTTTCCATATACAGAATGTATGCACTGATGAGTAAACGGAGTGTACACGTACATGCAGCATCAAAGTGATTTATGTCAAGAAAGCGAGGACTAGTTTTTGCCACTACATGGGCCTTTAATACCAAGAGGAACTGTCCTCTGTTACTATACTTGTTATGTTTTATTTTGTACTTTACTCAAGCAGTATTGATACTGAAAACTGGTACCTTTACTCCTTTAAGAGGTATTCAGTGATAGAAACGTGCTAGAACACAGAAAGCTCCAGTTCTAATCCCTAAACCTGATAAAACGATATAACTGGGACGTGCACATGACATGAATTCTCTGGAGGCCGATTTAAGCAAACAGTTTTTTGTTTTGCAGCATGTTCACTCCTACATACTAAATGTCACAATACATTAATTATTTGCTTGTTTTCTGAGAAACATATAGGTGTCTGTGTCTGGTATACTGGATGTTTGGTGCAAAAATAACATTTTTTATTACCAACAAAGCAAGACACAAATCAAGCACTGAACATTTCATCTGTTTAGAACTCCTCCTCTGTTATGCACAGTTGCATGAAAATGTATCTGAAGTTTTGGAATGACCTGGATTCTACCTGAACAGTTCCTAAAATATTAAAACATTTTTATCATAGTTTTTACATAATAATAATAATAATAATAACAAACTAAGAGCTTTCTAACACAAAGCATGTACAACTCATCATCAAAAGAACAATTGCACCCAGAAGGAAGTGTCGGATTGCAGTGCTATTGGGAAGGAAGATAAAGGTTACCAGGAACAATAAATGATGATACATTTAGACTGATATGGGCAATATTTACTGAGCTACACATACAGAAGTAGTGTCTCTCAGTATTGTCATGCGTCAACTAACTGTTCATCTTGGAGCTGACCACGGTGCCTCCACACACAGCTTCGTTGGTCGTCTCCACCAAGAGAAAAGTGGGACACTGAAGATGACCTGCTGCCATTCAGAGTCACTCCATGACAGTCTGGCACGACGCCATTGCAGTCACGTTGATGTGGTGTTAAGGGCAGTCATCGTAACGATCTGCGTGCATGTAGTCCTGTGTCGTGCAGCCGTCTGCCAATGGTGCTGGCACTAACAGGATGACTCATGCAGGGCATCACTGCTCGCTGAATGCCCGCAACCGTGACTGTTCGGTCAGTCAGGTACAGAGATAAGGGCTGTTCTTGCTTACATCACATGCGCTGCTTAGCATGAAACTTGAATCAATCGCATGTCTCACAATGTCAAACCTACCCACTAAGTTTCATTCCTGTCAGCTGATTCCTTCTGGGTACAGCTATTTGCCGACTTTTCTTGTGATGATGAGCTTCTTATTTTGGACCTGGGCTCATCTGGTCCACATAGTTATATAATTAACTTTTATGTACTTAAATATGTTTAAATGATTTTTTCTACTGTCACTCTGGCGTATTTTTGGCACTTCCACTTGTGATTGAGTGAGATCATACTTTCACTTGAATCTAATCTCTCTCTATTTTCTCACATTGTGATAATCATATTGTACTCGGCACAATGAGGCCTGTGTGTCTGTAAGTAAACAATCGCCATTGTGTTTATAGAAGCATGTTTCAATAAACAAATTCAGCTTCACCCAATTAAAGAATGTGTGCTCTAACAATGCACAGGCTGACTGTAAAGACAGAGCAGCACTGAGAAGACTCTTCAGGGAATTCTTTAGACTCGTTTTTCTCTAGTGTGTGTGTGTTTTTAAGTGAAACAACTGTATTTATAATAAGTGTACGGTGATGGTCTGGACCATTCTATACACACACACACACACACACACACACACACACACACACTTGCACAATAAACAGAACGTCAAGTAGATCTACCATAAACACTAATTTATTGTCCAGCTCTGTGTTTATCAGGCCTCTCCAGCTGTGTTTGCGTGTTGTCAATGTGAACAGACACATTGTCAATGAAGTCTATATCTGTCCTCAGCCTGACAGTCACCAACAGCTCTCTCAGCTCTATACGCTTCAGCTCTGAGGCTGTCACTGCAGAACACATGACAGACCTGACTCGGCCATCCACGCACTGCTGAAACAAAACATTATACTGTGCATTTTCTGTTTCACGCACATTTTAACCCACCTACAGTGACTGCCAGCAGTATTTGGACACTTCTTAAGCATTTCATATGTGGCAAAGGTAAAAATGTTCTTCAGGTTACTTGGGGCAAGTGATATTTGGGGCAAAACACAAAGCATACCATCAAAGTGATGACTGAAGACTTCCAACTACATTGCAGTAAGGTGGAGATGTCAAAGTCTGGGTGAGTTCTCTTACAGTGTTGTCACTGATGGGATGATAAATTTGTACAAAGACAATCTGCATAGACACCTGGAAACAAAACTACAGCCTCAGAACAGTCTAACTAGTCTTTGTTTCCTACTGTGATCAGCCGTATACATTTTTTAATATGGCACATAAATCCAAATACTGTTTTTAGCCAGTGGAATCACTGAAAAGCCTTTTCCTTTTCTCTCACTTGTGGTTTTAAATAATGTGCAGATTCTACACCTTCAATTCAACCTCTTGCAAGAAGAGGAGGAGATATTTAATCTTATATTTAACCTAACCTTTAACCTTAGTCTTGTTCTGTGAGATGAAAGTCCCTCTTTTTATTGCAATGTCAGGCATTTCTTTTACATTGCAATAAACAAAATATGACAGCGCAGACACAAATATTACTTGACACATAAATAACAGAATTTCCCTTTGCATCTATTAAACTGCAGACATAACATGACTACTAAACTGCAAGCTGTCGATACTACATTAAAAAGGACCTAATATGCTTTTACGCTTTTCTTATTCTTTTAGTGTGTTATTTTTTATTTTATTTGTGAATGTAAACGTTCTGCAGAGTTATAAAGAGCAAAGTACACACCAGAGGGAGAAACTCTCTCCCATAGAAACCACTTTTCCCAGCTGCCTAAAACGCCTCATTGGAATTCCAGCCTTTTTCTTTGTTACAAGGTGATGTCATCTCATTACACTATCCCACCATGTAGGGGTGGAACTTGTGGCAGGATGCCACTTTCCTCATTGGAATTCCAGCCTCATTGGAATTCCAGCCTTTTTCTTTGTTACAAGGTGATGTCATCTCGCTACACTATCCCACCATGTAGGGGTGGAACTCGTGGCAGGACCCCACTTTCAAGCAGTCTGGAAGTTAACCAATCAGGACAGAGTGGGCGAGCTGACAAATCAGAGTACACTGGGTTCCTCAGGAGGCGGGGCTTAAAGACACAGAAGCTCTAACAGAGCTCTTCAGACAGAGGGTTAATACAGATGAGTAAAATAATGTGTTTTGCGAAAATAAAGCATGTAAACTTCACTTAAACTTAAGGACACTGAAGATGAAAATAAACCCTCGGCTGATGCCCGAAATAGCCGAAGGTCGAGATAAACAAAAAAAAGGTGTAACAGCACCAGTCTGAAATTGCGTGTTCTGTTATTTATGGATGTATGTGAATTTTACTCAATGTAACTGAAATAGAAAAATGTCAATAATATCTCCAAACTATTGCTCTAATAACTCTGATAACTGATTGCTTTGATCAATCAAACGTTATCCCTTCTTAGTAGCAAAACTCCTAAAAATGCAAACGCTCATAACCAGATTGTAAAACTGTTGTCTGTTGAGCACCATTTACATTCCACACTGAATCATATTCAGATCAAACAGCAACAGTGCAGGATAAAATACGACAAAATGAACGTACGAAGATGGACTCCCAGCGCGCGAAGCAGCTGAATAACTGGTGAAGTGTTTATGTGTGGGGTTTTTAAACATTAAGAATGCCGTGTGGATTGATAGAGTGAGTTGTATACATATGGCAAAGCGGCGCTTAAGTGTGTGGCCCAATAAAAGCCCATTTTAAACCAGCCGTCACATTCACTTCCAATCGGCAGCAGCGGCATTAAAGGAGGGATGGGAGTGGACCTGGCAACCCGTGGCCCTTAAGTAAACACGCAGCTGCATTTGTTAGCAATCCGGTGTCAGAGAGGTATTCTAAACAGCCAGAGAGTGATGAGGAGAAATGTGGGGCAGAGAGAGAGAGAGAAAGACTTGGGGGCGGAGAGGGGAAGCATGGGGGAGAGTGTGAGAGGCAGAGAGAGAAAGAGACAGATAGGTAGATAACAAGAGAAAGAGAAAGAGAGAGAGAGAAGAAGGTTGGAAGAGGGGGGAGGGAGAGAGAGTGTAAGAAAGAGAAAAGAAAACAGGGAGAGTGAAAGAGAGAGTGAGAGAATGACAAAGTGAGATAAAAGAACAGGAGAAAGGAAGAGAGAGAATTACAAATAGAGAGAGAGAGAGAGAGAGAGGAAGAGAGGGTTGGAGGATGGGGAGGGAGAGAAAGTGATAGAGAGGAAAAAAACAAGAAAAAGAGAGAAAGAAGGAGTGAGATAATGAGAAAGTGAGATAAAAGAGAACAGGAGAGAGGGAGAATGATACTTACACTAGAGAGAGAAAGAGAGAGTGGGAAAAAAGAGGGAGGGAGAGAGAGAGAGACAGAGAGAGAGAGAGAAAGAAAGAAAGAAAGAGATGAGGGTTTTTGCTGTGGCATCAAATCTAGCTTGCCAGCCATCTCTCCCTGCTTTGTCTTCTGACTGCCTCTCTGCTTGGTCAGCGATCGGCTATAGAAATATTTTGGCAGGCTCTCTCTTTGTTTTCATTTCACAAAAGATGGAGAGAGGTGGGGTTGGAGGGGTAAGCGCATACTTGCCTGCCTCTCTCTCTTTCCCTCTCCCTCTGTTGCTCTCTCTCTTTCTTTTCAATCTAAACAGCGGGAGGAAGTAGTAAATCACGGTAATGCACTCAGCCGTAATTCGGACCAGCAGGGAGAAAATACACACACACACACTTCCATACACCTCCGTACAAAACGGCGGGAGTTTACCGGCAGCATGGAGACTCTTTAATCAGTGAAAAACAAGCCAATGATATGAAATCCCCAATCATAGCCAATCAGGAGGCTTCCTGTCAGTCACACTAGACTGCAAATTCCAATCAGAGGCTTGTAAAAATGAGCTAACGTCAGTATACCTACACGCTGCGGCCTCTGATACAACGATACAGCCCTGTGATCTTTCAGGTGTGTCATACCAGATGATGTCAGCCATTAAGAATCCCAGCAGACCTGAACAGCTTGTGCAAAGTCACAAGAGAGAAAGTGAGTGAGAGACTTCCAAGACTTGCTTCCAAAAATACAAGATAAATCCCAATCCTGTGTACTAGCTTTAGAACACTGCTGGCTGAAAATCAGAGGGGCTGGTCTGGGCTTCAGAGTTGGGTTTGGGTAACAGGGCAATGGCCTTGGAACAGTGTCTGCACATAGTCTAACCCATACACACAGGTACACGATCGGACTTGGCCTAGATCAGAATGGGCAGATTTTTGCTCCAAACATGGGCAATCAGTTAAATCATTATTTTTCATTTTAGTTGATCTGTTTTGTGCCAGATTAGGCTAATATCACTGTTTCAATGCTGCTGCTATACCAAAATGTTGAAGCATAATTATGCACAGAACATCCAAAAGTTCTTTTTTAATCTAATACAAAGTTCTACTAAATAATATCAGCAAAATAATTTGAGTGAAAAGTAGAATTTTTAAATTTTTAAGATTCGTTTCTGAATTTAGCTTCATTAGCTTGAATGACAGTTTTTGTCAGTTTAGGCAATAGCCTGTTATGAGTAGATCAAATCCAGCATAAGCTTCAATGGAAAAGGCACATTACAGACTACCTATTTTCACGATATATGATTTTTCATGATACATGTTGCTGGGAACGGAGCTTTACATACAATATCCATGCTACAATATAAGATTAGTACATGTTTATTAGAGAAAATGTGGGTTTTGCATTCTGTCAGTTATTTTTTTCAGAATCTTGTTATACCCAAAAGGATATAATGGAAAGGCAGCTTTATTTCTTCATTTTACTGCTCATTACATGATTTAATATTTTCTAACTTCTATTATTTCTTTCCATGTTAAAATAAGAAAACTGTGATCTTAAACTTCCATAAGACTGATAAAAATAGTCCGCCAGTTAAAGAAACGGAAATTGACATTGTCCATGGTTCATCCTTAATTTTCACACAAGGGCAAAAAAATAACGTCCCTTTAATGTCATTTTCACAAATGTGGAGAGAGAACATGCAACACAATGTAGCAAAACATACTTGTATATGGAATTTCAGTGTTTCATGTGCAATCCAGCTCTATTCAGGAAAGACTGTGTGACCACAGCTTCATTTCCTGTCATAGGTCAGATGTAAACTGCTCCAACATAAACACAACCTACACACTATCCTGACTGGGACCCAGAGACACCAGCTAGCCATGAGTTTCTTTAGCACATGATTTAGCAGCATGCATTTGCTACACATCTATGGACAAAAAATGAGTCCCCCATGTGTTTAAGGTACTACACTTCAGGCTCCTGCAGATGACACAGCACAAGGATGATGGGGCTATAAATACCTGCGGGACGTGTGACGGGATTCATTGATTGAGAAGAAGTGGTACAGTGCAGTGAATGTCTTGTTCCATGTGTGGAAAATGGGTCCAAAGCAGATGTTAATGATTGGCTAAAAAAGGGCTGATTGCATTTAGGCATGCTAAAGGTCATAGTGTGAAGGAAGTAACTAAATTTACAGGTATATGGAAACGTACAGTCATATGGGTCTACCAGCAGTGGCTAAAATCCCAGTCTACAGGACTGTTGGCCCAACTGCACAATTCTTTGATGCAACAGTGTCTAAACATTGATGTGGAATACATCCAGAAACTTGTCCAGTCCATGCCAAATCGAATCACAGCTGTAATTCGTGCTCGTGGAGGTATTACATGCTTTCAGGCCATTTTTTTGTTCAGTGAGCTTTGAACATATTTGATAGAAGTTAGGATAGCTGGGCTTCCATCATTCTTCCAGAGCAGCTGTGCTGAGCTGCCTTGAGGGTAACAGTTAGAGAAGATGTGGTGGCTGGCATCGTGAGTGGAGAAGGCAGTTGTAGGCTAGAGAGGAAAGGCTATCATGTAGGACTGACATGTAGGCCTACCTCTGTGGCTAATGGTTAAACAACAGTGGAAAAAAGAGGTGTTTGTAGAAGAACTTGGGCTGATACACCTGTCCCAGACTTCCTACAGAGTTACTGTCAAAAAGATTTCCTCCCTCTCTCCCTCTGTCCGTTAGCACTACATAGCGCTTCCTTTCCCTTTGAAGCCCTAGTTTGCTGCTATAGCCAACTCTTCTTCGGGACAAACCGTTTGCTCTCCTCTTTTCCCCCTCCCTCCCTCTCTTCCCCTTCTCCGTGCTCTGCTTTCTCAATCAGCAGCCCTACTTGGCAGACGGAGCTCCGAGGACCCGGTCGGCAATCAATAAAACCTTGTTTCACTAATTGCGAGATTATAATCTATGCCGCTGCCTCGGCTGCATGTCCAAACAGCCAAGCCATTAGAGAATTATTCCTGCTATGTACTGGGGCCAAGCATGCTAATGCTATTGCTAATGCTACTGCTGATTTCCTGCATAGATAAGAGGCAGAAGCAAAGATCCAGGCTTGGGGCATTCTCACAGAAGCTGGATCAGTGGAGGCCCTTGCCTTTCTTTTATAGAAGCAAGCGAGTATCCGGGCCGGGATGGTGATAAGACTTTCATGTGTTGTATAACACTTCACTGGGGGTAAAGCACTGATCCATGCTGGGGGAAAAGGCTAAATCTGAATTTCTAAATAGATCATGACCCCCTGTCTATATCTCTGTTAGTCTTACAGCATCATCAAATATCCATAGTTCGTACCTTTTTGATATCACTGTGTTAGTCTGCAGTCTATTTGTAACATTAAAGGGTCTGTGTCCTGAATTATTCTTGAAAAAATAATTTGATATAGTTGTTACAGATTTCAAAACATACTCCCGGTCTGTACATATATGAAAATAAAGCTGCAAAAAGAGACATGATGTCACAAAAACTAACACATTTACATATGTCCATCTTTTCACCCTATAGCAGTTTAGCTCAGGCCATTCATGTAAAGTTCTATGGAGTTTTTCCACCCAGTTTGCTTTTTTAATGAGACATGATCGAGGGCAGCCAACCAGAGCAGAGGTCATTTACATATGCCAGACTTAAAGGCACAGTAACAAAAATAATTTGTTTAATTCTAAACAGTAGAGGAGGCTGGAAAGTGGTCATACAGAATCAAACTATAACAGCTTTGGTAAATAACCTGATAAAACTGTCTTATATAGGAAATACAAGAAAACACGGTATATAGGAGAAGCAAGCAAGGAGTAAAGAGCATGTCAGTATGATCAGGTGAAAAAGGCCTCACTTAATAACGTGATTGCAGTTGTTCTCAGCAAGCATGTTTCGCTGCTGATCGAGGCAGAATTCAACAATACGAGGCAGAGAGAAGTCCTAATTTATACTGAGGGCTTTTTCTTCACCATCAGTTCTTTCTCCATATTGTCTCTGTGCTTCTTAATTCAATTCTCTCCCTCTCTCTCTCCCTCTCTCTCTCTCGTTTGGTCGCAATCGATCGGTTCTTGGCGGGAGGTCAGCCCTCAGTGGGCTCCAGACTCTTTTGTTCACGCTGGCTGCCACGGCGATCCTTCCTGACCTTGAACACACAGAGGGCTCATTAGGGGCCAAGCGGAGGCCATCTCTCCCCTCCAATCAGACAGGGCCAAAGGTCACTGGAGGACAGCCAGGGTCAATGCGGAGACTCCGAGGAGCACTAATGTACCTGAACTGAGACCAGAGCTAGCACACGATAGACTGTGTGTTTCTGTACTGTCTCCGTGTCGGACATTCTGGATGTAGGTCAGCTTGTAGGAATACTCTAGCATGTTTGAACCTAATCTCTGTCTGCTGTATCAGGCAATAATGGTCAAAAAACATCTTTACGATAATGCTAATTTCGACTAGCAACGCTATGGAATTTCTAATAGTGTATTAGCACCAAGCTAACGGTGGCGCACATGAACAATTTCTTTGGTCGTTAGTGACTAAACACAGACATTTAAATCCTGTTAAAGACATTCCCTACGTATTGCAGGGAGTGCACAGACTAGCCAACTTTACTGCATTTCTACATATGTTGTTCTCACAGTACATACAACCTGCATAGTATTCTCACCACTCTTACCCTGTATGTATATTATATTTATACTTGGAACATCTTTATTCTTCTACCACTCCGCTGTCCACAACTGTACATACTGTAACCTCAGCATCAATTGCCACAGCTAGTTTTCTGCACTTTATATGTAAATTATACTGTATTTTGCACTTCTGGTTAGGTGCTAACTGCATTTCATAGGCTCCATACCTGTACTCTGCACAACGGCAAAAAAAGATGAATCTAATTTAATCCAATCTAATGTCAACTAGACATGTGATGCTAACAACAAGGACACCTCAAAGAGCTGATTCTGTATTCACGGTTTCCTGAAAACTAGCAATGCAATCATCATTAGGAAGGGCATGTCATGCTCTACTGACCCAAGCAGTTTGTCTTCCAACATTTCTGTGCCAAACTACAGCGCTTCAAAGACCAAATACTGTATGTCTTTATCCCCGGTTCGGCGAAGACTCCAGTAAAATCTCCTCTGGTGTTGAAGAGGGAATCCCGTTTGAAATTGGTTACTCTCATTTTCATTGAGTTATGGTGCTCTAAGTTTCTTTGGCTCCACTGACCTCCACCGTGGGCAAGCATCTCGGCAAAGCCACCTAGGGTGCCCCAAAGCTGTACACAAATTTTTGAAATTCTGTGGTCTATAACTCCGGTTCCACAAATACGTTTCATGAGGACTGGATTAACAGAAATTGCTCAAAATTGCAGGGGAAAAAGTCTGGTTCCATCGACTTACATTAAAATTAAGAGGGCTTTGCCCTCTCCTGTAAAGTTTCCATTTTGAAGATACTTTCGGACAGCACCGATATGATTGTTTATATAAGTTCTGATCATCTATTGGGGCTTTCTTTTTTTTCAACTTAACAATGCAAAAAGAGCAGCACTAGAATATAGCAATACAAGAATGATGATTGCGTTACATGCAAATAAAGTGACAGAGTGACAGATATTTAGAAATAAGATTTTTGGACAATGCTTCAGTGAAAGGTATTTATAAATGATGCTATATAGTAAGTATGTTTAGAGAAAACTGGTTTTCTATTTCTTTCTAAATGTTGAAATGACTGTCCAACCAACAGATGTAGCAGAGATTAGGATGAAACATGCTGGAGAGTTCTTTTATGAAACTGCATTAATGCCCATAATATACATTTTTTTCTGTTTGTTGTTTTCATATTCCATTACATTTAGTGCATCTTCACTCAAAGCTGCAGGAAGGATCCACTTTTATTTGCAATACTGTCCGTACTCTCAAATGAGGGATATAATCTGGAATAATCTAGAGCTAATCTCAATGTCTTTCAGATTACACAGCAATGGAATCATGCTAAAATTACGAACTGATCCCAAAGCCAACTGCACCATTGCTTATAACAGTCATCCAGATGCAGCATGGCCATTTAGCTTCACGCTAAAGGGCATGTGATGGTACTGCCACGGTGCAGTTATTTTTGAGGAAACTCAGAGACTGAAAGCCATATAGTAAAATCCTCTGGCACGATAAGACATGAATTGAAAAGGTAATGACCGACCAAATGGAAGCAAACATGGACAGAAGGGAGAAGAGGAAGGAGAGAGAAGGCTATTTGTTTTGAGTTGATAAAACAGAAAGACATTCGGAGCATGTTTTGATTGTTCGCTTCCCTGAAAGCATTGCTTTGGTCTTGCTGTCAAGAGCATTACAAAGAGAGAATGTGTGTGGGTGCCTGTGTGTGCACGCATGTATGTGTGTGTGTGTGTGTGCGTGTGTGTCAGGAACATTACAGCAGTAAAAGGAAAATCAGTCTGAACTGCCTGAACTTGGTCAAGCGGAGGAGAGAGGAAGACAGATGTCAAATATAACAGACCCTGAGTAAACAGCTAGAAACAAAAGGAGAGAGAGAGAGAAATAGAGAGAGATCTGATAAGCTGGGAAAAGTGAAGCATAAGCTCTCTCTCTCTTTTCTCTCTCTCTCTCTCTCTTTTCTCCCTCCCTCCCTCCCTCTCTCTCTCTCTCTCTCTCTCTCTCTCTCTCTCATGAATAACATAAGAATCCTTCCATCAGCTCGTAAAGATAGAACAGCAGTAGCAGAGATGGAGGCAGAAGAATGTTTTACTGAAACATAGCAATATCATTCTCGGGTTTTTATGCCTTTTCCATTTTCCAGCCATTTTCCGCAGGGAAGAGATGCGAATTACTGTCTTTTATTTTTTTCTCTTTCTCAGAGACTTGGAGTATTTTTAAATCACAGTACTTTTGCTTTTACCTGAGCCCGTTCTGAGTGGAATATTTATCTTTTTACTCCACTACTGATCACGGTTTCCCTGTGAGTGTACAGCCAGGGCACCTATAGTCTACCCTATGACCTTCCACATCTACAGCAGGATGGTCAGTCTTATGGTCAGTAATATACAAGTTAGAGGGACGGGAATTTAAATCAGCCATTCAGTACTGAAGTACCTAAGTAGTCATTCTTATTAGCATCAGTGAGCACATTTATTCCATGTCTAAATTATATTCTGCGTGCATGATGATTAGTCTACGGTCCATTGGAGTCAGTAAATACACCCACTTCTCCCTCATTTTCAGTTTGGGATTTAAGCAAAGGTAACAAAACAAAACAATATCCCAGTCAATTACACCCAGCCCTGCTGTCATATAGTTAGTCACTGTCAAAGCAAAGCCTTCTACACTCAACACTACAAGCCAAAAATGCTGCCCCTGTCTACGTGACAACACTACACACCAAAATGTGAATTATCTAAAAAAAGGAAAACGTTTAAAATGTAACGAAAAAATGTTGAGTATCTTCACCCCAGAAAGAGTTTTGCAAAAGGTCAGTTTTCAGTGACCTAAAATGCAGTTTACATGTGGATAAAAGGTTAAAACATATAGAAAAAACTACGTTATAAAAAATCCCCTTGCTCCTGTGGGCAAGGCCTCGTATGTTTGCGCACATTGTTTTTGTCTATTTGTCTTTGCACTACATTATTTATATATATACACACATATATTCTTGTAACTGCACTGGAGAAGGAGCTTGACTGTGCTTCGTTATTCTGTACAACCCTGTATTGGTATAATGACAAAGTTGAATTGAATTGAATTGAATATAGAACAAGCTGGTAGACCTGATCCACCTTCCCAAGCTAGACGGGTGCAGGACGTTTCAGAGTGATACGTTTTTACTGTTTTAGCTCCCTGTGTGTTGTGTGAGAGTGCACCTAGCTTGCCGGTAGGAGGGCAATAAGGACTGTGTTGTGAGATGACATCACCTTGTAACAGAGAAACCTGGACTGGAACTCCAACGAGGCGTTTCAGACAGCTGAGAAAAGTGGTATCTGTGGGAGAGAGTTTCTCCCTCTGGAGTGTACTTTGCGCTTTATAACTATCACTAAAGGAAAATGAAAAAACTGAAATCCCTAATAGGTCCCCTTTAATGAAACCACTGTTAGGAATACAGTAAGGGAATAACTGCACTTCTCCAACACATGAGCTTCATCTGTTCAAGGTTCTTTACCAATGCTCTAAATCTGGATATAACACTCATCTCAGAGGCTTGTTTAATTACATTTTCCCAGATTAGCAGCAAAGACACAGCTTAGGGAATCTACCCATAATGCCCTGCTCTAATGTCAAAGGCAGAGACTTCCTGAAGGCTGTTCACTGAGGGAATCGGTGTGTATGAATTCCGTTTTCTTCTATTATTTGAAGGACAAATAAGCATATATACAATGTTCTCTGAAGATAAGGAACTTTATACATGCTTGACATAATTGAATGTAATACATGTATAGATAGATACTATAGCTATATATAATGTATAGTTAAGAGCAAACAAGAACACATCATTACCTTACATTCTTACGCAGATCCTATATAGATATAATTCTATATACAAATACATTTCAGATTTTATACTCCCAGTCCTTTTGGTGAAACGGTGCTTTGATTGATTGAGTGATTTGGTCATCAACTGGTTATTGTGAACTGTGAAATGTGTCTGTCATGTTTCTCAAACAGTGTAAATATTGAAGCACTGGGCAAGAAGCTCCTCTAATTTATGTTCATCAATTCTTATTTTTCTTATTTTAATCTGTTCTCATCAAAGAAACATACATTTATATCTTTCTCTTTCTTTCTGTTGTGCCGCAACCGAAACAATGACATTTCTACTGATGCAATTAAAGAGCGCATCAATACTGGCCATAATTAGCAACTAATACAGACTCTGATATAATGCTTTCAGTACTTCAGCAACAACACTGTGAAATGTATATGAAGTATGTGTTATCCCCTTTCTGCAGGCTTCTGAGTAGCAGAACGGAAACTGACTCTTCGCATATTTATATTTTATTAATATAATTAGATAAAATAATTTATTTCAAAATGTCATCTAAACTGAGGGGCCTTTAAAAACAACCAGAAACATATGGGTAATATAACAGCTATATAAAAGGCAATGGGCATGATCTCTAAGAGAGTCCTGCTGTTTGGAAAAAGCATGTGTGCATGATGGACTGGTGAGAGAAATGAGAGATGTCTCTCTTTCTCCTTCCGCCTCTCTCTCTTTCTCTCTCTCCCTCTTTCGTTCTCCTTCTGTTTGTTTAATAGGGAAGACACAACTAATTCAGCAAATCCCCAAACACAAACACAACCATATGCCCTACCATGTGTTCCTCACAGCTGTGTGTGTATGTGTGTGTGTGTGTGTGTGTGTCCTAGCCGATGACATCATGCATTCATTGACATCTTTTTTGAAAATTAACATTCACATGAGAATTCTCCACTTACAGAGAATAGCGGAGAGTTTCCCACAAGGCCGTACTGCATCATACCCCGTATATCAAGCTGCACAATATGCCACATTCTGTGAAAATGAACTGAATAGGACTCTTACCTGACTCGGGGAAAGGAACTCTTGGTTGTTTTCATTCATGTACATGTTTTCACCATCAAACTGGAGAGAGAGAGAGAGAGAGAGGGAGAGAGGGAGGGGAGGGGGGAGAGAAAGTTGGTCAACCAGAAATGCTATTTATATAAGAGCAAAATAGTGCACCAGCATTAACATACTGCGAATGATTGAATAATCTGGACAACGCTCTTATTCAGAGTGACTAACGATTTCATCATATAACGTTAGGAATGTTGGACCCAAGGACCGTTATTAGTGCATGGTGTGTTTGTCCAAGCAGTGAACTGAACTCTGAGCAGCCGCATGGAGGGCAGCAGTATTACCCAGTAGGCTATATCGACCATCATTTTTCAGCTTTTGTCATCGTTTTCAGCTGATGCTGCTCACGCCTGGAACAAAGCTTTGCATCTTCATCCTTGTTTTAATTTTACCTATTTAAACAACCGGAAAACACCTGCTGCCCTTTAGATTGTTTAAGTACAGACACATTTCAAAAGGACCTAGACAAGTTAATAATGTTTTTTCTTCTCCTGTACAGTTTCCATTTTGGAAACTATGATGTTTTATCACCATGGCAATGATATATATATATATATTGCTTCATTGTAGCACTTCGCAAAATATGAGCATGTAAATGTAGGCCATCATGCTAAAACTACCCAACACTGGTATCCCACTAGTAGAACAACACAGCCAACATCATCACCCCTCATATGGTGTCAGTGATTGCTGTTTCAGGACAGATTTATTGACGGGATTGACAAATTTAAATATGGTATACACATTTAGGTGCACAATTTCAATATCTTAGGTGAATTTAACACATAGTGAAAAAAACAACTTAAAATATCAATAATGCAACTTTTTTTAATGCAACACAGGGCACGTTTTATGCTCCATTAAACAGTAAACTATATTTTTACATTATATATTTTTACAGTACTTATTTTTCCATTCCAGCTCTAAACTTTTGGGGTCGCTGACCCCAAACGTTCATCCATTTCAACCACTTTATTTAAAGAGACGTCTATAAAACTATTCTCAGATGAAACAGAGTTTCAAAGTGATTGTAGGAACCTGTACAAATGAATACCGTTGCATGATAAACAGAGCTGTAAGTCCTGATAATTCAGAAATCTAAAGAAACTGACTTTCACAGTGTGTCCGATTTCAAAACCTACAGCCAAATCTAGCAGCTATTCATCTTGTGTAGTTCCCAAGATCCTGTAAACTTTGAATAAAGTACTGATGTCTAGTTTACAGCGTTACAATCTACAGTGCATGAGTTATTACTGAAGTACAATTATCATCATGACAGGCGTGTCCAAACTTTAGAGAGGAGGTGTACATAGAAAATCAACATATAATTTGACCTGGTGGTGGCCGGGGTGGGCAAACGTCTGCATATGCCTGTACATATATGGACAGAGAGAGAGACAGAGACAGAGAGAGAAATAGAGAGACTGACTTTCTCAGAAGCTCCCATAGCTCTGCACTTGTAATTACAGTTCATTAGCTAAGGGGTAATTAGGCCAGTCAGGGGTGTAGATGAACAATGTGTGTGTGAGTGTGAGAGAGAGACACACAAGTGTCACGTGAGGTGACTGCAGGGGGTGTCAGCAACATGGAAGCATTAATTACACCAGCAGAGCCTAGTGTCATATACACCCCCCTCCACACACACACACACACGACTCCACACGACACAGCTAAGAGGGCAGAACGGCCTTTAGCTCCATTGCTCGCTCCCACAGCAACCTCTGACACAGCAGAGCAACCCAGTCAGCATGCCTGTGTGTGTGTGTGTGTGTGTGCCTGCAAGCATCCAAGTGCATGTGTGTGTGTAAGCGCGAGACAGGGAGTGATTAACACTCTCGCTTTGGCCAGAACACACAGCTTGGAATGTCTCAGCCTCTCACCAGGCCGCGTGTGCGAGCCAGTGTGTTCCAGCAGTTGACTGCTTGTGTTTGTTATGTAATTTGCAGACAAAGCTCGAGATTACAGATATTAGCCAAAAACAGCAGCTTTTTTCTTTCTTGGAGAGATGAGCAGATAGAACAGGTGCAAGCCGAGAAAATCCAGCAAGTTAACTTTGAAAACTCGCTTTAAAGGAGCAATATGTAAGATTTTTAGGTTGAAACAACTCAAAATTAACTACAATTATCAACAGAATGTGAAGAAATAACAGTTCTTATGGCATGTTAAAGACGTCTATGTGTCATGTTGCAGAGATATCTACTGAAGTTAGCATGCTAACCAGTTGGGTCCGGCCCATCCTGTAACATGATACCACTTTGTACCTCAAGAGGCAGATAGTGAGTCACTGTGGTGTTGAGTCTGCCACAAGAGAGCATGAAGAAGAAGGATGGCAGCTATTGACAATAAAACATGCTTGAGAACAAAGCAAAACAAGGGCTAACACTGGCGGTGCATTCCACCACTGGAGACCCCAACTTGCAGCGATTCTTCAGCCTGTGTGGAGTATGAATCAAACAATTTGCATCATCTTACATACTGCTCCTTTAAAATAAGCCCTACAGTTTTAGAATTCAGTTGAAGCCCAAGCTCTTATTATTTAAACTCAGGCACCAGAAAATACTGTTATTATTTGTAGAAACGCACTGATCATGAGCTTTTTTTTAAGGAGGCTTTTTGGCAGATTTCTATTTGCTATCTATTTTTTATATTGTCTATAATGCATTATTTATCATATTTATATTGTTATATTTAGATTAGCCAAAGATACAATATAAATAACACAATTTGATCTTCATTGAGCCAAACAGCCATTTAAATTTTTTGCAAAATCAGTTTTGTTAAGAATCAAATATAGTGTTACACTGAAAGTAAGATGCCTCTGGCTATTTAGCATAATCATGCTAGGACGTTTAGGTAAATACAGCATGAGTGCATCTTCCTGGCTAGCATTATTAACGTACAAATTAAAATTTTAACCAGCTCCAATTACATGTCCTGAGATATTTGATAACTACTATGAAACCGGTCCATTTGTCATGGAATTTTGATATAATGTAAAGAACAACTGCCACGTTCAAATGATGTAGTAAACTAAAATACACATAAATGGAGATACTTCACATCACAGTGATCATATGGGCCCTTATCGTACAGCAGGTGATCCCAGTCCCAGTCCTGGGGACCATACACTACACACGTTTTCGTGCTTTGCCTCATCTAGCACACCTGTTTCAACTCATTATCTCATTATTAACCTCCTCGTGCTGGGTCACATGTGTTGGGAGTATGGAAAGCACACAAATGTGCAGAGCATGAGGTCACTGGGACTGGAATTGGGAACCCCAGTTGCTAAGCCTTATTGCAATGACTGTCTTTGCAGAAGTGATGCCGCAAAAGGCTGCAATATGCAAAAGAGCATTTACCGCACACCGGACGTGAAGCACCGATATGCGTCACCGCTCAGGCACTTCCAGTACTGCTCGATTTCTCTGAGCGCCACTCACTGCTTTGCTATCACTGCATTAAATTAAATGCAGAACGAGATTACAGAAATCGATGAGAGGTGACATGCGGCTTGAAAGTTACCCAGAGTAGGTCTACATTATTTAACACAAAGAGACAAACGCTAATTGTCTGCTGCCTCAGCTTACGTTACTAACATAGTCATTTTCTCACCCCAGACTTTTAGCTCAGAAACAGCATGTCTGTGAAGAGCAAGTCAGCTGACATTGAACGTAAAAAGAAGAAAATTCACTGAATGATGCTATTTAATATATATTTAATCAAATTTATGCTATTTAATCTATATGAGTGGTGTACAAAATGATACTTTCCGCATGTTTATCACGATGTTTCACGACACACAGGCACAATGCACAAGCAGTTGCATGTTTAAACTACTGCCATTAAATTTCACAATGACAAAATATATCATGATAACAAACAAATATTATCTCATTTTATCATTTACATGCATGATATGTATTAGCATATTTTCCACCTCTACTGTGATATAGTATAAGCTAGTGTGCATCTGGTGTGCATTGCAATTAACTCTATATCCCATGTGGGCAGTGTATGTGCTCCGGAACCATCCTTAGCAAAATCAAGGTCTTTGTGTTTTGGTGAAATTAATGAGAAGCCGATCTTATCAAACCTCATGTTTTGCCAGCGACACATTCATAGGCTTTTGACTTTGTTATTTTGAACTCATTAAAATCTGACCTCAGGGTAGTTACGGCACATGACCAGGTTTGTCACAGTAAAATGGATCAGCATGTGGAAGTTTACTATGTGCTGCTTTGCCTGCTATCCCTGCATATAAAAATACCATGCTGTCTTTATTGTAGGATGCGTTGTTAGATTCTCTTAGTGTGTGTGGGAGCATGACACAGTTCAGAACAGAATTCTGCTGGGTAAGGTCACTGATCAGGATTGCAATAAAAACAGGACTGAAATGTGGAGTATACTCTTATTTGCATGCTTTCTTGCTCATGCCACAACATTCAGCTCTGGTTAGATTATGTTCTTTATATATTCAGGAAGAGGAGATTAGTAAAGATTTACTGACCCTACTGTGTACTGACCCTATGGGATTAACTACTTCAGTACAAGGACTGTGTACCTGTATATACTGCCACTGAAATTGCAATCACAATGTACAGCAATATAGTCACAATCCAGTATTTTGACCATACAGTGAGTCCTGCTTATTAGTACATGCATGAGTGTAATTAGGATAGAGAGGGTCTATAAATAGAGAGAAATGTGCCTGTGAGTGTGTAAGACCACAGCTGCTTTGGCCCAAGTGCACAGCTACTGTAGAACAGTGTTTCATTGTGTTTCTTCTCAGGTGTCCTGCTACTTCTCTGTTTCATAAGCTTGAGTCTGACCTGCAGCACTGAACTACGTGCGTGTGTCACTGGAGTGCAACACCTTGAAAACAAGATGGCTGCCATGAGCAACTTGTTTAAACAAAAAACAGCATGAACCGGTACACGTGTGAGTGTGTGTGTGTGTGCTCATCCCTGGTTTAAATTTAGGGCTTGAAATGAGAACAGCCCCCATTGCAATCTCTGTCTCTCTCTCTATATGTTTCACCATGTCGCTCTCTCTTTGTTTCTCTCAAAGTCTCTCTGTGAGTCTCTCTGTCTCTTTGTGTCTCTTGCTCTCTCTCTCTCTCATATGCACAAAGAGAGAGTGATAGACATAGAGAAATAGAGAGGAATAAAGAGAGTGAGACATTTATATAATACATAAATACATATATAAATGTCTCTAACTCTCTTTATTCCTCTCTATTTCTCTGTCTATCGCTCTCCCTTTTTCTCTTTCTTACTTTCTTTGTTCTATCTCTCTCTATCGCTTTCTCACTTCACGTCTCTCTATCAGTCTCCATCTTTTTCTGTCTCTCTCTCTGTCTTCCTTTGTGTCTATTAGTCTTTCTCCTTGCCTCTGTCTCCCTCAGTGTCGCTCTATCAGTCTCCCTCTCTCTATGTCTTTCAGTGTCTCTCTATCAGTCTTCCTCTCTCTATGTCTCTCAGTGTCTCTCTAACAATCTCTCTCCTTTTCTGTCTCTCTCAGTGTACCTCTATCAGTGTCTCTCGCACTGTCTCACTTTCTTCCTCTCTGTGTCTCTTTCTCTCTCCACTAATTCACTGTGTCTCTCTATCAGTCTCTCTCTTTTCCCCCCTCTCTCTCTCTCTCTCTGTCAGTTTCTCACAGTGTCTATCCCTGTCTCCTTTCCCCCTCCTTTCTCCCGTCTCTCACATATCAGTCTCTCTCTATCTCTCCCCCCTTCTCTCTCTGTATGTCTCTCTATCAGTCTCTCTCTCACTCCATAAGAATTTGACACCTCAGTGTGGTTCTGCACTATGACTAATGACATGCCAATCAAACAGCTGATAGAGAGAGACAACCATTCAAATTCCCTCCGTTCTCCTGCTCTTCTGAGAAAAAGACTGAAACAGTGATTGCACGGTTATACTTGAGGAGCCGCAGGTTTATTCAAGCGAAATAGAAGCACATACACACACCCTCACCCACGCACACGCGCGTGCACGCTGCTCCGCTGAGGAGAATGATCATTGTTTCTTTATGGACTAAAGGATGAAGAAATGAGCCAGAACAGCTGAACCGCCTCTCTAATTAACATGCAAATGTATCCAAACGGAGACTCCAGCAGACACCTTCACAAATTACACCCTCTCTCAGAGTGTGCGCGAGTGAGCGCATGCCTAGTGTGTGCGCGTGTGCGCGTGTATGTGTGAGCAATCAAGGCAACCACTGGAGAATCATTCGCCATCATCTGCTGGTCTTAATTACTCCTCAGTGTTTGGATATCGCACTCATGCGGCCTCATTCATCGCCCTGTTTTCCCAATTCTGCTCATACGGAGAGAGAGTGAGAGAGAACGAGTGAGAGAGAGAGACAAAACAAAGCCTGGAGTTAACTAGGTTTATAAAGTGAGAAGAGATTTAGAGTAACGAGATTCCAAAATCTAATTCCGGGAACGAGCAATTACACCAAAGTGCTGACACGAGAGCTTCCACAGAGCATTTTTCAGCCACATCTGTCACATGCTGGAAACACCGCAAAGGGCTGGAGAACGGTCAATTGTAAATGCTAAACAAATATCAAACATGTCTTATATAGACGCTGCACTTAATGCAAACTAGAGGACGGATCACTAGAAGCCCCACGATACAATACTATCACATATAATTATACAGCAGTTTTTAGGGGAGGGGGGGTGGAAGGACCCTGTCATTTTTTCCTCAAGATCGTACAATACACTCATCATGAAAAGAACAGTTGCACCCAGAAGGAAGCGTCAGACTGCAATGCTATTTGGAAGGAAGATAAAGGTTACCAGGCTCGTTCATCGCTCTTGGATGCCCCCCTCTGGTGCAGTTACTGTGGAGCTTTCTCTAAAAACTGGGACCCGGGACGGCATCTCCACAATGTTCAGAAACCCCAAACATATCTTGTCCATAATGTGGGTATTTTAAACCACATGATGTGGGTGGTAAGGGGAGCTGGTCCTAATGACTAAGCTCACCAGACAAAAAATCAGTCGCCTTGCGTATTTAAGGTGGTAGTAACTTCAGGTTCCTGCTCCTTGCATGAGGATGATAGGGCTATAAATAAAAGGTGTGCGATGGGATTCACAGATGAAGAAGAGGTAGAGTGTAGAGGTACAGTGCAGTGAATGTCTTGTGTAGAAAATGGCTCCAAAGCAGATGTTAGTGAATGGATAAAAGGAGTGACTGTATTTGGAACATAGTGTGAAGGAAGTAGCTGAATTTGCAGGTGTATGGAAGCGTATGGTCATACGGGTCTACCAGCAGTGGCTAAAATCCCAGTCTACAGGTAATTCCCCGCAGAATTGTGCCAATTCTTTCATGCATGATTGGCATGAACATCTAGAAACTCGTCCAGTCTATGCGAAATCGAATCAAGCTGTTATTCATGTTTGTGGAGGTATTACATGCTATTATGTACGTTTCAGTCACAGGGGACTCATTTTCTTCTGTTCTGTAAGCTTACTTGTTACTGTAAAATCAGGGATTTATATAGATTTATAAGTAGCTATGACTAAACATTATATAGTGTTGTGATTAATACTATGTTCTTGGTGATGGGGGTTCTAATCACCACTCAAACAGTGTTTTGGCTACTTCTGGTAAAACTCAACACTATTTTAGGTTTCATCTGAAACATGATTACATGCTGGATTTAAAACCCCATGGGAACACAGAGTAAAATATTTAAAATGCTTGCTGATCAGACCTATATGAGAATTGAGTGGGCGTGGCTAATGAGCAGCTTGATTGACAGCTCTCTGTCCAACACTGCTAGCCTGCTGCTCCACTCATACAGAGTCATTATCCAGCTCTTATGAGACGCTAACTGCCTGAAAAAAAAGTCACAGACAAACAGATGTGCAGACTGACAGACTGGTGAACAAACTAGTGGACGAACAAAGCAACACGTGAAGGAATGAATGAACAGATGTGCAGATGGGTGGACAGACTAGCGAACAAACAGATGGACAAAGCAATGTGTGAATGAAGGAACAGATGAAGGAACAACGTTGCTATATGGATAAACGAAAGAACGAGTGACAGACAGCTACAGGCAGTTTGCTAGCTTTTGGTTATCGTGGGTTAGCTTTAGCTCGCTAAGTTTCTCTGACTCTGAAACTGTTTTGTGTGGGCAGGGCTAGAGATGTCAGCCTTGTGATTGGTCAGGGGAATGCTTAGCCAAGATGTATGAAATAGGGTGAAATATTATCAGTCACTTATTGGTTGCTCAGGTTTTTAATTCTTTAATAACTGGCTGTTTTGCAGTCATGTGATTCTGATATATATATATATATATATATATATATATATATCATGAAAAGGACAGTGCAGACCCAGCACACACACACACACACACACACACACACACACACACACATATATATATAGCTGTTTCACAGTTTCAGAATAGTTCCTTTTCAGAACATATGGAATATGTATATATATATATTATGAAAAGCACAGTGCAGACCCAACACATAGACCCACACCCCACTTCCTGCCCTCCCTCTGCAGTTCGCCCCACAGCAATACAGTGACATTACATCATTCGCAAACAACCTATTCTACACGCTCATACATTTCACTCTGTCCAACATGGACCAGCATGCGTCGTAACCTCGTAACCCTAGATTTAGGGTCTATTACGTTTCTGTGAATGAATGGCTACATATTTTTTTCACTGGTGACCTCTTGGCTTTGGTTAATGCACTAACCCTTTAAATGGCCAGGGGTGTATTACAGGATCTGTTACACACTATAACTCAGTCTGCATCTATGGAGTTACTAAACAATTAGCCTCAAGATACAATAAACCTGGGACTTTCAGGGGTGAAGAAAGAATTCTCCATACAAAAAGCTTCTGCCTTTGGTGAAACCTACAACATTGGCATCAAAGTGATTGGTTGGGATTTCAAGGAATTAGGCTTTCTCTAAATTACAGTCCGTACAGAGCATGTGTGTGCATGAGAGCATGTGTGTGTGTGTTTGATATAAAAGCCTGTAAACCTCGTCGTCTGCTACCATTAAATCTATTAGAGCAGCATGCATTACATCTAAAGGACAACAAAGGCACGTCTCTCAAGGCCAATCCCAGCGGACGCAACAAAGAGCGTCTTCTACGAGCGGACTCATCAAACCGCTTCATATACAGAGCATGCCCAACACAGCAAGGACATGAGAGAGAGAGAGATTCCATCCTCTCTCCGTTTCAATGTGAATGGTTCTTTTTCAGCGATACATGATGAGAAGCTTAGGACATCAATCCCGTTGCGGAGTTGATGGAAAGTGTGCTTCCGTGTGTAAACATTTGTATGTGCACGTAGAGAAACAGTCTTTTTACTCAACGACCCATTTCGTCTCTTGCACTGTTTAGCCCAACTAGTTTTAACCTAATGGCTTTTCATTTCTGTCCAGTGCGCTTCCTATTAGGCATATGATGCTATAAGGCCATCAGTCTATGTGGAATAACAATAGAGTACAAGGCATAATTATATTTCTAATGTACAAGCTGACTATGGCGTCATATTAAAACCCACCCGCAAGTAGAAAGCCATCAACTGGAACACTTTCACAGCACACAGCAAGGTCAAGCTAACAATAAGGTCACCAGTGTTTAACTCCAATAAAGACTAACGTAATCAGATGGAGCTGTGAAGGAGTAAATACAGCGCTGTAGGAGTTCTCTGTGCACATTGGGCTCCTTTTAGTTTCCATTCCAGCAGGCATGCGAACCTTTTCATTTTAAATGTTTAAACGGTGCGTGTTTATGAAAACGGATGGAATGCTAAACAAAAAAGTGTATCCTATGCTTTTAGCCCCCCGCTGGCTTTTCTGGAGGTCAGAGAGGACAGAACTATCTCTCTCATCACTCCTAAACTGTATAGCTCTAATGAAGTCTTTATATGCTACAGTAAAGTTGTTTTAGATAGACCTCTGTAGAGCTCTGTTTATGCATTAAACGAATAGTTTCGTAAAAAAAAAACAAAAAAAACATGTACAATTACACAAATTTACCCTCGTACCCCACATATAGTCCCAGCCAGCCAAGACCGTGTTTTAGATTCTGCATGTACAGGTTTTTTAAGCTGCTCCTCTTCATGTAACACTGTAAAAATGTTGTTTTAAAGTTTGACTTAATTGAATTTGGAATACCAAGTTAACACAACACGTATCTGTGCTTTATGGTCAGAAGCATATAATTTCAAGTTCAAATAGCTAAAAAAAAATTAAGGCAGCCTGAATGCAAACTGTTAAAAACAAAAACCTGTTTTTTCATTTTATTTGCAATGAAACGCACATGCTAAACTCAGTCGTGCTGGAAAAAAGCCAGCAGCATATTTCAAACAATAAAGAAATTGAGCAGCTGCCAAACAGACTGTTGTAGGTATACTTAAAAAGAAGTTGGTGTGCATTTCAGCACCGCTAAAAGCCGGCTTCATAGTGATTACAGTGGACCAATCACAGTCAAGAGAGGTCTCGGAACAAACAACAGGCTGATCAGGTAGCACACATCGCACCATGCAAACACAAACCACTGTGTCGTTCTGGCCAAAAACGCATTGCTTTGCTTTGAGGAGTCTTTTATGTTTATAGTATATTGGCAGACAGCTCAGTCTCATATATGCTGCACACCAGAGAGGGCACTATTAACGAAGTAACCAATGGGCAGGTAAAACTGAAACAGAGGGTGAAAGCAGGGCAGTACAACAGGCTAGTTTTGCTCACATTTGCAAGGCTCAAAGATGAGTCTTCATTTACTTGGATATGTACCATCCTGCTCATCGAGGTTTGCTAAAAACACCTTGACATTAGACCCCTCACCACCGTAGCCTGGAGTAGTTTACTGTTATGCAGAAATGCAAAGTTGTTACTTGTTGTGGTGTTAAGGCACTTGTTCATGTTGCTGATGTGGACGGAGTTGGAAGAATGAAACTCGGTGGACCTTCCTCTGTCTTTCTCCTCCATAAAGAAGTGCAATAAGTGCTGGTTTCTTTTGTGTACTTGTTTAGCAATGTGTGATGTGGTGTCCTATAACACCACTCATAAAAAACCACTCCACTCTTTCTCCGCTTTGCAAAACTTGTTACAGGCAGATTCCTTGCAGTCCAGACATGGAATTCTTGTGGAATAAGCTGCACCGACTAAAATGCAGCCCTGCTCTCTGGACTTACAGTTAGAAACTCTTGTGTTGGTCTTGTGACCATCAATGCGGCAAAGAATAGCAGAAAGGACCACTAATTGAAAGCAAAGCAGGCCTAACCCCAAACCGCTGTTGACGAATTACATGCAGGTAGATTCTCTTTTAGATATGCAGCTACTGCATGCTACTGACAACTGGTGATAAGCAAAGCTGTGCCAGTGCAGAGCTTGAGGTTTCATAAATAAGGCAAATACTTCAGTCTGCATTTATAATATATAAAGTGTCAAATGCATTGAATTACTGCAGTCCTAAGCTTCACATGCACTGGGACAAGTGCACCATGATCCAGGTATGATGCTATACAAGCTTCCAGCAGTCAGCTACACTAGCCTCATAGCTCCAGTGCGGTAATGAAAGACATGCCAAACACACCTCGGCTGATTGAGCACATTTGAGAGATCTTTTACCGAACTGTTCCTTTCAGCAACTTTGCTCTTCTGTCTCTCCCTCCCTCTCTGTCTCCTCATTTCTGCAGCCCGTCCTCTCCCTGTCTCCTCCCTTTTCTCCCTCTCACTTTCTCTCTCTTTCTTTCTCACTCTTACCTATTCTCCTTCGTTCTCCTCCTCCTCCTCTCTCTCCCCATGTCTCTCTCTCTCTGCGCTGTGCTGTGCTGAGATTTTCTATTACCAGTGTAATTGCACATTCCGTAGTGACAAGAGCTCATTAGGTCTTAATTACACGTGTGTTATTTAGTACAAACATCTCCATTTGGGTTCCCTTTTGCGCGATAATTGTACTGCGGGGACGGCTGTTTGAGATGGGGGGCAGATTGGAGTGCACTACGCTGACTAGGGAAAGATAGAAGTAGGTCATGAACAGTAGCAATAAACAAGGAGTGCTGGAATAAAATAATACTCTGTCATTCTCTCTCTCTCTCTCTCTCTCTCTCTCTCTCTCTTTCTCTCACACATTTGTTATCATGCCAAAGCCAGCAGGATCCAATGCTCATGTAATATTTACGGTACACTAATAGATAGATGGCAGTTTTTTTTCGGAGCGAGAGAGAGAGAGAGAGAGAGAGAGAGAGAGAGAGAGAGACAGAGAGAGAGAGACATACACTGATACATACACAGGGAGGGAGAGAATGCCCCCACCCCCATTTTTACATTTGAATTTCAGAGAAAGCTGCCAGACTACATTAATACATTTGGGCCGAGTGCATTAGTGTGTGTTTGCTGTGTACATTTGTGCGTGTGTGTGCGTATTTACAGGAGTGTGTGTTTGTCTTTCCACAAAGCCGTGAGTGTTTGCAGCGGTGCATATCTATCTCATCTGGTTGAGAAACAACAGCAAGCAAGTACAATCAATCGTTCCATTTTTCACCATCGATTGTTTTTCTCCCTTTTCCGAACTGTTTTGCTGTTTTCCTTCCATTCAGCCCAATCCAATTCCACTCAGATTACAGGGCACATGCCCTACATTTTCTTGTTTTTGTTTTTTTGTTTTTCTTTTATGACATTTTGGGGGTTGGTGTACCAAAATATTTTTTCTTACCTGATCATTTAACCTCCATTTGTCCTTTAGAGTTAACTGCACCTTTAATACTCATTACTGCACCTTTAATACTCTTGTACGTAAATCAGCTCTGTATCTGGTTCCCTGTATTGTGCTTTATCCACATACGCAGGAGAACTCCTTATAACTTCAGCACGAATGAGCAAATTTAAACTGGTGGAACAGGCAGAAGTAAATGTGTTGGTTTTTGTGACATCACAAAAAAATGATACATTCAAATCGGCTTGTTTTTGGAGCATATTTTCCATATGTTTTATCTCAATTTTTACTTCCATGACACAAAAAATAAGTTTTTCTTAGATAAAAGCGTTCGGTGTAGTATGTAAACATTACCACAGGGTTCACAACGTAACATTCACTACCGAGGCCACGCAGTCCGCAAAGAGAAAGTGTGATATCACAAAAACCAACATACTGTATATCTGTCTAATCAGCCTACAGCAGCCCCACCCATACACAGCGATTAGGGATTACGGAGAGTTTCAACCCAGACATCGTTCTGAACAAGACGATATATAGGACAGACACTCTGAACACAGGTCCTCTACATATGTCAGTCATAAAGGTCACAGTAATAAAAACCGCCTGTTGCGGTCTAAAGGATGAAGAGTGGTTTGTCATGTAAAAATGGATTAAGGCTGTTTTAGGAACATCATAACATCATAAGTGGACCTCTGGGGGCAAAAATGCAAGAAAAATGTGGAATATGGGCCCTTTAACTCACTTCCAATTAATTTCCAGCATTCTTTGTACTGTGGCGGATTTTCAAGGATGTGACCTCCTATTCGATGCATACCTGTTGTCTCTGTGTGCTCCGATCTGGCAACGCACGCACATTCAAGTGGCTGAACTTGAACTTGACACGTCAAACAAACACCAGGGTTGCCAGTACAGTATTCAACATTTCCACCTTTTTTTCCCCTTTTTTTTCCTTCCCTCAATCAGGATAAAAATAAAGAGCACTAGCTGTAATGACAGTCTCAGCAGCTGCTGTATATTCCTCTGTGCAGGCTGAATAATGTCCTGCTGCTGCAGAATCTAATAGGCTCCCCTTCTCTCTTAGATATGCAGCCTAGAATGGCGCTTATGAAATATTAATATTATACAAAAATATGGCAACTCCCGACTCACTCCATCTCTCAAAAATCCAACGTAATTGACTATGCAAGCCTTCCGAATCAGACAGGGGAGGGGAGGCATGTGTGCGAGAGGTGAAGAGAGGAAGGTGGTGTGTGTGCATGTGTGTGTGTGGAGGGGGGGGGGTCGAATTTTACTTGAAACCTGAAGAAAAAGGGTGGAATGTGTCATTTTTTCCCTGGCAGAGAGTGAAGAACAAGGAGAGAGGAGCAGCAAATGAGAGCAGAGGGTCAGGATGAAAGGGTTTGATGGGTTTGATGGTGTTTCAGACAAACGGCAGGCAAAAAAAAGGGGGAAAAGGTGGCACCAGACTAATGCCCTATGGTCTATTAGATTCACACAAACACCCACGCAAACTCTGTGGCCACAAAACAACAGGCTCTGCATCCTGCTAGCATTAGATAAGGAATAGTGACCACACTCGCAGGCCAAAAGAGAAGCACCTGTGAGTCGGCTGGTTAAACTTAAAACTGAAATTCTTTCCTTCACTCCTGGCACACAGTCGTTAGTCTGATATCCACCCATGCGTTCAACACTGCTTCTGTCAATTAGCTTTAACCCCTTAACCCTTTCAGATCATCATTTCCGTTGTTCAATCTGAAGAGCTTAGGGTGGAGGTCACTGTAAAGGTCATAGCATCTTTTATACAGTGATAGGAAATCAAACAGGAAGCTCCAACTCAACACACTAATACGTTTCACTCTGGCTAGTGTGGACATGCATGCTCTGCAACTCCTCTGGCAGTAGATTAAAACAAGTTCAAATTTTCAGAACAGACTGTTGGCACAATCCTCAATAGAACTGAAGTCTATGTTTATGTATGTAAAAAAAATATTGCATTAGGTCTTGAACAAGCGTGCGCATATTAATGCCCTCTTTAATTTCCAGCCAGCTTGATTTTCTGTGTTTAAAAAAGACTGACCCATCTGAGCTCTGTCGTTGGGATTGCAGTCCAAGTAAATGAGGTACTAGATGTTACTTATGCTTGCTTCTGCTCCAGGAATCCATTTCTGCTTCCCGCATTTCCAGACTTGATGTGAAGGCTACACTATCACATCCTTCAAATATCAGATGCAATTGTTTTTCGTTGTCCATAAAATTCTATTGACTGAGTTTACTCTGGCCAACCCTGCAAATAATAAAGACCCAAACTGTGTTCTAAATGTGCCAACTTGCAGGGCATGCAACAATAAAGACAGCACTGTGCTTCTTATACGCTGTGATAGGAAATGCAGAAGCTGATCCATTTTACTCTGACCAACATGCACATGCATGCTATGTGGCTACATCATCAAAGTCTCTGCATCCATCAAGATCAGGACCAGTATGTGGTCCCACATGTCAATTCTTCATTCTCATAACTATATGACTTATGTACATATTACTTTTGTAGCAGTTCCTGAAAAGTAACACATTGAAATTAAGTAACCAAATAAGAAGCCTGCAGTTTAAAGGGTTAACCCATGTAAGTTGGTGGTGTGGTTTGACATAACATTGCAGGATCTGTCAATTCAAGATGTAAATGTAATACATTACCTATAACTATGTTATTAATTACAGAATGATATATATTACATTAAATAACACTGCAAGACTTTATTGCTTGTTAAGGGTTGCAGCTCCTGTAGAAGTCTCTGAAAAATATGACTTTGTTGATGTTTTGGCTGTAAATCTACATTCAGTCTCGGTTCAGAATTGCAACAAGCCAAGAAAAGCTGTTTTTCCAATTAACCTAAATTTAACCTGCTGTTACCCAACGCTCCGGTCAATGCAGGAGGGCGAGGGAGAAAGCAAAACAAAGAAAGCAAATCATATCTTATTTCCAGAAGATTACGTTAATGCCTCTTGGAGATAAGCGGAGAGTACACAGCTCTAATGGAAGGTTGTATGTTACTATGCTGGTTACTGTGCTCTGTGCCATTGTTTCCTATTGTGGTCCACTGTGGGTTATTATTATAAGGAGTTCTATTCTGCCCTGTTTGCCCAGTGGATGCCAGCACTGCGCTGTTGTTTGCATATGACTACGGCTCTTACTGTGCACTATTGTAGAAGCTATCGGCATAAGCCAAGAGCAGAGCTAAGGGCTTAACTACACGACCACAAGGGAAGGGGGGGAACTGTACACGCACATGCAGCTTAACAGAGAAAGAGAGAGAGAGATGGGGGGGTAGGCGGAACGGTTGCAGATATCAATAATTCATCTTGATCATATCATAAACCTTAAAAATAGTCACGGGACACAGCAGGCCAGGGACGCTGCTTCTATTCAAAACAGCATCCGACAGGCGAGCACTAACAACTGCACATAATTTGATTTTCATCGATTCTAACATAATTACAGGGAGGAAAACATATTCAACTTTAAATTCCGAAATCATTATATCTTCTCAAAAGCGGAATGATATGCAAACTGGGATGAAGCAACAAACTGGTATTTGCTCAGTTAAAACATATACAATATTTAATTCCACACATATATATAATAATAAAAATATAATAATAAAAAATAATAATATTTAATATTTTACATTATCCCTTTTACATGGTGTGAATATCTCAGGATGAATGGACCAATAGAAATACTAAAATGACATGGTTGAAAATCTCATTAAATTAACTTGCATTAGAACGTGAGAGCGTTTCTTTTTCACTGCAAAGTTCCTAGATACTAGTTATTTTTGTACTATACTAACACAACCCACTGATACATTCATTGCCAAAACTGTTGATGCAGTGTGTTTTATTCATGTGGAAATTATGTACACAAAGTACTAGTCATAAGTTTAGATAAGGCTACTGATAGAAGGTTCCCCATATGTTTATCTTGATGCTTTGTTTTAGAAAAACAAGACATCAAACTATAAAATAGCACTCATGGAATTATGTAGTCCACCTTAAAAACAACCTCTAAAATGGAACTTTACAGGAGGATAAATCAGCTTTCTTAACCTGTAATGGAGGCTGATATAAGAATTTTTTCTTAGCAATTTTGGACCAATTCTATTGGTCTGTCCATCATGAATATTCACTAAACTGAAAGGGGAACTAGAGCTTTTAAACTGTGCAAAAAAAAGAGATAAAAGTTTTTTGCACATTAAAATATATATTAGAGGTGGAGATATGGGAGAATTATAAAACTGTGGTACATCAACAGCATATGTGATATATCAGGATTTGTACTGTTTAAGGCATCTCATCAGTTGGAACTGTTAGGTGCAAGCCTGTAGAGTTTTTAAGATCACCACCAACATCTCTTTAGTTGGGTGTGTCTAAACTTTTGACTAATACTGTACTTGAATCACGTAAATTTAACTCAACTTAAAT
This sequence comes from Semaprochilodus insignis, assembly GCA_034552555.1. Classification (NCBI taxonomy): domain Eukaryota; kingdom Metazoa; phylum Chordata; class Actinopteri; order Characiformes; family Prochilodontidae; genus Semaprochilodus; species Semaprochilodus insignis. Next base: position 34,575,670 of record CM067476.1, on the reverse strand, counting down.
TCAACTTAAACCAGTGGATTCAAGTAAACAAGGCCTTTTTTTTCTGACAGTGTGGCAAAAATACCAATATGAAATATATATATATATGACAATACATTTTCATGATACACAATACAAAATAACATACAATGCCACATATATAAACCCTATAATAAAATAATAAAGTACACTGAGTGGCATTCAGTGTTTTTCAGACTGTACTGCTCTAAATTGTATTACACAGGCCTACTTATACTCACTTTATAATGAAACATGCAGTTAGTCAGTGTTTTTAAAGTACTGACAATTATGCATGATATGTTTAGAAAAGCATTATGTGACATATTGTATCTGTAATGATAAAATATTCACATTTAAAAACTGCTATAGAAGTGATTATTATTCAATGCATCACATACTGTACTGCGCTGAAGCCAACTAAACCGGACTATTTTTGCTCTCTTTATAATTACGCATGCGGTCGGTCAAAAAAAAAAAAAGCCTTTTGGAACACGCAAAAACTCAAACAGATATAAAAATGAGCGTTACTCTAAATAATGTACTGATATACTGCACTTTGAATGATCTCTGAGCAATAAAGCAGGCTGCATGCATCTTTTATACAGTGATAGACAACCCAGCAGAGTAAAGAGCTCCAGTTCTAACATGGACATGCGAGCTTTGTGCACAGCTTTGGCAGCTGATTTCAAGGAGTTCGCCAAATTCTCAAAACGCCTTGAAAGGGTTAAGCATTTAAGTGGTTCTTTGAGCCATGGTTCTATATATATAACCCTTAAAGAACCCCCCTTTACAGCAGTGCATCATCATGTATTTCCCCAGGCATTAGAGCAGCAATCTGCCTACAACTCTTCATGTCAGCTTATTACTATTGTTTATGCATTAAGAACTGAGCTAATGTTAGCACGGTACATTACTGCGTATATTTCAGGCCAGTGAGATTATATTCTCCAGCAGCAGTAATCCCATTGCCTGTACTCTTTGGGTTTGGGTTTGGCAGCCGTGGTCGTGCGTGCCAAACCTCGCGCTTAAGGATAAGGGCACTGTGGAGTTGCTATAGCGATAGCATGAAGCCGTAAGTTGTGCCCTTTACCAGAAGAAAAAAGAGGGGAGGGGGAGAAAGAGAGAAGCAGATTTCTGAGAAATAAATTCCTGAAATAAACCCAGCATGTGTGAGCACACGTTTTGCAAGGTTGTGTACAGTATAACAGTGTTCGTATGTGCACACGAGCATGCTTCTGCACGAGGCTTTATGTGTCTGTGTGTGTCTGTGTGTGTGTCTGTGTGTGTGTGTGTGTGTTAGAAAGGTGAGCAGTGGAGGGGGTGGAGGGGAGGTGGTGGTGAAGAGGGGGGGAGTGTTTTTTGGCAAAGCAGCGGATGTTCAGCTGAACCCATTTTTAACTGAACCCTGCGCAGAGTGATATAGAGATACTGAACAAAGGCCTTAAACCCTCACTCCCCCGCCTCCTCAGCCCCCTAAACCCCCCTCACTCTACCACAACACCTGACACGAGCAATGCTTGGGTCGGGGGGAGGGGGGGTGGTTGGGGGTGGAGCGGAAAGAAAGAAAAAAAGTTTAAAAAAAAGAAAAAAAGAAAAAAGAAAAAAGAAATGACACATTTCCTTTAAAAGCTGCTTAAGTGGTTGTTCTGTGCTAAACCATGCAGACGCTTTGGTTAGACTTCTTAAAAGGAGGGAAGAAGAGATGTTTGATAAAAGAGAGATAATTTCAAAAAGCATTCATATGGAAATGCGCGCACATCCGGAAACCGAGAAGAAGAAGGAGAAAAAAAAATCATAAAGTTGTTTTTTTCCCCTCTTTTCTTTATTTAGATTGTTCCTCCAAAGCTAGAATGATAAAAACACATCTGAGGGTAAATGAACTTTAACTTGTTAGAAAAACGATAAAATAAAAAATACTAATATATTTAAAAACACACATCAATTTATTCAACACAACACTAGCACTTCGGTATTCTCTCTCTAGGTCTCTCACTCTCTCTCTTCCCAACACTGCAGTCAGGCTGCAATGGCATGGAAAATAAAAAAAATACTGATCTAAGCTAAACGAAAGCTTTAACTTTCTAGAACAAAATTAAAACTAATCTTTAGAATCTATTTTCATTCAAAGAGGTGATGCTAGCACCTTTCACTTCTCTCTTTATTTCTCTCGCCCTCTCTCTCTCTCTTGCTCTCCTGACACTGTGCCCATTAGAATGAGATTGAGATAAAGGGATGAGCACAGAAATAAAAAAAAAAAATCTGAGGGTAAAAACATTAACTATAGACACACACACACAGTGCTAGGCCATCCAATATTGATAATATTTGTCGATATTAATAATATTTGTTGACACTGTGCTCTTTGGCAGGAGGCTGGAATGAAGTGATGAGCACAAATAACAACTGAGGACACACATTACAAAACCCTACTGTATTCAAATATACAATTCTCACTTCTCTCTCTCTCTCTTTATGGCATTATGGCATTAAGGGTAAATAAACTTTAACCTGACAGACAAATAATATTTAAAATATTACTATATAAGATATTTAAAAAAACAAACAAAATATTTCAACCAAATACACAATGCTAGCCCCTTCCACTTAGACCTCTATGTCTCTCACACTCTCTTTCTCCTGATTCTGTAGTCACTGGAATGAAGACAGCACGGAAAAAAAAACAAATCTGGGTGTATATGACCTTTAACTTTAAAAACCTCATTATAAAAAATCGTTTTTGAATGTATCTACTTTATTTATTGTAATACACTCTTACACTACACCAGCACATCTCAGTGGTCCCTCTAAGTCTCTCTCTCTCTCTCTCTCTCTCTCTCTCTCTCTCTCTCTCTCTCATGACACCGCGCTCACTGGAATGATTTGTGTAGAATCGTCCTGCAGAATTGCACTTACGATATTGGCTGGAGATAACGTATGAGAGCTAGCTTTAGCGCTGGGCAGTGTTGGTAGGAAATGCTCTGTTAGCACTCTGCTGGTGATAAATGATTTAAAAAGGCGCCTTCTGAAACATCAATACCGTCTCTTTTATAATTAAAAAAAAGGAAACCCACCCACAAGCATGCATTCACCAGGGATTCGCATCAGCAGCACATTGAAAAGATAATTCCGAATGCTGCGATAGTTAAGGAGACTTTGTAAAAGGAATTCTTTATTCCATTGTCTCCAGGCCTACACGTAGGCCATGTAGATAAATGCACTGCGGAGAGAAAGGTCCAGGTTAAAATCTTGATTATTCCGTCTTATTATTGTTCATTAAGCACGTCTGTTGGTTAAGAGAGAGGAAAAAGAAAAAGTAAACTTTTTAACTGTTATAGCTGAATGTCAAACAATGTCACTCACTGGTGATGAGTCATTTGTATGTGTGAGTGGATGTGAGAAATGCTTCGTAAGGACTTTTATAGCCCAGGTGGGGGAAAAAACAGGGTAAGGTTGTTTTTGCACTTGCTATATGTGTTTTTATGTGTGTGTGTTTGTGTGTGTGTGTGTGTGTGTGTGTGTGTGTGTGGAGGTGGGTGTACAGAGTGACTGCATGCATTGTTGCTCACATACAAAATGGAGGCATGGAAGCTGTACAGATTGTGCCAAAATGGCTCCAGAAATTCAAGCAAAGCTTAACATGCAAGAGCAGAGAAGCTTCAAAGAGACATGTTTCAAGTTTAAATGTTATTTTTTTTTTCTTCCGAGACTCGTAGCACTGAATGTCTTGTGGTTTGTGACGAAGCGCAAACCGTAGTTCAGCTCAGGTCACGTTCACATGAGCAAAATCCTGCACAGCGATCAAATGTATTAATTAATTAATTAATTTTAATAATTAATTTATCTATTTATTTTTATTTTTCTGATCAAGCAAATAAGGGCCTTTGCCATTTTACCATATCAGCTGCAGCAGTGGTTTTCAACACTGGTTCTGGGATTTTCCCTAATCACGTATCGGGACGGTCCTGGTCCTAATGTCTTTACCAGACGGAAGATGCACTGAAACAGGAGTGAATTCAGGCAAGCTCCATATCACTTCACAACCTGTGACGTATTATCGCTCAGCATGATAGATAAAGCTAGTACACGAGATACCAATGAATACAACACTGATACCATTTGTATACCATAATGTTTATAAATGATCATAAACAGGCATCTCCTATCAGTAAATATCAATAACACATACTTTTGTTTGCAGTGAACAATGTTCTTGGTCCATCCCAGAGGATGAACTTGATAAACTGTCCAGATACTTGATATGTACTCGATAAACTGTCCAGTAGTGGATGACCATCCAAAGCCAAATGATCTGGAGTAACAATGTAACAGCTCTCCTGCTTTATGAGCAGATCACTGTCCGAAAGCACCACAACAGCCCCAAACCAACACAGGAAGGACTTAACTGACCTAATCATGCTCATCCCATTAAACAAAACTGTAGTGTTCCTACAAATACTGATTTTCCAGTGTATGATGTTTTTTTTCCTCTCTTTGTAAAGCAACTTCAGCTGCATTTTAACAAATGAAAGTTGCCATACAGTTGTATGGAGAAGCATTCCTGGTCCAATGTCATGTTTTTACTGCTATTCACTGTGAAAATAAGTACAGAATAAATAATAACACCTCTCATCCCCTACAGAGGTCTCATTTCTGCATATTTTAAGTCACAGTTAATGTTAACTTGCTGAATTTAACATGTTGGGTAAAATTTAAAACATAAAATATGGCGTTTGTATGAGTTTTACAAAACAACACGTATATAAACAGGATTAAGATTTGCCAAAAATATTCAAAGATGTTCTCTATAGGGGGATGTGTTCATTTTATGTGGTTCATTTTTAGGTGGTTGGACTGGAAGCGTTCAAATCCATATGATTGTACAGTTTTTTATGATTATATTGTGATCATAATTCTTCGCTTAAAAAGCTGTGCTACTGAACTAGATAATGCTGTTTCCACTCGAAACTAGGCAGCTTGGAAACTTTGCCATCACCAAACCGTTAGCTCTGTAAAACACCAAAAAACCCAACAGATCTATCATAACAATGTGACCTTTCACACATGCACAAAATAAAAATCCTGTGAAATTAATAGCACACTCCAAATGAATCTATTTTGAGGCGGGGGTGGAAACAGGGGTGCCAAAATTTGTCATCAAATCGAACAACATTCTTGCCCACCTTGCTACATTAGCTAAAGTTTACGGGTATGGATCTGTCGATTTGCTGAATAGTTGCAGTAGCTGTGCGGGACCGGCCCGAGAAGCACAGAGGTATGCTAACGGAGCGCACTTAGAGTCTGCTCACATTTAGGAGGTTCTCATGGGTTCTCCCTCTGACTCAAGCTCTGTGTATCTGTGCTGAGGGCCTTCGGGGGAGGCTACCGTGGGTGTAAAGTGTGACTCCACGGGGATGCTGTCGGTCATGGGGACTCGCGCTGGCTGTCAGTCAATCACATGACTCTTCTGCCTGGCAGCTTTCTAACCACAAAACCACTATGAGAAAGGGCCTACCGACTACAGGGGGTGGTAGAGAGAGGGAGGCGAGGAAGAGAGATAGAGAGAAAGAAAGAGAGAGAGAGAGAAAACGAGAGAGATGGAGGGTCTCACCCCTGAAGAGGGCAGTCTTTTCCCGTCAGGGTTGGGCCTCACGGGCAAACCGCTGTACAGCCTAGCACGATCTCCTACACTGTATCTGTTCTGTAGAGGAAAGAGAGAGAGAGACAGAGAGGTACAGAGAGAGAGACAGAGAGGTGTAGGGAGACATAGAGTGTGATGGCAAAAAGAGAAAAAAAGAAAAAGAGATGGCAGACAAGGAGCACATAGAGAAAGAGAGAGAGTGAGAGAGACAGAAAGAAACAGAGGACGAGAACAGGGACGACAATTCAGTGTCATGGCCATTGACAGCTCTAGAAATTATGATGATTTAAGGAAACAAGGACACACAGTGTCATTCATGCGACGCAACCCTGGTGCTTGTCTGCCTGCGGTCATCTCCACAAGCTGAATTTCATTACCGTGACTGAAAGTTTCTGATATCAGGAGGATAAACAATCAACGTCTTATCACAACAACAGCAGCAGCAGCAAACAGATCCTTCATTCACGTTCCTATGTTTATATTTATGCCATATTTAGCCTGTTTTTTCACTTCATATGTTCACTAATGGCATCTGCAAACAAACATGCATTCGTGAGATTTTGCTGGTGTAGGATCATGCCAGTGTGAGATTCAGAGAGAAAGCAGTGGTTCTAAACCTCCATCTATTAGGCATAATGTGACTTACTAATGTTGCGTAATAATTTTTTGTATTGTCACTGCTGTGTCAAAACCTCATAATTCCATTTATTAGACCCTTTGAAACACCAGCTGCCTTTTGTTAACATTTGGGCCATTCTATAGAAATAGGCCAGAATCTCTATTCAACAACTCTATAGAAATAGGCCAGAATCTCTGTTGGGCCATTCTACAGAAACAGACTCAAATCTGTGTTGGGCCATTATACCAACATAGGCCAGGACCTCTGTTCAACCAGAACAGAGAATTAGACCAGAATCTCTGTTGGGTCATTCTATAGAAACAGACCCAAATCTGTGTTGGGCCATTATACCGACATAGGCCAGAACCTCTGTTCAACCAGAACAGAGAATTAGACCAGAATCTCTGTTGGGCCATTCTACAGCAATACACCAGAATCTCTGTAGGGCCATTGTTGTGAAATAGGCTAGAATCTCTGTTGGGCCATTTCATAGAAACAGGCCAGAATCTCTGTTGGGCCATTATACTTAAATAGGCCAGAATCTCTGTTGGGCCATTTCATAAAAAACAGGCCAGAATCTCTGTTGGGTCATTATACTTAAATAGGCCAGAATTTCTGTTCAGCCACTCTCTAGAATTAGGCCAGAATCTCTGTTGGGCCATTCTATAGAAGTAGCCCATAATCTCTGTTGGGTCATTCCAGAGAAATATCAGCTCTGATACATCATTTCAGAGATAATTTGTTGAGTCTAATGGCATAAAGTAGATTACAACACTGAAGTTGCTGGTTTGATAGTGTAGATCTAGATCTGGAACTGGAGATGGACAATGGCAGGGCGGCAGTTTCCTCCCTTTCAATGAAGCACACAAAAGCTACATAAGCACTAACAGCTCCATCTTGTATAGCACTTTTCATTTTAGTTACTTTTGGAAGATATTTTGGTCAATGACAACATAATTCCAAACCCCAGAGGAAAAAAGAGTGCCATGATCTAGCGTGAACAAATAATTCAGATTTAAAAACACCTATTGAACTTGCATTGCTGTCTGGGTGGGTGAGTGAGTGAGTGAGTGAATTATATCCAAGGTCCATGAAATGCCCTGCATCTAAAAAATAAAAAAGAAACAAAAAGACTTCACCAGCTCTGAATCGCAGAGTCTATGAGCGTGTGAAGGATTCCGCCTCTAAGCGCGGCAGGAGTGATGGGATCAAACAGTGTTGAGCCCTGCGGTGAGGAATCCCCTCCACGCCGCGCCGTGTGTGACGAGGGCTTGGGAAAACACTAGCGGCGGGAGGGTTGGCAAGCTGGCTTCGGAGCCAGAGCAATCCAGCATCTAATGATTCACACAGCACATTGTGCCAAACACACACACACACACACACACACATTGCATACAGGCATTTCAGCGCGTACAACTTGTAGTTCTCTCTTTCATTAGGCCAGCTACAGAGAGATTGTAGTGTAAAGATTAACAGATGCTTCTGGCCACTGCTAATTAGAGCCTCGAGCTCGCCCCATTACTGCAGTCTCTCTCTCTCTCTCTCTCTCTCTCTCTCGTGTGCTCTCATTACAAATGCACTGCAGCTGAATCATCAGAATTAATATGTAAAACATTCCTTTAAAAAAAGGAAGATGCTGTAGACATTTCTTTCCATGTCTTTCCATCTCCTGCCCACCCTCCTCCACCAACTATCGCGGAAGGTTTAAAGCAATACTGCCAAAAGTGTGGCCAGGCAGGGACATATTTGGTTTGGGGACATTTGATGAGGACATGAGGACATTTGATGCGGGCAACTAGAAAGTGTTTTAAAATTTAATATTGTGTGAGCTTGACATATTTTAGCTACAAAACTAAAGAACAAACTTATAAAACACATGTACAAACTCAACTTGAAAGCTACCTGTCTTCTTTATTTGTATGCTGTTTTGTCTTTTCAGCCCTCGGCCCACCGCAAACATTGGGCCTTGTTCACCAGCTGCTCTTAAGAGGAAATTCCCTTCTAAAACGCACTTATGCAGTTTTCCCAACGATGCTGACATTCCCTAGTGTTATTCCATTTTATCTGTGATTTGTTCTCAAGTGAAAACAGACTTTACGGTTTCAGAACATACCATGAATCTGATATGGACTTCTTCTTTGGACCTTTCTCAAATACCAGTTTAAGAAAAACTTAGGAAGATATTGGTGAGTGAGGCCCACTGAGCCCCTTCTATTACTGACTCATCTTCTTAACTGCTTAATCCTTCTGGGTTGCAGTGGGCGCTGGAGCCTATCCCAGCATTCAAAGGGTGGAAGGCAGGAAGCGGCCTGGACAGGCCGCCTATCCATTGCAAGGCAGACACACATTCACTCACACCTAGGAGGCAGTTTAGCATCTCCAATTCAACTGACTACATGTCTTTGGACTGTGGTAGGAAACCAGAGCACCCGGTGGAAACCCACGCAGACACAGGGAGAACATGCAAACTCCACACAGGAAGGACCCTGAACACCCCAGCCAGGAACTGAACCCAGGCCCTACTTTCTGGGAGGCGACAACACCATACACTGTGCCACTGTGTCGCCTCCTTCTAGAATCTGGATAGCTATATTAACCCACAGTTTCATTTCAGAAGAAATAAACTTTTGACCCCATTTTTTGGGAAAAATTAGATTTCTTTGCCGAGCTAATCCTTTAAAAAAGATGTCTTCAGCATCAAGTTAATTAGGGTTAACATGATTCTAACAAACCGGATACATTTCACAGCCAAGACACCGAAGCGCCCCATGGCTGACATCTCTCCTGCCCCCCTTGGCCATTTCTGACAAGACGTTCAGCTGATAGGAATCTTAAGGGGGCATGATTATGAACCACATGTGGTGCCACTCACTGTGCAAACTTATCAATATGCTGATAAGTAGTGGAATGTCCCTTTAAAATACCCTCACCTTGAAATGTCCTACACTTCCTGCGCTGACGTGAAAACGTTAAAAAACCAAACCGCACACGCATTTGTTCTTCTGTGACTTTCTAAATCTGTACACCGAAGTGAGAATGTGGAGTCTTAATGTAACTGTACAAGCAAGCTCATCCAAAGTGCTGTTATTAGAACAGTGACAGAGCTTGTGTGTCAGATGTGGTGGAGCAGGTCGGCCGCTGCAACCGTACTTTTGACTGATGGGACTCTTTCTTTCTGTCTCGTTCTCTCTCTCTTTTTCTTTATCTCTCACATGTTTCTAAACTTAGACCTGTAAGGGTTTTTTTTCTGCACCTTCAGCACTCCTGTTAACCACTGCACGTGTCAGTAAGGCCATGGCATTTACTGTAAGTCCTGGGTGCACAACAGCTCGTTCACACACGCCTACCTGAAAAGCTGGAGGTTTCAATCAAGCAGTGAGGAGTAGTTAGATAAGGTGATTGTGAATTCCTATGTGGGGTGTTTACCCAGTCCTTACATCATAGTCTACCACAGTATTCCCACAGACGGCAAAAAACCTAAGTTACGCAGTTGTTCCCCTTTCCCTCCCCACAGTTTCCTCAAATTGACATTGCTAAAGCTCACCATTCACTTTTTAAACTTTATTCAGTTACTCATATGTACACAGATTTACACGAAATGTGGTTGATTGGCCAATGCATGTTTGGCGTCCAAAGCTTGCTTCTTTAGTATTGCATTGGCACTACAGCTTTACGAGTCACGGAAGCTTAAAGCCATCAGTTAGGACTGTGCCAGCTGCATGCATGCATTTATCACACACTTGCTTCAAACCGTGTCAAGTTATTTAACTATCTCAAATTGCCTATGTGGTTTCTAGGGCTGGACCGATAATGGACTTTTATGGTCAGTTCCGATTTCCTTACAGCCAATTTGGCTGATGGCTGATTTTTTTCAAAAAACTTTTATCCAAAGCTCGAACTATGTGGGCTAAATGAACACATGAAGCACACTAGCACACTTCTAATACTTTCTAATTTATAAATTCCCATTATAACTACTGTTATTTGATCTTTAATGGGCTAAACTAGCATGATAAATTCTTAAATGAAAACTTAGTCGTAAAATAACACGAATTAAATAAAATGCTACATTGTAATAAAAGGCAACTGGCAATTCAGCACAAAATACATAAACAGTTGATTTCTAACACTCTATGACACTGTATGCTACAGCTGCTGTATTTAACTAGGTCATGCACTTTTGCACAGTTTTTCATATGACTTTTCACATAACTAATAGGGTTCTAACAATCCATCATGCCTTCAAAACTGAGACAGTCTGCATTGTGGCAATGTGACAATGCATAATGAAGAATGGACATATTGCTAACTGCATACAATGAACACCCAAGTTTGCAAACCATCAGCACCAATCAACTCAGCCCAGCTCTCCTCCTCCCACTTCAACATCATTCTAGTAATCTTTTGTCTTCATTCAAATGTTGTTTATGAAAAATACCCTGACACCAACCATATCACGAACCCAGTATCATGCATCAAACTGAATTATGGGCTACTGAAATATCTGGTTTTCACACAGGCTACAAAGGGTTAAAGCAACAACTAACATTTAGATGTTTCACTAATGTGCAAACTTCCTTTACATGCCACAGCTGCAGTGCAATACACAGACACACTGGGGTGAAAGGGTTTCAGAAAGATAGGATGCATTTATCAGCCACGTGAGTGAAACGTACATGCCGACTATACAATCACAACGCTTCACTACCACACAAAACCTCCGGTATCACGGCCAATCAAAACTGTCGATGGTTTTGTATTTTAAATTGCCCACTTGCATCTGTTAGCTTCTCAATGCCAATATGCCTAAAATAGCCTGAACCCAGCTCCCCTCGGTCAATGAGCTCATCTAGGAATTCAACAAGGTCGAACACCCTGCGGACACTAGCCAGAGGGGATATGATGTTATTTAATAATCATTGCAGAGAAAAAAAAAAATGGAGAGAGATATATAGCATAAAATATAGAAGAGTGAAAGAAAAAAAATAAGGAGACAGAGACAGAGAGGGAGAAAACATCTGCATCAAAGAGAGCAGCAGCAGAGCAGCAGCTGCCACTGAGTTCGGATGCAAATGCAAGGCCTCGACCACAAGAGCATTATTACATTTTGAATATTGGATATTATTACCATGCAAATTGCACTGGGCCAGAGATTAAGTTGCAATTATGGTCTGAAAGCCATTGAGGCCAGTGGAATTATTCTATATTCAGAGGCCTGGCTGCGGGGATGCTTTGGGGACAAGATGCACTTAGTGATATCAGATATAGCTGGAATACTGCGCTGTTAGCAGCGTATAGGGGATATAATGTACGTGAGTGCTACAGTATGGGCTTGTATGTGCATGTGCTTGTTTGATGACTTCATCTAACTGTGTATGTGTTTGAGGGTTTTTAACAGTCTGAGGAACTAGCACCTCCAGTTGACCATGTGTGTACATGTGTCAAGCCAAACACTTACAAGCCTCAGTAATAAATGAACCTTCCCCGTAAGAATATAAACAGCAGCCGCGCTGCATTACCGTACGCTTTGTTCCTACACATACTGAAAGAAAGAGAGCAAAGAAGTGAGATATACATGTTCTTTCATCCCTTCCGCAAGTTGTTTCAGTTATTTAAAGGGGCATTCTGGCGTAAAACCAGCACTTAATATGCAATTTGTCATGGTATGCAGTATTCTGTGGTAGATATAACAGGGAAAAAGAAATGTTTCTAAGATGTATCATGATTGTTTCTTTAAAGACATTTCCCAATCATATTCATATTCAGGCTCTCCAATTCCCCTTACTTTTAGGTAAACTCCTGCACACCAAGAAATATCATAAACTGTGAGACTTTTTGGCACAGCCCGGCTCGGAGGGGCAGGATCTCAGATTCAGAGAATTCCAAGATTTCCATGTTTTCATTCGTCAGTGTTCGTTCACTACAATATCCAGCATGCATTTCACTAATACACCACCAGTCAAAAGTTTAGACATGGCTACTCATAGAAGGTTCCTCTGTGTTTAGCTTAATGCCTTACTTTAGAATAAAAGTAAAGACATCAAACTATAAAATACCACTCATGGAATTATACAGTCCACCTTAAAAACCTCCAAGATGGTACTGCTAAGTGTGAATCTGTAGAGATTTCAAGATAACCAACGACATCCATTTAGTTGGGTGTTGGGCAAACTTTTGACTGGTAGTGTATATCACACAACAATTGGGAATCCCTGTGTAATATCTATAGCTTCGTAGTAGTAACCATAGCTATATGACTTTCCTTCTAGGAAAAAATAAGACAACCCGCCCCACAAATTCTACCCAGAAGTGTCTGTAGTTTTTGAAAAGTCCTCCCACCTTCAAGAAGGGGGTTTTCCTAGTCTTTAAACTGGAAAATCTCACTCTAGAGACTTTTACAGCACTGCTGCTGGATGCGAGTACAAACAAAAGACGTTTACATGTTTACAACCAAAAAAACGTACTATACAGGTAGATTCTTTTGCTCCGCCAAAGTACGGACAATGGAAGTGGACCCTCCAAAAAAGATACAACATGGTCCTTAAGGTCCAATAGTGTGCCTAGTTTTAAAGGTACACCACAGATGCTTTCCCAGGGACACAGTACATATTTATACATTTTCTTTTGTTTAAAATAGAAGAGTCAGTGCAATACAACTACGCTACCTAACAAAGATGCAAAAAAAAAAACTGTGTTCGGAAAAGTACAGACATTTCTGCATTTTATATTAGTTAATTCCAATAAATAAAATACATAAAATGAAAATGTCCATAGTATTATTGTGTTCGTGCTTTCTAATAATCAAGCACACAACATCAATAAAAATTAAAGCTTTCCAGCACTCAGGTAATATGATATATAAGTGTTGCTATGTGGTGCATGTATAAATTGTGACTGTATGTTATATGTGTGTGGGCATGTGTTGCTCATTGTGATGACTTGTCTTCTTCTGCCCATGTATGAAGAGTCACACCTTTATCACCGGAACAGTGACTCAGCCTGGACACACACTCAAAACTAACACCTACGTCAGAAATGTATGGGAAAAAAAACAAAAGGGGAAAAAAGGCTATGGTGAGGTGTTTCTAAAGCATTATCCAAATCATCTACAGCCAAAGACATTGTCTCTCACAATCTCTCTCTCTCTCTCTCTCTCTCTCTCTCTCTCACAATCTCTCTCTTCAGTGCCAGCTTTTCCCAGGCTCAGTGAATCCTCATTATGCAAATGGAGAAAATTGTATTTCAGCGGCTTTGTGTGTTTGGTGTGTGTGTATATGTATGTGTGTATATGTGTGTATCAGGGGGTTCTAATTAGGATAACACAGAGAACGAGGGAGCTGGGGTTTGGGGGGGGGGGCAGGGGGGGCTGGTTGTTGTGCTACTGAACAGTGCACCTGCAATTCAATACTTCTGTTTCTAAAGAGCCCCCTAAACCACCCCCCCATACCACCACTATACACACACACAGACACACACAGACACACACACGCAAGCAAGCACAGGTCATTGCACTTAGTGTTTGGATCCACAAACGCGTTGCTGTCGGGCGTTTCCATGGAAACGAACCAGTAACCCTGGGTTACATATCCATAAAAGAGCAGTGGCCTGGATGTAGTTGTTTACACTCTGTTAGGACGGGAGCTCAAAGTTAACACAAAATACCTTTCACTCTAACAGCATCACACATGCAGCCCAACTTCCTCTCACCAGCTCACTGCTTAAAATTAGTAACTCACTTAACCCCTAAAGAAGTGCACACTTCAGTTCCATGCTGCACACAGCTGCACAACTTACATATGAGCTTTATAGTTGTTACTGAATAGTGATTCTTAAAACAGGGAATCCCACCTATTTCTCCAACTCTTTGACTAATTCAGTGGTAACACAGAATGTTTTAAATGGTTCATTATGGAGAAATTTAAGTTAAACTTAAGTGCAAAGTGTAAATTAGGCATTTGTTCAATAGGCTGTCATTTCTGTTGTTGCCTTAATTGAAAGCATTTTGGTAATTAAGTCATGTTTTGGTTAGTTGGTTGGTACAACTTTGGTTGGTGGTTTGCTTGGTCAACTATTAGCTGAACAATGTTGACTCTTCAAGCCCTTGTCTCTAGCCAACATCAGGCCAACATATCTACATCACCTTTGGTTGCCAGACAACGCCAGGGCAACGTATGCTACCCTCTAAGACTGGTTGCCAGCCAACTTTAAGCCAGTGTAGGCCCGCCATCTAACATTGGTTGCCATCCAGCAGCAGGACAACGTAGGCCCAATACACACTTGCTATTTGGCTTGTCGGTGCTGATATGAATCAGGGTTCTTGATGTCTACAATGTGAATCTAGCCATTTAATTTACTATCCAAAATGACCAGTACACCTACACGTTCTGAGAGTTTATACATAATATTAATAATGGTAAAATAACTGCAAATTTAAATAAATAAATAAATAACTTCAAATACTTTGTGAAGTTTTTTACATTTTCATAATCATTTTATGTAATAATTTTCTCTGTGGCAGCTACTGTGTTTGCAGGCATTTAACCCCTCTGAAGTCTGGTTTCTATTGCCACCAGTAAGTTTCTCTAGAATTTCACACCAAACCATTCGGACTGATCTCATTTACATCCCCACCAAAAGAAGTCTGAGAAAGCCCCTTTAAGACTGGTGTGGTAAAGAACTATTGGCGTTGTCCTCCAGAAGGGTAACTAGGTAACTGTTTGTCCTCTACTCCTGCATACGTCTGTGCACACGCAACAACTTTCCAGGAGCTCACAGTTCTTGGAATGCTGGTAATGTTTAGCTTGTTAGTAATGATATACAGTGACTGAGTGATTTGACTGAAAGCTTTTTAGACCGCTCCCCATCTGTCTCTCTCTGTCTGTCTGTCTCTCTCTTTCTCTCTCTCTCTCTCTCTCTCTCTCAGTATTCCGAGTGCAGACCCAGTGCAGGTCAGAACAGCAGAGTCTGTTCCCACAGGGCGAGAGGGGGGAAAAAAATAACATGCTCTTTGGAGACCATCCAGCTAATATCTGTGGTCATTTGGTGGACTTTTTTTGGCTCGTGTGGTTTTCTGCTCAGTTTTGCTGTTTGAGAGTGTGCATGCACGTGTGTGTGTGGGGGTGATTTTTGTGTCTCAGGTGTGAATGTCTATGTACAACGTGCAGCGACAGCGTATTTCGGAGAATGCAATATGACATTCTACGCGCGTGTGTGTGTGCGCACGAGTATTTGTATAAGAATTCTGCCTGAATCAGCTCTTCTAGTGCTCATTACACAAATAAGACTAAATAAGATGGCTACGTCATGCATGAATTATATCATTTGCAAAGCAACCGGTCATTTTCTCACTTGCAGGACAGCACGCCCATGCATTTTGTGGGGGCAGGGGCACAAGCGGAAACCCTAACAGCTTCGCTCGGCTTACAGACTTCAAGTCTGAAATTGGGTGATCGAATGTGGCACTGCCACAGCCATGTGAACCAAGTCCTGCAGCCATACAATTAAACAATCTGACTACAAAAATGCTTAAAAGAAAAGGGATGAAAGAAAACGCACATAGCACTTTGTCACTGTTGCAACAAAATAAAAATGTTCCCATAATGTTCAAAAAGCTATTTTATAGGACCAGGAAAACTTTCTATATTGACATTTTATTCCAAGTCATTATAGACCATTACTACCAGCTCATTTGTCATGACATTAGGACATAGTGTAATCAACAGCTGGCATTTTCCAATTTCAAACTACATGACAGAAATGATATACAGTACATGCTACACTTCAGATATGCATACAGGTTATGTTTATAAATGTTAACTAGTCACTGACAGCAAGTGAAATAGCTTGCTTATGAGTGAGCTAATACTAATCCACTGGCAGTAAGACTTCATAATATAATGTAAACATACAAATTAAGCATTTTGAGCTGCGTATTGTTATTGCATTTGGAAAAAATGCAGTGCCACTTTATGCCTCAGGGACGAACAATGTGCTAGCCTTCAGTCTGGATAACATTAAACTTGACTAAAATGCATACATTTTAGGTATGCAAACATTTTACTGAGAGGCAGCGATTATAAGGCTACACAGTAGTTACATATGCCTTTCATGACAACTGACATGAAGATACATAGAGATAGGCTTGTTCCAGCAAGCATTCACGCCAGCATGCCAATTAATGTTTGTTGGAATAAGCATTATAATGTCAGTCAGGATTACACTGGTGTCATGTAGCTTTGCAGATGTTGCCCCTAAGTAACGTATTACCACATATTACATCACATGCTGATGCACTTTCATTCATATGGAAATGATGTTCACATTTGAATGAAGAACATTCGGTCCGAGCCCTGTGTCGCAATTCAGTGTGCTGTGTTCTTGCACTGTGTCCTACGTAATTCACTATCTAGTCCATGGATTTGTATAGGCCAGCTCTGTCTGCAATCAAACACTGCATGAATGTCATCCATGCAAACAATCACAGAACCTCTTTAACTCTTAAATAAGACTTGCTCTGTCTCTAAAACACCTTCAAACATTACATCACCATGCATCAGCAGGCAGGGAGGATAATAACAGTAACCAATAATATGAAGTTTACCTCCCTCTACCTATCAGCAAGGGAAAACACTCCACAGGCTCACAGACCCTCCCTGACACCGTGTTTCCTGTTCATGCTTTGATGCTTATTATTCAGTAACATTTCTCAGTATGTACTAATTGGGGAGAAAATCACTGCTGTCAGAACAAAACCTTGTATATTCAGAAAGACAGG
This sequence comes from Semaprochilodus insignis, assembly GCA_034552555.1. Taxonomy (NCBI): domain Eukaryota; kingdom Metazoa; phylum Chordata; class Actinopteri; order Characiformes; family Prochilodontidae; genus Semaprochilodus; species Semaprochilodus insignis. The sequence goes on along the minus strand of CM067476.1, from coordinate 34,558,639 downwards.
CAAAATGTATTTTACTCTTAAGTCTCTTACTCTTAAGGAACTTTTTCTAATGTCATTCTGTGTCATTTCTTTTGGTCTATTCTTCATTAAATTTACATATAATATAAAGGGCAACAGGCACTTTCAAATCATGTCAACAACTGACAGATGGCAAAAATGTACATGGTTTTGCATGTCTACGGGGTTTGCAGAGTAAATATAAACTTAACACTACCTATCTTAACACTACCTATCTTAACACCACCTATCTTAACACCACCTCTGTGTCCAGTTAAGGCAAGCACCTTTTGTATTAACACAAAACGTGTTAGACCAGATAACAAGGGGCACACGTCGCGTTAAACCAGATAGTGTGAAAAGTGTGTCGATTAACACTTTATCTTTGAGAGTGAAGCTCCAAACTACATATCAATCAGCAACTTCCTCTGATGACTTTGCCCCTCCTGCTATGTATGACAGCCTGTAGCCTTTCAGTGGAAACATTTTCTCACTGGTTCTAATACATTACCTGGCCCATACAGTTCACCACATTTAGGTTCATATTCCAGTGTGAACACACTACATGCACTAATTGTGGTTAGTACAGCACACAGTTAGTAGAGAATGCACGTGGCTCTCTGACATCGTTAGGTAATACAAACACGGCATTCCGGAAAAGTTTAAATACGTTATAAAACGTTGCCAGCATGACTGCGTTTCTCGACAGTCGCAAGTCAAATTGAGCTGCGGAGGGAGCTTTCTTCAGTTCTGTTCCTTTCTTTGGGGATTATTGCCTCCACAGTAATAACATGTACACCGCATTAAAATAATCTAGCATTTGCATGACTCATGGCGCACAAAAGAAGGAAAGTGTTTCCCAAAACGTTAAAGCAATCTACTTACAACCATCTGTTCCCAGCCTGAATCACACTCATGCTGCCTGAGAAAAGCAGTCCAAATTTCTCTCCGCCAAAATGCAGATGCAAAACAATCAGCCATAGTCATAGTGCAATAAAAAATAAAAAAACATAAAAGAGGAAGAAGTTTGTTCTTTTTTTTCCTTCTAAAGTTCAGACAGTTCAAATGCAGTTGTTTATCAGACAGAATTCCAATTCTAAAGTGGGAAAAGTTAAACCTGTAATTTGGGACAAAACTGCATGGTAATGTATGGCCCGCTTTCCTTGATTCAAATGTGTACATCAGCTGCACATGAATAAAATATATTACAATAATTGCCAAAAGTAAATAAACTGAAGGACAGCAACCGCAATGCGATATATTTTCTGCACGCACAACCGATGCAGATATTTGAACTGGCTCAATTCAAAGCACCAGAATTCCAAGGATTTCATGTTTGACTACATTATTTATGACTTTTAATCCACATGGCAGCGGAGCATCTCATAAAAAAGTAGCTGTAAATCATAAATAGATAAAACCTGCATTCTACGAGTCCAAGTTCTAATGCATGTTCTGAAATGTCAGACGTTTATGGCTGTAGCCGTTGGAATTAGCCTGGCGACAGCCACTAGCGGCAGTTTTAGCCTGTGTACCGGACCTTATGATCTCTCTATGTGTGTGTGTGTGTGTGTGTGATGATCTCATGGGGTGTATTTTCCACAGCAGATGTCTCGTGTTGGACGACACTGCATATTGCAGTCCATGCTGACAGAGAGATCAACATGCACCGAAACTATTGGAGACATCTAAACACAGAAACACACGCGTCCATATACACACACTGCAGGGCTGAAGTGCACTCATCAATGTAAAGTATTCATGCATTCCAAAAATGTGCACACTGTCACTGTACAAACACAGTTCTCCAGAAATAGCAGATTTACAGAAGACTAAAACAGTCAAACTTTAAGTGTAAGTTAATGTAAATAATGATTTCTGTAGGTCCATTAATCATGATCAAGTTCAACACCATGCAAGGGATAAGTGTAGAGAAATGAAACTAATGTGTTTATGGTACTCTGGAAGAGCTGAACATTTCGGCTACTGTGCTAAAATGCTAATCCCGGTAGGTTTAGTCCAACTGTATACATTTTAGAAAAACTTGCGTGTCAACCTCAGCTGATTGGAAAATGCTGGACACTAGCCTCGGCCCACAATTCCAATATCTGCCCTATATATATACACATAGGGAGAGAGAGAGAGAGAGAGAGAGATAGATAGATAGACAGATAGACAGATAGATAGATAGATAGACAGATAGATAGATAGATAGATAGATAGATAGATAGATAGACAGACAGATAGATATTGCTTTCAGCACTTGTCATTTTGCCCACCCACTCCACGTATGTGAATGTACATGTGTATGTGTATCAGAGCCCATTTGAGTATCCCACTATTCTAATTCATTTCAGCACAGCTCCATCAACAAATTTCTAATAATTCTAGTTTATGAAGCGCATTAAAACATGATTAAATTATCATATGTTTAAAGCAGCGAGGATGACTCAATGCAAATGTAAGCGTTTAATAATGAGGAGCTGAAATGTTTTCATAAACTTCATAAAGCTGTTCTGCCTCCATAATCATAAGTGATGAGCTTGCGAACAGACAGGCAACAGGCTTTAACCAGCACACTGACAAATAACCCTGCCTCAGTGTGAGTGTGTGTGTTTGTGTGCATGCGTGTGTGTGCGGTACCTGAGAGTTATTTCTCTAGAAATAAACTTGAACAGCTCCATAGAGACTTGGGTAAAAAAACCCTGACAGGCCTATGTTTACCCTGTGAGTAATGCTATTACATAAGCTAAGACCAATGGCTTACTGTATTCTCACAATCTTTCTGCATCTCGACATTGTGCCTGACACTTACTGGACTTTCTGAAGCTTCACCACCGACCTTAACGACACCTGAGGACACTGACCGGGCCCCGTGCTCCAGCTCTAACAAAGAGCGATCTCTCTCGGCTGCCAATACCCACCAGCTCCGGCGTTTAGAGCGGTGAGGGAACATTGTGTAGCTGTGCCGAAGAGATGATTCACATTTTCTTTTGTTGTTGAATGTCAGCACTTCGCACCACAATGATATAAATGATAAACTGCCTGTGCAATACTGAAAGTGCCTGCTAAGGTTCTGTGGTCTGTGCAAACGACAAAAGACGCATTCAAAACGCTCATATTTGCGCTTTTGGATACCTGCTCCGGAACTGAGAATATGGAGAGCACACTCAGTGTAGCTGGTTACAGTATTTACACTGTACAGTGTAGTACCACTATCATCTCAAGACCTTGTGATTCAAGCTTTCTTCACACCATCGGAAAACACCCGCTGCCCTTTGCATGTTGTGAATGTGAGTTGACCAACAGAAAATCTCCAATATAACTTCTTTCAAGTTAAGATCTTTTTTCCTCATCTTATAACGTTTTCCATTTCTGAGACTGTGATATGGGAGGTGTTTTATTTTGAGGCAAACAAGTCTTCTGATATACTGTAAATGAACAAATGAATGATTGTAGAATAATCCCACTTTAATGTGTTTAGCATATACAATTTTTGGCACGCTGAAAAAAGAAAGTCTAGGAATGCACCAAAATAGGAATTCTGGACCGTGGCCAATATCCAGCATTCCTAATGCATGCTTCTGCCAATGCAGATACATGAACCTAGGTTAAATGTAGAAATTGGGAGGACACCGGTATTAGCATTACAGATGAATGCTGCATTTATTTTAATCAAGTTAGAAATGCAGTAAAATAAATTCTAATAAAAGACATTTTTCACATGAAACCAAACGGTCTACTTCTGCTCGGCATCAAATATCGGTTTGAAACCTCAGCCAAACCTGAACATTTTATTTTAAGCAAATATCTGCCGACACTGATATCAATCTAATATTACTGTACATATACCAGAAATCTGGTGAACATTTTTCACCAGATTTATATTTTCACCCATATTTCTCATTATGAGATAAGTGAATAATAAAGTGAATAATAAAGTAAATAAAAAAGTAAATAATAAAGATTGAACTGGCCCAAAGAGTATTTTGTAGGCTTTGAATATTCTGTGTTTCCTAATGAGTAATTGGATATGCGTCCTCATTATCACTCTTAAATACAATAATATTTACAATGGCATTATTAACCATCATTTTAATTATCTTGGTTCATTTTAGAGTTGTGCTTTAATCAAAGCATTCCAGTTCTCGATTTGCAGCAGACATTCATGCACATATGAAGGACTGAGGACGCTCAGCTTCTTCACCTGAACGGCAATGTCAAATAAACAACTGTGTATATGGTTATTTCTCTTTGCCATTGTTTTGTGATTTGCAATTTGCAGACTTACATAACTTATCACTCATCATTCATCAAAGAAAAAGGGGGGACTTTCAAAATTGTAGGAGGGAAAGTGTCTGTTGTCAGCTTGTAGCGAATGTAACCTGGCTATGACATCATTGTTTATAGCCTACAATTATGTCCAGCCATTTTTGATTTTACGATAAGTCTCTGGAATCCACGAGATTTTCTAGAGCTTTTTTGGCGGGGGGCTAAAGGCTAATAAAAGACAAGGCTGCTGATTACTAAATATGGAAACAAATGCCCACATAATCAGCTCATGTAATCATACTTATTTGGGCCAGACATAATTATAAAATTATCGGAGTAAAACAATGTCGCTAGATAAAATGATGTCAAATTGGCTGAAATTATAACAACAATGAGAAAAAAAGCGATACACTAACTTCACTGGTCAAAGCATCGTTTTTTTTTGGGGGGTTTTTTTGCAGTGCAGATGTTTATTCTACTACCATCTCATAAACAGAGTTAGAAACAACCACCCCTCCCCAACGCGCGTACACACATATACACACAGTTCTCAGGAATTGTGTGGATGTGTGTGTGTGTTAACACAATGCAGAGACTATAAGAGGGTCTTTATCTGCCAGAGATGGGGAAAGGGGGGCAACGGGGCAATGCCTAAGATTCCATTCATTGGTGAAGACTTAAGCATGCATGTCTATTCCACTAATCTGAAGGGAATGTTACACACACACACACACACTCCATTAATGCTAGATGGGTGTAAATGATACAACATAAGAGGACTTACGTTTCAGGTAATATAACCCAGCCAGCTGTCTCGCATCACTGACAACACACACAGCAAACAGTGAGCGTGTGTGTTTGTGTGTGTGTGTGTGTGTGTGTTTTTACACAGTTAAAACTGAAACCAGGTCCCTACACCTGCCATACACGCTACACAAACCTGTCATTAGACCGACATGGCACTGTTCCAAAGGTTACTGGGCACACTCGACTGCCGTAGGTAAAACAGTAACGAATGACTTTTAGGGCCTTTGTTCCCAGTTTGTAGTACAAACCAGGCCTGTCACAATAACGCAATTAAAAAAGATAACTAACTAAAAAGTACTTTCTTGTTGAGCAATGATTAGCAGGTTGCATGATAACAACCCGCATGATCGTTCTGTTCTCTCTTACAGGCAGAAACAGAGCATGATAGATGCAACCATTTATACTGTCACTGTCCAAAGAAAAACATGTATGTCCATGTTTTGCCTCAGAAGCTGCTCTTTACATTGTGTGAAAGTTAAACGATGACTGGACGAATAGAAACTCCCAAATTGCTTAGAATCAAATTTCTTTCCATTAACTTCTGTAGAAAGTAAGGAACCTTTTGCCTTCTCCTGTAAACAGCACATATACAGTATATGACTGCTATCACAACAGAATTCTGCATTTTTGTTGGTTGTCTGTCAGCTCTTCACATTATTTGAAAATGCCTTTCGCCCTTGATGTTGTTTGGACCAAAAGAAATGGCCCATAATTACTTGGGAAAAGGTCTGGTTCTGTTGACTTAACATATGAACATATAATATTTATTATATAAATATAATATAAATGTATATACGGATTTGTCCTATCACTTAATATATATATATATATGTGGGTCCAAAAATCTAGCAAAAGTGCCTCTATGTTACATACTATTTACACATTATTATCTTCACTAATTTATATACATTACATACATTTTTGTCTTTACAAATCATATTAACTGCAGCAGAAATATGTGATACACATGTCTTACTACTTTATATGTCCCTCTTTTGCTTTGCTGTTTTTGCTTGTATACACTCTTGCGATAATTCAATTAAATCAGTTTTCATTATTTGGTATTTGGTGCTGACTCTGATTCCTCCACCGTTAAAATAATCAACTGATTGTCTGATGGGAAATACTGGAGGCCCTACCGGGAGGAATACCATGAATTGGGCACTTACTGAACAGCTCGGACAAGGCCAAGTCATTCGGCCTTGGAGGAAAGTCAAAAGGAAAGCAGTCTTGAATATCAGAATACGCACATTACTCCTGCCTGGCAAGTATCCCCTTCACACCAGCGATAAGCTACAGCAATATGGCATCCGTTTCTGCTTGTTTCGCTGGCTCGCTGCCCAGGCCCCATTGTTTTCCCTCCATATCCTTCCCTGCGCTCGTTTACTGCTCCCTCCTTCCCTGTTTGCTTACCGCGGCAACCGTCCCGTGTGCTGATTGGCCGGGAATATCTGGCAGCTCAATTAGCCGGTAATGTTGTGTTTACCTTTCAGACCACAGAGGGGGAAGTCCCTCCCAAACACACACACACACACACACGCAGCATGTAACACCACAATGTATTTGTCTCTATCAGTGCATGTTTGTGCCCTTCTGTATGTGTGCGAGTGAGTGCCCTTGTTTCCTATGACGTGCCATAAGCACATCAGGTGCGTGCATGTTCAAGTGCACTTCCAAAGGCACCAGGCTTCATTCAGGTTTAGCATATGCAAAAGGGAGCCATTAATCTCACAGGCAGAAACCACCACAGACTCTGTCTTAATGCCAGAAGCCACTAATATCTGCCCCGTTGCTTATATAGGAATGTTTGAGCTTGCTAATCATTCCCGTTTCCCCCCTGCAGGCTTACAGCACAGGCCAGAAGCACCAAAGGGCAAAAAAGTAGACTCAAATAGAGTGCAATAGCCACTCATTCAATATTTAGACAAAAAAAAAACAACATGGCTAACTCAAACATAGTTGATGCACTGCAGCAGGTAGTGGATGAAGCCAGTTTACATCACCTCTACGACTGTGGTGAAGACAGAAGATGCAATACAAGAAAGGATCAGGAATGGATGGAGTGTTGTATAGCTGATACCTGACCCATTAAAATGTACCTGGATCAGATCCAATCTAGGACGTTCGATCAGGATCATTAGCTATTTCAAGTGCCAGTATTGGAAAATCACTCTATTTATGCTGCATCTTATGAAATCAGAGGGAAAAAGTAGCGTTAAAATGGAGAAGTCATTCTTATGTGACCATGAACCTACTTGTCTTACTATGACTTCCACATCAGCCTTCATTTGTCTTCCTTGCAGTTAATTGAATATCCATTCATTAAATCCTTTTAATTATCTTAATGGGTCCATATTCTGCTTTTTTCTTGTTCTAATGTACCACAAACAGTCATAATTCATTGTTAAATGACAATTTTCCAACCTCAATTGATCCTTTCATCCCTTAGAATGCCTATTGTTAAAATACAGTGTCAAAATGTAAAAGTCAGGCTATGTGGCTATAAATTTTTATATTTCTAAATGACTTCTACTTGTACTACTATTGCATTTTACTATTTATATTTCCACCTTTCATTAAACCGAATATCCAATTGTTAAATCCTACGCTTACTTTTTAGTATTTTCAGAATTTTCTAAGCAAGGCGTTATATTGTGACTTGGAGTGGAAGAGTCTAACAGTTGAAGATTACAACACTGCTATATAGCAGTATTTGAATAAAACACAACACAAAATGAACCACTGCCACCAATCTTTACAGTCATCTATTACTTAAAAATCAATACAGAGAATCGATACAGCATCACCAAACATAATCTTGCAATGCTCAAGTGTATTAATATCCTCCCCCCGGGGAGATAGGCAAATTGTTTATCTAACATCACAAAATGAATTCAAAATGGTCTATTTTTGTAGCTTAGTTTCCATACATGGACTGAATGGAGTGGACAGTGAAGTTGAACAGTGTGCCGTATCGAACTCTTTCATTTCAGAAAAGTGTGGACAATTCTGTCTTCTACTACATTAACCCTTAAACGTTCTTAACTTGAACTTAAAGAACCTGAAAGGTTCCCTGTTGATCTACATGATGTAAAGGGCAGCTTCCCATTTTTATTAAACAAAAAGTCTGTATTTATTCTTATGTCAGCAGCGATATGCAGATCAAAACTAGGCTTCATATTCCTTTTATGAAGCATACTGGGCCCCCTTGATCCAGACTGAGCCTCAAGACTTTAAATGTTGTCATCTCTGACTGTGATTTACAAATCACTACGGGAGTTTTCAAGTTAGTGGTAGAAATTCCATAGGTGGAAGATAAGGACAGAGCAGCGAGAGGAGGGAAGGAAAGAAAAGGACACTGGAGGAGAGGATGTGAAGAGGGAAGAGAAGGAGAGAGCGAGAGAGAGAGAGAGGGAGTCCCTCGCTCGGCGGGTGCCAGCTGTATAATGAGAGTGTCACTGCTGGTTAGTGTGTGTCGGTCGCGCTCTCTCTCTCCGGCTGTGGACAGCTCTCATTAGCCCAGTAATGGCATGCCACTGGGCCTATGGGGAGAGGGCGAGAGGCAGAGAGAGAGAGAGAGAGAGAGAGAGAGAGAGAGAGCGAGAGAGATACGAGGCTAATGGATAATGGAATGATGGAAGGCATAAAGAAAAGACTGCTGATTTTACAGTACATAAAAAAAACAAGAGTAAGTAGATAGTGACAGAGAGATAGAGAAGGGGAAGAGCGAGGGATGGAGGGTGGAAGAAGCAGCCAAAGCTAGAAGAGAAGGGGACAGATGTCTAAACACATCCTGCGGCTTTTGAAGGCCTAAGCGAAGGCAGGCCGTACCACCCTACTATTAACTATTAGCTCCTCTTCAGCTCACTGTAATCACAGAAACGCTGACGCTCCTACTGTACTCACATGACTGTGGGCCAACTGCATACACGCTACTCATTAATGGCAGACGGATGAGGATTTGCATCATTCCAGCCATATGGATGCTCATAACAACATATTTTCACTGTTTCTCTGCACCATCCAGGATGCTACGTGCTATGTGTCAGGATTCAGTGGGTTACACTGCTGGTTCAGAGTCTGAGATCAAGCAAAAACACATATACTGTATATACAATTTTCAGACCTTGGGAAATGTGGGCTTATTAAAAGAAAAGTTGGGCTAAAAATCAAACTTCTACCATCATGCCCTATACCATGGCCATCAGTCAGGGCAAGACGGATCTAAACTTTCTCCATTTGTAGCTGTGCACTGTCCATCTTTATGCATAACAGTATGCCATACCATGTTAGAAACCACATAGGAAAGGCCAACTGAGATTACTTAAAGGGAAATTGATTTTAAATAATAATTCAATCATAAACAACATCATTCAGAGTGGTTTAATTGGGAATGGCTCATTGTGGACTGGCAATGGCTTCTTTACAGTAGTGGTGATGGGAAGCAGGAGTCAACACAAATACAGCCATTTGATTTACTAACCAAAACCGCCAGTGAACCCGGACACACCTTCTGAGTTTTTATATGTAACGTAATGTGTAATATGTAAAGGCACATGGTGGCAAATCATTGTTGTCATACTATTTAGCCTTTCCACACTCTGCATGTACCTCTCTGCCATAACTAGCTTTTTTAAAATATGTTTTGGGCTAAAACAATGTGTATTCATAAGCACTTTACATAACAGCTTTTTGTAGAAGCACCTACAGGAGCAATAAGCTCATCAGACGTCTGGCTCCTATTACCATGACTGTTCTGTCTCATTCAGTAATACTAGAATAGAGTTTTACACCTCAAAGCACTCTGAATGACACTGTAACAATTAAATGATATTGATTTTTTGAAAATGGGTGGAATTCCCCTTTAAGAACTTATGCAGTTTGAAGGGTTATAAGCTTTCGATGCATGCTAGCTACATTAGCCTCATAGCTACAAAGAAAAGCCAAAGAAGCAAGCCAAACACGTCTTTGTGTTTGTGTACATCTGATTGTTTGTCATATGATTCCTATAAACGATGCACTGTTAGTGTCATATAGTAATATGTGGAATTATCTACTGCCATGCGATGTGAAACAGAGGGCCCATCAGCTAACAGGACGAGAGGCAAGGCTGCATTTCTCTGTTTTCCCCTGTCCACTCTTTTCATGTCATCCCGCTCTCTCACTTTCTCCACCTTAAGCTTTGCCAATGGCTCCCCTCTCCTCAACCTCTTATCAGACGAGCCTCTCCAGGATGAAAACTGATAAGAGTTTGTATCCCTGCTTTTGCACAACCCAACACCAACCTTCAGCACCGATGCTCTCTACTGCCTCCAATGCTCCTGTTATAAGAAGTGTTACCTTTAAAACCAACTGCATGTTCACACAGCTATCACTGCATGGTGGAACACTGGCCTGTAAAGGGAACATTATGACAGTACAATAAATGAGCTTGTTAGTGTTAATGTTCCTGGACATTATAAGCGCAATTCATCATATCACACCGATCAGAAGCCAAACTTCAAAAACACCAAATTTCCAGTAATATTTGATCAAAATGTAATTATATCCGCCCGGCTCTAAAACATCTGATTTTTCACTACATCAACATGCACCATAATATTAACCATTAATATCCCCCTAACCCCTCAACCTACCACCACCCCACCCTAGGGAACCTCCATGATACCATGTTTCACTCAGAAAGAAAATGAATTGTGATTTCATATCATATATATTTCCCTTGCTTTTGTATTTAGTAGTATTGACTCCATGTGACCTGTACATGGAAACAAAGCCACAAAAACAGACATTTTGGAATGCTCTCTTTCAGAGGTTAGGTATTAAACTGCTGGAGTATTCACAAAGTGAAGACTGTCCATATGAATGACCCCTACCTCTTCTCTCACTGGACAGACTTGACTCTTGGCTTAAATTATGTAGTGAGAAATCTGGCCTTGTGGAAAGCCATCCTTCTTCAGTTCAGGAACTCTGAACTGAAAATGCTTCTATAGGCTATGTTCTATGTAATCTGTAGTCCATGGCTAAGATTAATCTGTGCAGGAGAAAAAAAACCCTAGGTATAAATCTCCGAGCAAACGTTTCATTGTTCACCTCTGTCTGCTCACAGTCATCGGCATATACATCTGCGGCCATAGACAGAGACAGAGAAAAGGCAGAGTGACATGAGGGGGTTTGTAATTTTGTCAATGCCAGAGAAGTGTGAGGACCGTCTGATTACAGCTTGTGGATGGAATTAAAGTTAAGAGCTTTTTTTCCTGCAGGAGAGCTTCTATAGCTGCTATGGTGGCATTTAGACGTTTAGATCCAAGACAAAGTGTGTGTGTGAGGGACAGAGAGTGTATGTGTAATGTGCTAAGAGTGTGTGTGTGTGTGTGTGTGTGTGTGTGAGAGAGAGAGAGAGAAAAGAGAGGAGAGAGTTAAAACTCTTATCTCTGAGCTCCAGAAGACATTCCTCTACGAGGCCACAGTTCGCTGGTTTCCTGCCTACTTGCCCAATGCCCTATTTTTACCCCCCTGCCTTTAGCAGTACCCAAGGCAGCTTTTTCCTCCCAACACACGCACACTTCCTGCTATTGACATACCTCCTCGACACCGGCCTTTCAAAGGGCTATAACCTGCTCCTTGCTACTGTTACCTCTGTGTGCTGGGGGATAAAGGGGTGCATACATACAGCGCCGCCTTTACACACAGCCAATGAGTGAGTATTAGGATTGAGACATTATACAGGACCAGGCAAATGTATGGATACCAGTCCACGAACGTATGTTTGTTCACAGTCTTATAGACACGGTGTTACAAAGGCCTTTGTCTGAATGCTTGTAATCCATTGCAAAGATATATCAGTAGTCGTATGCAAAAGTTTCAGTCAAATAATATCCATGTTTTTGCACATTTGCACAATACTGCGAATGTTACTGTATTCTCGCTGAACTTAACATAACCAGTGGCCTATGCAAAATTATGCCACATTTTATGCTTTTGTTTTCCAAACTCAAAGAAATGCAACTTCTGCACTAACATGTGCTGAAAACTTGAAGTCTGTTCCCATTAGAAGATGGGTTCAACCCATGTACCCCTCAAACTTACTCAATGGTTATTATAATCAGAAAGGATGGACAAATGGAACAGGCACACATGCCACCAGCCGGCGTATTATTTTTGTTGCAATTGTATGGCCAAAACGCACGAACCTCGTGCTGTATTTCAGTCAGCTGCTTCTTACTTTCAATGAAGCACTTTATTTAACTCATGTTGTTACAATAGGCAACTCAATTATGGTCCATCAAAGAGCAAATATACAAACAGCTAATATACAGTGTGCTAGTGTGCTCCATGGGTTCATTTAGCCTGCACAGTGTGAGCTTTAGGTTAAAAAAAGACTAATAAAAGTTGGTCTATAAAAGGTACATCAACCAATCTGGCTGTAAAGAATTCAGAATCAGAATCAGACGATGGGTACATCCCTCAAAAAGAGCATATGCATTAGTTTATCTGTAATACAGCTGTTTAAAGTCCTGGTCACCTGAGAAAACCACATGTAAAACCAATTATCTGGAAATATCAGAATGAATATGAGCAAACAAATTAATATTACATTGTGATTTGATATGTGCAAGCGTGTAGACTTAACTATTTCCAAAGTTCTGCTTAAGGAATTCCAGTATTTACAGTTACCATGTTATGCTATGTGAACCAAGACGTCAGGAACCGAAACCGTATTCTTCTAAGAAAAAAGAAAGAAAGAAAGAAAGAAAGAAAGAAAGAAAGAAAAAGAATACATAAAAGATACTGTGTTTATGATCATTTGTATTATTCTAAGGTTTTTACTGGCAAAAGCACAATTACTGCCAAGATAACCAGCTTTAGCATATCTTCTGGCTGCTTAGGCACTGTAGAATAACAGAGGTAACAATAACACTTACAGACGTTTGCAGATGTTCCTTCACATTAACACTGCATTACACCCTTACAACGTATTGTTTTTGGAGATAAGGTTTAGGGTTTTTGGAGATAAGGTTTAGGGTTTTTGGAGATAAGGTTTAAGGTTTTCTTAAGACACTGACAATATGTGATATCTTATTTAGGCCTGTTGGACAAACATTCCAGATGGCTCTTCATGAAGCTGCTAAAGAAAACCCTAGAAATGTGCTGCATCACTGCTGAGGGGGGGCAAATCTGACCAAATGTTTTGGCCACTGCATAATCCCGTGTGAGTTACTTCACTGTCCTGATGTCTTTCTTAAAACTTGAAAAATAATAAAAACACATGCAAAAGTCTTCTAGGGGGGGGGGGGGGGGGTCCAACTTTCGGCCTGTACCTCACAATGTATGGTGAAAGAACATTGATTATATCTATTCAAGGAAGAAAGCAAGTGAGGGAATGTGTAAGAGACACATAAAACCATGTGGTAATGGGAAAAAAAGACTTTTTTGCATGAGATCTTCATGTACGCTCTTTCTCATCGACATTTAAATGAATCCAGATCGATACAGGTTTTAAAGCTCTAATGGAAGGCAGATGAGAGATACTTAAATCCATGCATTACTCATAGACATGCTCAAACGCCTCTGGTCTACTAATTCTGCCCGCTCTGAATCCTCCCCCCTAAAGAAACCGTACACTGCTCTTTGACAACTCGCTGCCAAAAGTCATCATTCAACAGCAGAGTCCTTCAACTCTCGGCACTCTTATTAGTGCATCCCGAGCTGTAAACACAGTACAAAGCGAACTACTGATGTCAACCCCAGCTTGAAGTGCATGAAGACACTAGCTAGCAGACTCTCAGACCTCACTGGAGGTTCCTCATTCTCAAAACCAATTCTGTAAAATCACACTGCCGTTTTGGCTCATCGCGGCTCATTTGCGGTGACATCGTGGGGTGAAAAAGAAGAAGAAAGATTGCAAAGAGGTACTCGGAAGTAAAGTGACAGTGGCGAAAGGCTTTGGGATATTTGACCACAGCTCAAATTAGCGGCCCGAGAATTCACACCAATGAAACTAAACATCTCTATTAATTCACTTCCACCTGCAGCCATGCTTTATACCATAAGCCTTTGAGGAAGAGAGAGAGAGAAGGAGAGAGAAAGAGAGAGAGAAAGAGAGAAATGAAAGAGAGGGAAATTAAAAAGAGAGGGTGACGAGAGAGACAATAAAAAGGGGAGAAAAAGCAAGCGAGAGAGAGAGAGATGCTGTTTAGATGTATGTACAGAATGTCCCTGCATGTGGTGCGGAGAGAGAGAGAGAGAGAGAGAGAGAGAGAGAGAGAGAAGGAGAGAGATGCATGAAAGAGAAACAATTAAAATGAGAGAAAAGGCAGGAGTGAGAGAGATTGAGGGAGTAAGTAACAGAGAGATAAAGAGAGAGAGAGAGAGAGAGACAATGTAATAGAGAGAACAAGAGCACAACACAGAGAGAGATATGTATGCATTTAAATGTATATACAGAATGTCACTGAATGTGAGACAGAGAGAGGAAAGACAGTGGGAGAAAGAAAGAGAGAGAGAGAAAGAGAGAGAAAGAGATGTATGCATGAGAAACAATTAAAAAGAGAGAAAAAGCAAGAGAAAGAGATTGAGGGGGAGAGAGAGAGAGAGAGAGAGAGAGAGCAAGAGAGATGTTTACATATAAATGTATGTACAGAATGTCACTGAATGTGATGAAAGTGAGGGAGAGAGTGAGAGTTTAAATAAGGAGAGAGAGAATGACTGAATGCAAGTTAGAGAGAGAGAGAGAGAGAGAGAGGGAGTTTAAAATAGGAGGGAGAGAGAGAGAGCATTTTCTCTGTATCTGTCTGAAAGGTTTTTTCCTCTAGTCTCTTCATGTTAATGGACTGAGCTGCAGTGAGCCATGTGAGCACGCTTTCACGTGACTATGGCTCTTCAACATGGCAGCTTTTAGCTACATAATCACACCATAACTCTCTCACACACACACACATGCACACTCTCAGCACACGCAGGCAGCAGATCGCGCTATATGCATTAGACAGAATTGCATTACCTTATTCTGCACTCCAGTCAGAGCAATACCAACAAGAGGGACGACATGAGTGACAGAAAGAAAGTGAATCTTCAATCATAAACTCAGCTCCAAATGAGAGGACGGCCTCCCCCATCTGTCTCACACTCACTCTTTCGCTCTCTCACTCTCTTTCTCTATGGTTGTTTTTATACCATGTCAGGACATACATACATCCTATGTGTAATATAATAAAGTACCTATACTTAATATCAGTAAGTTCCATATGTAATCATATTATAGTAATACAGCATGTATGTTGTGTATATATTACCGCTGTCAGATAAAAACCTTGCATATCCATTTTTGACACGATTTGAAACTACCTGTTGCCCTGTGCGTTTGTAAATTTCATGATCAATGGACCAAAATAAATTCCCTAAAATGACCAGGGTAAAAGTCTGGCTGTATTAAAAGTGAAGCATGATTCCTCCTTCTCCGGTAAAGTTAATAATCTTGGAGAAACAAGTTTTTGTTCTGACAGCAGTGACATGGAAGTACCTGCGTGCAATCATAATGTGTCCTATATAATCTCCAAATGTTAGCTTTACAGGAGAGGGCAAACATGTCTGTTCAAATACAAACAATAAATGGAGATACAGCAGTCACATGTATTATAGATATGTGAGTAACTATGTGCAATATCAAAATGCCCCATATGTGTTTATATATATAAACATATTATAGGTAATTATAGATATGTGAGTAACTATATGTAATAACAGAAAGCCCCTACATATATATATATATATATATATATATATATATATATATATATATATAAAAAGCTCCTATAAGCAATAATAGGCTGCCCCATACATATAACACACAAGCAATATTTATATGCAATAACCCCAGTAACCTAAAACAAATGTTTCTTTCCTCTTTCAGCTGTAAACAATGAAACATGATTCTCTTGTAAAAAAGAGAAATACAGGAGAATTATCGTGTTGGTTATATCCCTGTGCTTTTCCTGATACATAATCAGCACATTATCGCCCCAAAAATGTGCGAAAGCAGACATGTACGCCCAAGCAGACCCTTGTCCAGATCTGGGACATGCATGGATTTCTCAATTTGGGCCCTCTATATCCACTTTAATTTAGACTCAATTCCAGCCCTCTCCAGTCCTGAAAGGATGCCTGGATCTGGTGCAGTTTCATTGTGCCGCTGAATGGCATGAAACTGATTGGTGGCGTTTGCGATGAACACCGTAAAAAAGGCTTGCTTGACAGCAGAAAATCCCGCCTCGTCACGCCTGTGCGACTATTTGATTTGCTGGGAGAAATAATTGGCTTGTGTTTGACACAAGCTCTTTCTTCCAAAACCGGCTGGCTGATTCCAGTTTCGTTCCTGGACAGCGTGATTAGAGGCAAAAGGATATTACCAATTGGCAATTATTGGTGAAGTGAACTGTTATGTGGGTCTGTTTTTTTTTTACTCTACAAATTCAAAATGAAATATTAAAATTGGCAAATGCAGAAGTTACCACTTCCCCATCAAGCAACCTTTCCTGATCTGACATCTGTACAACAAGCACTTTCTAAGAATCTCTAACTGACTAAGAGGCAATGAATTTAGTTGAATTGTATCCAATACTTCCCTAAATAAAATACAGTATATTACAGCAATATAATCACCAAACATATGTGAGGCCACTGGGCAATATGACATATGTCATTATCATGATAAAATACATCTCAGTACAATGCATATGGTGTATATCGTCAGAAGTTGCAGACAACTGCATGCTCCAGTATAAAGACAGCAAAATTAGTCTCATTTAACCGGATTTAGTGTAACACAGTACGTACAAATTCTAAATGAAAGTCATTATGGTCACACCCTTTGATAGCATTGGTGCGATTAGTAATCCACCACTGTGCAGAAATGATGTACATCTAAATCTAGCAAACTCGATGCATCACTTTTTTTCAGTGCACGCTATCTAGAGCACAGGTCATGTCCCTCATGTCTACATGAGGACCCTTTACTGTGTGTGTGTGTGTGTGTGTGTGTGTGTGTGTGTGTGTGTGTGTGTGTGTACATATCCAGTGAGCTCATTTGTGTGTGTGTCTAAGTGAGAAAGACTGAGTGTTATTTGGCTGTGGCTTTGCCAAAGAGCCACCTGGTGAGTAGTAATAAGGGCAGAACAGTGGGGTCATTGTGTGTGTGGGCTGGGTGATACAAGCTGAGTGACCCATTTAGGGGCCAGTTCGAACACACGCACACATAGACACGCGTGCAGATGTGCACAAACACACACACACAACATACACACGCACACAAAAGATTCTGCTATGCGTAGACATCTGGAGAGCCTGCAGCACTGGTGCATGACTAGATAACATACAAGTATGACGCTATACATGTAAACATAAATACATAACTATGCATAATCCCAGGCCAAAGTACAGTGGTTTTCACTGACTGCTTTAGCTGGTCCAGATTTAAACCACATAGAGAATGTTTTTGTCTCACATTAAACTAACTTGGAAATGTTTTTCAGCTGTTTGAAGCCATCAGTGCTGAGTGGAACTATACTGACTCTTCTTTCTGTAAAAAACGTGTCTGCAAGTTTAACCACAAAACTTCACTATTTAAAGGAATTAAACGCTTCCCATGCCAAGTCCATGTCATCTGTTTGTTTAATGATTTGATTTGCTGTTAAGACTACTAAAAGCTTAATGTTTTGCCATTTTGGGCTTGGCCCATTGTTTTGAACAGGCTGCGCTAAAGACCACCCTCCATTTATTTAGTTTCCAGCCAAGCTATTTGGTAAGTACGAGTTCAAAAGAAGATATAAGGAAATCCACTTGCTAACACATGTCAAATTCTTGAAACACACAAAGGAATTGAGACTCCTGACAATCATGCAAGACCTGGTATACCACCAAAACCTCCATGAGGGTGAATAACAGCTGTGATTCGAACAATTCGGCATGGACATGAACGATGAGCGATTCTGGCCACATCAATCTTCAGACACTTTGGCATCAAAGAACTGTGCAGTTGGGCCAGATGTGGCGGATGCCTTCTCTTGCACAATTCAGAGTAGAATTCCCTGTAGACCGGGATTTTAGCCATTGCTGGTAGACCCGTATGACTGTACGCTTCCATACACCTGCACATTCAGCTACTACCTTCACGCTATGGCCTTTGGCACACCCAAATGCAATCTCTCCTTGTAGCCAATCATTAACATCTGCTTTGGAACCATTTTCCACACAACAAGACATTCACCGCACTATACCACCACTTCTTCATCTATGAATTCTTTTGCACACCCCGCATGTATTTATAGCCTGGTCATCATCTGCAAGAGCCTGAACACACAAGGTGACTCATTTTTGTCTGGTGAGCTTATACATATAGCTAAGTAGATCTTTTTTGCGTCATCTCTCTCTTGGCAAAAAAAAAAAAATAAAATAATGCAAAATACTTTTATTTGTTTGCTGGTAGCAATTTGACTAGTTTTAGGCAGCTGTAGCTTTAGGTATACTGCAAAACATCTTTAAACGCTACACGTAGTAGCAAAATCGTGAACAGTGCAAACAAAACGATGCACATGTGCCCTCTAGAGCCCGGCAGGTGCAGTGCAGTCTAGGAAACGCAGGAGGGTGCACAGGGGCCATGGTGAACAATAAATAAGGGGTACAAAATCCTAAAAAATACATTCTGTTGGTGTTTAGTAGCCTTTGAGTCGATGACGATCTGCTTTAAAGACAAACAAATAGTCTCTCTCCCACACTCTCTCTTCTCTCGCACACACATCCACCTCTACCAATAAAAGTGCAAAAGAGCTGATCCTACAAAAGAAAACAAGAAAAAAGGACAGATTTTAATTTGACCGCTGCATGAAAACAGAAGAAAAACAGACTGGATAGGGGGAAAAAAAACTGCTGGCTTTGAGCCAAGCTCTCTAAAGCTTTCTCCTAATTTGCTGAGACTTCAGGGCTGTGCTGCCAGCTTCCTGAGAGGATTGGCTGAGTAGAAATGTGAAGAGATGATAGAGTGATAACTTATAGAGCCTCCTGCCCCCACACTTGCTTTATATTAATGTCACTGCTTAAGTAGAGGAACAGGGAAGATTGAGAGCGAGCGAAAGGCACAGAGAGAGAACGAAAACGAGAAAAAGAGAAAAAGAGAGAGAGAGAGAGAGAGAGAGAGAGAGAGGGATAGAGCGTGTGTCCAGGAAACTGGCAGCCATCTTACAAGTCAAAGGAACAGCCATCAAACCTCACCAGTGGATTTGTAGGACTTGCCAAGCCCACAACAGAATCTCTTCGAAGCTTCTGGCCTGGGCCAATCATAGTAAAGAAAGCCACAAATATTTTACACACTCACAATCGCCCCCTCAAGGAGGGCAATCAAAACAGCGCTGTTGACAAGAAAGCTGCAATCTCATTCTTCGCCAGTCCTTTTAAAACCATTTTTTATTACTGCAAAGCGGAGCATTCTTCTTGCTTACGTGCTGGGGCGGGCTACTAAGTGGCTGAGCGAAAGGTCACAGTGAAGGGCAGGGGATATGATGGCAGGTGGAACAGATTGGACATTGTGTGAGGGCATATAATCAAGGCTTAGCGTCTACCTCGCCATCAGATGCCATATTAAATATCTGAGCGGGACTGCATTACAGTCCGTTTTAGGCGCTGGCGCACTACTCCGCCCAGGAAGGTCTGATGACCCTTGTCAGTTGCTGGAGAACATGTGTTATTCATTTGGGTGAGGAACATGACAGGCTTGCATAAGTACGACACACGGCGGGGGCGGGGGGGGTGGGGTTGGCGAGGGTGATAAAAGCCTGAAAGCCTACTGTATGTTTTAACTAAGTCAATTGAAACAGATGGAGAAAAAATGGGGCTTGTTTAAAGTGATAGTTTGGCAAAACATCATTATTGCAAAGTCGATCAGCCAAGACGTGTTTGCTGTCTGACCTTCTGTATGATATACTCTTGTGTATAAAAGTGAATGCAACTAGGTAGTATAGTTGAGGAACCATCCTGGAACCTGATTTTCATCCAGTCTATTGTCCATCTTTATAAATAACTGTGGAACACATGAATAACTGTGTCGATACATATGTGTTTATGACATGCCACTGCTTAAGTAGAGGAACAGGCAAGATTGACAGTGAGTAAGAGGCACAGAGACTATTATGAAGAAATATCACATCAGTTTTTATAGGGAGTAAAATGAATTAGGGAAACTGAATGAAGTACTCAGTCATCATCTACATCGATTTTCCTTCAGGGCTGTAGTGGGGGTAGCTGTAGCTCTTAGCACTCACTGGGGAGAAGGCAGGAAACACCCTGGACCGGTGGGCAGTCCATCACATATAAACACACACTTAAGGGCAATTTAGAATCCAAACAGAAAGGACCCTGGTCATCCTAGCAAATCACAGTCTGTGGGAGATTACAACATTCAATATTTGATCCCTGAAGCACTTTAGACCAGCGAGATGTGCCCTTTCCAACGAGCCCTGGATCACATTTCTATCTTTCAGGAAAACAGAGATATGGGTCCTCCTCACCTGTTGTCGTCTCTGAGACATCCGTGTTGTTAGTGTCATAGTCATGTGATCAGACTTAAAGCATCTTTGCAGAGCAGTAAAGTCGACTAGTCTGTGCATATGTGGGCTAGTATGTGTGTGAGTCTGTATAGAATGTTTGTGAAGGGCAGTGTGTGCCTATATTGCTCTGTAGGCCCTATGATCCTCAAGTTTTCTGCATCTAGCTTGAAAAACATGACCTGTCAAGCCAACTTAATAAACTGCAGATATATGAGCACAGTAGCCCAGCTCTGCCATTTGGTGCTTCCAGAGTACAATAAATATGGCAATATTTGTTAGAAATATCGGTCATATTTCAGCACCTGTCTAATGCTGTTATTTATTTATTTATTTTTATTTTATTTAACTTTTTTTTTGGAGAGAGAGAGTGAGTGAGAGCAATTATCTGTTGATACCGATAAAGTCAGCAGCTAATATAATTCCAATATCATGGGGCATCACTGTCTGTAACCATATAATCAAATGTATTTCAGACTTCTGTACAACTTTATACAGTTTGAGGCAAAAATTTGATGATGTGATTCCTTTACTAGTTAGCAATGTTAGCCTATATAGTTTAGAAGTACACTACATATGCAAATTGTGGGTGATCTACACTTGGGCTAAAATAACTATTTTATATCAAAATACCACTTTTTTAATCAAATTACTGCTTTAAGGTCTAAATAGAAAAAACAGACGGTCACTAGTTCAAATCCCAGTTGGGCACTTAATACGAAATCAGATCTGCAGGTCCAAAGCATACACACCTAAGAAATGCAGGTACATCAACCTCAGGTTACTCCAGCAGCATCCCACCATCAAAGAAATGGCAACTGGAGGCACCCTGGCCACCATCCTAGTAGATTTCTCTTTGTAAACGTAATCGGATTCCATGTCCCGAAACAAATCGGCTTTGCGGGTGTGAGCCGTGCAAACGATTCAATCAGCTGTGCCTTGTTTCATTTGCCGTATAATTAATTTGCTTAATAAAACAAAATATGTAAACTCACAAAACGATACGGAACAAAATTAGCATTTTTAATCGCACAAGGTTGTTTTAATAACTCAGCAAACGCGAGGCAGCTGCCGCCACTGGCAGCACAGCCACGCGCGTTTAGCTTTGCCACCACCACGGATCCGCCCGCAAGCAAGGCCTTACCGCAGGAGAAGTTTGTGTGTGTATGTGTGTGTTTTGGGATGGAGGTCCTTGGAGCCAGTTTCAGCCTGTAATCCCTAATTAACTCCCTGTACACATTTATTAAAAGGCTGATGTGTTAAAAGGTGTGATACGGAGGTGTCGGAGACTTAACCGGTGGCTCAAAGGAGCCCTTCAGGCTAAATGATACAAATACAGACACTCCAGAAAGGAGGGAAAGTCATAATCAGCGCTAGCACATGTACCATCCTGTTCTGGTTCCTTCCTCCTGTTTGCGTGTGTGTAAAGGGTCACACAAACAACAGAACTTAATAGAATTCCTGACCAGTAGTCTCAGAGTGTTACTGAGCCCTATCAAGTCATGAAGCAAAATTAAATACTGTTTACACAGTGTCAGAGAAGGAGAGAGAGAGAGAGAGAGAGAGAGGGAGGCAGAGTATATAATAACTCAAAATCCCATACCTTAATTTAACCAGGGCCTTTTACATTTTTGCAGTAATTTGTGATATTGCTATGTGGTGTTATATGGTGTCATACGGTGTTATATGAGTGCAATATAACAGAAAGTAAAACAGAGCTATACTTGCTGGGGACTACATGAGAGTTAGTTTTAATATTGCTATGTGGTGTTATAGGAAGTTATACGAGTGCTATACGGCATTATACAGTATGGTGTTGCATGACTGCAATATGCCTACAGTAAAACAGATGCATCCTGTAGACTGTAGGTATGACAGTGCATTTTACTGTAGCTATATTGCACTCATATAACACCATATACACCATACAGCACTTATATAGCACCATACTCCATACAACACCTTTAAGCAATATGAGCACCATATGGCCTTACACAATGTTATATAGCAACAGTAAAACAGACACATACTGTAAAAAATGAAAGTCAACTGAACTTAAATTTATGAGGCAAATTACTTCAGAGCTTTTTGGAGTTTGAGAGTGCTGTTAAATTAAGTCGGGAAGTAAGCTGCCTTATCATTTTAGTTGACCTGCCTTTTTAAGTTAGTGTCTGTATTTTATTGCGGCTATATTGTTCTTTGACTATGTTGACTTTGTCAGTTTGTGCATTTCATATGTGCTGTACAGTGACCTTGAGCCTGATAAAGGCTCTAAGGCACTATGTAAATGTCTATTATTATGATCAAATGAACAGGCTAGGTTATGTGTGAGTATGGCTATGCGCTGATATATATGGGATTGTGTGTTTTGGTATATATGACTCCCGAGTGTGCGTGTTTTACTGTGTCTATACGAGCGAACGATGAGCCTAAGGGGCTTGTTGGAGGTTTTTTGTATCCTGGCTTTGTACGCCAGCTGTTACGCTTCTAATCCGAGCACTGGAGCACTATTCTCTCTCCATTCTCACCAAGCCATAACTGTCACTGGGCCTTTCTGTCTCTTTCTCTTTCTTTTTCTCACTCTTTCTCTCCTTTCACACTGGCACAGCCAACACTGTCACCCTTCCTCTCTTTCTCTTTCTTTCTTACTCTGTCTCTTTACACGTTGGCCACAAATGACAACGGCAACGTTCACAAAAGGCCTGAGCGTGTGTTTGTGCTTCTGTGTTTTTGTCTTTCCACGTTTGAGGCACATGAAAGCATCACCCCACGCATGCCCCCCAGGCTTTGGCGTACATACACTTCACCACTTTAGCCTTTCTCTCTCTGTAAACGTAACACTCGTAAAGCGCAGCAACACTTCGCTTGAGGAACTAGATTCTCCGGGCGAAACACCGGCGGCTTTGGGAAGGCTTTTGATGTCTGATTTAGCATGCTATTCCAGATGGCTGTTGGATTAAGACGCTGGATGGATTTCATGCAGAAATACAGAGAAAGCACCATCATAAAGGAAAAAAAGCTTTATGTTGCAACGTGCTCTCTCTCTGTCATACGTGGGGTGTAATGCTGGGATAGCGAAACACTCGTACAACACACAATACCTGTAGACCGTGATCCAGTGCATGCCGTGCAAGTTAGTGCCAGCCATCTTTTTCGTTCTATTCACCATCAATCATGTGCAAACACCTTATGTGATTTAGCGGGAGTTCTCGTGGAGTTCCAGCATCAGAAGACACGCATGTCACAGGAACTTCTCTGTTACGTTATATGGAGTTATCTGGTGTTATATGAGTGTTGTATGGCATTACATGGTGTTATATGAGTGCAATATAGCTGCAATAAAAAATGCACTCTCATACATGCAGACTTGTGTCTGTTTTACAGTAGGTATATCGTCGTCATGCAACACCATACTGTATAACGCAGTATAGCACTCATACAATTTCCAATAATACCACAGAACAATATTAAAACTAACCCTCATATAGCCTTATGTCTTTTTACAGTATGTGTCTGTTTTACTCTATCTATATTGCACTCATGTAATACCATATGATCCTATATAGCACTGTAAAACAACATATAGAAATATTACAAATTACTTTCAGTATGGGCTGAAAGACTGAAAGAAGTCATTTATAGGGGAAGTTTTAAAGTTGCAGAACATAAGATTTTTTGTTAAACCTAAAACAAGCATTTCTGAGTCATGGGAGGTTTTTTTTTTTTTTACGAATGTCATACATCTTATCGTATTAATGTCACATGTGCAGGCTCAAAAAGAAGATCAGACTCAATATTCAGGCCTCAAATGCAAATCCTTCACCATACTCTTTCATCCTTCATACTCTTTCAACAAGCTCCCAATCACCAGGTTCATTTTCTTGAAATGCAATTACACATTTCCACCACAGAGGTCTCCAAATCCCCAAATCTCACATGGTATAGCATTAAGACTATTTTGGGAAGGTCCAGATACTTTCAAAACACATTTGTGGTGGAGGTGTACATGCAGAGGGAGCTATAGCGCAAAATAGTCTCCAAAGAAAACTATTGATATTTTATCTTTATAACCATTATCAGCATATAAAAACTCATATCTACTAGTTTTGTATAAGCAAACAAAATGGCTATATTGACGGTATAAACAGCGCAGCCCCTGGTTTCCAATTACTGACACTATAAAGAAACCAGAGTCTGTAAGTGTTCATTAATGAACTATTTTACACGATACCACTCTAAATGACATTGTTTGCATCTTAATGATTAAGTGGAGGAATTTTAAAAGGTCAGTTCAATGAAAAATCAAAAATACACAGTTTTCTGCCTATCAGTAAAGTCATAGTCAGTGTCTAAAGTTTGCTTCTTTGGTTTTGCAGTGGAGCTATAAGGCTAATGTAGCTAGCAAGTGATCGTAGTGTATGAATTCCAACTGACATTGTGAAAAGTGCATGCCTAAATTATTACACACTTGCCTCAAACCACTTCCAGAGATTAAGTAATTTTGTATAAGTCAGTAAGATAAAGTAATCTAGCAATCTTATATAGTCTTGTTCATGTGGTTTCTGACACAGTATTACATACTGTTATCTACAGACAGGACGAACTTTTTTCATACTGCTGTAGATTTTTATAGATAACAATATGCCACACAGCGTCAGAACCACACAAACAAGCCTATTTATCTAGTATATTTATTAACAACACGGACACTGCTTTAGGCTTAACTAACTAGTGCTAACTAGTGGCTGCAAGCTTTTAATTACTTGTTTGCTACATTGGCATAACAGAAGCTAACATCAGACACTTACGAGTCTCTTAGCTACTTCAGACTGCATTAAGTCTACAGGGAGACTTGTGTACATCAGATATTTCACTGACGTATGCCTTTATGTTTCCCCATATATGCAGCTCAAAATCACATTTTAGGCAGACCTGCATTGGCTGGAGTGAAGGCTTGGTATTCTTCTGCAGTTCTCGTCTTCGAGAGCTGTTCTCTGCGCTGAACATAGAATATTACCAAAATAGCTCGGAAAAAGCAGGGGCTGATTTGACAGGACAAGTACACAGGAATGCTATTACCGAGAGAGGGTTGCGGGGGGGGGCGGAGGGGTTGGTTCGGAGAGAGAAAGGCCTCAGCTGATACATTTGCGGACAGCATTTGTTTCTTTATGCCTCTTTTCTGCGGCCTCTTTTAATTTGGCAGCCACAGACTGTACTCAGCTCCTCATCTGACACCTTTTCAGCAGTGACACCTCTCACTTCCTCAAGAACACAAAGTTCACGGCCAATAAAGCCATTTTCAGATGCGTGTGGCCAGGCTGATCAGTCTGAAGCTGAAGGGGGGCTGAGAAGGTCCTTGGCTCAAAAAAGAAAGAAAAAAAAAGATTTATCACAAAGAGGTTTGTCAATACACAAGGCCAGAGAGAGGTCATACAGATCCAGCTTTTATGTGACTTGCAGATTTCTAAGTCTTTGATGCAACAATAATATCTCTACGGTGTATGAAATGGCCCAGGGGAAGCTAAGCAAGGGCTCAAACCAAAGAGACTGAAGGCCTGCGTTTAGCAGGACTGTGCTAACAGCAGAGCAGCTTCTCGGTCAGATCTGCAGGTCTTTCCTCTTAAAATTCCTGAGGTCTATTTGAACATGCACAGATACAGCCGTGCTGGTCTTGTTATTAGAGCAGTGCCTCTGCATTGCTCTTAGCTGGCTCTTTCTATTCACTTGCAGAGAGAGGGAGGGAGGGAGGGGCGCTCTCTGTCATTAAAATGGGGCCATGTTTATTTGCGCACTTCCGTCATTCATTTTTCTTACATCAGGGGGTCATTTGTTATCACCCCTCACCCCCAACCCCCCCAAAAAAGCTACAAGTCTCAAATAACAGCAGTTTGATGGGACCTTCCATTTTGACAAGTCAAAAACTGAACTACTTATGATGCTGACGAAGCTGAATGGTGTCATTCGCAATGAGGGAGAGTTTTACTATAAATAATAACTTTCACATAAAGTACCTTTTTCCCCTTCGAGCAGAGCTGCCTCACAGTTTCCAGTGTACGGGAAAAAGGCAAAGGGCCTCATTAAGAGTTTATAATCCAACCACACATCAATAACAGACAGAGAAACGGAGAAATAGAGGAAAGACTGCAGAGTTCTGGCTCGAGAGCTGAACGGATCATACCTTTAAAATGTCAGAAAAGGGGCAAGGAGACTAAACTCATCTCTAAACTCGTTTAAAACCTAAACAAGGATTACAAATATTCCAGTGTGCTATTCCCCCTGCAGCGATCCTTTAAAAATAAACTCCATCTCTCTCTCTCTCTCTCTCTCTCTCTCTCTCTGCATAAAATAGATGCATGCATGTTGGCGAGCAGCCAGTTTGGACACGGAACACTCCAAAACTGCACGGTGCATTCAGCCCACCAAAAAGCCCTGCCATAGGTGCTGCGCTTTCCTCCATCTCGGCTTAGGCAAAAAAAGAGAGAAAAAGAAGAAGAAAATACACTCTAAAATAAGAACGCCTCAATAACGCTGCGACTTTGTTGCATTACATGCTTCCCTCTTTTCTCCGTAATCGCAGCTGACAGCAGGAGAGTAAATTAGGGGCATTAAAAAAGAACAGACAGGGGGAGAAAAAAAACCCCACCAAAAAATAATGAAGAAAAAAAAAACACATACAGAAGCAGAGCCTGTTAGTCCAATTTGTAGCATCGCCTGGCTTCCCTGATTAGCCGCCTTTAAAAGTCAATCACGAAAGTGTTAAGAGACGCCTGTTTGTCTAGCTCCACTATGCAAAATAAGGAGGCTGACGAAGAGGACCTGGTTGAGACCAGATGCCAGGAACAGCAGCAGTCTTTTTTTTTTTTTTTCTTTTTTGGTGCTCTTAATTTGAAGTTTACCCTGCGCCAGTGAGCGCTGTAACCGCGTTTGGAAAAACAAACATTTTATCTCGTTTTCACTAGGGGTCAGAGGTTCGGCAGGCTGAGAGAGAGGAAGAAAAAAAAACGGTGGCGGAGAAGAGAAACGGCGGAGAGTTTATACAAAACGGATTGCTGTGGGTTCGGGATAATTACAGAACAGAGCGCAGAGTAAGTGTACTGTAGCAGCCTGTTCTGAATTTACAGTAGTTTTGGGGGGAAACGGTGCTTGATTGGAATCTCGGGTTGGGCTGGGTAGAGTGAAATGTAGCCGAGCTGCTATCCATTCTTCCTTCATCACCTGATTTACTGGGATTAAAGGGCCCGTATAACAACAGTTTTTTTTTCTTGTGGGCTATTTCTGTGTACACTTACGCCTGTGTGGTTTTTATGTACCAAAAACAAGATCATTTATTTCTACATTTTAACAGCCGCTCATTTTCCCTTACAATTACGCTGGCTGTTTTGCCTACTGTGCCTTTAAATCCTCATCTATATTATTTATACTCATTTATACATTTCTGTATGAAAATAAATGCGTGCGTTTTAAATGATGTAACTGTCACTGTCCACATACTTACACGCATCCTTAACATTGGCTTGGATGTTAAGCAATACATTCACTACAGGGCAGTCCAGAGTCTAAAGTTTCTGACAGCAACAAACACGGTGCCTGGGCAAAGTGACATCATATAGACCTCTTCTCAGAAAGTTCCAGCATTTCTGAGATTTCTTCTTCTTGTCATGTCCATACACACATGGCTGTGGTCGTGTCTCTATAGGCTACACTGCCCTCACGGTGTCCTGTGGTACTGTACTGTTTCAGCTTTATCGGTAATCATTCAGGGAGGGAATGAACGCAGAGGTGAAGTCAACAAGTGAAATGTTGCTGTGTTACTTCTTTTTGATCTTCATTTGTTAAATCACAGAACCCTTCATGAAGTGTGGACAAAGAGGGCTATTCTAAGAAAACTACACAATACATAATTTCAGCATCGTCATCGCAATGTGCACATGCACTACTCTCACATCGCAGGCCGTGCAATGTTAAGTAGGACAGATTAAATGAAACATGTCATGCTACAACTTTTTTGCTGCTTGATTTAAAGCTTCCCGGATACACAGAGAAGAGCTTTTTTGTGCTTTGGGTTTGGTGCACTAAAACCGATTACAGAGTATTAAAGTTCCAGAGAAGAGGTTTCACACTCACAAGAGTGTTAAAAAGTCATTTCTCAGCTCTTATCGTTATTTCATTTATTTTCACCCCCAATTCTAAGGTTCGGGTCAAAGTCGGACGTGTGCAGGTGAGACTTTATTCCAAAAGCACAATCCAAAGGCGTAGCCAGTAACGGTCGGTAACACAGCAAACACAACCATAAATGGAGACCCAGAGACGAAGTCGAAAAGACATCCAAAAGTCATGAACCAGGAGATACAAAGGGAGATAATAAGGCTTGGTACACAGTGAAAAACAGAGACAATACTTCACAATGAATGAAACAAAGCAAACGGCTTATATAGGTCACACTATAGGTGTAAACAACCAGTAATTGGCTGAGGCCGTTCTGGGATTGGCTGCAGGCTGCATGGATGAGGTCACATGATTGCCAGAGGGCTTCTGGGAAATGGAGTCTGTGCAGAGCCAGAGAGTGAATAATGTTTGCTTAATATTGATGTTCAAGTCATCTGGTGAAAACTCCTGAATATTGTTTTTCATACAGCAATATACAATATCACAGGGAAAACAAAAGCCACAGTGTCAGTTTCTTCCAGTATCGTGCAGAACTAATAAAAACACAGCTCTATATGCACAGGTTTGTTAATGCTAACATTAGCGGTGCGCTCTTATGCTACTTGTTTATGTTGCCGCAAAAAAGTCTAATGGCTGATAACGGATTATACCACTGTAATCTAGCTGCTGGGGGTTTAAACAGGATGAACCACTGACTGCCACCAATCTTTACATGTATTCCTTAAATGTTAATTTAACACTGCTAATGTGTTTTTGAGAACTGATACAGAATCAAGGAACATAATACTGTGATACTGATGTATATTGATAGTTTCAGAAATGGTCCGATACTTTTACTTTCTCTTGGAACGTTATCCTTTTGGGAAACATGGTTCTGGAAAACATGGTTCTGTCAGGACGGCAATGTTATGTAAATGAGCTCTGTTTGGATGGCCTGCCTTATGCCTCAGAAAGCAGTCTGGGCTGAAACACTCTTTATAATTTCAGTATGAATGGGCGGAGCCAACCTTCTGTAGACTGAATAGACAGATATATGCAAAAATGTTGAGTTTTCGCAACAAAATATTACAAATATAATTAATTCTGTGGAGCAAATGATATGCTTTGTACAACAACATCATGCCTACAAACAACATCAGATCCTTATTTTAACTGAACTACACATGTTGGAAATGGAGAAGATGCAACAATGTAAACACGAGGCCTCCGTCTACAGTCTGCTGCCAATTATGGAATTTACTGATCACCAACCAAACATACTCAATTCTGAGGCTACATACACTAACAGGCATTTTCTTCATACTCTATGTTCTCTCTCTCTCTCTCTCTCTCTCTCTCTCTCTCCCTGTCTCTCTCTAACAAAAGACACTTCCTGTTGGTGACAACAGCCATAACAACCTGCCGCATCTGAATAATTAATCTCTATACTCAACTGAAATGTATCAAATCACCTTTATAACATCAAAACAGCCAGGCAAACCCTGCTAACCGGACTGTGTGAGAGTATAAATCAGAGGGAAATGTCTTCCTGTGCACCTTCTTTCAATGCTAACAAAAAGCCATCTACCCTGCAATTGAGTGAAACTGTACTAAATGGCTTTTCCAACATGCAGAGGGGATGATAAAGACAGCCGTCAGTTCCTTTGCCATAGTGCCTTTATGCTGTATGTGATTACCAACTGCAACCCACACGCCCCTCCAATCTGTCATCCAACCATTCACAGAAAGAGAGAGAGAGGGAGAGAGGAAAATAGAAAACGAGACAGAGAAAGAGAGAAAAAAGAGAGGGAGGAAAATAGACGAAAGAAATACTGAAAAGAAAGAGAGAGGAGTAGTAAGACAGAAATAGCAAGACAGAAAAAAGAAAAGTAAATAAAACATTGAGAAAGAAAAAGGGGAGAAATAGAATGATAGAAAAAAGGAGAGAAAAGATAGAAAGGGAAAAGGTGAGAGAACGAGGCATACTGAGATGGGAAAGCAACACAGAAGGAGAGAAAAAGGAGAGACAGAAAGAAAGAGAGAAAGAGAGAATGGAAGAAATTGAGACAGGAGGAAAGAAATGAGACAGGAGGAGGGGGGAAAGATAGCAAGACAGAAAAAGAGAAAGAAAGGTAAGAAAGAGAGAGAGTGAGAGAAAGGGAGAGATAGCAAGACAGAGTCAGAAAGAAAAAAGTGAGGGGAGAGAAAGGAAAGGAGAAGAATCAAAAGGAAGAGAGGAGAGGGAGAAAATATGAAAAAAGAAGAGATAATGAAATAGAGGGAAAGAAAGAGGATAGAGAAAGAATGAAAAGAGAGAGAGAAGAGGAAAGAGATATGGCAAAACAGAAAAAGGGAATGAAAGCTAGGAGAGAGGAAAAAGAGGAGAGAGCAGCAGGTAAAGAAAAAGAGAGAATTGAGAAGGAAAAACAGAATGAGAAAGGAGAGTAAAGAAAAAAGAGTAGAAAAAACTAATTGAGACTGGAGACAGCAAGAAAGAACACATGACAAAGAAAAAAGGGAGAAAAGAGAGAGAGAGAGAGAGAGAGAGAGAGACAGATTCCAGTGTCTTTTGTGTCAAAGATTAGGAGTGATTAGGAGTGAGCTGGAATGAGAGAGCTTTCTGTTTGCACAGTGATTGTACATTATCTCTGCTACAACAACACATCACATTCCACACCGTCACACACACACACACACACACACATACACACACAGGGACTTATACATACATACATACACACACAGTTCCACACGGATCAAAACTCTAGGAAAAGGAGTCAGTCTGTAAACAGAGTCTCCGGAGTCTCTCATTATAATCACAGTACTGCTGGAATACTCCTTCACACCATTACATATAAACCTGAGACTGAACAGATAACTCTGAGCTCAGATAAGGATCTGACAGTCTGCTGGACAGCTATAGAAACTGGTGTGTTTAGCACATACACTTCATGTAGCAAACTGAAGTCACTGGTATGTTCCAGGAAATTGAAGGTGTTATGATTATGGCTGGGAGGGTCCCTGCATGGCTCAAAGTTCACACATAGGACAGTCAACTGTAAACACTGCAATAATAGAGTAAACTGTCTGCTGAAGTAGAGAAGGGGTTTTTTTCATTTCAGCCTTATCACGAGAGATCATCGACAGCAGACAAAACGTGACATGAGCAAATTCTGTAACCATATTATACACAGTGTGTCTCCATGAGTAAACCATCCCACTCTTAAAAAAGGGGCTTCTTCAAGAGTTCTTCTGTGAAGGCAGTGGTTATATATAGATCCATGCCAACTCAAAGATCCATGTGAGTGCCTAAATAGTGCTTTTTGCATGATAAAATATTTCTTCTCATTAAAGTTCTTTAAAAAGTTCTATGTAACAACAACAAAGATTCTGCTGTCACAAGTCATAGAACACTTCTATGACTATATAGAACCATTCAGTGTAAGAGTGACACCTGATTAAAATACTTCACTAGGGGTGCTCTGATATGGCCCTACGATGGATTGGTGGCCTGTCCAGGGTGTTTCGTGCCTCGAAACAGGCTCCAGCATCCCCCACAACCCAGAAAGATTAAGCGTTGAAGAAGATGGGTGTGAGAGTGTGTGAGTGCTCGATACAGGAATTGTGTGATTTTGCTCATGTACATACAGCACTGAATCAACTCAATTACTACCAATAAAAGTAAGTGGAAAGTAAGTAAGACATACTGTACTAACGTATCTGGCATAAATTCAGTGCATCACTTGTTTTCCTGTACACAAGCTTGAATTTAATGTGGTTTTAACCCACCACGCTTTTCTGTACAGTCTCTAAAATGCTCCTAAATAGTCCCTGGCTAGGAAAAAAAACTGTGACCTTCAAGTTGCGCAAAGCCCATTTTAAATTCATTGTTTTTGTGATGTCACATTTACCTATATTCGCCTATTCAGCCTACAGCAGTTTAGTTTCGCCCATTTACAATGACGTTATAAATAGTGTTCCAGTGTTTCTGGTCTGGGCAACCAATCAGAACACAGCTCATTTACATATACGCACTGGAACAAAAAAAATAATTATGATGTTTTTTTTGGTACACAAATCCGGGTAAGAGCAGTAAATGGCTTTCGGGGGGGGGGGGAAACACAGGAAATACACAGGACATGGGCCCTTTAAGGATTCCACCATTGAAAGGTTCTTTAGGGTTCTTTAGACTGACTTCAGGCACCTTTATTGGTGAAGGTGTTCTGAGATGTACAGCACATTAGAAGAAAGTATGTACATGAGTATGCAGGAGCACATGTGTGTGTGTTGTGTGTGTGTGTGTGTCAGGGCCCTGGGGGTAGCTCCTCCTGGAGGCCCCAGAGCTATCCTAAGCTGGGCTTAAAGCCAGCCAACTCTGCCACTGTTTGCTCAGGACATGCCATAGGAAGCTAAGACAACTGCCTGTGTTTGCCCAACCCTGCTCTCTCTCTCTCTCTCTCTCTCTCTCTCTCTCTCTCTCTCCTTTTCTCAATAAAGCTAGCCACTGCATTCCTCCCCTCCAATACATACCACTCTCTCGCTCTGTTTATTTATCCCATATTCACTTTGCTCAGCCTATGGAATCCACATAGCTGTAGGCTCCGCTTCTCAGAAATGCCATGAAGAGATGAGAACACTTGGAATATGCTGTACTGAAAGGTCCTTTCGCTTCTCGTACGCTTCCACAGACGCTGATAACATTAGGAGGAGACACGTTTTAGCACCGGCTGGACCACCACCCCGTACCTCAAACCCCACTGGGAGAACGCTGTCGGTCACAGTTCAGCTAAGCTTGCAAACTTTGCGGTTAATGCCCAGCTAGCTTTAGCTGTTCATGCTAGCCCTTGCTTCAGGTCCAGTTCTCCCAGGTGGGCATCAGAACAGCTTCCACATGTCCCTCACATTTCTCCCAAATGTTCTGATAATCGGCACAGATACAATATCAGCAACTCCCAGGCCATGTCAAACTTTTTTCCACATTACAGGCACTCAAACCTCCATGAAATTGTCTCTCCCCCCTTTTTTCTGTTACTCTAGGCTCTCTTTCCTCTCTTCGACGTTTCATTTCCTGATAAAAAGAGGGTGATGAGAGTCTATTTCACACTGTCGAGCTACTTTCTGTTATGTTAAGCGACCACGGCAGGCTACCAAAATAACTCCCTCGCATAAAGCTACATCAAAGTCAGCTATTACTTCATGCTAATACTGCACGCAAGCATTTCATGCTAACGTTATGGGACTCAAATGCCTCACACTAAACCACTTCAAGGTTAAGAAAAACACAAACTTACTGCTGACGCCATGAAAATCTCCCACAATGAAATTTCTGATTTGAGTTTTCTTCCTTTAATGATCCAAGCAACTCTAACACCATCCACCATTGTTAATAGAACAATGGCATCATATCAAGAATTTTCGTTTTCATTACGCTTTGAACAGGTATTCCAAGATAATCTATTATCATGCTATTAGCAACATGTCATGTACATCTGTTTGGATTCTCTCAGCTGAATGCAATGCAAATACATACAGTGTATGTATGTACATATAGTGTATGCCGCCTGTGCAGCATAACAGCCATGATCACACAAAAACACGTATCTCAGTTTTGATCGAGTTTTACTTTTAGGCCTCATTCAAACACACCAGCTGCTGTTTACACTGGGAGAAAATTTCAGGATGAACGGACCAACAGAAATGGCCCAAAATTGCTTGGTTTGGTTCCACTGTCTTACATAAGAATTAATTCAGATTTCTGCCCTCTGATGTAAAAGTTACCATTTTGGAGATTCTTATTTTTCCTTGGACAGCGACGATATGTGTTCTTAGCCACATGCAAGTTTCACAGCATGTAGAAACTTATTCCCCATCAAATATACATTAAGAAAATCAGTACAGTAAACAAGTACCAGTGCTTCTTATAAATACATTTTTTGTTTGTTTTGAATTCATTGCTTCATTGCATAGCAGGGCCAAGAAAGATCTATTCATTCTCTACGGCGAAAAAGTTGCACTGTGCGAAGAGGTTACAAAGGGTTCGACCCCGACAGAGAGGCTTGTGCAATTTAAACTGTTTGTGCTTAAAGTTTTTCCAGAATGGATGAAGCTGCTAGTAAAAAAAAAGAAAGAAAGAAATAAGGAACTGCAAAATGCAGTACAAAAACAAGATGTTGCCCTTTAAAAAATATATAATCCTAAATGCCTGCTCGCGCGCCGAACAAAGATTTCTGAGCAAGCCGAGTTCAAAAGCTTGAACTACAAGTTTGCAGGGCTCTCTGAAAAGCCACAGATGAGAAAGGTCTACACTGTGAAGCGGGTGGGCTAAAAATAAGGCAAGCAGTTTCATTGTATTTATGTAACGCTTCCTTTAAAAAGTCCCTCATCAGAAACTGCACAACAGTGAGAGCGCCAGTCATTTGCAGGGAGGACAAACAGACTGTGCATACCATGAAGGTAGAGGAGCACCAGGAGGTGTTGCATAAAACCATAATTAATGTATTGTGGATGTGACAGGGATGTCATCATACACAAATATGCATTTACAACAGGACTAAACTCATTAAACTTGCCCAGCTTTCTGGACTGCCTATTTTCATGTATTCACCTCGGCACCAATGTGTCCAGTGGGGCAGGTCTGAGGCCATGTTAGACTACTACCACAGCAACTGGAAGGTTACAAGAATAAAATGGCCACAAGAACAGCCAACCACAGCAAGGCAATTAAAAAGCCTTTAGTACTAAGTCAACATCTCTGGTGCCCACCCTGAGATCACACTAGCTCTACTAGCATTTAGTTCCCTAACCCACTGCTGTCTCATGCATTTAACTGTTGGAGAGATTATCATCAGTGGTTTTATGTCATCATTCTCTTCTTTGGGCGTTACTTCATTTTTTGGAGCACCACGCATGAGGCAGTTCAACATGTACAATTCGTTATCAGAAATGCACAGAAGTGGAATTGGTAGATTTTTGCTAATTTATTATGTTGATTTTGGCCAAACGAAGCTCCACTTTTATGATGTAAATAATGTGAGGCAGGTGAGGGCACTTATGTTGCATTTGAATGCTGCTGCTACACCTACACCGAAATGTCAGTGCATAATTGTGCATGACTCATCGTCAGTCGCGTCTTACTTTCGATGTAGCACTTTATCAAATTCATGTTATTTGAACAGGCATTTAAACTGTCTGTTAATTAGAGTGCAGTTAATGTTATTTATATTGTTATCTGGCTAATTGAAAGCTCTCGGAATGTTCTAGTGTGTTTCATGCGTTCTTCAACCAAAAACGCAACAGTCGGGTTTGGGTAATTTGGGTGTCAGGAAATCTATGGAAGCCCGTTTATGCCACATAAAGAAGAAAGAAAGTTGCATATGGTATAGTTTTCTAGTTTTGGCAGCAGCATATAAAATTTTTAATTATTATGTACATATAATAACTTACTTTCATGATATCTAATAACTTGTGTTATGATTTTGACATACATTTTTAAAAAAAATATTTTTTTAAAGAAAAGAAGTTAATATTTCAAGAAAAGTCAATATTTTGAGGAAATAAGAAATTGTTTTGAGATATTAAGTCAAAACTTTGCCATGCTACCATAAACAGAAAATGACAACGTTTTAATGTAAGTCTAAGCAGTTCCAGGCAGTTTTGGGCCATTTCTGTTGGTCCATTCGTCATAATGTTTACACAATGTAAACGGCAGCTGCTCAAATGTGTTCAAATGACGCATAACAGTAAAAATCAACAAAAATAAAGATTTGTTTCTCTGGACAGCAACAACATATATAGATATACATGCCAAGAAATGAGTACATATTGTATTAAATCTAATTTGAATCGGTTCTAACATTATAATATGTAATATTTTTTCATATGTGTGCTTATTTTTAATAACAAAAAATTCTGAATTCTGTTCTATTTTATCACATCTCACTGACGAATCCCTGTGGATTTCACTGTGGACAAGTCAGCTACAGTAGTCTGAAACAGAGTTCATTACATGTGAGGTGATGTAAAACTACTGATGCAAACTGAAAATCAGATTTACAGATATACGAAAAACTGCAAAACAGAGTCAATCTAATCAGCCTCCCCCCCAAAAAACACCGGCAGTTTGATTTCAATCACATCCAGGTGTCTTTGCAGCGACACGTAGACGAGCGGTTTAAAACATCCGGCTAATATAAACAGTCATTGAAAAATGTAGGCAAGCTGATGCTTAGAGCAAATTCACTAAAGTCTTCATACCTCCAACTGCATCACCGTGTTCTCGGCACACACACATTTGCGCAGGGGTTAAAACACTTCCTGACCAAAAAGTGCAATACTGAAAACCACATACACGTGGGTGACAAAGAAACTGTGCTAACTGTGAGATGCCATCCTGTTTGGTTGAGGCTCTGCTGCCACAAAGATATTTCCTATTTCAACTTACACAAGATGCCATACTATGAGGGTGTACAAAACAATGGTTCTGCCTGTAACGGAAGTGAGCGCACAGAAAAAGGCCTTTTTTGTGATTTGCTTGGCGCCATTTTGAAACAGCCATCCATCCGCTGACATACTGTGCTTGTTTACCTTATAATGGTATATCAGAAAAATCAGCAAATAATGCAAAACAGAAACACCTTCATGTCCACATCAGTGATTTTCTCGAGGGCCGAAACAGTTAAGGCCTTGTTTGGCTTTCGTACGTCAATAGAGAGCAGCATCAGTCAGCAGTTTATGAGTTCTGAGTTCTGAACCACGCCGGGTGCACTAGAACAATAAACCTCTGTCTTTCAAGTGACAGTCGGAGCGCGGCAACATCTGGTGGCAGGGCTCATTTTAGGGTTTCCACTCTGCTGATTGACATTATACTCCGCTGAAATATAACGTGCCCTAGAAAAAAATACGACAACCCTCCCCTCCACCACCACCACCCATAACCCGCCATTCCTTCCTCTTGGGTTTCCACCTCACTGATTGACATTACAGACCCTTGAAAAATAATGCACCCCAGAAAAATCCACTCCCTTTACCCACTGAGGTTAACCCTCCCCCATTGATATAATGAGGAGCAGGAGAAACACGATGCGAATTGAGGAGGGGGGTGCAAGTTAGTGACGAACCCACTACCACTTCCTGAAGCGGGGGGGGGTTTGTTAGAGCACCATGCCGCACTGCCGTTTCTGTAACGCGGATGGGTAGGAAATGCAGGCCCACATCAAGGACTGACTGATCCTGATCAAAGTGCCCTAAGTGCTGAAGGGGATTTGAATTAATATGGCTTCTTTGGGTTGCTTTCAGTAGTTCATTCTGAGGTCATCTTCAATCTCTGCCTTTACGACCGCTCATAAGACACATGCTTGTAAAGGAAGCTGTCTCAAGCATCCTATTCATTTCTATACCCTATTACCCAAATGCATCATCAACCATGATAAGCCATTACAGTGCAAGCAGGCAGATTCGTTTTGACACGAGCACTGAAATAATCTCTGCATTCCCTAAAACTGGACAACAGAATCTATCCTTAGAACAGAAAAGTATTTTTGTCCGGCAGCACCTGGAACTACTATCTTAAATTACGGCCTGTAAGATCCACTCAGCAGGCTTTGGCATCTTTGCAGATGAAAAGGCTTTTCTTTTCACCTCAGCTATTTTAGCAAGTTTCAACAGAAGTCCATAGCGCTCTTCTCCCCGTGGACCGGCATCATTATTATTTACAGTGTGCATTAGTGAATCAGCCTGCTATTCAGCGTCCAGCCAGCAGCCATTCAAAGCCTCGACCCCACTCACAAGAGCTCCAACTCTGTCTTTCTGCCAAGGCCAATTAGCGCACCGCTAGGCTAGCACTCCCACTGCTACTGACAAGGCAAGGCTTCAAAAAGCAGCCGCTACATTCACTAGATACTATATATTTGTAAGTATAAATCTTTTGGAGAAATGAATAACAGGCCGGACGTGCTATTTCTGCATTCGTTAATCATGCCTTTGCTGACTGATCGATGTGTGACAGAAGCCTTTCAATTTCGGAAAAAAGTCAGCCAGGAATTGATATATTAGTCAGCCAGCCACAGCAAATCGAGCGGGATCGATGCTGTGGACACTTTGGGTTTCCATGAGCCATAAGGTCTGCACAGGCCCCCACATCACACGCCAGCAAGCCTGTGTCAGACTGTAGTAACACGCACGCTACTTGCACGGCTCTGACTCATGCAGGGTGCAGAGTGCAAACCATTGGAAAGGTCTCACCAGGTGCAAGAGTACGCATTGTAACATTTCACATATTCCCTTTACACAGTATGTGGATCCCTTTACACAGTAACTTGTTTAGAAGCAAAAATAACTTTGTGATAATATATATACATATATATATATATATATATATAACTCAAATATGTTATAATTATATATGAAGGGTGTAATTTGCTCACTGCAAAATAAGTGACAACATGTAATTTAAGCATTTTTAACATTTCATCCCACGTTTCATTTTCAACACAATGCACAGAGAAGTTTGATGGCCGTCATTTCAAGCTCATAAATATTCATAACTGAGCTGATCTTTTCATTCCAAACACACACACCCCCCCCACCTCCTCCCCCAACCATTTTTATCCAGTGGTGCATTCCGTGCTTTATGATATGCATGGCTTAGCTCTTTGCCTGATGAGAGCACGGCACCACTGCAACATGGATCTAGCCAGTCAGCAGAATGAATGAACGGCCCGTTGCAGCCTAAAACTCAGTCACTCAGCCAGTTATAGGCCAAGACTGCCTCTTTCCGCCTAATTACCTTCGCCGTGTGCAAGCCGCAGCGCTTTGGCCTACCAACGCGTTTCATATCTCCACAATGGTTGAGTCATGTGAGAAAGAGAGAGAGAAAAAAAAAGACATATTGACCGTAAACAAGATTGTGCTGTGGGGAATTGGTTAGGCAAACGGCAAGAGGCACTTTTCACTGTACATGAACAACAATTTATTTGCTGTCATGGTGAACATGAATAGATAAGGACTATTTTAGCGTGTGCTAGTCAATGGCAGTTAAAGTACGTCACTGTGGTTGATAAAATCCAGATTATGCGCAGCTATCGG
Source organism: Semaprochilodus insignis (assembly GCA_034552555.1). Lineage (NCBI taxonomy): Eukaryota > Metazoa > Chordata > Actinopteri > Characiformes > Prochilodontidae > Semaprochilodus > Semaprochilodus insignis. Next base: position 34,518,743 of record CM067476.1, on the reverse strand, counting down.
TTATCAGAATTTAGATTACAGATTGTGTTTTCTGTGTGTATCCTTGCTTGTGTGTGCGTGTGTGTGTGCATGCACAAGTGCTCACTGCACACCAGTGTTAAATCACTGTTACAATTGTACACCTGAGGCTTATTCCTATCGAATCACATGCTCCATAGATCTTGCCTCAGGGTGTATTAGCAATTTGAATACATTGCACACACATACCCACATACATAGACGGCACCCACATGCACACAAAAAATAATATCTCTACTGTCCTGCATAAGAGGCGGAGATATTTCTCGTTATCATGATAAATGATGTCACACTATGCTTTTCTTATGCATGCTGTGGACATTGTCAGTCCACAAAGAACAGTGATTAACTACATGTCTTATCTCAAACAGGACATAATTAGTCCTGTTTATCTGGATTTTGTGCCAAATGGATTTTATGCCAGTTTTTAAAATGTGTCAATGCTGGTGCCTTTATTGCTTATTTATTATTTTTTGCATATTACAAATTCATAAGACCTCAGAAAAACTAAATATTATATATATTATAATATAAGTATCGTGACAATGTTTTACACTACAGAGATGTTATATTTTTGCTATACCGCCCACTCCTACTGCATACTAAATAAATAGTAATAATACATATCTACCATTATTATTATTATTATTATTATTATTATTATTGCTCAAGGCTATTTCTTTTTTTTAATGCCTTATTTCAGTCAAAGACATTTGCACTCCTAAATTCACCACTCTGCAACCCATTTCCAGTAATTGCACTGCCTGAGAGTTATTTTTAGTTTAGTTTAAGCGGCCGAGTAAAAGCTAAAGAGAGAGCGAGAGAAAGAGAGCAAGACAGTGAGAAAGAAAGACAGAAAAAGAAAGAGAGAGAGAGTGACAGAAAGAGAGGGGAGAGAGAGAGAGAGAGAGAGAGAAACTTGGTATGTTCTGAATAATGTGACGAGCTTGCTAATGGGACCTCAAACTCTACCTAAATGAATCAAGGTCTTTTACAGTCATCAGGTATGTAACAGATAGCATGCCACCCCCACCCACTCACTAATCGTTGATTCAGACTGAAAATGGGTTTAAAAAAATGCCTGTCATTTAAATGTCAGCATAAGCTCAAGTTAACTGGAGAAACTGGCCCATATTCTTTGCATTCCGTTTTGACAGTTATAGAGGTATGCGCTTGCACATACTTTGTAGATACCTTGAACTACTTATAGACAACAAATTATATACCATAAACATGCAATTTGTGTATGATGTTCCTTTCCTTCATGTTTATGCATTTACTTTGAAAACTAGGTTTCCAGCTTTACGTGTTCGAAAAAACTTACTGCCGGTTTATATACTTAATCAGCTCTGGGAAAACTTGCATGGATAATTTTCAGCTTCATAGAGCTGATTGCATTCCCGCTATGATTGTCTGATTTAATTTCAGTCTCTGCATTGTAATGCATGTCGATACCTTACAATAAAGGTTAGAAAAAAGTGGGGGGAAGGAAAAGTGGGCCAGCTTCTCGCAACCTATCCAACTTCATTTTTTAATGAAGCCAATGGGCCTGAGGCTACGCGCAAAGTCATAATGCATTCTGCAAATATTCTCTGGACAAAACATGCATTTATGAAGAAATGGCCTTTACTGGAGGAATGCATAGAGAGTATGCTTAACAAACAATACACCCACTCACGACAGAGGGGCGGAGGGTGGGGGGGTGGGTGAGAGAGAGAGAGAGAGAGTGAGAGAAAGAGTGAGGAGATTAGGCAAAAGAAAAAGTATGAGCAACAACTCTCAGAAAATGAACTTGAGCTTAGAGGCATAATGTAAGTGAGGATTCCTGTTACTTCTAGCCTAGCATGTCTAAACTCTCACTTGCTGTACACGTCAGTGAATCTAAATAGCACTCTTAGTGTGATATGATGATCTATATCGTTATCGTGGTAAATTACATCACATTATACCACAAAATGCTTTTACTGATCATACTTCACATGCTTTGTTGTAAAGACAGCCTGCTTATTTGGAATAGTGCAATACACCAAAATCATGGTATATATATATATACATATATGCCCCCACTTACCAAATCCCAGAAAAACAAAACATCCTGTGGTGTATCATGTACAGTATGAGTGTATTATGATATTACAGTTCTGCCATATCCAACCCTAGAATAAACCAGTGGCTAAACTAAACAAGCCTCAAATCCAGCCAATGTAGAACACCAGAAGAACATGAGAGGAAGGCCTCAATTATCACTGCTCTGCTTCACAGATGATTCACTAGAAGAAAACGACTGACCTAAATGTGTCCCCTTCCCCAGAATGCACACGTCTATGACATACCATCACCAGAACCTTGATGCTAGCTGTTCACTGGAGCTACAGGTGTCGCAGGCATTTAGGATGAAAGCTGAGAGATAAATGATAAGCTAGCAAATTCTCACTTGACTGGTATTACTTAGCCTGTCGCCTACTTATTGCTTCCTCATTGACTGCATCTTACTGGTGCAAGCTTTGTTCGAAGGAAGTTGGTATGGTCCCTGCATTTACGTACTACGTGAAACAGCATTCTTATAGGAGGCAACTGGAAGGGTTGCATACTACTGTGTTTATGAAGTTCATCCACAGGTTACGCATAGGCTAGAACATGAAACAGTGTTCTGTACACTGAACGGGAACATAAAGCAGCCTAATGTAAATGGCTTTTTGTGGTCAGGCTCTATTGAAGACCAAAGAATTCCAAAATGGAAGCCCACAACATTTTTTCCTTTCCTTGGATGACTGCGGCTTTGCCACTCCCATCCATTCACATACAACCTGCCCGTTTCTGACAAGCAGTTTGAAGTTTCCATAGCAACCAAGCAATGCATGCCATTTGGTGGCCATATTGGTCACCGCGTCTGCCGGCTTCAGGTGAGCTAGAGCAGCATGATTGGAACGCGAATCCTCCTTCCCTGCTTTTGGTGGTGGGTTTCCCATGGAAGACATGCCTCCAGCTAACGCTTCCATCATGAGAAAACGTACACTCACAGCTGTAGGAACCTCGCAGCTAGCATCTTAGCGTGGTAGTAACAGGAAATGAGAGCCACCCATCACAGTTGGCCTAGTTTTTCAGAACCATTTCCGGTTCACGGGACGCCACAGAACACCAGCGCACGTCTCGACGCTAGCTCTTATTACACAAACCCGCGCCGGTCTCTATAGGCCGCACGGAGTCATGTTTTAATGTTTGCGTTATTGAAGCAGGCCCGCATAAAGAGCCATTGTGGTTCAGGAGAGCAGACGTTTCCCTTCAAATTTGTTGCATAATGTCCACTCTCATAAGATCACTTTTCAGCATATGGAGTCAGTACACTGTACTCCACTTGGCTGGCTTGCTGATCTTTTCCATATGTTCCAAGCCACAAGCTAAACTCCATGACACACTTCTATAAACACACATCACCAAATTATGAGTTACTTATAGCCGAGATGGAGAAGTTTAAGAGCAAATGCCGCAGGCTGGAGAGCGAGGCAGTGCATTTCATACATCAAGGCTTTTCCATCCATTTAGTACCCTATATTAGTTCACTTATAGCTCAGTCGCATGATGTTTGCAGCCACTTTCTATTACTGATTGCCTTTATCTAGCATTCCATCTGGCGTATGCAATTTTCATGTGTTGCTTTGCTCAGGGAAGTCTGAATGCAGGCACTTCATGGCTGTGATTTTGAACAAATGCTCAATGCGTGAATCAGACACCAGAGCGAACGTGGCTATGCCGACTCTAGGCGATAACCGTTACTCTCCACTTGCCATAATAAACTGTGGAACCGGAGAATCGCTTAAAATAACAGCATAGTATCTATGTATTTTTAAATCAAGCCCGCTGTGGCAAATTGCTCCCGTCACAGTTTGCCATTCTGCAAAGTCTGCTGTGCTCAGAATGTGGGCGGAAGGCATTTTCATCAACTGAACAATGCAGCTCAATAACGGACACTTGATTGATCCCTATATAAGGGAATACTGTATAACAGAAAAGATGGATTTTAAGTTTCTTAAATACTTCAGTAGCATTCATGTAATGTGAACTGCTCGGACTGCGCTGACACTGCTGCTGCAGAAAACACATGCTGTACTGTCTTCGGCAGCTCCCAACGTGGTACGTATTATGCATGTTATAAAGCATTCATTTATTAATTAATGCATACAAATGTGACATGGTATGTTAATGAACATGTATTAAGTCTACATATGACAGGCCTAGAAGATGCACATTACTCTCAAGTGCAATTTAAAATGTGGGTGCAATTTTAGTGTGACCATCAGACAGACAGCAGTGTAGAGTCCCCCTATCCTTTAGTTCAAGGTCCCACTAGTTGTTCCAGTTCCATCACAAACTAAAAGGTCTCATGGACTCATTAGAGGCTTACTGACAGGTGCAACACTGAGAATTCAGATTTCACATGCAAACACCCTGCATTCTCACCGTCAAGCACACAAACTGGGCTGTAAGCGAATGGAAGTTGGGTCCAGCACCGAGCGAGTGCGCAAAGTGCGCGTCCACGGCTTTTCACTTCATCAGCAAACTCCACCAACACGGACTAAGACTGCAGCTCCGTTTCTTCCAGCTGTGTGCCCCGCTCGGCTTATAGAGCCTGCAGCCACAGACACTTACAGCACATCTACCTATTACCGGCGGATACAGTTCAAACGCATTAACGCTTCATGATTGCTGCGTGCGTCCCGGCGTACACGAGACCGTCGAGTCGGCGCTGTATTCGCTTTTGAACTGGCCACAGTGGCACTGAGCGTGTCCGGCATTAGTGCTATGAACGCATGGCGCCGGTCAAATGCAATGCACGGCCACATGGAGCAATAATACAGTGCACGCGCTGCACCGGCCAGCCGCGTACGTATGATTTTAGTGCCGTTCAGTCGATGCTACTTTCCGTTAAGCTGCCAGATTAGTCGATGATTAGTCCGAGAGGGTGATCCGCGGCTAATGAATCGCCGGACTCTTCTAAACACGTGCACTCGCCACTACGTCACCGCGGCACCGTTCGCGGGGGTGCAAGGAGCGAACCTAACGAAATTATCCAGCCCCCCCCCTCCAAAAAAGAGACCGTCCCGCAAACAACAAACAACAACAACAACAAGTACAACAGTAGCCAGTGCTTCGCGTGCCGGACACAAGCAGCGTTGCGTCAGCGTTTCGCTCTCGCTCGTGCGCTTCGACCGTGCAACTTCCAGCAGGGCATTTCTGCTTTTCCAAGCCTCGTCTTCCTCGGTTCGCCATCAATTAACACATTCCCGGCATTCCTTCCCAGCTAACAAAAGTTTGGGGCTCGTTTATTCATTTATTAATTTATTCATTCCGTTTGCTTTTCCCGCGCACGAGCTCGAACGCGCAATTAATTAAGCGTCGGCACGGCAACAAGAGAGATAGATAGAGAGAGAGAGCTAGGACGCGCGTTGGAGCGCGTGCGCACGCGCGCACACATAGGAACACAGACGCGCGCTCTACGAAACCATATTGTATTTTAGTTGTTTGGAAGAGCGAAAAGAAAGGAAAACGACAACACGGAGGATAGAAAGTAAGGTGCAGGAGCAGCAGAAGCGTTTTTGGGGTGGGTGGGGGTCAGGGTCAGGGTTCGGGGAATCGGGGTGGAGAGGGGGGGTGATTGTTTTTACCTTGTTGCAGTGGTAATAGTCCAGAGAGGCGAGGCTGGAGTCGGTAGGCAGCGTGCAGGAGCCCACGCTGGAAGGGGGTGCAGGATAAAATCTCACATCCATCGCCCGCTCCGCTACACTGAAGGCATGAACACAGGTTCAGCGTCTGCGAGTCACTCTCTCTCTCTCT
>CM067476.1:34451714-34508351 GCA_034552555.1 Semaprochilodus insignis | reverse complement strand
CTCTCTCTCTCTCTCTCTCTCTCTCTCTCTTTCTCTCACTCCCCCCCCACCTTAGCCAAACAGCTTAATTCACAGCCCTGTCCGTTTGCTTGTTAAATGTAATGCCTCGATGAGTGTAATAGGTCGGAGTGTGAGTGTACGCTCCTCTCCATATTTGTCCATCACAAGCAAAGGCGGATAAATAAGAAGAGGTTACGCAAGTGTTATTTAACGTCAGAATGATGAGGGCATCAGTGAACTCCTGGTTTATCCGAACTGAGCCTGTCAACTCGGGCTTTCGTCACGGGTCGCCTCGCTGAACAAAAGCATCCGCTGTTCGCATCACACTCATTATGCCTCATCGTTCTTAGATGTATTTCACGATTCTTTATGATTGACCTGGGCGAACTGAATTTAGATGCAGTGCTTTTGCCCAAACAGTTGACATCAGTGAAAAGACAAAAAACATAAATGAAATAAAAAAGGGAAAAAAAGAAATAAATAAAAATGAAACAAAAACAATAGGAATACATTATGTTATGCACTCAAATGGCTTTATATTCAAATGAAGCTTCTTCTTCCCTCATTTGAATGTGACACCTTTCTTCACTTTATTTATTTATTTATTTATTTATTTATTTATTTATAATAAAACAACAGGAATGTTTCCAGTGAATGTACACATTCCCCTTGCATTCATCATAACATGTACAATATATTCCTTGATATTCGCTATGCTGTACAGGCGCTCTTTACAAGTGCAGAGCAGGCACTGGTGGCCCTGGGCCCATCCACATTGGAGCTTTGCCCACCAATCACAAGAACATTCATTCTGCATGTGCGGCTCAATGTAATGTGGCATCTTTGCTGTGATTTCTCCACAGGTGGTAAAGTCCAGTACGTTCTGATTTAATAGTTTTTGCTAAGTCCGCCTTTATGTTAAGGCACGCTGGCACCCTCTCTCTGTGCTGTTGTTCATATACATCAGCTTTGCATCAAAAAGAAAACATACTGCCAGAACAGTGTAGCAAACCTGGCATAAGCAAGTCTATAAGTGTAAGTAGGCAGGTAGTAGGTAATTATGCTCTCTATAATTTAACATCCTGGTCTCCTCATCCGGCTTCAGTTCACTTGACTCTAGACTCAAGGACTCTAGACCCTCGGTTGTATTAGCATGTAATAAATGGGAGGGCAGTTTTTGCTTTCATGTATAACGCAGTTACGTTAGTGACCGTGTTTACTGTATAATGTAAGGTCAGCTGAGAATGAGCAGAAGTGCACCCTGACTGGGGTTCAGGTTTATATAATCTGCTGACTTCACCAGTTGCGGGCAAGCGACCTAGCTATGCTCACCACAGAAGAAGTTCAATTTCAGCCTTCTGTCAGACAACCACCAGGTGCTCGTCTTTGATTCGAGTCATTACCTTCTAAACTTGCATCAGCTAGTAGCTACTAGAATCAAACATGTTCTGGTGCCAGTGCTGGTTGGCTCCTCTCTCCTTAATTAAACCTCACTGCTACTCAAAGAATCCATTTCTTCTTCCTGATCTGTCCTATTATTGTGTTTGCAGAGAGTTTAGACAAACAATAAATAGATAAAATAAAGATCAAATTTGCTCAGACTTGGTGTGAAGGTAATAATATTAAATGTCCCGTTCAAAGCTCCACTATGTTGGTGCGGCTAATTGAAACTAGACACAACAAAGTGCATTCAATCTTAAAATTGTGACCTTTCCCACACATGGAAAAATAATATTATTTGAAATGAATAATGTACTTTCTAATTTGGAATTTTGACAATAAATAAATAAATAAATAAATAAATAAATAAATAAATGAATAAGTAAGTAAGTAAGTAAATAAATAAATAAATAAATAAATAAATAAATAAATAGCTGCAGTTTCTAGTTAGTATACTTGGGTCAAAGTAGCTACAGTTGCTAGAAAAACAATGCATTAGTGGAAAGCATTGTGTGGATGTTGTGTAAAAAGAGTCGTATTGCATAGCTAAAGGCCAAGGCTGTCCATTATGGCTGGGCTATTAACATCAAGCCTCAGGGACTACAGTTGAAAATTAGCCAGTTAGCTAACACCGGCACATTTACTTTGCACTGATTAATGTATATTGTGTCTCACATATAAATAAACCAATTTACAGGCAAGCAAGTCACTTCCTAAGTCATCTGTTAGCTGATGTGGGGACGTGTGTTAAAACCTGAGCAGGTTTAACTGTTTCCAGTGGAAAAGTATATGAGCCGAATCGTGGGCTACTTATGTGCTCAGGTGAAATAGGTCTAATATTAGTTTTAAAACAATCCAGCGTAATCTCTCGCTTAGTGTTATGTTTTCAGTCTCCACTGTATTGGTTTAAATGTTCTTTTCAGTCTTGGTTATTATTGCCTGCCAACTTCTCTCAACACTGACATCAGCATTTAGACAGACTGTGTGTGTGTGATGCATAACGAAATGCAACACACCACACTTGGAATAGCATTTCTATTTTGCAAAAAGTTCTGAATTCTCACCTTTTTTGTTCTTTGTTTGTTCCGTTGCTTCCTTTTCCACAATCCTCCGCACAGAGTCTACTCAGTCAGCAAGACTGAAAAACAAAACCCTCAGTGTGCCACAGTGTAGATGCAGTATGGTTGGGCTGGACGGTCAGTAGCTAGAACAGTTTTTTCATGTGTGAAAAGTGTGAATCAAAGTGTTTAGAGGTTTAGGAAGAGGTTTAGAATACATTGTGTCTGCTCAGCATCGCTTGCTATGGTTACTTTCATGCACTTTACATGTAAATAATGCTGTATTTTGCACTTCTGGTTAGATGCTAACTGCATTTCATTGGCTCTGTACCTGTACTCTGCACAATGACAATAAAGTTAAATCTAATCTAATCTAATCTAATCTAATCTACTTCTACTCAGAATATGACATAGAAGATGCATTTGTAGTTTTTTTTTTATTTTTGCCCTCCAAGCTACAACTATCTACTAACTATTTGTATAGCTTTAAATAAATAATGTGCTCCTTTTAGATGGTGGACAGTAATTACAAATGATGTTTGGATGTCACCCAGAACAAGAAAAACAGCCTTTATATGTAAGTTGTTGTCACTAAAATATTTCTCTGAACTGTATAAAAACAGGTGGACTAAATGGAATCATATACATCAGAAACACATGTATTGACACAGTGACTTCCTGGTCAATGTTCTGTTGATTAAAACAGCCAAACTAAATTTTAAACTGAGTATAAATTGAAACTGCCCACAAGTCTTTGTGTGCTGCCCATTACATGCCACACCACACAGAAACAATTTTTAATTAAAAAAAATTGAAACTAAAATAAAACATTACATTTTAAAACATCTGTCTTTTAATTTAATATACTTCAGTGTGTTTACATACAGATACTTTCACTCACATATTTTTAGCTCCATTCTTTCTCTTTCAGTTGAGTAAGATTTTGACGAAGCAGTACAGTTATTCTGTATGTTTTCCGCTGTACGGTTAGAGAAGCTCAGCCGGGGCATCTGGGGTATCAGGTATCAGCATAGATAATCATAAAAAAGCATGCCTGTATAAACTTCTGACTGGTAGTATATATCTTGCGTAATTGAAAAGAGCCCCTCCAAAGGCCAGAACATAAAAACTGACTGTCAGCAAACTGTTTACAACCACACTAGGTTTGCTTGGACAACTGAAGAAAGCTTAGCCTCGGGAACTGTATGTAATACAGATTTAGAAGGATTATAATTCATCAGATATTTATCTCCCCACTTGAAATACTCATTACACAAACTTCTAGCTTATGCATATCTTAAAATCTCACTAATGTCGCTCTAGTTTAGAAGGCAATCATTTATCAAATAGTCTCGTTCTTGACTGATTCTCACCTGTTTAAACACTGTAATGAAAAAACAATCAAAAGTCAGGGTGATAGCAAAAGATATATGAGCTTCTGTTTTAGCCATCCACTAAAATACTAGGTATCTTCTAATTTCAGCCTGTTTGCATACACTCAGTAAGTCTGTATAATACTGCAGCACTATGCTGGAGTTACTGCATGAGAACATTTCACTTGCACATAGCAAAAATACTACGTCCTTTAAAGAACCCATATCTAACATTGTTACAGGTATTATTTCCTCACCCCTGGTATCCACCTGTGATGGTCTGTTTGTGGTTATGTGTGATTTTTACACAACTATTTCCATTTTAAACAAGCTGTTTTGGTTGCTGTACATAGACTGATATACAGTAGCATGCAGACGCGTAAATGCCCTCAAACCCCCCTGTCAAATTACATGTTTGTTTGTTTTTTTATGTATTTGTATACGATTATGTATTTACTTATTTACCAAGTTTAATATATTGAAATAAATGTACAATTAAAAAAAGCAATAAATCTTATTTTCAGTTGGAAAATACCCCACACTGCTTATAACTTCAACATGATGTAAATGTACTGTTTTTTGTTTTGTTATGTCAAAACAAAAGTTTTTTTTCACAGTCGACTGAAATAAGCCCCGTTCATGCATTGTATTTTCAGTGTATTTGTGCTGTATGGTAGGTGAATGATACAGTATATGCATTCCAAAATCAGTGCAATTGACTAGTGGTGTCAAAAATGTCAAAATATCAATACTGTACATTTTGAAACAGTACAATTCACGTTCTCACAGTATGAATACTATGTATATCAAATGTACTTTACCGTTTTGTGCTTCCTTTTGACCCACATAGTCTTCTGTAACCCACCGCTAGCAAGGAGGTCTCACTAACGTTGCGGTTTGTAATGCTAAATTGGTAGCTGCAGCTAGTTCACAGGTTTTGAGACCAGTCTTATTCGACAAAGGAAACAGTAGGAGTGCTGTGTGGACATAATTTGGCTTTGATGCAAATAAGGACGGAAAGGCTGATTTGCGCTAACTTGTTGAAATGTCCTACCGTAGTGTGTATTTACAGGTAGCTCCGTACATAAACTCTAGGGAGATATTTTGATACCTTAAATCTCCTTATCAAAAAATACTTTATTTAAAAATTTATTTAAAAGCACAAAGCCTACATCACCATCTTATTCACCAGCTTCTTAAAGCTTCTTAAACAAGACGGAACGGGAAAATTCCATCAAGAAGATGACAACCCGATGGGTAGGCTAACTAGTTAGAACACTGGCCTGTACTGAGAGTTCCAAGAGCTTGGTGATTGGTCCCATTTTCAATATCACTGAAACATTTAACAGGGTGTCTTATAAAACTATCGATAGACATGTTCGATGTTTATTATCCTACCCTTGGACTAAGCTAAGCTAACTTGAGGTTACCTTAAAGCATCTATTGGTTTCTCCGCATTTATTTGTGTCACCAACTGCATGCTGTATACAGTATATCATCATACCGTTACCATAATTGCAGGAGACCACATTAAAAACTTTAAAGACAGTTTATACATCTGGAAGCACATTGGCAGAAATTCAAAAATTGGATCTTCAATAGTCCTTTAGTAAAGGCAGTGGTTATATATAGAACTGTGACAAGTCAAATAGCCACTTGAATGCATAGTTAAATTATGGAGATCCTGTACATAAATGGTTCTTTAATGCACTCTGGTTCTATTTACAAAAAATTATATACAGTTTCTAGTCTACACTCTTAGAAATATAGATGTCAAAAATGGTTATGTTTATTCCAAAAGCTCCAAAAGCTGAAAGACTACTTATTAACTTCATCATAAAGGAGTGGAGCTAAGGTTTTATAGGCTGAACACTTAATCGAGAAAAGCCCTTTAAATGCAATGTATTTTGTGAACAATACAGTGTTTGCACACAACATCAAAATATTGAACAAATAAAATGATTTCTGAATTATTTCTAAATTTGATAACAGTGTTATAAATAGAATAAATCACTTTACTGTAAGGGCCCTTATGCCAAATCATTTGGGCTTGGCAACTTAATGACATTTTTATCTAAAGGCAAAGGTTAACTATAGAACTGCGATAACTCCAAGAACCATAGATATTTGCATAGTTAACTGATGGGAAACCTTTTGTATATGGTTCTATAAAGAATCTTTTAAAAGTGTTTTTATAGAGCACAAATATGGTTGTTCTAGAACATTTTGGTAGGATGCAGGTACTATAAAAAATTGTGGTTCTATATACAACTCTTGTTGAGTACACAGTTTCTAGCCTACACTAAATAGAACCAAGCCAAATCCAAGAGCCACAGATGTTTCCATGGTTGAATGAAGGGAAACCTTTTGTATATGGTTCTTTAAAGAATCTTGTAAAAGTGTTCCTGGTGTTCATTAACCCATAAGAACTCAGACCCATTTCCTCTTAAAGGAAAATGATGAGGGATCAGTTATATGATCATTAAAAAAACGTTTTATTGTGACAAAGAGGTCACATGTCACACGCTTTCTGTAACTATTTTAAGGTCAAAATACAGACCTAACATGGGTTTTAACAACCGTTTCGTAACTTGTATTTCATCATTCTGTTCTAGATATGGGATCAAAATAGGTTCTATGTAATAGAAGACCATGTTATCAAAACATCAACAGTTTAATGTTTTGGAACAGACCTTATAGATACAAAAAACAAGCTTTAAAAATGAGCTGGGGGTGGGGTGGGGTCCACAGAGCAGGATTCTCAGCTAGCCAGATAACATAAACCCAGAAATGAAGACTGTCCAATAGGAAAGCTCTTTTCATATCGGATAGGCCTGACTTTGGGATTAAGTTATCTGGCTAACTGAGAAATCCTGCTCTGTGGAATACTCCCTGGTTTTGCACCAAGCAAGCACACTGCCGTTTTGTAAATGAGGTAATATGTTCACAAACTGTCATGTGACTGCATCCAGGATGTTCAGTATAGGATTCCATGAGTTTAAGGGTAAAGCTGTAAGGAACTTTCCAGACCTTTTAGGGGCTTATGACATGTGTGACACTGTGGGTTTTTATGGGTTAAAAAAAACAAAACATTTGGTTATTAATACAATATTGATACAACAACTGCACTTCTGTTGGGTTCTCATGCCGCTCCATCTGCTTTCTTGTGTGAACATAAGCCTCACTTCAGAACAGTGATTTCTAAGAGAAGTCTTATGTTTGTTTGGTCAAAAAAATAAGACCCTCAAAAAGTCTTTGGTATGGAAAATGATATCAGATTTCAGTATATTTCAAAGTATCATATATTTCCAGAATCATGACTACACACTCAGTTGAATCACACCTGCTGATTGATTTTGCGCCTCCAGTGCATAGATAAAGTTCTAAGCAAAAGTTTGGTTTCCCCTCAGAACATGACATGTTTCGTTGATGTAGATAGAGTGAGGCTTAAGCAAGTGCAAATAAGTTCTACACACCCTTATTTGACTGGAGCTGTTCAGAGCTTTACATACAACTGTATAGACAAACATGGCTGCCTCAATTCTAGCTGTTCAATAACACTTCCTCTTCTTCTGTGTAATAACTGGCAGGCACTTTCCAGCCCGCAGTGCTATTACTGCATAAGAAAAAAAATGTAATAGTGGTAATAATAAATAATAAAGCTGTTCCTGAGAATGATGTGTAGGTAGTGCAGGGAAATCCTGTGTGGGCGCATTTCAGCATTGCAGTGGGTGAACGGAGGCGGTAGGGGGTATTTGAGGCAGCTGACGGATGGTACATGTATGTTTGTTTAACTCTTTCTTGCCCCTTTATCGCTTCTATTTCATGGGTTTCCCCAAAGTTTCCCAAAAGCACGGTGGCACAAAAGATCAACGGAAAATGGTGCGTTTAGCACCACTTCGAAATTTCACAGATGCTTAACATGATCTTCACACCTCCAAGTTTTTGGAAACTACGCCGGGGTCAGTTAGCGAAGCACATGTTTCGCTTAAAACTAGTGTGAACTAGTGCTAGGGTGAACTTTGAGCTTGTTGTGATGCATACTGTGAAGTGAATTTAGAGAAGTAGATCTTTTGACGTGATAGCAAGTTGTCACTATCGGGTCATAACCACAAAACTCAAAACTCAAATTTAAACCATTTAAAAAATGTAAACCATATATTTAATCGTATATTTATTGTAGATTACAGTATTATGCAAGTATCTGGGAAAATATGATGTAAAGGCTCGTGCCTGTGCAGTAAGACTATGGTAACACTTTACATCAGGAGTTGACTAACTAACATGAAGTAATGCATTAGTTAATATGAAGTAAAATATTAATAACGGTTACAATGCTTAACTAATGCTAAGTAAACATCTAACAACTAAATATTTACATGTTAAGTAAACGTGTAACAGGTGTTACATGTTTACTTAACATTAGTTAACCATTGTTACTATATTACTTCATGTTAACTAATGCATTACTTCATGTTAGTCTACACTTAATGTAAAGTGTTACTGACATTATTTGTTCAGAGCTGGTGTAAACAAATAAACAAAACAATTCATTTTTTGTGAAAAAGTGAAAATAAGTATTAATATGTAAGTATTAAAAGTAAATATGGCATTTTCTGTACATGTTACAGCAAAATTTCTGATTTGCCGATAGGGCTTCTGAAGCTAGTTTCTCGTTCTCCTGGCTGTTTTGTGAATTTTCCATTCCACCTTAAATGGTGCTGCAGTTACATTCTGGCTCCTGTACAAGCTGTAGCGTTTGAGTTAGAATGGAACATTCGATTAGTAAGCTGCCGAATAGGAGGCCAGTTTAAGCCTTGCTTAAAGATGAGCTTTAACCATGTCTGCTGATGGTTCGGTTCCTTGGGAAGGGTATCAAAAGTGGCGACATTCCAGCCACAGCCTGGAATGGTAGACTTCTCCACATAGTCCCCAGTTTTCATTCTTGTTGCTCCATTGACGTTGTCTGTACATTTTGGGGGTGCTGCGTGACATTTTGGAGTTGGAATTTGGAATTGGACTGTTTTACTGCCCCCTTTCCAGAATAAACTCAGGACTAGTATTTAAACAAGGAGACAAAAGTATGTAGGTTCTAAGTACCAAACTCTTATTATTCGACTACGACAACATAAATACAGTTTTCCCTTCGATGGCACCTTTAAGGCTATAGGCATATTAACTTCTCCACCTGAAAGGGTTAAAGCACATTTCTTCCTCCTGCTGTAAAGTTACTATTTCAGTGTTTTGATATGACACAGTAAGGAAAAGGACGCTTGCTCTGATAAGTAGTTGACCTATCTCAGAATCCAGAGCATCTAACAGACTCACACCAGGTACAAGACTCAATTGAGATTCTGGGAGCGAGCTCGTTTTATCGTAGGCATCGCAGCACCTTGTTAACGCTGGCCTTCCAACCCCCCAAAAATCTTCCCTTTCTGCTAAATGTGTGTGGTCACTGGTGGAAACTGACCTGCATGCTGCACACACCCCCGATGCCTACCCACTGCACGGCTCTATAAAATATTCCAACTTGAGGAAAGGTAAACAGCCTGGACTCTGCCGTGGCAGCCTTCAGCGTCTACATTATTTGGTGCTGCTGAAATGACTAGATGTCTGTTGTGAACTTGTTTGGGTGAAATAGCTAGTGGGCTTCTTTTAGCGAAGTGTAGTGCAGCTTTGAGTTTATTGCGAGGGTCGATTTCTTTCTGATCTCATCTTCCTCTTTTCTGCCTACTGGCATCCACCGATGAGAATATGAAATCCGGTTCCAGGCCAAAAAAATAGCTACAGATGCAGCTTTCAAACGCCTACATTCTGTACATTTTTTTTGTTCCACACAGTAATGAGGGATCTGTTGCTGTGTTTAACATATAGAGAGAATATGCATGTTTAAAATGACACTCTCCATAACCTTAAATAGACTGCTCTATATTACAATAGGACTCTTCCCTTTACTGTATAGTGTGTATCATCATATTATTACTATAATTGCACGAGACCACTTAAAGAACTGTACAGACAGTTTATACAGCTGGAACCATATTGGCAGAAATTCAAACGTTTGGTCTTTAAGGGTCCTTTAGTAAATGCAGTGGTTATATATAGAACCGTGACAACTCAAATAACTACTTATTATGGAGATCCTGTGCAAAATGGTTCTTTAATGCACTCGGGTTCTGTATACAACCCTTTTTGATCATACAGTTTCTAGTCTACACTCTTAAAATTATAGATGCCAAAATTGGTTCTTTAGTGAAGGCAATGTGTAGCTACAGAACCGTGATCTCTCTCTTCGTATGTGGTTCTTTAAAGAATCTTTTAAAATATGTTTTTATGTTCCACAAAAATATGGTTATAGAACATTTTGGTAGTATGTAGGTACTATAAAGAACCGTGGTTCTATTACAACCCTTTTTGAGGACACAGTTTCTAGCCAACACTTTTGTGAGAGGTGTCATATAGGTGCCAAAATTGGTTCTTTAGTGAAGGCAATGTGTAGCTACAGAACCGTGATCTCCAGGAACCATGATAAAATGGTGAAAAACCTATTGTATATGGTTCCTTAAAGAATCTTTAACTATGAAAAATCTTTCAGTATGAAAACAAAAATGCTTCTATGTGCAGCCCTTTTGGAGTACACAGTTTCCAATACACTATGAAAAATACGGGTGCCAAAATTTAGTAAAGGCGGTGGTTATACTGGATATAGAACCGTGGCAACTCCAAGAACCCAAATCTCTGCGTGGTTAAATGATGGAAAACCTATTGTGTACGGTTCCTTAAAGAATCGTTTAAAATTCTTCTATCTAGCACCAAAATATGGTTCTGCTATTGTGATAGAGTTTTTTCTGGTACTATAGAGGTACTTCAAGGAACTGTGGTTCTGCATACAACCCTTTTTGAGTATACAGTTTCTAGTCTACACACTTAAAAATATAGATGCCAACAAAAGTAAAGGCAGTGGATAGCTATAGAACCAGGACGTCTCCAAGACCCAACCAAATTATGGTTCTGCTTTTGTTATAGAGCTCTTTCTGGCACAATATAGGTACAATATAAAATCCTAGTTCTTTACATAAATCGTTTTGGAGTCTACCATCATAGCCTATACTCTTAAAAATAAATGTGGCATTGCTCTATGCCATGTAAGAATACCACTTTAGGTTCCCTTAAAAAATGTAATGTCAACAAAGAACCATGTTTGTAAATGAAATATTCGATTTTTCTATGTTTACAAAATCTTCACAAAACATTACATTGGTATGAAGGTTCTTTGAAAGGTTCTTTAAAAGGTTCTTCGTACCCATCAGAGGACCTGAAGTATTTACTTTATAGCCCTGAGGAATCCTAAACCATTTTTTGAAGAGTGTGACAACATGTTCTAAAAGCCGGTAGATATTTTCCTCCCTGCGTTTGTTTAACGCTCATGAAACTGATTTGAAATCACTGAAGTCCATCATGAGGTTCACGTGCTCTCAGTCTCGGTCTGCACTCTCACGTCCTCTAAATAACACTCATACTGTTTGCATTATGAATAATAAATGCCGAGGCTTGCTTACTCGTAATAACTGTGACATTTAAAAATCAAAACGAGTGCACTCTACTTTTGCCGAAGAGTTGAATTTTCCCTCAACAAAAGCCTTGACTCAGAGCCAACGAAATGACTAAGATCAGCAGTTTGGTTATCGTCGGGCTCTCTGCCGTTTTACATTCGCCTTTCATCCACTCAACTCTCTCACAATCCACTCTGTCAACCTGAGAAAGAGCTGGCTGATTCAGAGAGGCTGAAAGTGAAAGTCCCTGTTGGATAAAATGTGCATATTCTCTCTATTTCGCCCCTCTCTCTCTCTCTCTCTGGCTGTCTGTCTGTCTTCCCTTCCATCTGCCTTTCTGTCTAATTTCTTCAAATATTCACTCTGTTTCTTCAAGCTGCCATAGAAAATCAGCACCTAACCAGTAAGTCCGTTTCTCCTAGTCACATAACACACATACAGATAGAGGGAGAGATAGAGCGAGATGAGAGGACGGGGATTAAGGCTTGCCTTTGACCGACTTAGGCTGACTTTTCATATTGCAGAAGTAAGGACTGATGTATCTTTCTCTTTGCTCTTCACAAGCCTGCTGTAATTGATTAATGCCTGAGCTCTGTTGGGAACATGCAGGGTTTGACAAGGTGCTTTAACACGCTCAGCCCTCTCATGTTTAGACTAGAGGAGACAGGGCTGAGAAGAAAGAAGTGTGCAACACGGCGAGAGGTGAACAAAAGGCATCTTACGATGCAATGTTGTCAGTGTGTGTGATATACGCTTTACATTACGGTCATTAGAGAGAGCAGTGAACTCAGAAATAGGTCATTTTTGATGGAAATAATTTTTAATACACACTGACACAAATGACACTGTATACCTAATAATATATGTATCTTACTTAAAGCTGTAGTTAATAGTAGCACTGTTTGCATGCCTGTTTATAATGTGCTATATAGTGTGCATATACATATGAGGTACTTGTTTGTCTGGATTTTTGTTTCTTCTAAGGAAATGAACACAGTAATTACAGTAATTTACAGTATAGTGAATCATAGTTCTTTGCATGGTAAACAATGGAAAATAATATTGCATATGGGACATTTTAAAAATAGTTCTACATAGCACGGTAATATGGTTATGCTATTCCTATAGAACTTTTTGGTACTACATACGTACTACAAAGAACCCTGGTTCTATATAGAGCTAAAAGGTTTTATGTAGCACCAAAATATGATTCTGTTATCGGGCTGTTAGTATACAACCCTGGGTCCATATAGAACACTCATTTGAGTTTCTGTCCTGCACAGTGCCTGAGAAACAAGTACCTTTTTACCCTCATTTTCATTCAGTACTTTATTTAATGCAATTCATTAATTCATATTATAGGAGGTATTATTATTATAAATTGTGTCATATATACACATACATGTGCACACACACACTCACTCACACACACACGCTTACCCATACATGTATACTAATGCTGTTGCACTACCTCAACACTACTGCCTTATATTGTGTTTGTAAATAATCTGTATATTGTATATAACTGTATATTATTTTTCCATATATAGTTTGTTTATTGCATGTATATTGTCTATACTGTGTAGATTGTATATTGTATAATGTCTGTATTTATTATGTATATATGGAGTCAATGTGTAGACTGTGTAGACTGTATTTTGTCAATGTCTGTATTTATTGTATATATGTGGAGTCATTGTGTATATTGTAGACTGTCAGTCAGTTATGACCAAATTCCTTGTCTGCCTTGTGTGTGTCAACATATATATCTAAATCATGTATATATATCAGAATCACATGATTCACAATCAGGTGTAATCATTGGCCAAGTATGCTGCATATACATTTGGAACAGTTCATATACACCTGACGAAATACCAAAATACCAGATAATGGAACACACATATTATTTAAACAAAATAATAATAATAATAATAATAATAATAATAATAATAATAAAATTAGGAAGAATTTTGAGAAATGGTCTACAATGTATTTTGGAACAAATCCCTTTGTTCATATAGCACTTTTCATGTTAGTTATATAGTGGCCTAAAACAGAAGTAAAACACTGGAAATATAAAGACACTACACTGTAATTAAGAGCACAATTACAAACAAACAGCAGTTAAACAAAGCTTGCATTCCAAATATTCCTAATAGAGCTATTTAAAAAAGGATCTTCCACCAGCTGAGATGTTCTGGATTCTAGGCCTGCTCTAGGCTGGCCTTAGCTCAGAGTTAGGTGGTCCAGACAGGCTATTTACGCTTCAAGACGTAACAGTATGATAAGATGCCATAAGCAAGACCCTCTATGGAAACTCGAATACATTATATGGAAATAATCATATTACTGGTGTGTGAGTATTGCTTCTCTTCAGATTAATTTAAATACAATACTTTCATTTTCATTTATTTCATTTGGTGTCCACTGTGTTAACAAGCTATCTGGGCTAATTTTGCTCGGTGACAAACCGAAACCATAGCTCAGCTTCCCAGCAAATTACTGCTGTCGGAACCATCTCCATTTCTGTTGTTTTGAGAATGCCCGATGCTCTTTACGTTGTGTGTAAATTCCACGATGAATGGACCAAAAGAAATGGGCCTAAATTGCTTGGAAAGTTTGGTTCCATTGACCTACATTAAAAGCAAGGCGTGTTTTTTCCCTCTCCTGTACAGCTGTCAATTTGGAGATACAAGCTTTTGATTCACAGGTGACCCTGATTCTCATAGATAAGTGTGTCTCTTGAGGGCGTGCAAAGTGCAATGTGGCATTAAAGTGTCCTACAGTGTTTGCTTGACAGTTTATGGCATATATTTCAATATTACAGTCAGTGTAATTATATAGTCCGGGTTTAGAGTAATGTACATGCATATGACGGATATTTATTTATTTATTTATTTAAGTGCAGTTGTCACAAATACAGGGAGTAATCAAGTATGTCTTCCACTGATAGCACTGCGCCTGTGTTTAGTACTAAACACACTCACACATGCGTGCAAACACACACAAAGCATTCCTGAGGGGTTTATGTCATGATATAACAACGCGTGACATCATGATAAGCTCTGCTTTTTTTCAAAAGACACTACAGCCGAGACCAAAACCTAATTACCTGGAATGTCTACTGGGTTTACACTCGTCTAAGGTTAGAGTAGTGCTGTTCATCACCATTCTGACTGCTTTGTACAAATATGATGTTGAATAATAGGGATAAATGAATGTAAGATTTACTGTTTGCTCATTCATGCGCTCTCTTTGTGTTTGTGTTGTTCTATTGTTGTTAGTGGTCGTGATGTATAATGGTAACTGCTTGCAAATCAAAATTCTCCTTGAGAGAAAATAATAAAGGCTGAACTGAACTGAGGAGTAGCATTGTTCATCACCATTCTGACTGCTTTAGTCTGGAAGAGTTTAGCATCTTTAACACCTTGTTTTTAGGCTATTAATGGGTCCTTAGACCAGAATGATTCGTTTGTAAATTCCCTCACAGTGCTGTTTCAGTGTATTGTAGGCCATGTAGCCTATTAATTACGCTAGTGTTGTTATTCTGACATCATCATAAGCTAAAACAGTGACGGTTGTATGTGTAATGTACTCCTATGCAATTGTATCATTTGCATGATTGTATCATTTGGGAATTCCACCAATTTTTCAAATTGTCTGCATAATATAACCGGCGAGACAAAAACCAACAAAGCCACGTAAAGTGGATCGATGTGAAATGCACTGCAGCAGAACACAATGACTCAGATTTCTTTATAGTGGGATTAATAGGAACCAGGGATCGCAATATCTACAATGTTACTATTTTCACTAAAATGACCAGTAAACCTACATGTCATTGATTTGTATGTGTAATGTTGATAATAGAAAGTAAGTGGTAAAACAGAAAAAAGGTATCACTTCCTGTCTTGGGTTCACAATGCATTGTAAGTGCAGATCAAGGTGTTAATATGACAAGCATAATGCCTTCCAAAGCCAGGCATAAGGTAAACTGCTCTTATGAATTAATTATAAATGCATCCCGTATTCATAAGACATAATAAATGCATTTATAAGACATCATATGGCATATGAAATGCCTTATAACACCAGGCATGAGCTTGTATAATAGCTCTCAAGTAGTTATGATTGCATAAACCTTTATAAAGCAAAACTGTATGACTTGGTAAGGTCAGGTTTCATAATGCATTATAAAATCTCTTCATAAGAACATTGTATACACTAAGGCTATAGAGTTCATCACAGGTTTACAGTGAAGTGAGATAATCATATTGTGGTCACACTGTAATCATATCTCACTTCACATAACTTTTAATACATAAGAAGAAGTGAGCACAGCTAGCTTGAAAGCCAGTGCTAACGTTAGCAATAAGCAATATTCCTAAACAAGGCAGCTGTTTTTTACTGATGTTATCTACTGGGTAACATGAAGCAGCTGTCTGTGCGGCTAACCATTTAGCTTTGGTTGCTAAGTGTCTAGCCAGCTAGCCTAGGATTACAGTTAATTGTTAGCTAAAATTATTTTATATATGATCTTTTTTTATTTATGCTCTCACTTTATACAGAATGGATCTGGATTTGCTGTGATACCTGTTATAGTGTCATATAGTGCATCACACCATTCATGTTTACAGTGTTCTTGTGGGCACTGATACTATAGTGCATTATGAATCCTGACAATACAATATGATATACTGTTATTTTGCAGAGTGTTATGCATATCACTATGACTACTTATAACCAATTACACAAGCTTATGACAGGCATCATACAGCATTATGTGTGCCATATAACATCTTATAAGTGCAATAATAAAGCATTATGAAAACAGGAGTACTAATTTGCCACACAATAACCTGAAAGGACGGCTGGATGATGCCGGTGTTAGGCATCAGGCAATACATTTGTAATTGTTTTTTGTACTAACATTTTGTGAGGGAGCATTTAACTCTTTGGATGTCTGGTTCCTATCATCACCACTGAGAACAATTCGCCACTCTACACAATACCAAACCACTCTGAATGACTTTGTTTACATCTTTTTTAATTATGCAGAAGGTTTGAACACTCAGTGGAATTTCCCTTATAGGATTACTGCAAGTTGTGTCATGTTCATAATGCACATTTGGACACATTTGTGAAAACACTCACAGTGTTCCTTAAGTTTTAGCAATTCTGTAGTTTGTTTATATAGTTTTTCATTCTATATGCAGGTCATTTACAGTGTTTGTGTTGATTCTACTGCTGGAACTTTACAGTGACCTTCACAATTATTAAAGTTGTAACATCTCTATTATTAATTTCATAATAATCATAACCTCACTGGACAGAAAATGTCCATAAGAGTGTGTAATACCTCCACAAGCACGAATAACAGCTGTGATTGGATTTGGCATGTTCTGGACAGGTTTCTGGATGTAGGCCACATCAATTTTCAGCCACTCTTGCATCAAAGAATCACACAGTTGCGCCAGATTTGGTGGATGCCTTCCCTGGCACAATTCTGAGGAGAATTTCCTGTAGACTGGGATTTTAGCCACTGCTGGTAGACCCGTCTGACCGTACGCTTCCATATACCTGCAAATTCAGGTACTTCCTTCACACTATGGTCTTTGGCACGCCCAAATGCAGTCACTGCTTTTAGCCAATCACTAACATCTGTTTTGTAGCCATTTATCACACATGGAACAAGACATTCACTACACTGTACCACCTCTTCTCAATCTATGAAACCCCTCACTCACCCCCCCCCCGTGTGTATTTATAGTCCCATCATCCTCAAACAGCGCCATCTGCAGGAGCCTGAAGTTACTACCATCTTATTTCTTATCTTATTTCTATTAAAATGTGATTTTTAGCATGCGTTTTCTACACTGTATTATGCTCGTGTACCTGTTGTGATCTGTTAGCATTACATGAGCATCTTATCATCACTGCACAAAGGAAAACAAGTTTCTCAGAAATGTAAACTGTACAGGAGAGGACTAAACTGTTCTTGACTTTCAATGTAAGTTAATGTAGAAATTTGATTTGATTCAAAGCAATTATGGAGCCTTTCTATTGGCTCAGTTATGACATTTTAACCCCATATAAAGGACACCTGCTGAGCTCAAATTAAGCAGGAAACTAAAAACCACAATAACAAAACAAAACAATGGACAGCAACAATATGTGCATCATTCATAATCTGAATATTACTACATGCATTCAAAGAAATGTGGTCATAATCTATTTGCCACCCTATTTGTGAATGACCACTTTCATTGCAAAACTACATACTGTAAACACGCGGTTTGCAGCACCAAAAACTTCACAGTAAGCGTGGGTTATAAATATTGTGCAGTGGTATTCTAGTTGTCATTGCTGGCTCGAAGCTAAAAAAACCTCACTGGTGTACGCCGATGTCTGAATAGCCTGAGAATCAATGCTCTCCCACCATATGCACAATGTGCATCACAGCATAAGAGCATGCGACTCGCCCATTCTCTATTAGTCTCCAACCTTTTACTCACACAGCACCGCAGCGTCTGGGGCTCTCTCTTCAAGCTAAAACCTGGCATCAGTTAGCACTGCTGAGCCAACCGAAATGCACTGTGGCTTTATGAGATGCTAACACAATGACGGCGGTGTTATTTCATGCAGTCCGCTGTGAAATATTTAAGCATAATAAATTGCTTTCGTCACTCTATTTTTTATTTTATTTTTTTTGTGGGGACGTGCGAACAAACAAAATTCCTCGGAGAGAGCAGGAAACCGAGATGCATTCATAGAAAACCATAAATCTCATCATGATTATTTGGCCTTTCTGTGTTTGTGACAGCATCAGGGAAATATTTATACATCACCGCGCTTCTCCCGGCATTTTCAATTGTGCATCAAAATCCACAGTGAGGAGCCACAACAAGCTTGACCTTTACCAAACATGGAGTATTAAACAGTAAAGGTCACCAGGAGAGGAGAGCGCTGGAGAAAAGGAACCTCCAGCCTGGGCAAAATAATCCTTTAGCTGGCAACACTTGTGCAATTTAGAGGCTATTTTGAAGCGAAAGAAGCTTTGAGAGGTGAACGTGTGCAGCTTAATAAGAGTTCCTCTCTTTTAGCAAATGCTCTCAAAAATAAAGGTACCAGATAGGGTTCTTTAAGCAATGCCGTGCACTCTAAACAAAAAGAGTTCTATGTGGTTCCTAAGGTTCTATGACAAAAACAAAACCCTTTTAGGCAGAACCATTTTGAACATGTTCTTTAAACAACCATATACAACAGGTTCTCCATCATAGACAGGAACCCTTTAAGGACTTTAAGGAACTGCTTTTTTGAATGGTCACAGTTCTATATGTAATCATTTCCTATTGAATTGCTATAATTTAGGAATCCACTCTTAAAAATAAAGGTGCCAGAAATGGTTCCTTAAGTAATGCCATAGAATAACCAATTCTGATTCCCTGTAGAACTATGGCTCTGGCTGTAAAGAACCTTCAGAAAAGGGTTCTTCCTAGAACCTTTACATCCAGTGGAGGTATATAAACCTTTTGAAGAACCACTTTTGGCTTCCTTAATGAACCATTCAATGGATGATTCTTAAAAGAACCATTTTAAAATGTGAAGATCCTACAAAGAACGTAAAGGTTCTAGGAAGAATGCTAAAACTGAAAAAGAGCCTTTATATTCTGTGAAAACCTTTCAAGCATTCGTCACAATCACAATCTTCCCTCCAAATAAGGAGGGAAATTTCTTCTGTTGCATCAGCAACCCTTTGTAGCACCTTTATTTTGAAGAGTGTTTAAAAGAACCACTTTTGTTTCCCTAATGAACCTTTCAATGGATGATTAGTAAGAGATGTATAAACATGTATAAACCTTTAAAGGATTCTTCTCATTAACAGACCTTTTTCCTCAATATGGTTCTTTAGGGAATCAAAGTGGTGTTTCTAGGTTTACAGTTTAAAGACCTTTCACATAGTCTAAAGGTTCTGGGGAAAACCCTTACATTGTCAAAGAACCTTTATATTCTGCATAAAGCTTTAAAGAGTTATTAACGCTCACTAATCTTATTTCTTTCCAAATATGGTTCTTTAGGGGACTAAGAGAGATTCTTCTGTGGCATTACACATAGCTCTTCTCAACCAAAAATTAACCCTGGTTCTTGAACCAGCTTTGTTAAGGCATCTTAGAACCTTGATGCTATTTAGAGAACCAGCCTGCGTTAGCACCAGTTTTTATTGGAACCAAGGAACATCAAAGGAAAGCCATCAATAGAGGGTGCTGCACAACGGTAGTAAACAGTAGAAACAAGATGGCGGAGTGTATAGATTACCGGCGAGTGTGTGTGCTGTTATTACAGATGTTTGTTAATATCCAAAAAGCAAGCACGGATCCATTAGTAGGTGTAAGGAGACGTAGAAGTCTTCAGCAGACCACTGCATGCTCTTCGAGGGTGTTGCCATTGTTGGCTATTCTTTCCTCAACCTACTATTCTTTAATTCTAGCTGGGAACAAACTTTTTGGGTTCTGAACCCTTTTTTACATTTGGTGGAAATACGTAAAACACTTCAAAAACAGGTGAGTGAACTGTAACGGAAATCATTCCACACTGGTCGAATTTTTAAGAGTGCTTATAAGAACCACTGTTGGTTTCCCAATGAACACCTCAATAGATGGTTCTTAAGAGAAAGATGTGTGTGTGAAGAACCTTTTTGAAATGTTCAGACCCTCCACATAATGTAAAAGTTCTAGGAACAACTCTTAAATTATTAAAGAACCTTTACATTCTGTGAAAACTGTTTTCCACCCCAAATATGGTTCTTTAGGCATTGCTCAAAGAACCTTTTTATGAAGATTGAAGCGCAGTATATTTAATAGGATATTTGTTGGGTCAAGGTCTTCAAGTGCTGTACATGATTTGTGGTTCACAGCAGTACATACACTAAGCCTAAAAGCCATGTAATTCAAGCACGCCTGTCTGATTTCAGTCATATTGCTTTTCCCGAAAGAACATTTACATCCAGAAATGTCTGATGTCGGCTCGATGTTAAAATAGTGACACATCAATTGATGAGGTTTCCTTTTAGTCAACATCTCTGAATTTGTTCTGCTATCCTACATGGAGAGCCATAGAAAATAGCAATCGTGATATTTGTAATTGTATTACGGACAGAATGGATGGGACTCTCTGGAATTCAATCAAATTAACCATAGATATCTCAGATTGGATTGCTGCTAAATTAGATTTCCAGCTCTGATCTTATTCATCCTTGAAAATGTCTAAAAAAAAGTCCTTCCCGATACTACAAAGCATCAGTTCGACTCTGAATCCGTATTAAAATTTCAGAGGAATAAGAAAAGCCACTAGCAGATGGCCTACATGCAGGCATTAAAAACCCCTTCAGACACTTATGCCTTATAGAAAGTGTCTTTGTCAAGCTATCATGAGGAAACTTTACCTTTTTGGTGCCGTTATAAGATTACGCATTTCCACTAATGTCGTTCCCTCCATAGAACCTTTCAGGGCAGATTGCAGACTTACAGACATAAAACGTATTACGGTGACAAACAAACCTTGACTCAACTCAATCCCAGCTTCGACGAAGCCATATACCCAAGCTCTCTCACTCTTCTCTCTCTCACTCACTTTCCTCATCGTCTTTACCAGCTTAGCAAATGAAGACGCAGATCTGTGGTCACTCTCGTGTCCTTATGTCCCCAGAGGGCAGCTAAAGCGTTTAGCCTTGCTAAGGACACAGAGAGGCAGGAGCAGAGCACTTATCGGATAGTAGAAGCACCGAGGCCTAACGCTGGACACCTCACTAAAACTAATAAGCTAAATGTAGAGCTCAGCAGAGCATCAGCAGGGTTTGTGGACACTCAGAATGATTGGACTGATCATTACACTCCGATACACATACACTGTCTCATCTCACCTTGAATATGGACATTCTGTGGATTCATATCTTCAAAATGATACGAATGCAAAGAACATCCATATTTAAGGTGAGATGACAGGAACAGGAAACAGGAAAAGGAATGTCTGTCTATCTATCTATCTATCTATCTATCTATCTATCTATCTATCTATCTATCTATCTATCTATTTGTCTATATTAAAATGATTCAAAATTCATTCATGATTCATTCATTAAAATAAAACTTCGAAGATTGAACTTTAATTTAAATGAACTTTGCTTTAGTGTGTGCTAATATACCAAAATTGTATTCCAAATTTTGCACCACCATTTGGTCCATTTATCATTTGGAAAAATAGTTTTTTTATGTATTTTTTGGAGCCTGAAACCTTTTTCTGTTGAGTTTAATTAGTGTAGTAGATTTATATTACATACACATTATATTGGGGTCAGTTTGGCCCAGCAGTAAGAAGGCTGTGAGGATATGAAGAGTAAAAATAGGAAATTTACACCCAAACTGTTTTGTTTTCTTTTCACATTTGGGACACAATGTGATTGTCTAATCCCTCCCAAACACACACACACACACACACACACACACACACACACACACACACACACACACACTCATTTATTCCTGTGAATTGTGCAGCCAGTACTTAGGCTTCCATTGATTCCATTAAGACTTACCCAAACCTTAACCAGAACTACTACTAGCATAACCATAACCTTAACCATACTCTAACTTTAACCTTAACCTAACCCTAAACAATAATTATGTACACTGTGAGGAGCAGCTTGTGGCCAAAAAGGTCTGCAAGGATCAAAGATCCCCACAATGTGAGTATATGAACAAGTCCCCACAATGTGGCATAAACCTGATGCACACAGGTTTCCTGTTTTAAACACTGTTGAAACAAATAAAACACAGCTTAAAAATAATATCGATGACTCATTTAGTGTGATTTGAATTGAAGGGGTTAATTTGATGCT
Source organism: Semaprochilodus insignis (assembly GCA_034552555.1). Lineage (NCBI taxonomy): Eukaryota > Metazoa > Chordata > Actinopteri > Characiformes > Prochilodontidae > Semaprochilodus > Semaprochilodus insignis. The sequence continues at coordinate 34,486,030 of CM067476.1, read as the reverse complement.
GAACAGTTTTGTTTGTATTAATAAGCANGAGAGAGAGAGAGAGAGAGAAAGAGAGAGAGAGAGAGAGAGAGAGAGAGAGAGAGAGAAAAGGGAAGTGTTGTTTTTCACCATTATGTGGAGGGCCGCTGCTTATGGATTCAGAGAGGATGGTGTTCAGAAAGTGTTAGAGGCTTTCATTGACACATTAATATTTTAAGAGTAACATGGCTTTTTTATCAGAAGTACATTTTTCCCATTTCTTCGGCTGCTCTTGATGTAAGCTGTGTGTCAGCGCATGTTACAGGATTTTCCTTTTATCTCGCATGATTATATTACCACATCGGCTCTCTTTTACTCTCTCTCTCTCTCTCTCTCTCTCTCTCGCTGTCCTCAAATGTGCTCTTACTCTCCTTCACTCACTCACTCAGTCACTCACTCACTCTCACTCTTTTTTCTTGCCCTTGTTCTTCTTTTCATTATTTTTCATGACTGCGGTAACAGCTCAGCAGTGATGGTTCCCTTATAGTAAAGAGAACATACAAAAAAGGGGTTCTTTAAAGGACCACGTCCAGGTATTAGTGAAATTGTAGAACACTTTACAGCTATAAAGAACCTCTACATAATATAAAGGCTCAGTACCAAGTAGAGGGTCCTTCTTAGAACCTTAGTACCCTAGCATTACGTAAAGATCTTAAAACTTAAAAACATTCTTTTCTATTTATCATACATAATTATATTACCACACATTCTCACTCACTTACTCACTCATTCACTCATTGACTCACTCAGTCACTCACTCACTCAGTGATTCACTCACTTACTAACTCACTTATTCACTCACTGACTCACTCATTCACTCAGTGACTCACTCACTGACTCACTCACTCACTCACTGACTCACTCACTTACTCATTCACTCACTCACTCACTCACTCACTCACTCACTCACTCACTCACTGACTCACTCATTGACTCACTCACTCACTGACTCATTCACTCACTGACTCACTCACTCACTCACTCACTCAGTGACTAACTTACTGACTCACTCACTCATAGACTCACTCGCTGACTCATTATGGTTCTCCACTCCCACATATCCTATATACAAAAAAAACTAGTTGTCTAAGGAACCACTTGGAAAAGGATTTTTCTGAAGGTAAAAAAAAACCCTTTAAAGGTTTTAAAAACCTCTACATAATATAAAGGTTTTCTGTCTCCCACTCACTCACTCTCTCCCTCTCTTTTCCTTTTCCTTGTCCTATTAATTCATTTTCTTCTATAACCTTAGCATTATGTTTCTTTCCATTTTAAGAAGGTTCTTAATTCTCACAAATACCATTAACAAAAATGGTTCTACTAAGAACCATGGAAATTAAGTGTGAGGAACCCTGTAAAAGTTTAAAGACATTATGTGAAGCATGTGAAAGCATTTTTTTGTTTTGCGAGTGAAGCACCTTTTAAAAGTTTACGTAATGTAGTCTAATGAAGTCTTATACCAACTTACGAGTTCTTCCCAGAATCTCTACATTATGTGGAGGTTCCTTAAACTTTAAAAACATTGTTCACACTGTTTAAAAACAGTGTACACACCTCATTTTACAAAATAAGATTATCTAAAGAGGTTAATCTAAATGAGGTTATCTAAAGTGCCATGAGAATTGAGCATGAGGAACCCTGTAAAGCTTTTACAAAAATATAAGTGTTCTTCTTAGAACCTTCTCTAAGAAGGTTACGTTCAAGTTATGTTAAACTTTCAGTTTTAATAAGGCTCTTTACATTTACACATCTCATTTACACTAAAAGAACCATGTCTGAGTACAAAGAACCCTCTGCAGGTTTATATAATGTACAATTTCTGTATCAATCCAAGGGTTCTTCCTGTAATCTCTACATTTTGTGGAGGTACTTTAAACACTCACACATTGCATATAGGCCTACAGAACTGGTTCTTTAAAGAACCATTAACTTAATGCTTTTTTAGAGAACAAAAAGTGGTTCTTGTCTGGCATCACTTAAACGAAATCTTTTAGCACCAAAAATAAGGTCCATATGTATATATGTTTATTGCTATCTGAATGAACAGCCCCGACAAATAAAGACATGATGTAAGCATATGCCATCTGCAAACGTTGCTGAGAACCCACGTGAAGGCCACAAGCTGAATCTCTGATATTCAATCAGTAATTAATTCAAAACAGTCTCCACTAATTTGGGCAGTTAATGATTGAGAAGGGTAAGCAAGCCTCTCTAAGCTTGTGCATGCTCTGGTCTGTGCAAAGCCTGAGTCTTCTGAAAGAGCTGCTATTAAATATTTATCACAAATAGCTATATTTATCATAAATATTCATAAGGGCTGTTATTTTTCAGAGCGCAGAACATAACATTCTGCAATTATGCTACAGTCGAGATGAAGGAGAGTATTAAATCTTTAGCACGATAGAATTCTTCATTTCTTTTAGTGCTGATGAGACAAGAGCATGTGGAATTCTGGAACGCTCCTGGTGTGGGATGGGCACGGTTCCGGTCTTTACCTGGCCGGATAAGCTGATTTTCTTGAACAGGGAACTCTTTAAAGAATCAGTCCATTAACTAGCTGTCCTCTAAAAAGGACAGTTTCTTACAGGCCTGTTAAAAGGGTTGTTGGGCTGTTGCAGTGCAACTGTTATTTTCTAAAGGGCAACCAGTTAGCACGCTTCGCAGGCTGAAGAACCAGGTCAGCATATCAGTGACCGTATTTCAACAGTTCTGTTAGGTTTGATATGAAATTTTACAGTATGGTGCTGATGGAACACTAATATCCATAATCACAAGGTTGCAGGTTTAATTCTCTTTTTATTCAGTTATTAATCTTGAAATGCATTATACAGCAACTAATATAAAATATTTGGCAGCCACTCATTCATTCATTCATTCATCGTCTGAACTACTTATAAGGTAAAACATCATATATATATATATCTTGACTGGAATTTTTTTGGAATATATAAGGGCTTATATACCCCATACTTGTTTTAATATGAGGTTTTCTGGATTTTCTACTGCTGGCTTAGAAATTAAATGCCTTTCTTCTACAGCTATGTGGAGATTTCCATGTTAAGACTTCACCTTGTGATTGGTGAGATCTTAAGAGCAAGTCTGTGTTCCACAGAGGTTGAACTGTACCATCTCGCTCTGTTCCTAGCTCAGCAAAATGGATCTTCCTTGTATTTTAATTGTGTGCAAACGAAATGAGCTGTGAGAGGAAAAAAGAAAGAGCAGTGGGTTGAGCACATGCTGTCTGCAGCTCGCCGTGCCCCTTGTGGTAGAGCCCATAACTCAATTAACAATTAACTCTGAAGTAGACCCTGAGGAATGGAAGGTGATAACCCCTGTGATTAATTACCATCAGTTTCTAAAACTGTTCCGAATTCCTTATGCCCTCCTGTGTAGAGAACAGCATCTGTAGACAGTGAACAGAAAGTCTGCAAGTTATTACAACATATGCAACGGCAAACTGTTTTACCACGTTGATGCTGTGAACATAAGAACCCAAATAAATAGGAAAAATAGATTTTAGTGTCATCTGCTGTAATTGTGTTCAAATTGTTCTTCTGCTGAAAGCTAAAAAGTTTGTAGTGACCTGTTCAGAACACATTCGAAGGCTCCTGTGGGCCTCACCTCCATCTTATCACTTCTGAGACAACCTCCAGAAGACCTCCAGAAGTGGCTGAGCAATGCAGAAGAACCCTTACAGGATCTCTTCTTCTGCCAAGGTGAGTTAATAGGTTTCTGTGGTTCTTGGCGGAACTAGGTCCACTTTATCATCCAGGTAGTACAGGGATTACACTGCCATGCTCGGGTGATATTTGTGAAGGAAAGAAATCCCTTAGCAGGTAAATTCAGATCAGCGTGCAAAACAAAACATTTTGTCTAGTCAGGTGGACCCATGTGCTCTTCTATTATTGGTACACCACCTGCTTGCTTTTGCTTCTTCTCCATAAACAAAGGTAAACTGTAGCCTTGGATTTCCATCATGCATTCAGTTAAAGTTCAGCACATCAGGGCCCGTATCATGGAAAATCACTCTTTAAAGTAAAAAAAAAGTTTGATGCACTTTATAAAAACAGTCACCACCCAGTCCACATACGCAAACTGACCAGCACAAACAGCACATTGTGCAATTCACTGTTTTTATGGTGTAACAAAACCAACACATTCAGTTTAGCCCCGCCCATTCCCAAATAAGATACAAAGAGTGTTTTTAACCCCAGATTGTTTTTCTGAATGAGAAATAATAATAAATAATACTATGCCTTTAATTCCAAGGAATAAGAAAAATAAATTGTCTGTTGAATGTTTTTGGGGCATAACCCCAAACAACCCCAAACAACTGTCATAAGCAGATATCCGGGATCAACTTCCCAGTCCATATGTGGAAGGTGTGATGTCATTGTTTTTGTGATGTCAAAAAAACAACACTTGCTCCGCCCACTTGGGCTAAACTTAAAAAGAGCGTTTCAGCCTTGACTGCTTTTTGAATGAGGGACAATTCACAGTTTTCACAGGACGTCATATCCTTATAGGGTTGCCCACCTGGAGGGCAAAACAATGCTTTGTTCCGCTGCCCGCCACTTATTTTTACCAGGTTCGTTTAGCCAAAATGTTGGATAGTTGTTGTTCCATTGCTAGCACTAACTGACGAGGAGACAAGTCCAGGTTGAGCTCCTAAAAAAGGTTTTGATTAGATTTATGTTATGTGATATTGTGTTAACCTAACCAAAATATTACCGCCATGTCACTACGGCCCTAGAACGCTTAGGTAGCTGATTAACATCAGCTAATCAACACTCACATTTGCTTTGAAACTGCAGGGCTTTTCTTGTTCTTCACCTCCCAGATGGCAGCCTTATTATCTTCATCCAAAATACATAGCTGTAAGCCTTTATTCTGGCTGCAGTGTAAGAGGAGGGATGATATATGTAGCTAGACATTGCCAACATGGAGCTCTGATATGGACTTCACTGTGTAGTGACTGAAATACTGCGGCTGGTGCTGTAGGAGGGGTAGGAGGTGCACAAAGCTTGCTGTTTGTTCTAATTTCTTTGTTTTTCTTCTGTGGATAGGTGATCTAAATATCTGTTGCTTTGAAAAGGTGGACAATAAACTGCTGCAGTTCTGTAGAACCAGAGCAAAGTTCATATTTATTAATCTAAATTCTCTATAACAAAAACAGCTTGCTAATTTTAAAGGAGCAATATGCAAAATAATGCAGTCTACTGAATTCATACTCCACACAGTCCCTCCTCCTCCCTCTTTACCTGCCCCGCCTTTTACCTACCAATCTGAAGAATCATTGTGAGCTCGGCATCAAACTTCATCCCTTTACTGTCTCCAGTGGTGGAAAACAATGCCAATGCTAATTTGTTTTTTGCTACTAGTTTTTCACTTGTATTTTTGCCTTCAAACTTGGTTTCTTGCTGAGAGTGGACGTTCTTCTTCTTCATCCTACCATGTGGCAGACTCAACATTACAGAGACTCGCTATGACCTCTTGAGGCACAAAGTGGCATTATGAGAGAGAACAGGTCAGGGCTAGCTGGTTAGCATGCTAACTTCAGTAGATATGTCTGCAACACCACACAGAGACGTCTTTGGCGCACCGTCAAAAGTGTTATTTCTTTACACTCTGTTGGTAATTTAATTAATTTTGGAAAGTTTTAGACTAAAAATTTTAATTATGTAATTTTACACATTGCTCCTTTAAGGAAAGGTAGAAAAGTGGTCATACAAATTGTGGTACGTGTACTTGTGGGTCACAAGTTGAGCTTGAAAGGATTATTAAGCTCTAGGCCCTGTATTGTATCTGAGCATGTACTGTAAGTCCTATAATTGTAATGCTACTGTTATATCTACTTTGGTATTATATGCAAGACATAACATGATCATATAACATGACCTTTCCAATGTTGCTGTCTGCTTCAAATCACTCTTATGCACTCCATTAGAAAAATAAATAAATACATAAACAAATAAAGCAAACAAATAAATAAAAATAAACAGAAAACAAAAGCTTCTGTTTGCACGGTGGGTGCTTTTCTTCTGAAAGACCGCGCAGCAGTTGGCCGACAGAACAACCGACGACTTACAGTGCAAATACAAACTTTTGGCTGCATTTGTTTATGGCTGCTTCCACTTCTTATTTGTGCACCAATATATTAAACCATGCCACCATTAAAGGTAATGACAAACAGCAGCCTGAAAACACCTCTTTTTTCCTCCCCCCCAGCAAATGTATTGTTGATTTGATTCTCCTCCTTTTTCCTCTACACTTGACAAGCACTCTCTTTCTCCTCAGTCAGCCCCTCCCCCCTCTGCCTTCTCATTTCCTACCCCTTTACAGCCCCCACCTCTGTCTCTCTCTCTCTCTCTCTCTCTCTCTCTCGTTCTTTTTCTTTCTTTCTTTCTTTCTTGCTTTCTTTCTTTTCTTTCCTTCTTTCTCTACCTTACACATCATCACCATCATCCACATCATAATCACTAGGAGCGAGATCGAAATTCAGTCCCCTTCATAGAATGCTATAAAGAGACATAACCTTGTTCTAATGTGAGAGCGGCCAATCATTGTTTCCGTTGCATGTGGAACTGAAAAGGCAAATGTGCTTTTGTGTGCGTGTGTGTTATATAAGGGCTCTTTGTTGTTATAGGTATACAATGAATGTTCATATCCGCTGACAAAATGTCCGACTCGGTGGAAAATAAACATGGAATTGAAACGAGTGCAGGCACAGCTGCCAGTAGCAGCCCGACTATGTGCTCTTACACTCTCCTCTCTCTCTCTCTCTGTAATGTGCACAGGTGCTGCTTAATTCAATTGGAAAACGTTGCCATGGTTTTACATTAATATGTTTCCATGTTACCCGCACAACGGTTGTCATGGAGATGATAGGACTTATTTAAGCTGAAACCTTAGCCTGGCTAGAAAAGAGAGCGAGAGAGACAGAGAGAGAGTGAGGGAGAGAGAGAGAGAGCTCCAGTTTGTGTTTTCATTGTCTTTCATTTAATTTAGATTTGTTTTCATGCTCAGCCATGGAAATGGCATAAAACTGATCCGCGCTGCACAGATCCTTTTGTGTTTCATTAGAGAAAGTGAAACAAGCTCTCGTTCTAATTAAATGACTTGCAGTGAGCAGCACTTCCTCTCATAACTGCTGATTGCTCTCTCTTTCTCTCTGTCTCTCACTCTCGTTCTCTCTCTGCTCCCTCAAAAACCATGCTATAGGCCATTTCAGTTGTTTATTAGGGATAATTAATGGCTTTTATTGAAGCTTTGAGGCAGGCTTTCCTCCCCTCCCAGCACCGCACCCCCCCCCAGCAACCCCCCCGCCCCACTCCGAATGCACAGTTTAATTCCACCTCTTTGAGTTGTATGATGGAGAGAGTGCTCCATAAAAATGGCCCCAATAACCTGTCCAGATTTTACCTCAGCATATGTTTCTCATACATCTCACCGGGACTGTGAGCGAGGGCACTGCGGTTGAGGCTTTTGTATCACTAAGCACCATTAAGCTATAGTGTGTGGCGACACTGAGGCATGTTTTTAGAGTAAGATCAGCGCTATAAAGAGACTGTTTGCTCATGTATGATCTCTTTCTTTATTTAGTTTGTGGTGCATCATTCCCAATTCAATCCTGAAACCGGGATTGGCTGTGTAGTCCTATCTATCCATGTTTCTGTCCAGCTGTCTGAAGATGCAGGGTCCCTGCAGACCACTCTTCTTATATTTTATTGCCTACAGCCAATATTTTATTTCCTATCATTAACTTGAGTTCAAAAACGTATTAAAGCTACAGAGAAAATGGGACCCCTAACAGCTGTGCAAGAGCTGGTAGACCACCAAAACTCTCACCTAGGGGATAAACAGGAGAAAGACCAAGCTCAAGCTTTACATCCACAGGTGATTCTGTCTGTCCACCCACAGTGAGAAGATGACTCAATGTTATGGGTCGGAAAGGACATGTAGCTGTCAAGAAGTTCCTCACTGAGAAAAGGAGAAAGACAAAAAAGAACATACTGCTGGTGTTCTCAGAACAATGGACTGACCACCCCAGAGCCCAGACCTGAACATCAATCAATGTGTTTGGGATTACTTGGAGTGTGAGAAGCAGAAAATGCAACCAACTTCTAGGATTAAACTTGGAAGGTGTGGAAAAATGTCCCTGTGGATTTTGATAACACCTCTGGTAATAAGCGGGTAATTACATGGTAATATTATGGTAACATGTTATACTAACCTAAAAATGACATGCTAATATTTGAGCTGCTACTAAATAGCAAGTTGGCAACTGTAACGGTAACAAGTGTTTAATAATTGTAATAGTCATCAAAATGGTAAACAAATTATACTAACCTAATAATGACATGCTAATTTTCTGTTTGTTAATAAGTAATGAGTTAGTAATCATAGAGGTACTTTACTGCAAAAGTTGACAACAAACAAGTTACCCATAGATAAAATTTTAATTTTTCAGGTGATACAAAATAATCTGATTAGCAGGTATTACAGGAGAAGTGAGTTATACAAGACAGATGGAGATATTGATTTTTTTTTCTCTATTTATAGGAATAAGGTTTCCAGATCTTACAACAAAATATCTGCTTAATTAAAATATCATCCATTTTTTAAATCATAGGGTTTTATGATGTTACTGTTATTACCCTAAAACAATGGAGCAGTTCTGCTAAAACTACATGCACTAAATACTAACTCACTGGTTTCTACTTTGGTTCTTACCTAATATGCATTTAAATGGTCAGCTCGGTATGACGTACAAACGTCGTTACAGGCTGTAATTACAGTGAAGCTACATGAAACCTGCATCTCACATCAGGTGATAATGTCAGGTCTGTAAAATAATGTGTTACTAAACAGAAACTATGGCTGCAAATATGTTCTGAAAAAACGATATTCTAATGACACATGATTGTTCTACTTTACTTTTACATGCTAGATACTAGTTTATTATTTAGTAACAACTTGAAAATTATCAAGTCATTTTTAAGTTGCTTTGACTCCTAACACTACATTGGCCTACCTGTGAAAGACATGATCAAACTGTAAGTCCCTCTTGATAAGAGTATCTGTATATGTGAATGTGAATGTCATAGACTGCCATAAATCTATTGAGCATATAGATTTAGCCACTTCAGGCAGGAAAATGTTACCTGTAAAAGTCTTTTGTGCTGTATAGTTTTTTTAGAAGCAACGAAAATGATAAAAACTAATACAAAAATATTTCCAAATTACAAAAATTTCGTCATTGTCAGTTGTTGTCCTGTGTACTGCATTATATGACAGTAAAACACTTAAATTACATTTTTGGTTCATGCCAATTTACCACAGTTATCCCAATAAGGAGCTGTGCAGTGTTATGGACTGATTCTTTGCCCTGAATTTAACAGGGTTGGACACAGCAGGCTCATTGAAGCTGTTTGGGGTTAAGTGCTTTGCTCAAGGCTAAAACAGTTAGCTGTGAGTAAACTAGACCCACCAGCTAGCCGTCGTCTGAGAGCTTCTTTTACCTTCAAGGCAAGCTTTGCAATAATGGTTCTCCTTTGGCTAACTGTCAAACTAACAGTTAATGAGCCTTTTCTGTGTTCATTCTGTATAACATTCCTCTAAATTTAACACTGTATAACATTCCTCTAAATTTAACACTGTATAACATTCCTCTAAATCCTAGCTCGTGTCCGTTTCTGCGTTTCTGTTTTTTGAAGTGTTAAATAAGCACATATACAGTGCTAAGTTATAGGAAATAATTCTGTCCATGCTGTATACTGCAGCTTGTTTCTGTGTGAATATGCATAGTATGTAACACACTCTGTATAGAGTGTTTCTATCTGCCATGGTTTTTAAAAGTTGGAAATCACTAGTTATATCAATAGTGCACAGTGTAATATACAATATAGATTGAAATCTTATGAAATGGATATAGCTTGATATTACATATTATATATATATTGTACATCTAGGATTTTATCTATCTATCTATCTATCTATCTATCTATCTATCTATAGGGAGTGAAAAGTGAAACTATATGAAGCAGAGTACTTTACAGTTAATACTTTGCTCTGGTAGAAGACAGTAAACACGCAAGCAAACATACAAACAAAACAAGGATCTCATATTGTGAATTCTGCTGCAGACCCTGCACTGCAGTATATACTTGCAGCTGGAGCTGTATGACAGTGGTAGTTATAATGACAAGGAGAAACTGTAAGACTATAATAAATACTGCCAGCTGGGGTTTCAGGCCTATCAAAAGCCTATATATATATATACTGTATATAAAACACCCACTTATTTCATAATATAATGTTTAAATGCAAATTTTCATTGTTTATAATGTAATTTTTTGAGGTCTACTAGAATAGATTTACATGCTTCAATTTTCCAATATTTTTCTCATACTGTACACTCTCTGTCTGATCCTGCTAGCCATCCCTACACTGCTGTGGTTATTCTTCTGCCATATCGGTTTGAGTCCGATCCTGAAAGTCAGTCAGACAGAACAAGCTGGTAGATCCACCTTTGCAGTCTAGACTGGAGCAGGAGGTTTCAGAGTGCTACGTTTTCACTTACTGCTTTAGCTTTCTCTGCGTTGTGTGTGGGCATGCCAATAGGGCTGTGTTACGAGATGACATCACCTTGGAACAGAGAAAAAGGCTGGAATTCCAACATGGCTTACAACTGACATAACACACTAAAGTAAAGGGAAAAAGCAGATGAGCACGATAGTTCCTATTTAATGTAGAAGGGTTCATTTTCTTATATAAACTTATGTTAATCCATTTGTCACCTCTATGATAATCTCTATTATTAAATCTCTAATTTGCAGTGTTATATTAGCACTACATTCACTTTCCCACACTGGGCTTAATGCTAGTTAATGCTAGTTTTACCTTAAACACAAATATTTGAAGCTTATAAGACTCAAGATGAGATTCAAATATCATTCTTCATTGTGTATGTTTGCAACTTCAGTAAAAACTCTCCACCTACATTCTGCAGTCATGCAAGTAACCTAACAGTCATACATTGTTCTGAACAGCACAGTTGGTGTGTGTATACGCAGTATTTGACAGTGGCTTGAAATCTACTTTAGCCAATGAGATTTTAGAATGGAAGTTATCTGGTTTATACGGGTGCATTTTCCTTTTACACAGGAACGTTTCAAACTCTTACAAGGTTTCCCACCATAGCCTACAGCTGAATGCTCTGTTCACAGTGCACTAGCTTGTTACTAATTTTGCCTGAACTCACTTAGGTACATTTTACAGCATGAAAACAAGTTTAAAAAATCATGATCTGGATAAAAAAGCTTTTTGGCCCTGGAAACCAATAAGCTGAGAATGTACAGTATTTTCAGAAGGTGGGTAGTCTTTTGCGCAGAGTGTGGGCGACATTAAGTTCAAGCCCCACCCCTCCCCCCTCCCCCCAAAAAAGAAAGAGTCTGGTGGCAGAGGAGTAGCTCACATCTAGACAAGTCTGTGCTTTGTCATACTTTCCATCATCTTTGCTCATCATGAGGCATCACTGAGAAAAGGAGGGAAAGAGAGAGAGAAAGAGAGAGAGAGAGAGAGAGAGAGAGGGAGAGAGAGCGAGAGAGAGAGAGAGAGAGAGAGAGAGAGAGAGAGAGAGAGAGAGTAAGCAGACCGCACTCAGCAGTCCTTATATAAACTCGATGTGACAAGATTACTTTCTCTCTCCGCTGTGACAGTTAATTCTGGACGAGGAAAAACGTCAAAAATGTTTAGCTGTGCTTGACTGGAGTTAATTACTGACCCCCAAGGCAGAAGCGACCGGGGCCACTAATGGCATTGACTTGCTGATAAAAATCCATTTACAAAATGTTTTTAGCCACAGATCTAATTTACTTAATATCAAACATTTATGCCATTGCAGTGAGATTGGCAGTGTTTATATTTCCTAAAATAAGACTTTAAATCTCTCCCTTCTTTTAATTGTATGTCACAGAAATCCATGTTTAGAGATGTTTTTCCTTCTCATCCTTCTCACAGTAAACTGCAGCACGATTCCAGCCATACAGCATCACATTAAAACACACAACATATACAAAAATGATATGGACCAAAAAATCACAAATTACCAGATTTTTCAGGCTGCGGACTGCATCACTGACCACTGCACGTCCAGGGACTGTGTATGGAAATGAACCCTTTGGCTTATCATGGAACATGTACAGCAATGTTAAAGCATTTAGATCTAATCCTGAGCTGCATCCTCTGCATAGGATATCATCACTGTCTTAAGAAAAACAACAATCTCCAAAACGGCAGCTTTACAGGAGAGGGCAAAAACCTCCTTTAATTCTAATGTAAGTCAATGGAACCAGGCTTTTTTCAAGCAATTTTGGGCCATTTCTGTTGGTTCATTCATCATGAAATTTTCCCACAGTGTAAACGGCAGCTGTTGTGTTCAAATGATCCATAAAAGTAAAAATCAACAAAAATGGAGATACATGTTTTTCTTTGGACGATATGTTATATTACCATGGATATTCATTTTCCTGTACTTACAGAAAAGACAAAACAACTGGCTCAAAACACAAAACAGAAGCAGATAAGAGGGTGTTTCAGTATCTGCCCACTGACGTCCATTATAAACCAATTTTTGGGTTTATATTCTTTGACTTTGCACAATAAAATGCATCACAATCGTGAACCACAGTAATCAGCAATATGCCACAGATGCTGTAGACAGAGATCAGGTTGAAAAATGGAGGACTATTCCTTTAACTTTCCACATTTCCTGTTTGAAAAAAACCTACCACTCAACTCCAACTGACACTTTAAAAGCCTATGTTACTATTAGCCTTGCATTTCAGCATATCCATATGTTGCGCATGTCTATACGCTCCTTTGGATCTGCTCTGTTCTGACACTGGAAGCAGCAGAGCGTGATGTACAGTGGACTTTAATGATAAGCTGGGTTGTGCAAGATGTAGCATAGCTGCTGAGAGCAGGTCCGGCTCCTCATACGCTGTCAGCTCTGAGTGATAGGAGCCTGGCAGCCTATTTATTTCACTGGGCCTTGATCAATACTTGGGAGTTCAGGCTAAATTGCCTCCATTGCTTATGGCTCACACTGTGAATGAGGAGAGAACATGATGTTCGAGGTTTGTGGAGAAAGCTGAAGCCAGACTCCGATGCTAGTGGAATGTAATCCTAAATATGATCAGCCTGGAGAATTGTATAGAGTCAGTGCTTTGCTTATCCGTAAAGCCTATGCAGTTCTCAGTGGTGTGCACCCTTCATAAACGCACTGCAGAAAGTTATTATATAAAAGGATAAGAATATTGTTTAGAACTGTAGAAGGTCATGAAAGAAACAAACACAATTTCATGAATAGGTGCGACGTACAGGACTGTATATGTAGCTTAGCCAAACTTTTGTAAACAACTCAGGCTATACATTAGTAAAGCTTTGATGGTGTATATACAGATGAGCGTCAACTGAATGGAAAAAGTGGAATAAATAATTTGGAGAAATATGAGTGCAGTTGCTTCCAAACAGGTGTACTACTGCATGATACACCCCCACCTCCAAAAACGTTGGGATGCTGTGCAAAATGTCAATCAAAACAGAAAGCAATGATGTACGCATTATTTAAACCCTGTATGAAATTAAAACAAAGAGAACATTTCAGTTGATGAAATTTTAGGATTTCTTTATGTATATGTGTCAGTTTAAAACACGATGCCAACAAGACATTGCAACAAAAAGCTCATATAGGGGCAATCAAAAAATGTGTAATGCTTTAGAAACACCTGTTGGAACATCTCACTGCAAATTAGGTTAATTGGCAACCGATCAGTAACATGATTGGGTATAAAAAGAGCAAGGACAGGACTGTATGTAAGCATGTAATGTAAGCAAGGACAGAGCTGTACCTGACTGACTAAATAAGGTCATCCTGTTGAGCATGCTTTCCATTCTGACTCATGCTGTTGTGTTGGTAGCATCCTTTGCAAGCAAAGTCTGACTCTGAGAAGAGTTCAAAAGCATTTCGAGCAGTTGGAGGGCCGCATTGTAGGGCTCCAAGAAGTGGGATGGTCCTGCGCGCCATACTGGTTGTGTGGATACTACCATAGCACGCTGTTGGCAACAGTGGATGGAAGAAGGCACACCCCAGTGGCATGAAGAATTTGGGAGACCCACAAAAACCTTGGGGCGAAAGAACCGACAAATTGTCTGACATGCACAGAGTGACCCAACAGCCCTACTGCAAAATTTGCAGGCACTGCATGAGAATATTCAAGTTGCATGGGATGGATTATCGCAGGACACCATTAGGAGCCTCTACAACTCCATGCCGAGACATCTGACATGTTGCACTAGCAAACATAGCGGCCTGATGCCATACTGAGAGACATTGCTTCTGTATGTGTAGCTCAATAAATATTGCCCACATCGGTCTAAATTGATCATCATTTATTGTAGCTGGTGACCTTCATCTTCCTTCCCAATAGCACTGCAATCCCACACTTCCTTCTGGGCACAACTATTTTTTGGATGATGAGTGTATGAAAATAAAATAACAATCGAAGAATAATGTTTCCTAAAGTAAGATAGCAAAGAATCTGGAGATTTCATCATCTGCATTACATAATATTATTAAAAGATTTAGAGAATCCAGAGAAATCTCTGTATGCAAGGGGTAAGGTCCAAAACCAATGCTGGAATACAATTCCAAACCACGTTCTGCACAGCATGGCTCTGCAGCAAAAGAGTCCGGGTGACCATCCAGATGTCACCCATTGAGAACATTTAGCATATTACGAAAGGAAAATTAGGAGAAAGGAGACCCCAAACTGTTGAGCAGCTGACATTAAGCAAGAATGGGAAACAGCTCACTTATAAAACTCCAGAAATCTCTCAGTTCCCAAACAGCGTGTTGCTAAAAGAGGGGATGATGAGCACACTGATAAACATGAACCTGTCCCAACTATTTCTGAATATATATATGAAATGTTGAAACCAAAAAATATATAGTTTATATAGTTCTATAGTTTATAGTTACATATCGTTTTTTTATTTTTTGTTTTTTTACTATATTTTTTGTGACCATTTCAATTAAGTACAGGGTTTAAATGATTTGCACATGGCTGCATCTTGTTTCTATTTACATTTTGCACCCTGTCCCAAATTTGTGAGAAATGGGGCCAGAACAGCTGACCTCAATTTTGAATAAAGATGTAGATCTTTGCAACAGTGTTCATTATTGAAGCACAGATATCAGGAGCTTCAGTCACAGAGACTGCTCAACTCGCTACTGTTTAAATAGGACCAGCAACTAAGTGCCATCTGCATTAAGGTCTGCGGGAAATTCATCAGTAAATAGGACTGGACATTGTGGTCAATTGCATACATTCAATGACTGTGGTGCTCATGCATTAGAGTGACAAGTAAGGAAAAACAATGCCAATGCAGGACGTGATCAGACTGTGTCAGCAAGAACTGTCCATGTACAACTGCATAGAGAGAGATATTATTACAAAGATGAATGCACGTACTAGAGTAAAGAGACGCTAAAACCACAGGCGCTGGTCTACAGAAATATGGAACATAGTGATATAGTCAGATGAACCTTCCAGGATGACAATGCCCCCATCCTCAGGGTGCGAGGGGTTGTCGGGCGGTTTTATGAGTATGAAGATGATGTAGATGCTATGGCCTAGAGTCATAGTCACTAGAGCTCTATCTATTTGTACACCTAATGGGAGATTTAGGACTAATACACGGACAGCACTCTCCACCTCCACCACCATCATCATCAATTAATTGATGTGGTGTTCCAAGTCCAGTTCCAGATTCTTTACTAGATATTGTAGACCATATGCCAAGGTGCATTAAAGCTGTTCTTGTGGCTTGTGGTGGTTGTACAACTTGCGAAGCTTGCTTTCTGATGAGTGAAATGACCTTCAAAGCTGCTACAGCTGTAATTGTGATATGTGTAGCTTATTATAGTTCAACACATTCTGCATTCTCTATTTATGACAGGATATAGGTATATATACTGTAGATATAAGGAACATACTGTGTGTTTACAATAGTTACTGTGACTTAAATGCATCTTCATGTACAATCTACAAGATATCTACGATATAATAAAAGTCATTTTTGTCCATTTCTATCCTATTCTATTCTGTTCATACAAATAAATAAGCATATAATTAATAATAATACATAAAAACAAAAACGACAAGGTTTTGCTATGACAGAGTGAACACTCAAAATGCTATTTCAAGTGTTTATATAAGTCTGTAATTTAGAACGATCTCTTTAGCCCAGAACATGGTTCAGTCCAGGAGATCTTTAGTTACTGTTTGTGTAAGTCCATCATGCTGGAAGACTCACTGTGACCAAGGAGCATCTGCCGGTCAAAGGTAGTCAGGTTTTCAGGACAAAACGTCTTGATACTCTGTAGAGTTCATAATCCCCCAAGGGCCCTCAGACAAGTAGGAGCAAAACAGCCTCAAAATGTCAACAGTCCACCTCTTTTCTTTTGATTCTCCTTCTGATACCAAAAGCTACTGCTAGAGCGAATGACCAGGTCAGATCAGTTGTGGTCTGGTTTTGCTGCATTATTTACCAGGCAGCAACCTCAGGAAAAACACCAGATACCTGAATTTGTTTGTTACTGTCAGTGGTAACATGCATGGGGCATCTAAGTATATGAACCATTATTGTTGTTTCCCATATGTGAACATTTTCCGACTCATTATATAGTCATTAATTAATCATGAGGCTTTCTGTAAATTATTTTCTGTAAATCAATACCGTAAGCTTTTAAAACATAAAAGATAATTGCATGCAAAGTAAAATGTTGAACAGGTTCAATAAAAGAAACCTCTGTATATATTTTGCATATGTTTAAAATTAGCATATGTTCATTATCTGTGCTATTTATTTGATGTGGTAGTTTATATGGACACTGGTGCAAAAAGCTGGGAGTTGGTGGTGTAATTCCCACTTTTTAGATTAATTTAGATCACTTTGGCCAGGCATGGGATGGTTGTTGAAAATGTGTGGGAGATTTGATGGACTTTTCCATACAAGCTCCACATCAATGATACATCGCGCTGTCTTTTCAACCTAAAACAGGTTGGCTGTGGGTGAGCGTTGGTGGCTGACTGTTGACTCAACTCGGTCCTAATCAGCTCTTCTTTGACCAGTTGAGTATGTTAAATCAACGTCGCTGGTCAGTCGTTTTAGACTATTGGCAACTTCTGCTATAGAGTCGGTAAGCTGACTGTCGGGCATCAGGTGATAGTTCATAGATAGAAGCATGGTGTGCCCGGGGCCTTAGAGTGTATACTCCAAAAAGGCTAAGCTAGATATTTAGCTGTTGGGTTAGCCAAGCAGTTAACCCTCGCAGGTAAACACATTACCTTGTATTTGTATCACAATTGTGTTAACCAAGAAGCTAGCCTAATAGCTAACTTCACTACCTTTATTTGTATAAACATTATCAACATTATTTCATTATTATATTTCATTAACCTTCAGTATTTCATTAAAAGAATACACTTCAGTTATCTGCTACATGAACATATCACTTTGTTCTGAATTGCTCAGTTGCAGAAAAGTTTTCATATATTTGCTGGTATTCCAACATATTATAACTCTAATTAAAGCCCAAACAGATAGATGTTTTATTTATAGCCACTTGTCTGTCTTGTTACAAATGCAATCATTTCAACAAGCAGTTACTGTACAGTGATTTGATTTATGCCGTAACAGTTATGAATAGTGCCTAATTATCATCACATCTATTATTATTGAGGACAGATTAAACAACGACGAGAAAAAACATGTACTGTAATGAATACTGAATGAATACTGTAGATCAGATAGTGAATATACTGCTTTAGACAATATGGTAGGACTTGAAGTTGTAATTTATTGTATGTTTACATTGCTGAACTTTGGCTACTGTCTCCCGATGTTGACCCTCCCCCACTTGTCCAACCAACTGTCATCCCCTGTACATGGCATAACGTTCAGAGGACATGTTGCTAAATAGCCTCACCTACACATGTATGTGCATATACAAACTGATAGTAACATACTATTATACAAATCCACTTGAACCTTTGAGTCCTTGGGGTGAAGCGGTCTGAAAAAGCATTGCTGGAGTATCTTATTCACGTGAACACTTCGACCTTTTCAAAGCCGTTCTGAGTAATCGTCAACAGTAGTTGATGCAGAGTTCTTTCCACTTCCAGTATTTCATCAATTTCCTCAGATGCATGAGACGATGCAAGCTTGTCCAACTTAATCTCGTGCACTGTGCTGCTGCAGCGTGCAGGTGCTTAAAATAACGCAGAGTTAACCAGAAAGCTTTGAAGTGTGTTGACGGTTGCTTCTTCAGTAAGTGACATTTCAGCCCCTTACCACCTGTACAGAGATGGGGGAGGGTATGAACACTTCCTTTGACCTCGCTGTCCCTGTGCCAGAGATGCTGTTGTGGTTGTATCACTTCCTCGTTAAGAGAATCTTGCCTTCTTGTGCATTTTCACTAAAGCCCCAGCCACAACACATATGCTGATCTAGTAATAGACAATTAAGCCTTTACTGCACGTGTCAGATTGACCTAATTTCCCCCTCTTTACCATTTTTGTGTATTTTATTATTGTTTTGTTTTGAGAGACGTGTTGAACCTGCAGGGCAGAATCAGAGTAAACCCAAAAATTGAAGTGAATTGTATTTTCTCACCAAAATCTTTTATTATTTATTATAACAATATTTACAGCTATTTTCAAAATGTATGCATATTTCAATTAAGACAAAGTTAAAGTGATGTATGTAATGTTGGGAGTGGTAAAATAGAGGTATGTTTTGGGGCCTATTTTGCTGTAATACAACATTTGTAATAAAATGTTATAAATACATGAAATTATGCAATATTGTCTTTTTTTGTATAATTTGTACAATTAATGTATAATAACTCCAGTTTTAATAATATATACATTATAAATGTGTACACAAAATCAAAGCATAAAATATAAAAATTTTTACACATATTTTTTGTTTCATATTTTCCCAAATTAATGTTGCATTCAGTAAATAAACAGTATTGTGCATTAAAGGGTGCTCTCTGTAAAGAATGTGTTTACTTATTTTGACTTACAAAATCAACAAAACATGTAATTTAAGCAGAGGCACCCAAACCTTGGCTTATGACTGTATTAACATTACTTGTTGTGCTTTTATTACTTATAGGTTACATATTATTCATGTATGTCTTAAACCGGAGGGAGTTTTGAGAGGCATTAAAAACTTCAGACATCTGGTTCCCATTGCCACCATTGTGAACAAATCCGCCTCCTTGAATTTCTGTAGAACATGTGCGCATTTTACATCAAATGACTCTAAATTTGTTTACACCTTAACTACTCAATGATGACATTTCGAATGTGAGTGGAGGTCCTCTTTAAGTACAGAAATTTCACTAGCTACTACTTTGGGCCACTAAGAACCTGAGGTATATGAACAGCTGGTGAAGCACTCAGGCATTTAAAGGTGGGTGAAGGTGACATTAAAACCCTGTTTGAGCTGAATTAGTTTTTCATGGGGAGGCACTGCAATTTAAGGGATTATCCCTCTGTAATTCATTGAAACCAGAGCTCCTTAGAAACAGTAATAGTAAACCCTGGCTGTGTGCAGTTTTGTTATTGTTACTGGGAAAATGACTCGGATACTTTGTCCCGTACGGACAGGGAAAAAACACAATCCATAGTGGAACTGCCACAAAGTATCAGAGCCACACACCACCCCTGCCCAACCCCCCAAAAAACAATATGTTGCCTAAAGCAGATGCCAGTCTCCAATCCTGTCCCTCTTCCCCCCACCTCTCTCCTTTCTCTCTCTCTCCCCTTTCCCATTCCTCTATGTAGATTCCTCATGTGAGTCTCCATCTCAGCTGGGCTGATGTGCCAGCAGTGTGGATGAATATGGCTGTCATTCCCACGCGCTTTGCCACAAAGAAACACAGTCATTAGTATTATAGCGCGCATGCCTGGGCGTCCCGCTACCACCACCCTTGACTAATTTTTTATTTGTATCGAGAAACAGGGGAAAAGAAAAGGCAAATCCCCCGAGCACTGACGAGCCTTCACATCTCATTTGACTATGCTAATTACCTTTCACATGATTAATTGGACCAATTTGAATTAGTGGTGGAGGAAAACGATTCTTGGCAAGGTGCAAGCCATTAGTTAGTCATGAAAACATTATTAATGTGAGGATTTAATCTGAGTAAATATGACGGAATTAAAGAAATAAGGACAATTATGATGTGGCATGCTCAGTCAATCCCCAGTGTAGTGAGAGTAATATGCGTGACTGCTTCCATTAGAAATGCATAGGCCCCCCTCTCACATTCTCTTTCGCGCCCTCTCTCTCTCTCGCTCTTATCTCTATTACAAATCAGCACGATTAGGAAATAAACAGTAAGTTGTTGATTGATGATGTAAATCTACTGTGATTCACTATTTAGATAGATTAAACCCATTAGATATGCTGTGCAACAGTGAACGGCCTACTAAATACATAGCAGAACATGAGACATTATTTAGAAAAGACAGGGCATTAACGCCCGGCAGCCTACTTCCATACTTCCTACTTTCTACTTATGTTTCCAAGTACAAATAGTGGGCAACAATGCTGTCAGCAGCATCAGTTTTGCTGCCAAAGTGGTAGTGTTTGCTTGTCTGACCACTCTGGACACTCTGATCTGTATGGCAGAACCTGTATTATGATGGTGGTGGTCATTACTTTGTGTAAGAGAGCTTATGTAGGTGAAGTTCTGGCTTAAAGTAGTGAAATATAGAGACCTGTTATGCCTTCTAATGGTCATCAGAGCTAATTGCCCTACATGGAACATGCTACAGCAACATTGTTAAGGAGCAACAGTTCTATGGAGCTAAAACATTAGACAGCATTATACACAGGTGTGGAATGAGCCATGTGTCCTCGCTCGCTCCAAGGACTCTGCTCAGACTTTGTAGGGTTGCCAGGACGGCTCTTCTGAAAAGGGAGAGCAATGTGGCGTACTGCCACTGACTATGGATGCAGTTTTTTTGGGAATTAATTTTCCTGCTGTTTTCTTTTGGTTAGTTTGAGATGGAACTCAATTTTGGACAAGTGATGTGAGACCCACCACAGTATCACGCCAAGTTAGCAATATGT
This sequence comes from Semaprochilodus insignis, assembly GCA_034552555.1. Taxonomy (NCBI): domain Eukaryota; kingdom Metazoa; phylum Chordata; class Actinopteri; order Characiformes; family Prochilodontidae; genus Semaprochilodus; species Semaprochilodus insignis. Next base: position 34,464,796 of record CM067476.1, on the reverse strand, counting down.
ATAGGTCAGCTACTCACATTCCTTTCCCTCGCATATACTGACTGCTCTCCAGCTGCTAGAAGTCCCAGACAAAACTCCCAGTAAGTAGGTTATTTAAGCGTTCTAAAAATTGTTAACTGTGCTTGTTATGAAGGTTTATTACACCTCATGTTAAACAGAGGTCTGCCTTAACTATAGGAATAACATGATATATTAACTTAGTGGACTGCTAGCTAACTCCGCTAACATCAAGGTTCAGAGTGTTTCCCTGCAATTGTACCTTTCAGGTGTGGTGCACAATAAAGCAAGCCAGAAATATCTCCATAGTGTCCGATCGTGTCAAGCCCTTCATCTCAGGAGCACAACTGTTTCCCTAGCTAACTGTAGGTTACAACACTGGTACTGAGCATACAAATATGTCACAGACAATATGTCTGTGATGAAAATGAATGCCACTGAACATTACCAGAAAATTAATTACATCTTTAAAATGTCCATTAGGGAGCTTGTTCTCTACTTTGCATGTTTTACTCACCATTCAGAGAGCAGGCAAGAAGAGCAAAGTGATGTACATTTCTGGAGGGTAGGCTCAAACATGCAAGACTGAACCACAACAACTGGTGGTGTCACGCGTTGTTTACATTGCCTAGGAGACGCCACACATCATTCATATCATTCACATCATTTTTTGAGTTCTGACATGCCCACACATTTCTGAGCAGGCTGCAGCTTGGAATGTTTTGACTGTTTATCTGCAATGAAACTGAATGAATTTAAATATGTTCATTGAATACAAAACCAGTAAAAGCTTTTTCAGCAGCATATCGTCATTATTAAAACAGTGTGCCAGCATTTTGATGTGGGCTTTAATGTCAACAAGGGTGTTTTTCTAAGAAGCTTAATTTTTCTTTACATCAGGGTCTCTGGCATTTGTTATTTTGCTCAAGCTGAAAAAAATTTAGTTAAATTGTAGTTAAATTCTACATGTTGATTGCAGCAGTTCTTTTGATTGATTGCTGCAAACAAATCAGTGGAATTGCAACTTAAACCTCAATGCTTAAACATGCTTCATTTTCTTACACATAGCAGAACATAGGAAAGCTTTCGGGAGGAAAGTGCAAGTAGAAAGTTTCATCTAAAACTCAGTGCATGGCCTGCATTAGAGGTTAGCTTGGTATGAGTCATGATTTCCCCTTTGGGTTGCATTGGCTAATGTGTTAATACATTCACCAGTCACTACATTAGGTACAGTCCATTTTATCAGCTCCACTTACCATATAGGTTCACACTGTAGTTCTGCAGTTACAGACTATAGTCTATCTGTTTCTCTGCATACTTTATCCCCCTTTTACTCTGTTTTTCAATGGTCACCCACGGGACCACCGCAGAGCAGGCATTATCTCAGGACTACAGTGACACTAACGTGGTGGTGTGTTAGTGTGTGTTGTGCTGGTGGATCAGACACAGCAGTGCTGCTGGAGTGTTTAAACACCTCAGTGTCACTGCTGGACTGAGAATAGTCCACTAACCAAAACTATCCAGCTGACAGTGTTCAATGGGCAGCATTCTGTAACCACTGATGAAGGACCAGAGGATGACCAACACAAACTATGACTTTAGATCTACAAGGTGGAGCAGCAAGGTAGGATTGTTTAATGGAGTTGACAGTGAGTGGACACAGTGTTTAAACACTCCAGCACCAGCACAACACACACTAACACACCACCAACATGTCAGTGTCACTGCAGTGCTGAGAATGATCCACCACCCACATCATACCTGCTCTGTGGTGGTCCTGTGGGAGGCTTGACCACTGAAGAACGGGCTGAAAGGGGATTAACATGGCATGAAGAGAAACAGATGTGCTACAGTCTGTAATTGTAGAACTACAAAGTGCTCCTATATGATGATACGTGGAGCTAATAAAATGGACAATGAGTGTAGATACAAAGAGGCGTCCCTAATGAAGTGGTCAGTGCGTGTATGTCAAGTGACATGATCAATTATGTAAAGCTGAATGACTCCAGTAGGGTTTGATAAAACTAGACAGCAAACAACCACTTTTACAATCAATGAATTTCTTAGATGTTCTTACTGTACCTTCCCAACACAGACTACGAAATGAGTTACCATGGAGACTGCCTGAACGGACTGTAGGCTGGACATCCAACACAACGTCATGCACATGTTGTAGAAACAGTGTAAAAGAATGTGAAAGACATATCCGTGGTTTTCCCCATCAAAACTACTGCTTAAATTTCAAAATCCGAGCCGGAACGCCATTCCAGTCTTTTATTCCAACCCATTTTCACTCATACATATACTCTACATCCAAAAGTACCAGACGTCACTTCAAATGAGTGAATTCAGTTACTTCAAGGTGCTGACACAGTTGCTCAATCACTGACACGGGTGTTCAATCACACACACACACACGAACAAACACACACACACACACACACACACACACACACACACACAATTTAGGTAATCTCCATGAAAAAGCACTGCCACTAGAATGGTATCCAACCATCAGCTGGAGGGGTATAAAGCCCCCCAGTACTGGACTGTGAAGCAGTGGGACAGTGTTCTCTGGACTGATTATCAGTATCTGTACAATGATACTTTTGGGGCTGGATGCAATCAAATCCTCACAGCAATGTTCATCTAGTGTAAAGCCTCCCCAGATGAGTAGAGGCTGTTACTGCAGCAAATGGAAATAAACGCCTTATAAATCCTCTTGATTTCAAAAGAAATGGGCTAGCATGCATCTACAAATGTTGAATATGCTGTGTATTCCATACCATACAATATGGCACAATGGTTATGTTTGTTAGATTGGCAGCTACAGGGTGGTTTGTTAAAATGCAGGCGGGAAGAGCGCACTTAAAATTTAGGTGAAGCCAGTCATTCTCCGAGTAAAGAGAGCCATTTGTTCTTTTACACAGAGGAATTTGTCTTCAGCATTTAACCCATCCATGAAGTGAAACACCCACATACACACTAGTGAACACACGCATTAGGGGGCAGTGAGCACACTTTCCCGGAGCGGTGGGCAGCCCTATCCACAGCACCTAGGGAGCAGTTGGGGGTTAGGTGCCTTGCTCAAGGGCACTTCAGTCGTTCCTGTTGGTTCAGGGAATTGAACTCTCGACCCTCTGGTCACAAGGCTGGTTTCCTAACCTCCAGCCCATGACAGCCCTACAAGTAGTCCCCTACATGTAGGTTAAGGACTACAGATATGAAATATAGCTGAAACTGTAACAAGTCTACAATGCTTTTTGTTACGTGGGCTGTAACCACAAAGAATCTCCATTTTAAGTTACACACTGTGCTTGTGCTTAAGTGCAAGTCTGAAAACATGGCATATTTAAAAACTCAATAAAAAGGAATAGTCAGAATCCTCAACATCACCCTATCTGTGTTGACAAGGGACATGAACAGTGAGTTACGGCTCGCAAAATAACTGGAAAATCCTCATTTAATGAGCAAAAACGTGGTATTTTTTTTCTTTTTGCTTGTTTTCATGTTTTTAAGTCAATCAAATTTGGATTAAAGCCACAGCTTAACTTCCTGTAGAGATAAATGGTAGAACTCCACCTGGTTCCTCGTTTTAACAGTGTAGCTCACCTCATGAAGAAGACAAGTGTAATTAGGTAATTACGAAACACACAGTTTTGTTCTGTTAGTCACACCACCTGCATGTGATCATAAACACCTCTGTACTCTGCTCTGGATTAGAAGGCTGTGCTTTCCCTTCGAGGCCACAAGGTCTTATCTTCTTATCAGAGAGATATTGTAAAGCACACTTTTTGCAAACCCTTTTGTTCTTCAGGAAACACTGGTTAGGTAAGAAGTGTTTACTGGTGCAGGAATCCCAGTGGATGGAAGAAGGGATTTCCTTTTGTTGTTTTTGGAGGATTGTTGTGAAAATAAGACTAGAAAATGAATAAGAATTATTGTATACATATAGTTAAACTAACACACTGACAGATACTAGCCATCTGAGAGAAATGATCTGTAAATCTATCTATCATTTATCTGTAAATGATTTACATAAACATGTTTTTGATTGAAAAACTTTAATATCTCAAGAAACAGAAAATGTAACTTTGACTTTGAAAATGTTCTGAAGAACTGAAAACGAGTATCCCGAAAAGAATGAGGGTTGGAATAAACGGGTGACACACTAAATACTTAAAAATGTGATTTTAAATGTTGTTATTGAGAGTTCTGTATAATTGTGTGTAATATATATATGTTCTGTTGTATCAATTCTTTATTTTTATAACTGTATTTTGTGCATATTTGTAATTTTTCTACTGATATATAATATTTTTTATGAGCAAAACCAAACTCACTACTGGGATGAATAGTTTCAACCAATTTCTGGGTGCTTCCTGTATACATATACCATACTGTGCAAAATGTCAGATACTATCCTTCATGTATTTTACTTCCAGTCAAAGCAGCCATCAAGCACAAGTTATTCATTTCTCAGGATTAATTTCTGAGGAGATTACAAGGTAAAATAACCCACCTGGCCTAGAAAAGTGAAAGCCAAAGAAAAATTAATGTGAAAAACAGGAGTTTCCAAAAATGAAGCTGAAACAACATAAAGCTAACAACATGCAAGACCTGGTAGACCACCAACAATCCCCCATCAGATAAACAGTACTAAAAGTGCTCATCTTTCAGAGAGAGGGGAAAATCAGGCTCCTCTCTTGGTTCAGATCTGAGAAACATCCTTTCACTGCAAAAAGATGACTCAAAGTTAAGGGGTCTAAAAGGATGTGTAGTTGTCAGGAAGCTCCTCAGCAAGAAAAGGAAGTAGATAAAAAAAAGAAAGAAAACGAAACAAAGACACTGTTGGTGCTCTCAGCATCATGTCCAGACCTCAATATCACTGAATGTGTCTGAGATTACTTGGATTATAGAAAGCAGAAATCCTAAACCAACTTCTACAAAGTTTGGAGGTGTGATAAAATAACCCTGCAGGTTTCTGAAAAGACTGTCTCCCAAAAAGAACAGAGGCTAGAAAAAAAGTTATGGCCACATTAAATACTTATTGTAAGTCAAATTAAGTTGTTAAAGCTTCTGTGTATTTTTTATTTTTCTGTTAAAAATGTCTTCCTGACACTGTAAAATAAATAAATGTATACTGCATATTTTGATATATATACATTTTATATATACATTTTTTACAGTGTCAGGAAAACATGCACACAGACACACAGACACAAACCCAATTCTACATTCTTGGGACAGGAGCATGTTTACCACTGTGTTACATCACTCTTCCTTTTAACAGCACTTAATTATTGCTAAAGACACTAACTAGATTTAGAAGCAAAACCTTTCGGCATTCTTTTGTTACATAGTCATAAAGGGCCTACAGGACCTTTTGTTGTCATATTTTGAACTCAAAGTCGAATAATTTCAGACAGGTCTTGAATGCAGGCAGGCCTGTCTAGCACCCATACTCTATGATTATGCAGCTATGCAGCTGTAATACTTGCAGAATGTGGCTTGGTGTTGTCATGTTGAAATAAGCATGAATGTCCCTGAAAAAGACAACATTGTGTATATAAATATATTTATATACGCATATATGTATATATGTGTATACATGTTACTCCTTGTGTGTTCAGTGTTAATTAGACTCTACAGATTGGTAAGTTTCTCTGGCCTACAAACTTTACCCCAATAACAACATGGATGGCCCCTTTTCTTCTTTGGCCTGGAGAACACAGCTTCCATTATTTCCAATCTGAAAAAGACCATGATATACGTTTCCACTGAGCATCAGGCCATTTCACATTATCTAGAGCCCAGAGAAGTCTGTGGTGATTCCGGATGTTGACTTCTACTGTGCACAGTGCAGCCTTAACTTGCATTTGTGGATGCAGCTACGGAGAGTATTTATTGACAATGGTTTGCCAAAGTATTCCTGAGCTAATGTTGTGATATCCATCACAATAGCATGCAGGTTTTTAATGCAGTACCATCTGAGGGGTCGAAGGTCACATACATTCATTTGTGGCTTTTGGCCCTGTTCTTTAATCACAGATATTTCTCCACAATTCCAGATGATTTTAAGGCACTGTCAAGGGTGAAATACCTCAAATTTATTACTGCTGCATTTTTGGCAAAGTGGCGATTCTTGACCCATTATTGCTCATAAAGGACTAGGCTTTTCCTAGCTGCTCCTGGAGGCTCATTTTATACCCAAGCATAAATGAAAGATAATTCCACAATGTTTCTAGTCTTGAATTGCTCCTGTCCCAACTTTTTTGGAATGCAATGCAGGCATGAATTATAGAAAGAGCATATACTGTATTTACAAAAGAACACAGTTATGTTGATAAGGTAAAAGATTTGCGATCTTGTCTTTGTACTGCTTTCACTCGAATACAGCTAAAAATACACATCCGTCACCACTTCCATATTTTTATTTGCATTATAATGTCCCAGCGTTTTAGGAATTGGCTTTATATACACATCTACAATAACATTTACACACTCTAGCCTATCCTGCAGACACTCTAGCCTCAATCTAATGTGAGTGTAATTAGTTAAACATATGTTGTTTCTGTTAATACCTGTCATAACAGCTCAGGGTTGCTGCATTCCTAATCTGACAAGATGTAAAGACCCTTATTTGTAGTGCAGCAACACAGAATAAAAAGCGGCAAACCTATATGGCATGTTTCAGCAGTGCCAGAGCGGTTACCAGGCATGTTCTATTCTTTGTCACAAACTGTTATGACTTCTTGACAAGAAGTCATTTTTAATGGTGGTTCTCTGGCTTTCAGACAGGCTATTCAGGTGTCATCAACACAGATGGTTTGAATTTACTTTTGAGGGCTATTCGTTTGTAATCTAAGCTTGATAAATGAGGCATCATTCTGAACGCTTCCATATGTGAGCACTGATTTGAAAATGGCTATGTAGCCTATGCTGTACTGATTGAATCTCTACAACTTAAAAGTTCAGATTGCAGCCTACTTTTCGCCTGATCAATTCAATAAAGCTCAGTCTGGAACCGTTAGTCCGGGGCTTTGTAACGAAGGCAAGACATGGCTCATCTGACCGAGAGAAGATTGTAATTTATGTGTTCTCTTTCATCTTGGGTGAAATTAAGTGGTTGCTGCATTGTCCAAATAGCTTTATCATGGGAGGACAACACTGGTAATTGATTGTGTGTTGAGGCCTGAAACGTATGCTGCTCTTGAAGGAAAAAAAAAAAAATGTAGCATGAAAGCGATGACAGTGAGCGGAATGCACAAAAACGATGGAGGAGAAATATGAATTTTTGCCTCATCTGCCTCCCAATCTGTTTCTTTTAGCACCAAGTGACTTTTATGAAAAATCTCTCAAACAGAAACGATCTGGAAGAGCAATAATGTCCAGCACTAATTTAATGCCTTATTACCATAAGCTTAGCGCAACGCATGCATAATAAATTTGTTGTATCGCGCCCGACTCAGGCATACGGTTGGAACAGGATTGTGGGTCCTGAAACGGCAGCCCCATTTGCATGATATGATGTGAGAGTTGAATGAATTGGAGGATTATGTGGAACACTGTCTTCCTTCCCAGGCCCATTGTACTGAGGAGAAGTATCACATACCCACAGATGGTTAGGAATTTGGAACCAACCAAAGAGAAAATCATGAAAAAAAAAATGGTTTAAAAGAGGAGAGGAATGAGAGAAAAAAAAACCCAGAAAAACATCAAAGAGTGTGCAGTTTCTAATTTTCATTTTTAAAGTAAAGAGAAATATCTGCAGATTTTTTTTTTTTTTTTTTGGTTTAATTCTGGAGGAAAACGAGCTGTAGTTTTACAGCAAAGCGCAGCTTCCAGGGTCAAGCTGATGTCATTTGAAGTTTTCCTAGGATTTGTGTAGTGCACATATATACGACATGCACTGAAAAACGATCTTCAGAAAGTCTACCAACGATATTCTGAAGATATAGTGATATCTGGGAAGGCTGCCAAACTATAATCTCATACTGAAAGTGTACATGAACCACACCTCATGCAATGTTTGTCACACAAAGGACCTGTGGTCTTTCTTACGTTATTCGCTTCACACCTTTGTATCTACAAACCCAAAAACATAGCCACACGTTTCAAAACAAAATATTTTGACAGGCTCAGCTCAGAACCTGTTGTTCTTTGGCAATACCTGCAAGAGAGAACCATGTTTTGAAAACGACTGACATCTGTCAAGACCCCCTTTTTTTTTTTAGAATTCATCTGTGTTGACTGCAGAGAACAGACGAAGTTATGTTCTAGATCTTCTGGTCCACTGGAAGTTGATGACTGAGCAACTTCCCTTACAGTAATTGTGTTCACTTTAAAGTTAGTAGGTCAGAATGTGTAGGAGTACTCTGCAAAGCTTAATATCTGTCAGTAAACCATAACAGTCAAAGGTTTTCTGCCTTTTTGTACAACAGGTTACAGAAGTCTCCATACAGACTACTTGCAAATATCACCGAATGACAATAAGGTTGGGTAGCTAGTGGTTTATGGCTACAAAAGCTCTTAGTGGCTTAATTCATCTGCCGATATGTGCCAAGATGACACGACAGTTATTTTAACCTTCAACCTCTTGTGTTCTAGCATGGAAATGTCCAAAAGCACTTAAAGACTGGGTTTTTTCCACTAGGATGTGGGATTAGTGGGAAGTAACATTGATTGATTGTGAAGTGCAGGACAGGGCAGAAGTTGTGTGAATACGAGCCTGTTACTGAACCTGACACATTCAAGCACACTTCATTCCTCTTTTAAAGGTCACCCTGACTGTTGAGCAACCACCAGTCAAGTTTCAGTCTTAACAACTAGCACAGCCAGAGATGCTAATTGAGACCTAGAAGATAAAATGAGAACGCTCAGAACTATTTGTCTTTGAATTTGTTTCATATATAGGTATGGAAATTTACACCACATGTTGTTGTGGACTGTGACGAGATCAAGCAAACTGAGCACTGAATTTTTAAAATCAGTGTTAAAACCATCCTTCCATTTGTTTAATTTGCAGCCATGTTATTCACTTCTCAGTGCAAGTATAAAAGCAGAAACATATCGTCGCTGTCCAAAGAAAAACATGTATCTCCATTGTTGTCTATTTTTACATGTATGCGTCATTTGAACACAGCAGCTGCTGTTTACATTGTGTTAAAAATTTCATGATGAATATAAATGGCCCAAAAATTGCATGGAAAGAAGTTTGGTTCCATTGACTTACAGTAAAATTAAATTCGGTTGTCGCCCTCTCCTGTAAAGTTGCCATTTCGGAGATTCTTGTCTTGTTTTCCTTTGGACAGTGTGGATAATCAATAAAAATGACAAAATATAATATCTTTATTTTATATTTAGCGTGTCTAATATTTGTGTTATTGCATTCTTTCACTATTTACCTTCAAAGTTCAGTATTAGAAGTTGGTGGCATTTTCTACTTTTTACAATCCCAGTTTTGGGGGTCTTAGTTGAAATGAAATGTTCCTGTTTATCATGTATTTCATTTTCCTAGTGAGGGCTTCTTGAGGGCTACACTTGCTTTTCTCAGTGGAAGGATGTACAGAAACAGCAGTTTCAGATTTTGTTTTCAGATCTGAAGCAAGAGTGGCAAGTGATTTTCTCTTCTCTCTCAGAAAGCTTTAAGGGCTGATTATCTGATGGTGAAAGTTTCTGTGGTCCAGCAGCACATGCACGGTTGTTGGGAGTCCTATTTTCTCTGTACCTTTTCATTATTTTTTAAATCTAGTTTCAGAAACTGTATTTTTCTTAGATTTCCACACTTCATTACGCAAGTTGATTATCTTATATCTGACTCTCTGAAATATCTGCTTCAGGTTTCTTAGAAGCACATGAGAACGAAATCTGAAGGTGAGTTTGGGTAACTGCTTGTGTGAATGTGAGTGAAGGGGAACATAATGTCAGTGATGTGAGTCACGAATGTAAGTCCTTTGTGTAACAGTTTTTGTTTAGAGGATCTGTTTTTCTGTTAAATATATGTTTCAGGCATTTTTGCTGACTGTGAAAAATAAACCATTTGTACTTAAAAGCTGTTTTGACTGAAATTTAAATAATGAAAAGTAGGTCTCTGGTTTTTGCACAGTATTGTATGTGGTGTTACAATATTTCTTAAAAGGTAAATGAGAAATCAGAAAAAATGAAATATACGAATATTATTATTATATAACAATATTATTGTCATTATTGTTGTCGTTGCTCAAATGAGGTTTGAGCTTTAATTATGGAACACAACAGTACCATAATCCATTGCTATTGCCATTACTGGTAAAATAAAGGTACACAAGTGGCCTGTAAAACCATTGTTGCACCATTGAAATACCTTGATGAACAAAAAATGTACCTGTACAACACATATCCTTCTGACAACTCAGAACTGTGCATACATTTGTGGCCCTAAAATGTGTGTTTTCTGGCTCTGAAATATAAATAAATTGTACGTAATACACCTTTTGGCTGTATTCAAAAGGGTGGTCTCTAACTTTTGCACAATAAGCATCCAAAATGCTAATTTTAATATTCACTCATACTAAGTGTGGCTACTTCACTAGGTACACCTACTTTGTAGCTACACTTACTGTCCCTGTTATCAGCTTAACTTACTATATAGAAGTACTTTACATATTGTTCTATAATTACAGACTGTAGTCCATCTGTTTCTCTGTATACCTTTTTAGCCCCATTTTACTCTGTTCTTCAATGGTCAGGACCCCCACTAGACCACCACAGAGCATTTCTTATGTGGGTGGTGGATCATTCTCAGCATTGCAGTGACACTGAGGAGGTGGTGGTATGAGAGTGTGTGTTGTGCTGGTACAAGTGGAGTATTTCAACATATCTGTGTCACTGCTGTGACCACTGATAAAGGACTAGAGGATGACCATCACAAAGTCTGCAGAAGCCGATGAGCTATCGGCTCTGACTGTACATCTACAAGGTGGATCAGCAGGGTAGGAGTGTCTAATGGAGTGGACAGTGAGTGGACACTGTGTTTAAACACTCCAGCAGCACTGCTGTGTCTGTTCCACTCACACCAGAACAACACACACTAACACACCACCACCACGTCAGTGTCCTTTGAAGAACAAGGTGAAGGGGGATAAAGTATGCAGAGATACAGACGGACTACAGTCTGTGAAAGTGTTCCTTTATGGTAAGCTATACGAAGCTGATAATAATGGATGAAATGGATATAATGAGTGTAGATACAGGATAGGTGTACCTATTGAAGTGGCCTGTGAGTGCATATTCCACTATACTAATAGGTTAGTCCTATTTAGCATCACTGTTTGGCACTTTTCTGTGTTATACCCTTTGAAAAGTATGCGTCATTCAGCATCTTTACTACTCTATATATGAAGACCGGCCTTCTCTGAGGCAACATAATAAAAAGAGAAATTGTCTCGCATTCGTTCTGGGCTGAATCCATTGTCAGACTAAGTGGGATAAAGCCTAGAGTCAAAACTTATAGCTCCTCCATCTAGTCTCCTGTCATCTTGTGTCATATTTTATTTAATTGTCTACTTCAAGGCCAATCAAGTGTGGAGTAGGCTGCTAAAATTAGGCAAGGATGAGTCACTCTTGAAATCATCCTCTAAAGGTTACCTGATTCCAAAGAGCAGTAATTGCATTGGAAAGCCTTTAGCGCTCTGATGGTGTCTGTGATCGTAGCAAATAAAAAAATAAAAAACAGATGAGCATTTTTCTCGTGTCGTTTTATGGGCTTTTAGGCTGAGGGACAATGCATATGAGTGTTATGAGTAAACCTTGTTGTTATTTGCATTGGGGGCAGAAACGTCCAGCTGCCTTATCATGATGTGATGTTTCTTAACAATGCTAGTTTCGTACGCCGGCTAACGTGATGGCTGTTAATGTTATGGAGTTTGGCATATTTGACCCTGTCAAGTAACCTAGTTCAGCAGCAACTGGACTGCTAAAGCTCAGATTACGAGATGAATAAATGACACACTTACCCTTCTGAACTGCTTTGATAAATCTCTGGAAAGGGACTCCCTAATGGTGCTAAATGATAATGGTAGCAGGCTCACCATTAAGAACAGAAGTCATTAAATGCCTGAAACCATGCCACACACAGTTTGGATTATGTTAAATACTACGGAAAATACCCAAAGACAAACAAATACAAACAAATAAACAAACAACTAAACAGAAAAGAACATGATTCAATAGTTCATGAGCTACTACGATCTCCAAATTTAGTTTCAGTTCGGATTTAATTTACATTACAGCATAAATACAACGAAGAGGTGCATGAACTGCATTTGTGTTTTGAATTCATTCTCAAAAGGTAGCTCCCTTACACCAAACCTCTGTTTTTGTACCATGTGAAAAACCCCTTCGCCTAAAATACTACAATCGCTCCTTAACATTTGTGAGGTGGAGTGGGGGGGTTGGGGGGGGGTCGCTGCAAAGATATCAAGAGCGATGTTATTTTTCATCAGTCTCGGCCACGGCTCACTTTCATTGTCACAGAAAATGAGAAGCTTGCCGCAACGCTGCGGAGAAGGGGGGAAGGCCTGAGTGTGGAATAAAGGTACGTAGATTCCCCATGCATTATTCAGCAGCCAGGCCCTGTTTATATGTGCTGTTGATTTGTGCTGGCTGAAATGAGGGAAGAGAGAGTGTGCGTGTGTGTGTGTGTGAAAGAGAGAGAGAGAGAGAGAGAGAGACAGAGAGAAGGGAGAAGTGATGCATATTCTCAGAATCTTTGTCACCTCTCTCAAGCTATGTATTTTTAGAGATCCTGACTGGGTTTGTTTGTTTGCATTCATTTGTCTGTGAGCAACAAACAACAGCAGTGCATATGAGACAGAATTTGATGTGAAGTCTGTCATGATGGGAAAGTTCAAGTGATTGTAATGATAATGATGATATTCACAATTCACCTTATTTATTCCCTCCTATCTTGCTAGATTAATATCTGGGCTACACTGGGGGTGCCAAAACTTGGATGCAATGTATGTTGTGGGTTGAGTGCCAAATTGATACTGAAATTATATATATATATATATATATATATATATATATATATATATATACAC
>CM067476.1:34401742-34448146 GCA_034552555.1 Semaprochilodus insignis | reverse complement strand
CTGTTTTGTCAGAAAAAAACATATGTGTTGTACAGGTACATTTTTTGTTCATCAGAGTACTTGCAACAATGACTTTATGGGCCTGTTGTGTACCTTAAATAAGTTTTACCAGGGTGGAAGTGCATATTTGTACCTTTTGTACCATTGAAGAACAGGGTAAAAGGGGATAACAAAGTACATAGAGAAATAAAGCGTCTGTAAATGTAGCACTATAAGGTGCACCTATTTCATAAGTGGAGTTAATAAAAATGGACAGTGAAAATAGATACAAGCAGGTGTATCTAATAAGTGTGAATGTCATGTGAGAAACATTTGCAAATTCCCATAAATCTGACTTCATTTTAAACCAGTCACTGTATTATTGTAAAATCCACTGCAAGGATTTGATCACAAGTCATTTCCCTTATAAGTTTCATTTGTGATAGAATAAGTTTCATTTATGGAGAACAGAGAGAGATATGAGCGTGTGGACAGTCCATGGTCACACATTGGTGACACTGAGTTTCCAACACCTCAATGACATTTAGACATGGCCACAGCAGAAAAAAAGTGCTTGCTCTAGTAAAAAAGAGACAAAAAGATGCCAAAGATATTAAGAAAAAGTTGGTGTTTGGTGAGAAATGGGGGAATGTCCCCTTTAGTGACAGAGAGAGATAGATAGAGAACATGTGGTGGTGTGGGAGAAATGAAGCAGTTTCATAATGTTTCAATCTTGAAAACCCGATGCCTTCACGTGTGTAACTATCTGCTGAGTAAAATGCAAACGCTGCATGCCTCTCAGTTCCCACCAGCACTTTCAGTACCAACATTTAGCATCTAACTCGACACTGATTCTCCAACAAGCACAGAGAGTTACTGCTTTAACTGCTTTCATCCTTAATTAGAATTTCAATTTTTACAATGAAGAAGCTTATAATGCCTTTCTGATGTACGCAGTTGGAAGCATATCGCTCCAGTCAGATCATGCCAACAAAAAGCTTTAATACCCCTGGTCGAGTTGTTAGCACATCCTCTAGAGGTAACCAGCCTAAATATAGCAATTCAGTGGAATTTTAGTGCACAGTTTCTATTGCTTTCTGTTTCTTCTAACATGGTAAATTCAAATAGACTGTAAATGTTTGTTACAAATGTACAGAAATGTCTCTCTGCCTTATTTTTAATCAACAAATATTATGATTTCTAAAATCAACAAAGATGCCCAAACTTTTACACTGTACAAAACACATTACACCGTTTAAAAAAAAAAACCATTGTGAATATGTCATGATGAATGGACGAGTAGAGATGCCAAATAGCTTAGAACATAATTTCACTACATGAACATACATTAAAAAGAAAAACATTTTTCCTTCTGCTATTAAGTTTTAGACATGAGGTTTTTGCTTCATGATTTTACACACACACACACACACACACACACACACACACAGGCACGGATATATATATATATATATATATATATATATATATATATATATATATAAATCATATTTATGATATTATTGATCTAAATATGCCACATACAAGAATCTATAAAGCAAGATTTTTTGATTTAGTGGCTAAGAAATACTCCGTCTGATGATGTATTTTAAAGGTGAAAGAAAATTCTAATATGCTACAAGGTAAATACACTGATTGATTTATGTATCTAAGTATGTATATATGAACGTATGTTAGAACAATATATATTACGATAAATTCTGCCACAATACAATACAACATGCTTTTCTGAGGAACACAGTACGAATATTAAAAAAGAAATCATGGTGTTCAGAAATTGATAGTTTTTGATATACATATATTTTTCAAATGTAACACTACTGTTTCTTTTTTGTTCCACCTGATCAGATGTCTGAAAAATAAATATCATGACATAAAATGTCTTGAAGTATCACAATAAGAGATATATCTCCCACCCCTAATGTATGAAATCTTCTTCTTCTTCTTCTTATTATTATTATTATTATTATTGTTATTATAGCTAGCACCACAGATGTATTTATTAGCCTGTAAGGCTAATAGTGAGAGAACACCAATGGATGCAACTAAACATAAAAAATGCTACAAAATATTGATAAACGAATGCAACCAATTTATATTCTGATAAAGCTGCGATACACAATACTACCTAACACATATATCCCTTTAATGCAAGAGGGCTTTAGAAATTAGGTATTGAAAATAAGAGCATAATGGTGACTCTTTTAGGTTGTTGACAAAGGTTCTCTACGATGACTCACACATGGTGGTGGAGGTGTCTTAGTGTGTGTTGCGCTGGTGCAAGTGGATCAGACACAGCAGTGCTGCTGGAGTGTTTAAACACCTCAGTGTCACCGCTGGACTGAGAATCGTCTACCAACCAAAACTCTCAACAGTGCAGCTTCTAGGGACCACTGATAAGGGACTAGAGGATGACCAAGGCAAACTGTGCAGCAACAGACGAGTTCACCATTGACTACTAGTAGTGCAAAGGCAAACCGGCACTTGGCAATGGTTGGCATATAGCAGCGAGGGAAGTCCATGTTCAGCTCTGTCTGTACAATGACCCTTTAAGTAATGATAACCACACAAAACAAAGTGTAAGGGAAATCACTGATGAATTATGGATGATCGGAACGGCTTTCAGAAAAGCTTTATGGCTGAATTAAACTCGCTATATAAACAGAATTGTGTGCGCTCCGTCATTTCGCTAATATTGAAAGTGGAAGTTTAAATATAGCCTTATGGAATGAACGGTTGCATTTAGAGATCTGATAAATATTGCATGCATAAAGCACGGACTAGGGACCTCTGTGTGTCTTTGAGTCGCACTTGGGAAAGGACCCGTCTCTGTTGCATAATTCAAGGTCATGTGTTCGTCTCACAAATTGCATTTTATTCTGTATATTCCATCTATTCTCTTTATTAAATGTAGACTAGGATATTTTATTCATCACTGCACATGCTCGTGCAAAGATACAGGTTGTGCCTGTGTGCATGCATGCATGCATGCACGTGTGTTTTAACGATAGGTGCGGCACATATGGTTTAAATGATGACATTTCTAAAGTGGAAACGTTGTAAACATCGGTTTGGTTATGACTGGGCTCATTCTAGACCTTTTCTGCTCCACTTTGACTCTGCTTTTGATCTGGCAGAGAGCACAAAAGCTCTGTGCTAAAGCAGCCCCCTCTCTTTTCTGTCTTCTCTCTCTCTCTCTCTCTCTCTCTCTCTCTATCTCTCTCTCTCTTGTTCACTGTAAATGTGTTTGTTTTCATTTCGCTCTGTCTCTGAGCAAGTGTAGCATTGTATTATTTATGCCCCCCGGAGCTTTAACTGTCTTACTTCTCACTAAAAGTCGCGCTCGACCCTCTTAGCACTTCCAAAACAACAACAGCAGCTTTGAGACAACACGAGTAATTAGAGAACGACAAGCACCACTCCACAGAGTAGTTATTGGGAAAAAGAAAAAAAGCTGTCATTTCAGAGAGGTAGGAGTCCTTGTGGCTGTGGCAGGGGCTGAGTTTGGTCTTTCTAACGGTGTCGCCCCCTGTTTACGTGTCAAGGCATTGTCAACCTCCCCAGTTGGCTATTTCTGCACCCTTAAGTCCTTTTATGCTGATTTAGATGACAGCTGCTGTTTAACCCACCACATGGCTGGCTGTCATTAGCAGGTTGAAAATCCAGCCTGAAACACACATGCATATGCATCCCAAACTGACTTAAACAGCACTTTGGTGGCAAGCAGCTGACTATTCTGACTGCTGACTTTCTAACAGTGTCACCTGTTAGATGAATCCAGCCTATTAATGCACTGATTCAACTTCTCCTCTCTGCTACAAACTCCAGCTAACCACTGAAACCTGTCTTGGGAAGCTCAGAGGTTGGCTAGCTAAGAACTCTAGCCTTATAGTTATGTGTTGTAAATACCAAGTGTGGAAGTAAGGAGTTTTGAGGCTAAAGCGTGTCAGTGTAAGCTGAGTAGGGGGGTCAACCCATCTTACCCGAAGATCTCTGGGCAACCCAAACGCTGGCTCTGTAGCCAGACAGCCCAAGCATTGAGTTGAGGAAGTTCAAAAGGGAAGGTAAATAGAGGCACAATAGTAGGACATAACAACTACTCGTTCGTTTGGTGAGGGATTTGGGTGTTCCTCCGCTCCACCACATGTACTGCCACTAGGCCCCACTCTTACTCCACTCAAATCCAGAAGCCATCTTCTTAAAGACACATCCTTTTGTATATAAGGATCTCAATGTATAAAAAGACCCCCCTCCAGTGGATGGAACACATACTGTCATAGCCAACACGGTCCTAACATTTTAAAATGCTGATTCAGATACGTGAATTTAAGGGTAGCTGTGCTCTGGTAAAGCCATTGTTTCATAGTAGCAAAATACAAAAACATAAATAAGGATTGTTCTCATCTGCTATAGATACAATCTGTATCAGTTAGGGATGTGCATGGTTACTTAAATACTGATTGGGTTCTCACTATTTGGATCTGTGTTAGTTTCATGATAAGAAGAAAATACTGTAGTGACTCTAAACTAGGTGTAGGTTTAGCTCCTTTGCATGTCCTATACAATTCCTCTGTGGCAGCCTCCACTATGGAGTCTGCAGTTTTCTAAAGATCATCATAAACATCAATAGCCAGACGGTTAATAAAAAATGTTTTGTGGATTGATGCGACCAACATAGAAATCTTTGGCTTAAACGAGAAGTGTTATGTCCAGAGAAAAGAAAACACTGCATTCTAGCATAAAAACCTCACCCCATGTGTGAAACATGGTGAAGATAGTATCATGGACCTATTTTGCAACATCTGGGCCAGGTCAGCTTGCCATCATTACCAAAATAAATTATGTCTCATACCAGACAATTCTGAAAGAAAATGATAGGACATTTATGAGTGAATTGAATCTTGAGATTGTGGGTACTGCAGCAAGAGAACAACCCTAAGCACACAAGTTCTACGAAGACATGGATAAAGCAGAATAACGTTAATGTTTTGGCAAAGTCCTGACCAAGTGGAAGGACCTGAAATGAGCTGTTCATGTAAGGAAATCCACCAACAGAGTTGAAGCTGTTTTACGTATATGGAGAAATGCGCCAATTCCTCCGAACCCAAAGTGCACAGCTGATCAACAGTTACTGAAAACCTTTAGTTGCAGTAATTGCTGCACCGGGGGTCATGCTGGATACTGAAAGGTTCACACATTTTTGCTGCACACGTATGTAATGTTGAATAATTTTCATATAATATGTTTGGTCTCATTTGTTTAACTGGGTTCTCTTTATCTACTTTTATGTCTATGTTGTAGGTCATATTTATGATATATATATGATATATATATATGATATATTTTTTAAAAATCTAAAGGGTCAACAAACTTTTGAGTACCACTATTGGTTACCTACTCTAGCTGATGTTAGCTAGATCCAGAAACAAAGAAAAAATCATTCTCTGACAAACTAAGGGTTGGTACATCATCTAAATGTCCATGTATAGCCAACACATGAGAGCATGCATCAGTCTTCAGGCTTCTTATTATACAGTTTAATATTACTGATTTTGTCAGAGAACTTATTTTATTGTTTGTTGTTGCCTAATTATTATTTTTGGGTTTTACTGCATTAATATCATATTTATTATTCTTACTATTGGTTTTTATTTTTGGTATATTCATGATTAGAATCATAATTTCTCTTTCATGAAATTGGTATATATTAACTTGCAACACTATAATCACCTATTGTCTGCTTCTTTCCTTCTCTGCAGTTAGCCACATGTCTGTTCATTGCCTGTTATATCAAAATTAATCAAAATCCACTTTCAGTGTCAAAGCTGATCCAGTCTATCGGATCAGCCCACGACTACAATCTAGGTCTGGATCAATTCATGTGCATTCCTGCATGAGATTACATTGGCCATATAACAAGATAAACTGATATGACTGAGTATATAAAAGATTATCCAAAGGATGAAATAAACAAACATAGAGTGCAGTACATTATGGAGAAAATATATACTAAATGTTGTTTTCTGGGACATAGCAGCTCTTTGCTTTGGAACGCAATGAATGTCAAACAGTGTCATTGTGTTATTAAACAATCAGCAACAAAGTAATGCAGAGCACAACGGCACAAGAGGAGTATTGTCATTGAGCAAAGATTCCTCTTTTGCACAATGAACTGCTATTTCTCCTTTTTTCCTCCTCTACCAGGGTTCTGAAAAGCTATTTTGTGGGTGTGTGTCTTTCTGTGGCAGGCTACAGCCTGCTCTGCAAAAAACCACACTAAACTGACATATCAAATATACCAAATGATCATTCGGTCCATAAGGATAAAGAACATAAATACAGAAAGTATGGAAGAATGTAGATATGAATAACGATAGATATGAATGATGTTAACATTTGAAGACAATATGACAATATGAGTGTGCAAAAGAACAAGCTCATCATCAGATTGTAATCAAGCCTTTCTGTGCAGCACTTAAGGTTTGAAGGAAGCATAATTGTTCTGCTGACACGTCCGTTTACATCTGCATACCTGAGGTCCACTCAATGCCAGCAAAAATAGAGATTTACTAAATTAGAGTACTTCCCAAGGACATCTCGCTCATCTGGAGAAGGCATTGGAATATGGTGCTTGGGATAATCAGACTTAGTAAGGAATGTGAGCAACAACACACTATTCTTTCCCCCTTTTCTTTCTGCTTTTATGTCCCTTTTATTCCTGCACAGAGAATGCAAATTTGCACTGGACCGTGTGACATTGTATTTGTGAGCTATATTCAGTGTGGACGTGGCGCCATCTAGTGGACAGGAGAATCATAGCAGGTTTCGAAACAGTGAAAGATATATGACTATTTCTTAGTATTTTTTAACTCTCCTTATTGAACACAGTTCCCCATATTCTGCCCCAGGCCTCACCAAGCTGGCTAGTGTAAACTAACAGACCAGCTGAATTTGAATTTTCCTTCATGCAATCTGCCTGGCTGACTGAATTTTCTGTCCTGCAATATGATTAGTAAGAGGAATTTTCTTTCCTACCATCTAATTGGCTAGTTGAATTTGGTCTGCTTGGTTGAGCTCTGATTGGCCAGCTGAATTTTCCCTCTTGTGGTCTGATTGGCTAATAGAGTTTGTATTAGAATCTGATAGAAAGTTGACATCACCTTCCTGTTCAAATAAACACCCCTCAGTTGGGAGTGGCAAAACATTTTGCAGCACGGGTGTGTGTGTTATGGGAAACGACACAACTGGGAATGAAACCAGTAATTAGGTGGACTCGGCAGTAACATGTAAACTCTAGGGGTCATTGTGATCATTAATGTTTCTCCATTACAAATCGACAGAGTTGATCTGGGTAACTGTCTAAACTGTTAAACTTGATTTAGAAGGAAAACTGGGTTTGTTTGGACGAACACTGTCTAACCACCACCACCTCCTAAGTAGAACACAAGATAATTTTCGTGGATGTTTTTAATACGTGCTGGCAAAAACTTCACAGTTACACAGCATAGAAACAGAAATGAAAGATGCTTAACACAGTACATCACCTTTGGTGTAATTTTACCCCAAAGTCCAGCCACAAAATAGCAACTGCAAATTCAGGTTTCATTGCCTGGATTCAAAGTGTCTGGACTGTGAACTGCATAGATCCATATAAAGCTAAGTTAATCTTCTAATTGCCAGTTTTTTGTTCAAGAACATTTTCCCATGCCACCTGCAGCAGTTACATTCTGACTAGAGGTGCCAGCATGTAACTGCTGCACAATTTAAAGTGGAATGGGAAAATTGGAATTTGTAACAAGAAAGCTTGAACAAGAAGCTGGCGAATGGAAAGCTCAGTTAAGCCTTGTGCGATCCATTTGCTTTGCTTTTCTTTAGCTTTTGTCAGTCTGTGAGAATATAGGTCTGAATCCTTGCTGAATCTACATGTACAGTAAATCAGATAACAGCTCTTTCCCAATTGAGATGAGTTTGTGTTTTGGCTGCATTCACACTGAATGCTAACACTGCCACTCAGGTTTTCTGCCATTCAGAGGGCGTAATCAAAGTGACTTCCACCGTGACATCATGTGCATAGATATACAACATGAAGGTGAACACGAGGCAGCAGCAAGGGGACAAATTCCTTCTTTACCAATAAAGATAATTTTACCAAATAAAATTTTTATGTCCAACATTGTCCAGCCCACATCAAGTTGTGAAGCTCAAATGATGGGATTGGCGCCCTCTAGGGTTTATTTTACACTTAGATCTTTTACATACAGTATATTGGGTATTTGTACTGACGGGTGTTTTCTTGTGTACAGGTTTTTGTTGTTGTTTTTTGTTTTATTTTACTGTATGTAACTCTAATATTTATAAATTACTGTGACATCCCAAGTCATGTGACTAAACAAATGGAAGATATTTCGAGCAGCTGTGCAGAAGCTGAAACGTGTTTTTCCGTAGCCATGTTTGAATAAAGACTTGTATTTAATGAAGAGTGCTGGGGTTTTTCTCTTTTCTCTCTAAGTTTTAAAGCTCATTTAAAATGTTTCATAAAGTTTTCAATTTATGAATACATGTATCTCAATAACTAAATAACCATTATCTCAACAATAAATAAATAATAATATGTTAAGGGCAACTTATTAAATGGAGGTGTGCTTTTATAATGCTGCACATAGTGTGTATCACTATATCACACACTAGCCATTTGTACCATTATTCTGGAAAGATGCTGTACGTCTCTGAAAAGTCAGTCAAAATTTCACATACAAACTTTATTTGAACCTGACCTAATTAGCTAGCTCAATTTTCCTTCCTGTAACCTGATTGGCTTGTTTTCTTCATGTAACCCAACTGATTGATTGGACTTCCCTCATGTAATCTGTTTGGCTGGTTGAAATGTCTGTCCAGCAATCTGATAAATGAGTGGAACTGTCTTCCCTATCATCTAATTGGCTGGTTAAATTTCCCTCCTGCTGTCTGACTGATTATACAAATTCTCCCTCCTGAACTTCAAGTTCCTAGTTGTACCTGCAGAATACCCACAAATTTTGATTGGTTAGCTGAACTATTTAAATTAAAAATTAAAATGTCCATCCTACAATATGATTTGCTAGTTGAACTATCATTACTGACCTCTCTTAGATACAATATGACTGGCTATTTGAAATTTGCCTCATAGTCACTTCCACTAGACAATACTGACATGTGTCAATAACCATACAACAATAAAGTGCTATGGAGAGTCACGTGTTTTCAGGTTTTTTAACCCCACTCCACTGAACACCTTCAATATTAGTATGATTATTTTCCTACCATTTATAATTTAATCTAGTTCATAATATTAACCAATAGAATTTACATGTTACCTCATTTGGTTGCACAAGCCTAGTTTGTTACTGCTGTATGTATAAACCTCAATTCCAAAAATAGTACTTGAACTGAACATAAAAACAGAGAACAGTGATTTGTAAAACATATTGGTATAAATAAAAATGCTACAAAGACAAGATATTTCAAGTTGTCTCTTATCATCATTGTGTTTTGTGAATATATGATCATTCTGGCATTGGTGCCTACAACATGTATCATAAATGCTCAAAACCATCTCAAACAGGTGATGCAGTCATGCTTGGGTATAAAAGTAACAACAAGTAAAGGTCTAGTCCTTTATGAGCAAGGGTTGATTGTTTCACCTTTGCCAAAACGTGTCGACAAATAATCCAACAGTTTAGAAACAATGTTCCACAACAAGTGATTACGGGGATTTTAGGTATTCCACCCTCTATGGTTCCTGATAATCATCAAAAGACTCATGAAATCCTGAGAAATCTCTGAATGCTCATGTCCTTTGATCAGGGACGTCTGACAGCAGGTAATGGTGGACCTGAATAGCCAGGGGCCTGCCTGGATGGGGGGCCCTCTAAACGCCTCAGAAATAAATCAATATTGGTTTTTGATTTTTGCTGATTTCGATACTTTCAGTTTTATATAAATAAATAAGACCTTCATGATAACTTTATCTCTTCTGCCTGTTGTTGCCCTTATCTGATTATCTGCCAGGTGGCTAACTAGTGATTAGCTAGTAAACAGTCATTCAATAAGATTAAGCTGATAAAGAAGCAGGATTTGATTCTGTGCAGCTTGTAAAGCATTTTATTAATGCCAAATGTAACAGTGTGTTTATAACCCAGCGAAGTTCAAAGTAACAGTAAATATACAGCCGTTTTTCATTTAGTTTTTCTCAATTGAATTACAATGGTTGCAATAAACAGAGACTAAGTTTAAATCTAATGCCTTTTGAACTACGAAATATTTGATGATTTAACACTGCTAAAAAGGTTTGTTATCGTTAATATATAATATTTCTCATTT
Organism: Semaprochilodus insignis; assembly: GCA_034552555.1. Taxonomy (NCBI): domain Eukaryota; kingdom Metazoa; phylum Chordata; class Actinopteri; order Characiformes; family Prochilodontidae; genus Semaprochilodus; species Semaprochilodus insignis. The sequence goes on along the minus strand of CM067476.1, from coordinate 34,437,787 downwards.
TAACATTCTTGTAACCTATTTTTTATGATTATTTCACTCTATTCTAGATACTCTACTTATATGAAGTAACTTTAGTAAGTTGTATTCTCACTATATTAGCAGATTTTGAAACTATTTGAAACATGTTTGAAACCAGCAAAATCATCTTCCAATACAGTGAGATAAGGTTACTCAACAAAATTATGTAAAACAAGTAAAAATGTATAGAAATAAGGGAAATCATTTTAATATAATCCTACAACGTTCTCAAATTGAGAAATATTAGTTAAATTAACTAGATTCAAGATTATTTCACTTGCCAAGTTACCAAGTTTACAGTGAAAGCACAGCTGACCTTAATGATGTTTTACCAAAATGATGATGCATACCAACCAACTTCATAAAGAAGTACAACATAATAAACATAATTTTTTTTCCCATAATAAACATCATTACTTTTTTGGGAGGGGGCCTGGGTATACTACTGTGCCCACGGTGCCATACTCCTGCCTTTGAGCCCTCAAACAGCACTGAAATAAAAACCGACATGTTTCTGTGATAGATGGGGCTCTGGAATACTTTAATCATTAACACTGTTTGTCACTGCAGTCACAAAGTTAAGTCTGTGCAGCAGAACACATCTGTCGACAACGTTTAGAAATGCAGCTGACTTCTCTGGGCTTAAGCTGATCCGGGCTGATGAACAGTATAAATATGTACAGTGCTCTGATGAGTCAGTCTTCCAGATTGTTTATGGAAATCATACACGTTGTGTTCTTTGGGCCAGTGAAGAAAAGGATAATCAGATTACTGCCAGCACAAGTTCCAAATTAAGTCTGTCTGGTATGGGGGTATTAGTGACCATAGCATGGGTTATTTGCACATCTATACAGGCGCAATTAAAACCCTGTAGAGTTTATTTTTCTAAAAGAGTTCACCTTGTTCCTCTGGGCCACATTATACATGTACAAGGTCTAAAACCGGCTGCTGTATCTCATCATTTTTGTCTCCTCTCCATGTAAACTGGGAGGTCCTAATCTTGAGTAACATATCCGTAAACATTTACTTACCAATCACAAGGTTTACATCTCTTGCCCCGCCCACACAAAACAGGAACCACACTACGGAGCCCCGAAGGAGCATTGTGATTATTTTTAATAAAGGCCACAAATTAATTTATAGAGACCACCTGTCTGTAGCCGCCTCTCACCCATTCATTCATTTATCAATACACAAACATTGATTGTTCATCCCTTCCTTCATTCACATTTGGCTTTGTCCATCTGTCCTTCTGCACATCAGTTTGTCTGTGACTTTTTTCATCCAGATACTGCCTCAGAAGAGCTGGATAATGATTTTAGCTCTGTATGAGTGGCAGAGCAGTCTAGGAGTGCTGGACAGAAAGCTGTCAATGAAGCCGCTCATTAACTATGAGAAGGTCTGAACACAGATTAATTTATAGAGGGCACAATTTAGTGTATCAGTTAAGCTCTTCAGTCATTCCACTAGCCAATAATCCAGACATAGGATACAGCAAATCAAGACTGCAATATGCTGTGCCCATAATCACACTACAATAAAGGCAATGCCACGGAGATTGAGCACCTTAAATATGAATATCTTTATTTCCCTACCACTAATAAATTAACCTAGTTTATAATTGTAACCAATGACATTTGCATGTTACCTCACTGAGCTGAACGATTCTGGTTTGTTACTGCTGTGTGTACGAACTATATCAAGGCTGTGAGTTTTTTGTGACCATGAATGAATATTTTAATATATTAGTTGTTGCTCTGTATTTCTAGTCTTAGAAATCTGTAGAAATGATAAAGACTTCCCCTCTATGCACACGAAAAGGTTTTTACAATATTGGTATTGGTATACTAACCTCAGTATTAGATTGAAAAGTAAAACAGGTGTATCAGCAAGGAGCATCACTAGAGGTTTATAGACCAGTTCATTCTCTGTTGGTGCAATCAGAATTCTGTGGTCATAATGACAAATATTATACTTCAGTTAAGTTCAATTCAATTCAGTATTAATTTAAAGTGAAAATATAAACAACTCTCTTTCACTTTCTTCTTGAACAAGAACCTCCATCAGATCTGCTCCTTCAGCTTTGAGGTTCTACTTCAGCCTCTTTCTCGCCCTCTCTTCCTGTGTTTAACAATATATTATTTTTATTTATAAAAACTCAAAGTGATTAAGACAGATCAATAGATTACATCTTTTGTCAGGCTGTAACTGGTAAGACATTCCTCTGACAAAGTGGCCGCTGCCTCTTGATTTCCATCTACAGGTTGAGGAATTGACGGATATAAAACTGTGTTATGATCACTATATGACCTTTTTATAGACATTACTTATTGTACTGTAAACAACAATGTATGACATATACTGGGGGCACTGTTAACAAATAACTGTAGAGAAACACATAAGCACAGAATATAAAGAGCTGTCCATAAGGTTATTTCTGTATCGCTGTTGCTCGGTCATACTGTGTCACTCTCACTGTGAAGCGGGGTTTAAGTTCTTGAAAAGTTTCTTACTGTCTTGTTAGTAGGGTGGCCACTTTCATAACCCCAAAAAGGAGCACGTCCCGTCCCCATAAGGAAGACATTGATATGGGCCGGGCACAATACTAGAACAGAAATAAAATCATAACCTAACCTATGTAACACATAAGTGATTGCTTTACTCACATAATTCAGTGCAATGGATGACATTCGTTAGTCAGACGGGAGGTGAGTCACGATGTCACATGTCCTTGTTAAACCAATGAAATGCAAGGAATTTCTTTTGACACGCACGTGAGCCTACGGCACTAGTGAACATTTTAAATAGTTCATCCTGAAAAGAGGACTAAAAGGCGTCCGTCTAGTTATTGTGCCGGACGGAGGACTGGGAGTTGAAAAACCGGACTGTCCGGCCTAAAACCGGACGTCTGGCCAGCCTACTAGTTAGCTAGTTAGCTAATGTTAGCGTTAGCCTAGCGCTGTTTCTTCACCTCAAGTAAATCATAGACTGTATATACACTTATATACAGTCAATGATGTAAACCCGCAGTAAGCTAGCTAGCTAGCTAACAAGTCAAAACCTAATGTTGAGATATACTGGCTATAATTTACCAGAAATTAATATTGCAGGTGGGTGTCTACACTCTGTGGCTGCTTACTGATTCACTTTGTACATTGTAGACTGTAGAAGAAGGTCTAATGTTTATTATAGTGACTTTTAGCCACGATCCCATCGGATCCCATCCGACCGACGACAGCGAGTTAAACAAGAGACCCGCCCCCAGGTCTGATATGATTGGTTTACAACAAACGAGGTGAGATATGATTGGCTGAGCTTGTGGTTCAGCACAACAGTAGCGCCTCCTCCCAAGTCGCGCCCTGATATCACAGTATACTGTGGAGTCGGAAAAGCGATGGCATGGTTGAATAATGAATGAGAATGAATTACAAATAAAACTGAATTAGTAATGTCCATTATTTGGGAAGGGGAGCTAACCCTCTCCCCTTAAAACTGGCCTGTGGTATCAGGCATCCCAACTGGGTTCACTAACTGCCCCTGCTCAGTTCCCTCTAACTTACTCCCTTCTCCAGCCTTCTGAGCTCCATGTGGCGCCCCCTTCAGGTGATCATTTTCGCGGTGCTGCAGCCAAACCCTACCGCTGGATGACGATGGGAAGGAGGATCTGATCCAGCTAGTTAGTGACAAAGATGCTGCAAAGTTTCCCCCGTTTCTCCAGACAGAACTCTTGAAAAGCTGCGAGCGTTTGCTATGACACCCGAAGCAGGTAATCTGACCTGACTGCCGTCCTCGGCTGTTGCTGCGCTGAAGAGCTGTGCGTGTCGCCTGCCAGATTGTCCCGCATTGCGGCCTACAATAATAACACAAGCGAGCGAGCTAGCGAGGCTAATACCGAGCTATCAGTGTGGAACCTCAGAGTTCACCTTGCCGTCCAGTTGCTCCTGTTTGGTTATGTCTGAGAAAATGGACAGTACGCGACAGTGTTCATACAACCGGCAGTTTAGAGGTTGCAAGTTGTTTTGAGGCGTGAAGCCAGACTAGCTCAATATTCGAGCTGTCAGTTTAAGTGATTGATCAAACACGGCTAAAAACTGTGCTAGCTGTAGAGCTAACGTTAGTAGCAGTGCTGGTAGCCAGCGTCGTTTGCTAAAGCTGGGGTGAAAGGGATTTGGGTGGGCTGGTGGGTGGTTTTATTTTGGAGATATACCTTTGAATTCTTTACCAGTGAAGGCTTATTCTAAAGCAGCAGCTAACTGGCGCGGACTGGCATTAGTTTGGATGTATTTCAGTAGGAAGGATGCGCTCGGTTTGTTAGCCGTGTAGCTGCTTGACTGACACGGCTAACGCGGTACGATTAATGATGTTTTTCGAAGAAATTGCGAAGCTTTCGGGTGTCCGTTAATTTTGGGCGGACCACCAATGTCAGATGAGTAATACAATGAGGAAATTAGATTACTTGTATGTCACGTTTTAGCTCACTGTCTTCCTGGCAGCAGCGAGTTGTTTTGCAGCTTGGAGGCTAAGTAAGTTAGCTAGCTAGCTTTGGCTAAGGAAGTCTTCGCTGTCTGTGGTGTTTCAGTGCCTTAACTAGCTAGCAGGATTAGCTCACTATAGTATTGCCGTGTTTGTAAACATTTATTTTTATATGACACATAAGAACTGTGAGCGTTAATGATGTTTCCTTGTTTAGAATAGAAATTTAACTTTAGCTTAGCATTAAAGCTAGGCACCCAGCGTTCTGTCATGTACCTGGGTTCACCTAAGCTGTCACTGTTTGTGTTAACCATGGGTGCTTATATATGGCCATTGCTGCTCCTATTCAGTGACCCCTTGTTCTTATAAACGACTTAATTCGGTCTGAAATGATTGTTTTGAAATTTGGGTGTTGTTGTTGATTTGACAGATTGAGGAGGTTATGATAAACAGTGTTGTCTGTAGGAGCCTGTTTAGCTGTGTCACAGGCTTATAACCAGCCCTGGTCTGATTTTTGACACATCCAGATTGTGTTCATGTTGATTGTTGATAGTCTGGACAGCAAAATGTTCTTTGAAATCCACTCTGAGTATCCGGACTGAACCCTTGTTCAGACTGACAGCCCAGATCTGATTTTTGGCATATCCTAGCTGTATTCAGGTTGATTGTTGAGGTTGAGTCTTGATTTTTGCAACCAGATTCGAACCATGTTTGGAGGTTGTTTAAAATGTGATTCCAGTAGCTACTGATGCTTGCTTGTTACCCATGCAGATAAGTTGCTGATGTTTGGCTACGCAAATCCGATAAGATCACTCGCAAATAACAATGCCAGCACTCAAAAGATCTGTTTTAAGATGCAAATCCGATTTGTCCGCAGTCTGAACATAGCCCTGACGTTTCTATTCTAATATTAGCACACTTTTTCGACAGTGTGGAGATGAGTGTAGGATAGGAATGTCTGGAACAACCTGGAGAATATCAGTAACGTCACTTCTTCATCCTTTTGTTTTGATAAGTTTATTCTCAGTGCTGAACTTAGCTATACGCTGCTGACTAAAATAACCTCAGCCATGTGCTGCCTCTCTCCAGCTCTGAACAGAGAGTTTTGTGATCTTTCATTATGATTTGCAGCGATTACTGCATCACCCTTTGTGCTCAGAATGACCAGCTGTGGTTTGTCAAAACACTCAGACTTCAAGAGGAACATTTGATGTTAAACAGTACAGTCACGACACACAAATAAATCTAAGACTTCAGATAGAGCAATTATAGCGTCTTACTGCTGATTAGCACAGGCTTTGTAGACCTCCATGATTTGGACAAAACATCATTTTGCCTTGTAACGTATTCACATGAAAAGCTCTGCCGAACAATCATCCGAAACGTGAGTTTGGTCAGAATGTTCACATCATATCCGAACTGATATGTTTGAGGACTTACCTGAAAATGTGGCTTGGCTGTTATATATCTCTATGTCTAGTATACAGACACATTGTGTGGGTATGACATGGATACAGACACGTTGTGTTATTGCTTTCAATTTCAGTCACTTATTTTCAGCACTATAACTGTTACCTAATGATCCTTATATGCACTGTAGCCATAGGAGACAGGAGGACCTGACTGTTAACTGTAATGCATGTCTAGGGCTGGGCAGTATGACACTATATATCGCTGTGGTGATGAATTCTGTCTCAATACAATGCACTTTTCTGAACGTATTGTGTATATTGTCAGTACAGTGCATCACAGTATGCCAGATAAAAAAAAAAAAAAAATTGTATCACTTTTTGATAGTATTTTGAATGAGATATCTGAAATAAATCAATATCATGACATATCGTGAAAATGTTTTGAAGTATTGCAGTATTAGATTTTTGCCATGTCGCCTGCGTTTGGGTCCTTTAGATTGCTTTGAAAGAACAGTTTTATTAATAACATACATACATTAATAAATAGTACATTTCTCTCTGAAGACGTGGTTTCTGTCTGGTTAGCGTTAGTGTGGAAGGTTCCCTTTGGTGAAATTTGAAGACGACGAAGCAGAACAAAACAGACAAGCTAGGTGAGATTTGTAAGATATGACACTGTTTTAGTGTAGAGCATCATTACAGGAAGCATGGCTTTCATACCTTCGTTAATGCTGATTTAAATGTCGTCGGATACTGTGATATATGTGGAAAATATTGGGACACGATATTTATCAGTACCAGCCAGCAATTTTTGCATGTTGCAGCATTCTGCTATACCACTATATATTTATACTAGTGGATGGTTTGCTGTTAAACAGGGGTTGTGCTACTAAATAGGTATGCATTTTGAGTGTTTAAGACTTTTTACTGTGGACCGTTAAGATGCTTAAGCTAGCGAGCATATTTCAGACTGATTCTTCCCAGCTAGACTGCATGGAGAGTGAATGCAGTCGCTCCCATGGCAATGATGTTAGCTTTGTTTTTCATTTGAATAGACTATTTGAGTGCTTGTCGCTGTTCTAGTACTAGGTGAAATGCATTATATTTGGCCTTTGCAGGTGAAATGACTGCAGAGACTGGGATTGCTGTGCACACGAATAGTTTGATTATTTGTGTAGCCCACATATAATGACAGGAAGTTCTTGTTGGAATAGTTCCCTAGTTCATATGACTGGTCTGTTTGTGGTTGGTGAATAGAGGCAGAACAAGGACTTTTCACTGTTGTCAAAACATGGTAATGCCCTGCTTAGTTTGTCGTGTCCTGCTAATGATGAGTTGGTGGATTGCATTGCAAAGTGAACAGAACTGATCATTGTGATTGTTGTGAGTAATCCCATCATTACCAACGTTTTGGTTGGTAATTTGTCATTATGTTTTTATCAGTATGCTTTTATCAGTATGTTTCAGTGCAGTCCTCATCACCTTGGCCCTTGTACCTGTTTCCAGCTAGAGAGAGCACTATTGCAGCTATTCATAATTACCTAATCACAATATGCTGAATTCAATGACTGTGTCTTTACTTCCTGTAATATTGTCTTTGAAGTCACTCGTTCTTCAGCTGTTTCATGAGCCCTTCTCCTGATGTGTCTGGTGTCTTCTCATCTTTTCAGAACTTAGCTGGATCCAGTAGAAGCCTCAGCCATGTACTCTGAGTGGAGGTCTTTGCACCTTGTGGTCCAGAGTGATCCGGGCCACCTGAGCGTGCTGCACTCCTACCCACCTCCAGTGGGCCGTGAAGTGGCCAATGCAGTGGTACGCCCCCTAGGGGGCAGCCTTGGAGCCCCTTCCCCTGAGTGCCCCCTAAAGACTGATAAAGAGGTAAGGTGGGACTGTTTGTGCAAAAGAGAAAATGAGATCACATCTGGACACTGACAGCAAACTGACCTTACACAGAAGGGGTGTTCTCTTCATTTCTGGTCCACATGTGGCTCATAGTAATGATTAAGAACGCTTTAGCTACAAAGCGCTAATGTAAAGTATTAATTGAGTTAGATAATTAAATGTTAATTATTAGAGACGGCACTGGCCCCGTTCCAGGTATTGGTTTCAGGCCAATGGCAAACGCTGAATGGGGTATTAGTGGGATAAAAGGGATGATTTTGATTTGACCAGATGATGGCTTACTGCTTCTTTTAAAAATAGCTCATTTTAAAGCTTAGTGCCTTTTTTAAAGGGAGAGATTTGGATTGATATTGGCTGTTACTTAAGGTTTTAATATCGGTGTCAGTGTCAGAGAAGAATAAGTGGTATTTTGCCATCGCTTAAGGCTGCTGAGTTGTGCCGGCAGTAGAACCTGTCAGCAGCTGCTCCTCAAATTAATGAGCTCTGTATGTCTTAGTAAGAGACTGTAGGCTAGCACGTCTACATTAATAAATGTCTGCCCTGTGATTATTGTTCTCTTGGACAGCACAGAAGCACCAGGAAAGCGTTGTCTGGTCAAAGCAAAGCAAATGTTGTTCCTACACCCGATGGTTTTCAGTGGTTGTCTAATATTACTGTGGGGACAGAACCCAGATTTTTGTGCTTTGTGTGGAATTTGAAAGCGCCGGTTTCCTTTCATATGATGAGCTGTCCAAAATTAGATGCAAGTTGTTATATTTATTAATTTGTTTACTTCATAATGTAATAATGTTATTTTTTTACCTTTATATTAGATATATATGAGATGTGAGAGGTATTGTTCAGACAGTGATAATATGCTAGCGGTTTGGTTTTTTATTTGCTTTTATGTTTTGATGTTTTTAAATAATAAATAATATGAGCGTTATTTTTGGACGAATGTCTCTTTGAAGCATTCACTTGTGAAGTCGCTATCAGCAGCAGGGCAGGGCCATGGTGTCTATTTTTGTAAAGGCATGTTCAGTCCTGGCAGAACAAAACTGTGCTCTTTGCTCAGTGTATTTACATGATTTGCCTTGGAAATGTTCATAGGAACCATACAGGAAATGTTCCTTTGTCACTTGTTTGCCCTCCTAACTAAAGCTGCTTCAGACCTGCATTTGTTCGATGCATGGATGGTTTTCTTTGGTTCTGTGTTTTGTTTGTGTGGGTGTGCGAGTGCTGACCCTTCCTTTGACCGCCGTTTGTGTATGTGTGTGTATCTCACTTTATTTTGTGTGGAAGTAATAATAATCATAATAATAAGTTCAGTTTGTATAGTGCCTTTCACAAACCCAAGGACATTTTACACTGAGGAACAAACCCCCCCCCCCCCCAGAAAAAACAACCAAGAAATGAGTAGAATTTACTTCCTCCTCTGTTGCATTGTAGCTGTGGTTCCTGCGGGCTTCTGTGCAGCCTGATAACACTAGAAGGATATCCTGTGAATTCCCTTCTGTCTCCCTCTCTGGATCGGATTTTTATTGACTGTTCCCACCCCCAAGCTTCCACACATGCAGGCCTCATGCCCACTGCCAGCGGATAAGGCTGTTTGGATCAGTGCACAGAAATGCACGGCCCTGGTTTTTGAAGTTTTAGATTACCAGTGTCTGCAATTAGAGAAACAAACATGGTTGTTTTGAAGTAGCTAGTTTGTCACAGGTAGTTATATATGGTATAAGAGTCTGAAACCAGGAATGACCCACCCTTTTAGCCAGTGAATTTATTTACCTTGTCTACTAGGAGATAACTGGTTGGTGAAGCATGAGTATGGTTCCATGTAGTTCAAGGTGTAAAAGGGCTTGCATGTTGCCTGTTATTGTCTGATGCTACATGCCTTTAGTTTGACAGGTGTTAGCTTGAAGTTCAAATACATAATTTAAGTAACAGTCAACATAAAGTCGGTAGCGTGCAGCTTTTTAAGCTTTTTTTTGTTTGTTTTGGGACTGACTGCATAGGCTAACTGTTAGCTAACAAACACATTTGTAGGCTGTTGCATAAGGCTACGTTCAGTAGAAGCAACATGACGTTTAAGAAAGGCCTGTTGTAGCCTGCATTAGCACTGTTTCATAAATATCCGACACGCAATAGTGCTGTAAACTGCTATGATGCTAATATCCATTGTCAACCGAAAAACATTTCGACCAATGTCACTGGTTATTTATTTATGTAAACATAAACAATAAACATTTATGTGTTTGTTCTTTTGACATTTTGGTTGTTGGGTAAATTATTCAGTTAGTCTTTAGAGATTATGCAAGGTATGTGTGTGCAGGTACAGCCTATATTAAGTGAATTTGCTAATTAGAGTGGGTGTATGGTTACATTTGGGCATACAGTGTACATCTGCTTTCGTCAACATTGATTGCCAAAGTCCAGAACCAGAAGCTTGTGAGGTCTCCTGTTGTGCAAAGAAACTGTAGACTTTTGCAATATTTGTGATATTTGAAATAATATTAAATACGCATTTTCCATACCACTGTTTACCAGTTAGTTATGTAAAAGCTTTGCCTTTGCAATCCCTAATTTTTCTTCTGTTTGTCAACGCTAGGTGAAATGGACTATGGAGGTACTATGTTATGGTCTGACTCTTCCTCTGGATGGAGATACAGTTAAGTTGTGTGTGGATGTCTATACTGACTGGATCATGGCACTGGTGTCCCCACGAGACTCCATACCCCAACCCATCATCAAAGAGCCCAACCTTTATGTCCAAACTATCCTCAAACATCTTCACAACCTCTTCCTACCAAGGTAACCAAATATATGTGTGTGTGATTAACTGATCAAAGAGATCACTTAAAGTCCCTTCATTTAGGAACAGATGTGTGTGTGTTAATGGCAACTCGTTTCTAGAGTCCAGGTGGAAAAGTTAAGAATGATTTGTATTACATATTTATGTCTTTGTAATTAATATAGCTATTGTGTTGTTTTATGGAAACTCACGAGTTCACCTTTACGAATCTGTCATGTCTAGCCTTTACCTGCAAGACAGCTAAAATTCTTTACTCTCTGAAGTATCCTTCAGACAATGCTAGAAAATTGATAATTGTTCACTTATGATCAAGTGATTAGGAGTGTGGCAATGCCATTATTAAAGTTTTGGTGTTAAAAATATTAGGCAGTTTAAAGCAGATATACTGAAGAAGAATTTACATTACATGTGCCAATTTTAAAGGGGGCCTTTTATCCTCATTTTAAATGTTCATATTTTTATTTTGGTGTTCTACCAGAATAGATTTAAATGCTTAAAGTTTCCCAAAACACAGTTATTTTTATACTGGACATCTGTATCCTCCATCAGTCTGAAAATCGTTGACTTTAAGCCCTGCCCCTGATGAGCCCAGTGTGCTTTGATTTGATTTGAGTTCTGAATGGTCAACAGCAAAAATGTGTGGCTGTTGTTCCAATGATGTCGGTTCTGCTGTATCGTTTTATGTTTTGCTGTTCTAGCTCTCTGTGTGTTGTGTGAGGGCGTGGGAGCCTTGAGAGTAGGCAGGTAATAAGGATTATGTTATGAGATGATGTCACCTTGTCCCAGAGAAGATGGCTGGAATTCAGTAAGGCGTTTCAGGCAGCTGAGAAAAGTGGTTTCTGTGGGAGAGAGTTTTGGCATGTACTGTGAGATTTGTAATTTTGCACACTGGAAAATCTGTAAAAGCATAATAGGCTGTGGCAGCTGTGTAAATACTAACTGTTAACCTTTTTTGTTTATATAAAGAGACAAATAAATAAATCAGAACTCATTTCGGTAGTTTAGATCTCCAGATTCTTTCTTTCATTACCACATATGGTAAATGTGGTAATGTTATTACAGAGTACTATATTGGCTTCCTTGTCTTTGAATTCATGCTGTAATAACAGAACATCCCATAAGCCTTCCAACAAAAAAGAGGATTTTTTCTTTATACAGTGGTATATACAGTAGTCACTTGATTTTGCCATGTTGCTTTTTAGGAGTAGACACTGGTATTTTTGGAGTTTTCCCCACCAGTGAAAAGATGCTGATACACAAGTGTATTCTCTCATAACGTGTAATGTAACTTTAAGCTGCATTGTGAATATGAATCTTCTATTTTCATCGTAGGCCTGAGCACTTCAGCCCCATGCACTTCAGGTTGTGTCAGCAGGTGTTGTCCGCAGTGCAGAAGCTGGCCCGCGATTCCTCCAGCATGGCCAGAGAAACCTGGGAGGTGCTGCTTCTTTTCCTGCTCCGCATCAACGACACATTACTTGCCCCACCTACTGTAGGAGGTAAGTAGCCATGGCAACATTCTGCAGCTCCCCCCTACCATGTTTCAGCAAGAAGGTTTTCTTCTCCATTCCAGAACAGCACTGCACAGTGTCTGCACACTTTCAATCTTGTCACCAAACCATCCTGAGACACCCAGTGGTTATTTTGACCCAGTAAGAATGTTATCTGTTGTGGTCATTGTGGGGAATGTTGCAAGCTGTTTTCCAGAGTGTTTACAAGCCTGCTATTTTGGTCCCCTCTAGGTGGGATAGCTGAAAAGCTAGCGGAGAAGCTAATCAGCGTACTGTTTGAGGTCTGGCTACTGGCCTGCACGCGTTGTTTCCCCACCCCGCCATACTGGAAGACTGCCAGGGAGATGCTGGCTAACTGGAGACACCACCCACCAGTGGTGGAGCAGTGGAGCAAAGTTATTGCCGCTCTCACTTCCAGGTGGATTTATATGTGCCCTGATGCCATTGTGTTGGAAATGGGAGTTTCATTGAATTTTGTGTTTTATAGACTAGATGAGCTAAGGGTTACTACCTGTAGGTCATTGACTTAAATAAAAGATTTATGGGATGTAATGTGTTCGCTTGGTATCTGTTTTTCAGGCTACTGAGGTTCACCTATGGACCGTCCTTCCCTCCTTTCAAAGTGGCAGAGGAGGATGCTAGTCTCATTCCTGCGGAGATGGACAATGACTGTGTAGCGCAGACTTGGTATCGCTTCTTACACATGCTCAGGTATGCAGCAACACCTTGTACGTAATTGTAGATATACTCAATTGTTGAAGCAGGTAGGTATCGCATACACCAGTGTTCACCAACCCTGGTCCATCTACCTAGTTCCAGGCACAATCTGCTGCACCTTGACTTTATAATCAACTTAAACTATTTTCTACCCTCAGTAACCCAGTGGACCTGAGTAACCCTGTCATCGTAAGCTCCACGCCCAAGTTTCAAGAGCAGTTGCTGGGAGTGAGCAGTGTGCCTCAGGAGGTGATCCAGCACCCCTGCCTCAAACAACTGCCTCAGATCTTCTTCAGGGCCATGAGAGGCATCAGCTGTTTGGTGGATGCTTTCCTAGGTAAGACTGGCCAAGCTCATGTGAATCTGTATGTAAAAAAATGTTTGTAGGCCTGTTTACATATTTATGATATGCAACACAAGGATGTTAACAAGAACAAGTTGGAGTAACATGCAAATCAAAATAGAAATGATGGACTCCTTTTTTGTGAATGTGCCTTGCATTCTTCACAACCACGTTAGTTATTGTAACCATAGATGTAGTTGGGCACTAATAACAGTTATTCCAGGTGCTGCCCTAATTGAGCAGATATGTGCTTATATATTGATACATAATTAGCTGTTACCTAGCACATAGCAGGGGCGTTTTTCATGTTAATCATGCATGCAAAGTTACTGGTTATTGTCTGAAAGCAAAAATATTGTTCGTAGCATGGCTAAGCCTGCACAACATGCTTGTGTAGTATGATTTTAGATATCATGCCTCATTTGTCAATATTTTATGTATCATTTTAAGGGATATATACTGTGGTGTTAACTGAAGTTGTTTATTCTTTATGTTTTAATAGATGTTGTTGATGAGTTTGGCTGTTCTAATATTTGTTCTACTGTAAAGTAATTGTATGAACTAATCATTTTCATTTTGATATGCATGATATTCTGACTTTAGTTTTTATTAATGTCCCAATTTCAACTATTATGGTCTATGATCTTAGCCACAGTATGATTCTGTTTCCTCCTCTAGGTGTGGCAGTGTTTAAGAAAAACAAGAGTCATGAAACTCTGCCCTCTCATGGTACTCAGAAAAAGTGCACCTTCTATTTTCACTCCCTTGCTGTAAATCTTGGCAATTTACTTTTCATGAACATTAATACCACTTGATTCAGCAATCAGATGCATTCCTGTAAACTAATTACGTTGTTTATGACATTGCTTAATCTTGGTAGTGCTACCTAGTCTGACTAACCCCAGAACAAGCTGTTTGACTTGACGTTAGGGGTGGGCAGTATGGCGAAAAACATAAGTTGATGAGTTGGGAAAGACAAAAAAAGAACGAGTAGGGCCACATATAAATATCAAAAACTATAGAGTGACATTTTTATTCAATCTTTTTTTTTTTTTTTACACACAGCAATACACCAAAACCAGCGAAACAAGACTAAAAGCCGAAAAGCTTTTTGGGATGTCATGTGGTGCAATAGATCATATACGTTGTTTCCAGATGACGTCACATCACTATTGCTTTGGAGTGAGCTGCAGATGAAGGGTGGAAGTGATTTTTCACATAGGGAGCCCTAAAAATCGCAGACTCTAAAAATGCCTGTGGTTTGCATTGTGTACAGCTGCTCAAGAGAGTTTAACCATTGTTTTAAAGCTTTGAGCCTGTGCTCAGCCACAGATCCACTGTGTATACAACACTCGCTCCTCATGATCGCACGGAACTAAAGCCATCTTATTACGGTATTCCCATTCCACTTTCAATATTGCTGCGATGAGAATGAGAATGTACCTGCTGCACCATTTAAGGTGGAACAGGAGAACTGGCGAATGAAAAGTTGACTTCAGCCTTGGGCTGTCGTAAGGAGCGAGTGTTGTATTGTGTATTTTACACAATGGATCTGCGGGTGAGCACTGGTGATGGATTAAACTGGACATTTTGTCAAGTAAACAGTCATAATGTTAATGTTGAGAGGCGCAGCGGCGCTGAATGTTTGTTGCTGGTTAATCCACAGCACATTACCGAAAAAAAATAAAAAACACGTGACGCTCATTGTGGAGCACCTTGGTACTGAGAGAGACCCAGCCACTAACAGACAAGCTGCGTTTCTCAGTGCTTTCGATTGTTTTCTGGAGGAGAAGGTAATTCTTATCATCTGCCATGACGGCATCTTTTCTCTCGGTTCAGTTAAAAATCTGTCTTGACATAACAAACATCACCTCCAACGTGTTATGATTTTCTCTTTGTACTTTGCTCTCGTAATATAGTCTAAACTAGTACAGTACAGGCTCATCACCTCCAACTCCTCCATTCTGCTTTTCACTTACCGCCCTCCATCTGGACTTTGCGTCTCTTTGCATTAGCGCCGCTTCTAATGCATTAAAGTAACAGTCGGCCATTCCGCGTAAGGCCTACCCTGTAGGCCTTCCCAAAAATGGCGTCTCGAAACTCTCCAGGCCTTCTCGACTCTACAACTGCCCATTCTCTCTCTGGTCCGGAGGTTCCAGATAAACCCAGGGCTCCCAGTCCTCGACCGGTCAGAGTTCGTTGATGTCATGCTTGACCGTTCTAATCACCCTCACTATACGTCAAGTCCTTATTGATCTCCCAAAAGAGTCACCAGGTAGTACATCATCTACAGAGAGTTATCTACAGGGACCAGTTGTTCTTACTGTATCAATTACATGGTTCTGTTTCACTACTGTTACATCCAGCATTACACAGAAACTCTCAAGACACCCAGATACACAGAAAAGAACAGTCTTGATTACGTTGTCAATTACCAGTACGGAGTAAAATATGAGTAAATATGGAATAGGACTCTAAACTATATGCACATCATCAGAGTCATGTGACATAAAACAACATATTGCCTGCCCCTCCCCCCAGACATAGACCCTCATTTTTTAGTGCCATTCACAAAACAAAAACAGTCAAACTGTGGCCTTTGTAGTCTTGAAAGGGCATGTCCCTCCTTTTAGTGCTGCTGAAGCTTGCCATTTAGTGTGTAGTTCATGGTTTTCATATCCACGGCATTGCAGATGTTCTGAGATTTTCTGCTTTCTGACGTGCTTTCTACATCACTTGCAAGCCTGTTTGCTTTACTTCTCAGAATAATTAGCAATGCTTGGGCTGTAGGCGTAATTACAAATTACTGAACACTTTGTGTTTTGTCTTGGTGACCTCCTATGTGGGTTAAGATGTTTTTAACCCTTCATCAGTGGAACTATTATGTTTCTTCTTTCTCAGGGACGACAGTGTCTAGGAGCTATATTCGAGAGAGACTGCCCTCTCTAGGTATACTAAACCTGACCAACCTAATCAAATCAAAAAATGGTGTTAGCCTCACATCATACCTGATTCTTTTTTTGTGGGTGGAGTAGTGTGTAGGTTGGGGTTTGAGGTGGGCATCAATGAACATGGCTTGGATTCTTGGAGTCTTGGCTATTGTCGTGACACACATATTCCAGGGATTAGAAACTGTCCAGACCAAAACAACAAAGCCCAAAACAGTGCTAAAATGAAAACGGAAATTTGATTGACGTCACGTGTTTCTAATCCCTGATGAAATGTGTAAACTCTTCTGCTTTGCATCTTTTCTCAAGATGATCTTTGTATGAGTGTCCGCCGTTATTTTTGATATATATATCTGCATTTTTAATCCTATTTGTCCCCAGGTGTTGCTGTATCTAGGAACAATTTTCGTGACAGGCTCCCAGCCTATGGTATTTTTTAGCATGTTAGCATGACGAATCAAATGTGACCTTTGGATCAAAATGTGGCTTGGGTTGGAGTTTGATTGGGTGGTTAAAAATGGTGCATGTGCGGGTGCTACAAAAAGCTGAGCAGAAAATCATTTTCATGTTGCGAAATATATCGTTGGTGCTACGTAAAACATGTCTTATCTTTGATGTCTTTGGAACCAAGGTAACAGAGAAAGGAGCTTCTATAGGCAGTGCTGTGCCTGAACCCTTAATTAGCTGTGGTCCTTTTAGGGCTGGTTTCCAGGACTATTCGCTAATTTCCCTACTCAAACACACCCACTAAACCGGACAGTCGGGTGTGTTTAAGCAGGGAAATCACCACACTGCAATAACCAGCCCTCCAGGACTGGAGTTGAGCACTTCTGCCTTGGAAGAACCAAAACACCTTTGTCCTGACAGCTGGCAAAGTGAGCAAAAGCGTCTATTATAGTCAGTGAGGCTGTCTACAGTACACCATGTGCGAGCATCAGAGAGTGCTGTGGCACATTGTGACAGACGCCTGTATCTATTTACAAAGCATTTTACTGATGTTCCCTCTCAACAAAATGAATGAGTTGTAGAAGCTAATCCATGAGATGGAGCATAGAAGAGAGCTGACCGTTAAAAGCCTGCTGAAGTCAATACAGTACAACTTGATTATGAGAATATACATCACTAAAGTGAGTGTGAATAAATTTAACATGCCTATATATCTGATATTTGCATTGATGCTCACTCTTAAAGAATGCACTATTACAGTGCTGTAGTGGGGGAGTTCTTAAAGGAAGTGCCTCAGTCTGTTTTCCAGATGGTGTCTTGGGTATTTTCCCCAACAGCCATGTTATTGGAAGGACTAATTGATGGATGTATTCTGGATACCATGCTTTATTCTAGGGGCTGTACATAGTGCAGTGGCTTAAAAATTAAACTAATTAAACTAATTTTGCTTGTTAATGGAAAAAGTGTATTAAAAGTGTATTAAAAGTAAACAGTCTGAATAAAAAAGTCTGCAATCATTGCTATATCTCACATGTAGCCATAAATAGGCTAAGGAAAATGAACCTGTTTTCCTCTGCATACATGTTTTGTTTTTTCGACTTGGCTCTTATTGTTGAAACTTTCCACTTTCAACAACAGAACTTTTTTGCTTATTGCCAACTAATGTCCTGGACTGTCCTATACTTGGCTTTCCTGTTTTGTTGTAAATATTATAATTATTATTATCATGACCTAATTAGTCCTGTGCCCACTTAGTGAAGTTACTTGATGAACTTGAATGAAGTCACCTTGGTCAAAGCCCCCACTGATGTTAAAACCTTAGTTGTTCAAGTGAACATTGTTCATTTATTTAAAACTATTTACATTTTTGTAAAACATAGTATAACAACAGTGTTCACATACCTGACCATAAGTGAACTCATAAACGTTTGGTGATGTGATATTCTACATTAATACCACAGTCATTTTAGCAAACATAGATGAGATTGTTCCCGAAATGCAGCTGCATTTGCCTATGATTAAAATTTTGGGACATCCTCACACCACAGTGACATGTTCCAAACATGGTACAGTTAAGAAAAGTTTTATGATGACTGTGTAATAAATCCACTTAAAGCTTCTCCTGCCTCTGATGCTAAGTTTTCATACAGTCACCCGATTAAAAGGATTCTGTTATCCACGCAGATCTACATTGGATTGTACAACTTGCAAAATCCAATAATTGTGAGAACTGTATGACCTTTCCTCTAAATGTTGTAGTAATAATAATAATAATAACAAAAAAATCTATAATAATAGTAACAATAACGGTGGTATAATGTCA
Source organism: Semaprochilodus insignis (assembly GCA_034552555.1). Lineage (NCBI taxonomy): Eukaryota > Metazoa > Chordata > Actinopteri > Characiformes > Prochilodontidae > Semaprochilodus > Semaprochilodus insignis. The sequence goes on along the minus strand of CM067476.1, from coordinate 34,419,403 downwards.
CAAATAAATGGTATGTTTATCTAGCTAGGTTAGCAAACATTGTCGTGTTACCAAATATTAAATGACCTTTGTCCAGTGATGTCAGCTATTCACAGATGAGGATATTACATTTCTTATGTGCTTGTAAAATATGAAGGTAAATATTCTAAGTTAAATATTGGATTTATATTCAAGACCACCACTTTATCAGTTGATGTCTAGAGGTATTAGCTCGTAGGTCTGAAGTTTGTTAGTGTTTTGACTTCATGTTTCCAGTCTAGACATTCTCAAGGCTTTGAGATGAGATGCAGTGCTTGCTGTCAGGACAAGGCTATATGATGCAACCATCATATGGAGAGTATAGGGAACCAAGGGCCTTGAAATGTCTTAGGAAGGTAACGATTTCACCAACCTAATGCCAGTGAGTTCTTGCTGACGATGTGTGCAACAGTGGTCATTTGTTTGCACTTTTTCTGACTATCTGTGGACAGAAGGATTTCTTTGGAATATGTTTAATCAATGTCAAATTTATGTACTCACCTAATCAATACTGACTGTGCAGGATCATGCATATTTAGGGATTGTTTGTGCATGAAGATGCATCATTCATACTCCTAACCAGGCATAAACATTCAATCCACAATGATTTTGTAGTTCTAGTACCTGAATGAGCAAATATTGAACCACCTGGTGTTGGATCCATGTGGTGTAGATTTTGTGTATATTTTTCCTTCAGGGGTTTTGCGGTATTATGGCAAAAGAAACTGACATATTGTGTTCGATTGATGGTTACAAATATTGGGAATTTAAGCTGATGAATGTGCGACTGGTCTGAATCACTCAGTGTGATGACAGGTTTATCTCCCGTACTGTAGTTCTGTGCCAACAAGACTGGAGGCTAGATTTGGCATGTTTGAATATACCTGCTCGTCATTGTCACAACCTTTGATTCTGTGTCTTTTTGTCTGTGTGGGTGTGTGCGTGCGTGTGTCTCCTGTAACTCCTGAATCTGACAGGTATATCTAGACCTCGGTCAGACAGTGCCCCGCCCACTCCTGTTAATAGACTTAGCATGCCACCACCCCCGACAACCACCAACACCACACCCCCTCACAGCCGCAGGCACAGACCCGCAGCAGTTACCAAGACAGCCAGCAAAGCCACAACGGTAAGACATAATAAAGAAAGATATTAACGTGTTATAACAGTAAAGAGTTCTGTTTACAACTCTGGGGTGTTAGGTATTTCTGTTGCTTTGCTGTACTGGTTTAATGTTGTGTAATTACTAGGTGTGCAACGATTAATTAGCTTGGTTGACTAAAATGGATGAGCAAATTAGTTGGCAACTAATTTAATAGTCCATTAGTTTGTGATGCCGTTTCCTCCATCTCAATATAGACCTTTGGTTGCTGACTGCAGAATGTAGACAGACAGCAGGATGCACAAAACACAATGTACTGTTTCACCAGGGTATACAATGTGTGACAGTATTGTTGTAACAGAAGACGAACATAAAGAAGAGACATAAGCACCCTTCTTTTCCTTCGTGGTTAGCGACACATTAGTGCACTGGACAGAGATGATGTGTGGTTGGTGGTGGCAGACTGGAAGTTGAGTTGAATAAAATCATGTGGCTAATAAGTTACTTTTGTAATTGGATAAATATATCTCAAGATAAAGTTGTATGAGGCAATACATTAAATATTAATAAAATTTATTAGCTAGGAGATCGATAGACCAGAAATGACCTAAATTGAGCCAAACTGTATTAACCTTTGGGCTCTGTAAATTCTGGAATCGTCCATGGATAATAACTTTGAGGTGTGACTACTTTGTCCGGAATAGCTGACTCACCTTTGTCATTGGTTTGAAACCAAAAACATTCCCAAACAGGCATTTTTCTTTCTTGACCAGTCCTGTAAAGTTATCCCCACCACTCGCAATTACCATTTTCCTCTATAGTGGCATGTGCTGTACGCTACATCACTTCAGCACAGCGCCCCTGTGTCAGTTTAATAGAAAGAGTGTCTTGTATTTTTGACAGTATTGAGAATCATACTATGAGGATTCCTAAATACCCTGCTAAGCAGTAATACCTTGATACCGCTCAGGTCTAGTACAGATTGAACATTTTAGAATCTACACTTTCCACATAATTTCTAAGCTCGTGTCAGAAAGCTCTGAGTACAAAAAGACATCAAGTTACGTTTTGCTTGTTATTGTTGGGGATGCCTGCAATATCTAAAAGGCTAAACTCTACTCCTGGCCATTACCAGATTACATCTGACCTCTAGCAAGGAGCATGTACATGTGCACTGGGGGAAGTATGCAAACCGGAATGTGCCGAACACAAACTCAAGCTTTTGCTCTTCTGTTTCTCTTTCTCTTTCTCAAATTTCTTTCTTGGCTTTCCAGACTGGCCAGTCCAAAGTGTCGCATCAGCCCTCCTCCACCTCTCCCCTTTCCAGTCCAAACCAGACGAGCTCAGAGCCCCGACCCCTGCCTGCTCCCACTAGGCCAAAAGTCAACAGTGTGTTGAACCTTTTTGGTCAGTGGCTGTTCGATGCTGCACTTGTCCACTGCAAACTCCATTCTGGCCTCAGCAGAGAAAGCAGTATGACTGGTAAGATGTTTACTGGGCCTAGACCTCTAATATGTGAAATATTGCAAATATAACTTGGTTTTATTTTTACCTTTTCTCATTTATCTATCTTCCTTTTCCTGTTAGTGTTTTCTTTCCATTCTTCTTTTCTCATACAAAATAGGCTATTCCTACCTGCAAGATTGTACCACATTTGGAGCTTGGAGTCACTTGTGACATGAGGGTAGCACAATGCTAGTATTGATCAGCTCAGAATACCCTGTAGGAAGTTTGTAGTGATGTGCCAAATTATCCTAAAATGACTGAGAAGGAAATGGAAATATTAGCTCTTAATAACTTAAAAATTGTGTAGCAAAGCAGGTCATTTTTACCATATTTGATTCCATCTTATTTCATACCAGCTATATTTTATAAATTGGCTCGTTATGATTAATATCAATGAATGTTGGCATTTAAATGTGAGGCCGTACTTGTGTGTTAGGGTCGTTTTTGTTATCGTTATTTTAACTAGTAGATTTAGTGGTAGATGTAGAAGTAGTAGCAGTACTTCATTAATGAAAGATTGTGAAAGTTACAAAACTGATTGTAGATTACAGTTATTGTAGATAGATTTTGGTGAACAGTTGTGACTAAATTAAGGACATCATAGCAGTGATATCTCAAACCGTTTCTCAGGAACTCCTAGACGATTGAGGTTTTTGCTCCATTCCCAAGGGTTGCGAGTTAGGATGGAGCAAACATCTGGCCATCTGGAAGTCTCTGAAGATCGGTTTGAATAACCACTTTTTTGTAGCAATATTTAGAACCTCCAGAGTCTTGAAACAGTGCCGGTAACCATATTGAGCCTTGAAAAAGAGTCCATCAAATACACCCGGAAGTGTGAAATCAGATCATTTGCATGAATATGACTAACTGTGTAAAAGTTTTGTTACACATGGCAAAGAACAAAATAAAGGTTATGTATTCAGTATTCTGAGCTGAATGTCAAACAATTCTATTTCATTTTGAATTGTGGGTAGTTTTAGGTAGGCTGATTGTCCATTTTATGTTTGCTTATGTCCTTTTCGTTCCATTTCTGCTCATGCATGTTGAATAACTGAAACTCAGTATCATGTTATAGGCACAGCGTTTGCTTCCTAGCTTTAGCCTTAGAACTACTGAAGTCACAAAACCAAACAGGGAACCATTTTGACATTCTTCATAGTTTCTGGATCTCTATTACTGCTGTTCTTTGATTTGTTTCCATTTTATCTCTGTTATCTTGCAGCAACATTTTTCCAAATTCTTCTTTCTTATAAATCTTGTAAGTAGGAACACCCAGCTTTACCAGTTGCAATTATTTGGTTAATTTTCTTTTCATTTATTTATCTTTTGCTTTGACACCATCACTTTTTGTTGTCGCAGTATTGTTTTCTTGGGGCAAGAGATTTGACCATACACTGCTTGGTTCTGGTATTAGGGGTCCGGGGAGTACATTGACTGCTGCCCAAATGTCATTGGCTCAAATGCAACAAATATTCTGAATTCTCCCTGTGAAATTATGGTAATCAGGAGGTCAACCCATCAGCAAAGGGCTGAGAATGTTTGTTGTGATTGATCCTTTTTGGATGCAACTTAACCTTCCATCATACAACCAGTTCTTGCCCATATCATCCACCTAAAGGACCTCTACTAACCGATCTTCTCCAAAGAAACACCACAACCAACGTTGTTCTCAGTTTCGCCTGGTGTTTTACTTTTGTCGCTTTTCTTTGGTTATCATTTGATTCTTTTTGTTGGTTCTGTTTATTTTGAGTTCTGTATGGATATTTCTGCATGTTGTGGATGTGTGTGCAATTTGTTTCTGCCTTATTGTGCCTTTTATTGTGTTACTTAGAGATGCTGACCAGCAGTAATTTGTCTTTTTCCACATTTGTCTTAAAAACGCTGAACTGATGTGCTTCATAACAGGGAGGCTGACCAGGAGAGCTTGTCTTTTTGTTGTGTATGTTGTACTCAAAGAGGCAGAATTACTATTATTATATTTTTGTGTGTGATTTAAACAAGCTATTGTTGTCAAGATTCAAGGACAGAGGTTTTGTTAAGGTGCTTTTGAAGTTGCTTACAAGTTACTGTCTTTTAGATATGATGAAATATATGACCAGATCATATGCCGTGAACAACTCCTTGACCAGGACATGCATAATATCAAAAATGGGTAATGGTCTGCAACATAGAAAACAGTTATGTAAAGGATTGCAATAAGAGTAAACTGTAATTTATTAATTAATGCTGAAGTAAAGTATATCAGTATTTCCATTTAACCATAATCTCCAAAGGCCTTTTTGGTCTGTGGATCTCTTTGTCTGTAATCCCTGTTAAGACCTTTTTATTGGGCATGTAAAGCCGTCACTTTGACTTTGCCTTTCTTCCTGTCCTTCTCTATCTCTTTCTTCTTTTTTCAGCTCTTGCAACTCAGGCTGGAGTTGAACTGAGGAGGAAAGGCTCTCAGCTGTCTACTGACACCATGGTGTCAAACCCCATGTTTGATGCCAATGAGTTCCCTGACAATTACGAGTCTGGTCGAGCAGAGGCCTGTGGAACGCTATGTAGGATCTTCTGCAGCAAAAAAACAGGAGAGGAAATTCTACCTGTTTACCTATCTAGGTAGAGTCATCATATTTTCTGAGGAACGATTCGTATTAAACTAGTGGAACTTTGGATATACAGTACCAGTTTAGACACACTCAACTAAATGGGTGTTGTTGGTTATCTTAAAGACTCAGGCTTATGTTTAACAGTTCCAACTGATGAGATGTCTGAAAAAATAAACACTGTGATATACCACATATACTCTTGATCGATCCCGGTATTATATTTTTTTCCCCATATCGCCATCTCTAATATATATATTTTAATGCACAAAAACTTTGGTCTCTTTTCTTTTTGCACAATTTAAAAGCTGTAGTTTAGTTTCATTTTAATGAATATTAAAATTGGTGTTGGACAGACCAATAGTATTTGGCCAGAATTGCTTAGTAAATAATCTTGTCATATCAACCTCCATTGCAAGTTAAGTAAGCTGTTTCATCCTCCTGTAAAGTTCCATTTTGAAGTAAGTGTACCAAATGGCCAAATGGTACAATTTTGGGCGTTTCCGATACTCGCACAATCAATCAAACGAGGTTTGGTCATAAACTTATTATTGTTTTTTTTGTCTTTATTCTAATTTTCTCTGTTCTTCATTCCTGTAAGGTTCTACATGGTCCTCATCCAAGGCCTTCAGATTTCCGACTACATCTGCAGACCAGTTCTGGCCAGTATTATCCTGAACTCCTCAGCTCTGTTTTGCTCTGATCTAAAAGGGATAAACGTAGTGGTTCCGTACTTTATTTCTGCACTGGAAATTATTCTACCTGATCGGTGAGAACAGAAAACATTTGCTCCACAATATATGATGGTCTGTTTCCAAATGAATAGTATCAGTTGCTTAGCTTGTTTTCTGAACTTCTGCTCACATTGCGGTACTACCAGAAGCAGTTTAAGAGCCTGCCCACTTCCTATTTCACCTGTTATATAAAAACCATGACTACAAATCACCAGAGGGAATCCTTAGTGAATGGGATTGAACTTTTCATATATATATATATAATGCGTTTTGTGCAGTAGAACGCTCGCATTAGTGCCCCTGGGTGCTGATCTGATTGGTTGGCAAGCTGATCAGCTTATTGGAGCAGTTCATGCTCACTGTTGTCAGGAAAGTCCTATAACTCATTCGAAAGCACTCAAAAACATAACAGCTGTGTTATAATGTTTCATGCTGTGCTAGGTTCTGAAAATAAATGCATTCTTCTGCATAAAAAATATTAAAACATTTACAAACTATGATTTTGCCAAAATTCCATCTTAACCCGTTAATTTTGGACCAGCTGAGGAGTGTTTGACAAACTTGGAAGACAGTACTTGGTGGCAATTCCCCTCACTACTCATCCTCTGGTAGTACATCATTATAGCTACATTGGTCTAGGATTCTGTCTCGGTTGTTCCTTGACAGGTATCAAAATAGAACTGCGTTTCACAGTGATTTCTAGAGTAACAGTTAGTCCAAATGTCTTGCCGATTAATCGAGTCTTAACCATTCTCCTTCTCTTACAGTGAACTGACCAAATTTAAGTCATATGTGAACCCCACTGAACTCAGAAGAGCTTCCATCAACATTCTGCTGTCCATGCTGCCTCTGCCCCATCATTTTGGCAATGTCAAATCAGAGGTAAAAACTTACAGGTGCATCTTTGTGACTGACAGATCTTAATTTGAACTGTTAATGGCATGGTTACCACTTCAAATGAAATATCATACTTTTGGTGTCCAAAGAAAAACGTGTATCTTTATTTTGTTGTTGATTTTTACTTGTATGCATCATTTGAGCAGCTGCTGTTTACACTGTACAAAAATTTCATGATGAATGGACCAACGGCAGTGGTCCGAAACTGCTTGGGGAAAAAAGTCTAGTTCCTTTAACTTGCATTAAAATTAAGGTTTTGCCCTCTCCAGTGAAGTTGTCATTTTGGATATTTCTTTGGACAGGGACAGTATACAATATAGAACCCAATGATATTCTTGCTTTATAACTATGAATAACTGTGAAGTACCATCTTAAAAAAATGGAAGTAAATACTTGTCTTACACTTCTACAGAGAGCTTATTTGTTGTTCTAGCTTGTTTTTAATAAGAAGTTTAGGAAAACTCTAAAGTCAAACATTTTCAGCATGTATCACAATTATACCAAAACTGTTAATTTTGTTATGAGATGCCATAATAAGACATTTTCATACCTTCCCTGATACCAACTGAGGTAACTAAGGTAAATAATGGTTGTCCAATGTAATCATTACTCTTGTATTCAGGTTCTTTTGGAGGGTAAATTCAGTAATGATGACAACTCGCTTCATGACAAAGCAGTAACCTTCCTCTCACTGAAGCTGCGATTGGTCAATATCTTGATTGGTGCCCTGCAAACGGAGACAGACCCGATCAATACACAGATGATACTAGGTTTGTTACCAATACTTGTATTTACTGAATTTGTTTGTTTGAATAAGAGTTGAGAATATTGGACTGGTGTACATATTGTACAATCTTTAACAGTTTTCACAGTTTTATCGAAGTTTATTAAGGCTTTAATAATAAAGATCTAGATTTTTCCAGTATCCTCTCACATGAAGGCACTGAGGATGATGTATGTTTTGCTCATTCTACAGCTGCAATGCTGAATATTGTTCAGGATTCAGCACTTTTGGAGTCTATAGGTGCCCAGGCTGAAGTAGTAAGTTGACTATATGAAAAGAGATTCCTGATCATTAAGCATGTACTATTTTACTGCATCACTATGATGACTATAGAATATGGTGACTACACTATAGAAAAACTAAAGCATATGTTCAAATAAATGTTTTCCGTTTGCCATGTGTAGGGAAGTGTGGATGGAAGTCATTCCTTGGCTAAGAGCCATAGTCGCAATAACAGTGGAATCAGCAATGCCAGTGCAGGCAGCTCCGAGGCCACCACTCCAGACAGCGAGAGACCCGCCCAGGCACTGCTGCGAGACTACGGTAAGTCCTTAGAGACTCAGTACTGGCATGTTCGAATAACAGGTTGTAGATGGTTCAGAAAACACACGTTCAGGTCCTGTCTTCACCTGGCCATGCTTACTTTTTCTTTTGAGATAAGTGGGTCTTTCTTGTTGTGATGAAAATGCATGAATTGTCTTTTTCTAAGTGTGTCTTCACATTGCAAACATACAGTATGCTTTGCAGTGCTTTTGTCTGCAAGGCATTGTGTCTTTTTAGATGTTGCATGGTCTAAAAAGTATTTTGCTAATTGTTTGAATGCCTCTTTTGTCTTTGTAAAGCAGGTGATTTAGCCAAAACCCCAAAGCTTCAGTTTCTCTGTGAACTGCTTGAAACTATGTCTTCTTATTTCAGGTTTAAGAATGCAATGTTCATTGATGTTAATAGTGATGCACCTGATCTGATGCATGTGGTCGATACTGATACTGATATTGATCGGATCATGTACTGGCCAGATGAGACTGATCTGCTATTGTTAGTTTGTCATAGACACGGTTTCTCTAAAATTGAACAGTGTCGTTCTAAAACATGATATACATCAAACATTCACTGTTTTATTGATGGCAACTGATGCGCCGCGTGTTTCTCTGCAAAGTGCTGCAGCAGGTCAAAGTAAAAGCCCAGTGCATTAGAATAAAAGCCCTGTGCAGCAGGGCTACTCTGATTCTCTTGTGCTTCACAACAGCTTCGTCAGCAGCTACTTCAGGCTTATAGGCTAAAAGAAAATCCATATTTTCATGTCATTTGGAGATTAAAAAAAAAGTGTTTAGTTAATATGTGTGCCGTGATTTTTTTTTTTTTTTTCCTGTTTTGGAACAAACTCTTCAATTGTAGCAGCATGTTTTAAGAGGTGTAGAGCTCCCATATGATGGAACAGGTCTTCTCATGTTTTTGAAGTAAAAGAGATGGTTATAGTGTGTAAAGACTGCTGAAGTTTCATTCACGCCCACACCCCCAACACCCCACGATATATGGAGTATATGGAAACTAAGCTACGAAGGTTTTTGTGATGTCACGAAACACCAACATATTCTCATATATCCACCTAGTTTGCCTACAGCGTTATAAGTAGTGTTTTCACCTGGACTGCTTCTTGAATGAGGCACAGTACAGGGCATCCTAACAGAACAGTGGCCATTTACTTGCATTAATAATAAAGGAGCAGTAACACAAAGCCAGGTGGATTCTAAGTGATAAAGAAAGGTTGGAAATTCTGCCTGTTTTTAAATGCATCAGCCCACACACACATATCATTAGTGGACATGAGTGGAAAACACAATAAATACGAGAAGAAAACCGAATCTTTTAGTTTAGATAATTAGAAATTGTATGGGGAGAGAAAGTCAGATCAGTACATCGCTAGATGTGAATGACTGATTGTGCAGTTAGTGTTTGTTAGTGTATGTATGTTAGTATACATGCATGTGTGCGTGTTTGCATATGTGTGCTTGCGTGTATGACATTACCACTACATGGCTGCTGGCTGTATGTCTGTGCTTGGCTTGGCGTGGCGTGTGTGTGTGCGACTAACCCGCTCTCTGTGGCGTGCTGTGTGTCATATCCCAGCTCTCCACACAGACACGGCGGCTGGCCTGCTGATCCGCAGCATCCATCTGGTCACCCAAAGATTGAACTCACAGTGGAGGCCTGACATGAGCATCTCGCTCGCTGCTCTTGAGCTTCTCGCTGGCCTCGCCAAGGTACGTGGAATTCTTTTGTGATATGATGGCGCCATGAGATGTTAGAAGTTTTGTAACACCTAGCTTTCAAAATAAAAGCACATTTTCTCCACCGGGCTAAAGATTTACTTGGATTATTGTTTATTGAATATTTGTGACTGTACTACTTGTACAGTAACACACTCCATGCATTTTATTCTCTTGTTGTCATGTGTGATCTTCTGATATACTGGTCTGTTAAGCGTGCCTCTGTTCAGCTTTTGCTGAAAGGACTGTACTTACTGTTTTAACCCTATAGACCTAAATATGATTAGCAGGTGCTTTGTAGACTGTTTGGTGATTGTAATGCAGTGTATTCTGAGTGAAAGCATGAGGAGTGAAATTCTGCGACATGCTGTTTTGTTTCTGTTTGTTGTTAAGGTGAAGGCGAGCGTGGAGTCGTCAGATCGTAAGCGGGCTGTCAGTTCGGTTTGTGGTTATATCGTGTACCAGTGTAGCAGACCTGCTCCACTCCACTCCAGAGACCTGCACTCCATGATCGTAGCTGCTTTCCAGTGCCTCTGTGTATGGCTCACAGAACATCCTGACATGCTCAATGAGAAGGTGTGTGCATCCAGTTGATCATATTAAGGTCAAATGAGCTAAAAGCAGGTCTTCTTTCTCGGTTTTCTTTATTGTCTCGATATTAGTTTCTAAGTATTTGATGCCGTGTAGTTCCTGTGAAATGTAAAATAATACGATTAAATGCAAATCTGTTGTCTTTGTCTTTTGCAGGATTGCTTGATAGAGGTGTTAGAGATAGTGGAACTGGGCATCTCAGGCAGCAAGTCGAAGACAGGTGAGCAGGATGTGAGGTATAAAGGTGACAAAGAGCATAACCCTGCTTCCATGAGGGTCAAAGATGCAGCTGAAGCCACTTTGTCATGGTGAGTTTCACACCCATCGTGTCAGATATGCATATAATAAACTCATTAGTCAGTTAAAGGAGAATTCTAGTGTAGTCACTAAAATAAATGTGCTGCATTATTCACTGGTTTCTGTTTTAGTATATGTACTTTTCCCGTAGCTGCAAAAAAGGGAATCTGATAGCTTTGCGAGAAAACCCCTTTTTATTTTCAATTTAAACAGCACCTTTGTGTCATGTCAGGGAGCTTCTAGCTTTAGGGTAAAACAAATGTTGTACTGATGTTTTTCAGTGTAAGTCGCGCTTATAGCATGGATGTTTATTAGCATTGTCAGCGTGCTGTAACTGTAGGTGTTGTTGATTGATCCAAATTATAGTAGGCATGTCACTCACTCCTCTGTTCCGTTCCAGTATAATGCAGGTGTTGGGGGCTTTCCCATCCCCGAGTGGCCCTGCCTCCACCTGCAGCCTGCTAAACGAGGACACGCTAATTAAATACTCCAGGCTAACGTCCACCTCTCACAGTAACTTCAGATACTACGTCCTCGACAATTCTGTAATTTTGGCCATGCTAGAGCAGCCCCTCGGCAACGAGCAGAGTGAGTAAAGCATCTGCAGGCTGGTATGATGTCTTGCGTATATACATTTTAAATGAATAAGATTTTGTTTTTTTATACTGAAGATGTAATAATAACTTTATAAAACATGCCCACAAGTGATATATGGCAGAGCTCAGAGATTTTTGTAGTCAGTTGTTCTCATGCAATGAAGGTGTCACAGCTGTGTGTTTGCGTGTCTCTCATCAGACCCCTGTCCATCTGTCACAATGCTGATCCGAGGCATGTGTGGTCGTCACGCCTGGACTATGCAACTCTTCCATCAGCCCCGAGGAGCCAGGGCCAATCAAAAGGTAATATATACCCTCGCAACCAGTCTTGTCATCAGAAGGTGAAAGGCTTGTGTCAGTATACACAATACTCAGAAGCAAACAAAACAAAACACAAAGCAAATCTTTTAAAACAGTCAATGAACAAAAGTACTTTTGACCAGTTTCTCATTTTCAACATCCCTCTCCTACAGCAGGTGTTTGTCCCAGAGGGTCGACCAACTCCCAAAAACGATGTGGGGATTCGGTTTAATGTTAAACACAGGCCGTTCCCAGAAGAGGTGGACAAGATTCCATTTGTGAAAGCTGACCTGAGCATTCCAGACCTGCATGATATAGTAGATAAGGAGGTAAGAATGGTCTCAGAGAGTCATTCCCATTGGGGAATGACAGTTCTGGGCTTTGAATTATGTCACTGTCAGCATGCATTCGTATTAGTTGAAATATCCATGAAATGATGCTTAATGTTGCTGCCAGAATAAAACATTGTATCTCCATTTTTTATGTGTGTGTTCCATTGACACTAAAAGCAAAGAAAGTTTCTTCCTTGTATTGTAATGTTATGATTTCGGAGTTCAGGTTCAAGACTGGAACGGGATGGGCTATGCTTTTTGTTTTTCAACTGACAGGAATTCTTCTTGTCCCGTACTACAGCTGTGAAGTACTCAGATGCTGTTGTGAGTTTGAGCACAAGAGTATGGGGATGTGATTCACTGTCACAAATTGGGCATCTTGGGTGTACACACATTACAAGTCACCTTTTTTTTTGCTGGTATTTGGTTGCCTGCCTCATTACTCATTTTATTGTTCTGGAGGGGACACTAAAGACAATGACAATTCAAATTAAGCGAGCACCTTTATGAAATATTAACAACGAAGACTTTTTTGTGTCCTTCATTTTAGGTTAATATTTTGTAGGGCAGATTGATATGGACCAAAAATCATATCGCCATTTTTTTTAGGCTGAGAGTTGTACATGGAGTATCAGAGAGTTCCAATGCACTGGCACGGCTTTACAGGAGAAACAGGTCATTTCTTGAAATTCAAAGGTCTAGGGCAAGCTTTGATTTGGCTTGGAGCTCCGAGCACTGCATGGAGCTCACACAATTACAAGAGCAACCTTGAGCTCTGAACTTCACAGCATTCGTTTTAATGTGTATGCTTTTGAAAGTTACTGCGAGGAGGCCTCGGGTGTCATATAGTGAATATGTGACTGTGTTATGTGTATATAAGGTATGTTTGCGTGTGGGGCGAGGTTTACAGTTTGGGCCAAGCTGTCACGGATGTGTTTGTGTTTTGTATTTGTCTCAGGTGATGCATGTCACAGTAATGATTTATTAATACCTGCTTTATGTGAAGGAAAATGGGAAGTTACTTTTGTCATGTAATTGCTTTCACCAGTTAGGAAGAGAATGTGGGAGAACAGCCTTTAAACCACTATCCTCGGAGTGTATTAAATGTGTTAAACCCTTCAAGGGTGTTTTCACTTAGCTAATCCTGGTACGTGTGCATATGTTTCAGCTGGAGCAGCAGCATGATAAGCTGCGTGCTGTGATGGTGAAGCAGATAGAGTATGAGACCGCTTTGGAGCATTATACTGAGGATCTGTGGAGGAATAAACCCTTCCCCGACCCACTGACCGACTGCAAACCTCCTCCTCCAGCACAGGAGTTTCAAACCGCTCGCCTCTTTCTTTCACACTTCGGCTTCCTGTCACTAGAGGCCCTCAAGGTATTTGAAACTGACTTACCCTCTTCTCCCGTTCTTAGCTGTATGTTCTTATTAATACCGTATGCATTTATTCATATGTAGTCAGAGACATCTTATAATGTCTTAAAGATTTTTTCTGAGGAGATCACATACCTATTGCATATGACCTGCACAAGGAAAGCCTAATGAAAGTAAATTAAAAAATGAGTTTCAGAAACTCCTAACAACATGGTAGACCATTTAAACCAAACTAGAATTGTTAGACAAACTTTCCGTTTTGAAAGAACTCCATGCTGGCTGATCTGAAACATTTCACAGGTGTTTCTGTCTGTAAAGACATGTAGCTGTCAAGTGACAGCATCTTAAAAGGAGAGCACTGAAATCCAACGCCTGAAATGTGGACTTTGTTTTAATGGCTGTTTTAACTGGAAATTAAATAAACGGGTGGCTGACCTTTGCACTGTACATAATGGTCATACTCTCATTTAGCATGTTCTCATAGATGTTGTTTTTCTTTGTATGTGTGTCGTTTTCTTGTTTGTATGTATTCTTTTAGCTGAAAAAAAACATTTTTTTGCTGAAAATGTGTTCTAATAGGAGTCTTTGGTAAAAAGGAGAAAATGTAAAAAAAAAATATCTATATATATTAAACTAATGGACAAGATGAGCGCTTGACCGGCAGTGATTTTGTGTGCATGTATCTCGTTTGCAGGAGCCAGGTAATAGCCGTTTACCTCCTCACCTCATTGCTCTAGACTCAGCTATTACAGGCTTCTTTGATGACATCGGCTATCTAGACTTGCTGCCGTGCCGACCCTGCGACACAGTTTTTATCTTCTACATGAAGGCGGGACAGAAGAGCAGCCAAGAGGTAAACACAATGCCAGTGCCAGGTCATAACAGTGGCAGCTACTTTATGCAAACCTTGACATTAGAACACATTATAAGGAGGAAGTGTTTGTGTCCTCTTTAAGGTTTTATCGTGTCTGTTGTGATACACCCAGTTTGTGTGTGTTTGCAGATCTTGAGAAACGTGGAGTCCTCGGTGAATGTGCAGCCACAGTTTAGAGAGCTGCTGTTGTCTCTGGGGTGGCCAGTTGAAGTAGGGCAGCACCCAGGTTGGACTGGCAGTGTGTATACCAGCTGGACCATCAACACATCCAATGGCACTGATACACCAGGTACACACATTTAATGCTTTTTATTCAGCACTTGTGTGTTATCCTGACTTCTATTGTATAATTCTTATGCTGAACGTCTTGAGGTGGTGTTTTCTGTCTGTCAAGCATTGCATTATTAAGGTTATTGTTTTAGAGAAAGTTTTGTCCTTTTTGTTGCTGCAGATGAGTGTTTAGCTGCAGGAGACACAGGAGGTGGGATTTTTAATGGAGAGAGGAGGGTTCTGTACTACGCGGATGCTCTCACTGAAATTGCCTTTGTGGTGCCCTCACTCAGTGACTCCTCTGGTAAATACAGACTGTTCAGAGCTGGCTTTCATTTCTGTTCATTGTATGTCCAAGTGTTTTGTTCTAGTGATGATCAGTGTTTAGAATTTCACTGAAAACCAAAAGCTGATGGAAATAATCAGCTAAGATAATGATGGCTTTAATAATAAGAAAATGTATTATTATTATTATTGTTGTTGTTGTTGTTGTTGTTGTTGTTAGAAGTAGTAGTACTAGAAGTAGTAGTTTTTCAGGGACAGATACAAATATTTGCACTGGCCACCAAGTCAATGAATATTTAAATTAACAATATTTGCATGTGTTGCATGTGTGTTTGCATAGCACCTAATGATGCAGCAGCAATCCACTGAGCGGTCGTACAAGCACTAGCAAAGTTTTACTCCCTCCCGTTTGTAGTAAATCATACATAAATAACGGATGGACAGATGGGTGGGTGGGTGAGTGGTTTCAGACAGGTCGTAGATCTGGTCCGAAAACTTGGCTTTAATGAATAACTCAGGAACGCTAAACCCTTGAAAATAGTCCTCAAAACAGGAAGGCTAAACTCATCAAATTGTCAACTAAAATAATAGATGTTGTAATATGCAATAAGATTAACACCTCTATTCTCTACAAAGATCAAACTTTTGCACAGTAGTACATTCAACATGAATAAATATAAGATGTGGCATGTGGAAAAGTCAGGGCTCATTTTATATTTTATTTTTCCCCTCCAACATGTTGTTTTTAGCAGACAGATAGTAATTGTGCACTAAAATTAGCAGAGTGTCATGTTTAAGCTCTGTAGATGATATATTAATGTATTTAGATGTACATGTGATTTGACCGGAGGTTGACTATTGCATGACGGCATTTTTTTATTGCATGTTTTTAACAGAAGTTTACACACGTTAAGCTAGAGTATTTCAGTTATCTGTGTTGATGATTAAAATGCATTAAGAATTATTTTGTGTGTGTGTGTATGTGTGTGTGTCTCTACATGGATGCACATTTAGCCGAGTCATCAGAGAACAGTTTCCCCACAGCAGACTCTGATTCTCAGATGGACCTGCTGCCGAGCCTACTGAAACAACCCAACCTCACACTGGAGCTCTTCCCCAACCACTCAGACAACATGGGCCCTACACAACGGGTAAACATACACAGATGTAGGCTCGCACTGTGGTGTTCACATTTTCAGCCAGCCAGTTTTCCAGAACAGAAACTGCCATTGCATAAACACAGTTTCAGCTGAAGTGTAATGAAGTTAGGATTTGGCACTGTGTACTGCAGGGAACAGAATTTGCTGATGTTTTTCCCGGTAGCAGAAATCCCTGTCCAGCAAACAAGATTCTCATTTTACTTGTCTGCCCTTGACGCATTCGATAGCATGTTTCAGAAGCAGGATATCCAAAACATCAACACGATGTCAGAGCCAAAAGCACTTGTCTGGATATTGCAGTGTGATCTGCTGTGTGTGTTGCTGTATTGTGTAACGTTTCTTCTCTTTTTGTCAGTCTCCCACAGTGAAAAGTAAGAAGCTGCCATCAGGCAGGAGTATACCTCCTCTCGGTCCAGAGACTAAAGTACTGGTGGTCTGGGTGGAGCGATATGATGACATTGGTAAGGGAGAAAAGTAACAAAAATGATTGTGCTAAGAGTGCTGAGAGGATGTTCTTCCGTAATATGACATAATGAACAGATTTTATAAATACTTTTGTATTAGAATTAAAGCATGCTATAGGGTCTATATCAGGGGAAACTGAACACTATCCATACTTTATTGAAATGCTTTTGAAAACACTTTAAACGTTTCTATACCCTGTTCAATCTCCAGTCCATTCAGTCCATGTATGGACTAAGCTGCAGAAGCAGTTCTGAATTCAGTGCTGTTGTGATTAACATGTCTGCCTTATCATCCGACAGCAGTTTAGTCCTGCCCATTCAACTTAAGGTTGAGTGTTTTATCCCAGACTGCTTTGTGAATGAGACATAATATGCAGTAACCGATCAGAACAGAGCTCATTTGCATATCTTAAAGCCGCAGTATCTAAAACATGCTGCTTGATTCTAAGGGCTAAAGATAGGTTCATAAAATTGTCACATCAAAATAATGCTTTTGGTGCATAAATACACACAAACGCTGTAAGTTTGGAATGTTAGGAGGAAACTTGTATGCAGATGAGAGGGGGGTTCGCTCTTATTCAGATCCGAGGGACATGCCTGGTGGACAGTCTTCATCTTTAGACTCAAGAGAAATCCTGCTATGTATTCCCAGTCTTCCCAAATGAATCATTTCTGCTTATAATAAAAGATGCGTAGAAGACTAAATAATTTAGTGCAAGTGGCTGAATGAATAAAGAACTCTCTCCAGCAGTGTTTAGGGCTGTGAATTCATGGCTGTTTCGCTATTTAAACCGCAAAATAGTCTTTTAGTACGGTGGCCGAGAAAGCCCAACGCACTGCAAGTTAAAAACGCGCTGCAAAGTCTCAAAACACAAGCATCAAAATGACACGACTTGCACAACATTAGCCAAACGCGCTGCAAGATCTGAAAACACAAGCATCAAAATGAGACCGCTTGCAAACCATTAACCGAACGCGCTGCAAAGTCTCAAACGCGCTGCAAACACTGAAAGTGGAGGGACACTGAAAGTGGACGGACCCACTTTTCTTTCAGTCACTCGGTGTGCATTGTTTAAGGTGGAACGAAATATAAACTCAATAATCTGGCCAATAACCCGACTGAATATTCATTAATAAACGGATAAAACTTAGTTTTGCTGGAACTGGAGCTGTCTCGGCTCTACGTCCAGGTCCACGCAGCCCGCTCTTGAATGGGTCCGT
>CM067476.1:34352278-34388725 GCA_034552555.1 Semaprochilodus insignis | reverse complement strand
GAGAGAAAAACCATTTACTCTAAGCTTAAACAGGGGGATCTGAAAGACATGCAGAGGTTTCAATATCTATACTTAAAAACTTTCATAAACGTAAAGAATAGATATAAAACAAGATAACTTGGATAATTTGATAAAGTATTCCAAAACACAAATCTGAAATATCAGCATATTACAAAACTGACTGTCATGTCCAACAGAGAAATGTCCTAATAAACTGCTATTTATCAGTTTTAGCATAATATTGATATCCATGGCAGTATCGGTCTATTAAATATGTAATATATCGAGATCCCAAATGCTCAGTCTGGCTAATGCTACATATAGATATAGATATATAGATATAAATATAAATATAATTTTATTGAAAGCATCAGTCTTGCCAATCTGAGCACATTAGCGATCTTGATAGGAAGCACACATACATAAAACTGGCTTATTGTTCACTGAGCTGTTGTCATGGAAACGCATGGCAGAACTGATGAAAAGCTATCCTCCATTCGCTCTTATGCTTCTGTGGTCCTCTGTAAAAATGCCGCCTCGATATGATGTATTATTTATCAGTGCTATAACTGAAGCTGTCAGCTATGGCACTGTTCACTCAGTAGACCCCGAGCTTCCGCTTTAGCTAACCGTACAATGATGTCCACCTCCAGCATGTACAGCGCAGATGTGCATGCCTTTATCATGAACATCTGTATTAACTCAGTGTTCTGTATAGGCCCACGTGGAGCTCCTGAATGGACTTGTGTGTACTACTTTCTTGAGCAGAGACATGCACTGACACAGATGCTGTTGCTCTAACATCCCCACCACCACATGGTTGTAGGAGTCACTTGATTTTAGGATGTACTTGAATGCTGTAAAATACAATCATTTACCTGAACATACATCAACTTTAAACTAAATACCTCCATGAGCACGAATAACAGCTGCGAGTGAATTTGGCATGTACTGGACAAGTTCCTGGATGTAGAAACACCACATCAATGTTCAGCCACTCTTGCATCAAAGGATTGCACAGTATGGCCAGATTTGATGGAAGCCTTCCCTGGCACAATTCTGACAAGACGCCTCCACCTGCAAATTCAGCTGCTTCCTTCACACTATGGCCTTTGGCATGCCCAAATGTAGTCAGTCACCTTTTAGCCAATCATTATCATCTGCTTTGAGACCCATTTTCCACACATCGATTGAGATATTTACTGCACTGTACCACCTCTTCTCAATAGATGAATACTGTCGCCTGGAGTCACCTGCAGTTACTACTACCTTAAACACACAAGGTGACTATTAATTAACGGTGAGCTTATTAATTTATTGGGTTAAATATTTTACTAAGTATAAGTATAATATTGTATTGTATTTGCAATTATTCACATTGTGTATATATATGTACATCAGGCAAATGGTTTGCTTAGCTAACTAATCAGGCTAAATTAGTACTTGTGCTTTCCTGTTTCCCATTCCTATTTCCTATAAGTAAATATCTTATGACTTGAATGAAATTCTGTACTACACATAGTTGTTTTATATCAAACCCAGTGTGATGGAGTACCGCAATAAGACAAAGTCAAAAAAATAAAATGCACTACTGCTCAATCCCTTAGGGACTGTACTGTAACTAAATACGTGAGATAACCCAAAGACTGCTGGTTTCCTGTCGGAAATGGAGAATGCGAGCTCTGATCAATAAAGGATACTATAATCAATCCACTTGTCGTCCCCAGTGGCAATGTCCTATACCTCAACAGCCCCTCAGACACACAATGCCACCTTTTATCGTAAATGTGAAACCCAAACACCATGTTCATCAATTTGTTTATGTAATTTATATATATAGTAATGTGATCATGACGGAGTAAAAGCATATGTAGTAAACAGTATCATTGTAACTTGTGTGAAAATGCCGATGAGGAAATTTGTTAAGTAAAAAAAAAAAAAAAAAAAAAAAAAAAAAAAAAAATATATATATATATATATATATATATAGGCCTATATATAATTGATGGTTATGTTAGTACATCATTTTGAAAGAAATGTTTAAATAATTCTCAGAAAGTGCACATACCTTCCTAGAACACTCATAGTGCTGAACAACATAAAACACAAAGAAATAGAGGGACTGAGAGAATGAGAAAAAGGGAGTGAGTGAGAGAAAGAAAAGAAAGAGAGAAAAAGAGAAAGAGAGAGAGATGTGGTGTGCAGTGATTGAAGGAATGGGGTTGCTAGAATCAGTATATGTGTATGCATGTCTGAGTGTGGAGATTTGGGTCTGTAAGAGAATTAGACAAGCTTTCAGTCATTGGTTCAGGTGACAATGAAATCTCATTATCAGTGATTCCAGAATCAGTAGTTAATTTACTGTAATATGCTGCAGTACACGACTGTGTAAGTAATGCCAGGGAAACATAAGTAAGAAGCTGAATAGAAACAATACTGTGAAACAGTATCCTTAATTTACTGCAAACTGGCAGCGATTTTAAATGTGTGACACGAGGTCACAGAGCACTGTCAACCTGAATTTAAGGCTTAAAATGAAGAGAGCAAAAGACAGCATATTGTACGAGTAAGCCAAGGCAATGATGTTCCTGTTTTAGATAACTCCGGAAAGAATGAACACAGCACAGCTGATGTTGGGGATGGGTGGTATTAGGATGCTGGGATGCACATGTTATTATTTCAGTAAGAACACTGCGTCCTCAGAGTCGTTAGAGCTGCCCTCAGTGCCCCTGTCTCAGAGGACCTGTGCCCTGTGCATGCTGTTAACCTGTCTTCATCTCACTGCAAACCTGTCCTGAATACAGAATATAGATAATGGATGGTTGGGGTCTTGCAGCTATGAGGGGATTACAAAAGTATATTGGGTTAGATACCAGTCCTAGTATCTGATTATTTGTTCTTTCTCTCTGTCTCTCTCTCTCACTCTCTCTCTCTGTTCATCCTCCTCCTCTATCTCAATGACAGTCTTTGGCAGGTAGGGTGCCTGCTGAATTTATCAGACTTTGATCATGATTCGATTAGCTTGATCCACAGCAGCTCACAGCCCCTCTCCCAAGAGACACTGTTGATGTCTGGAAACTCTCTCTCTCTCTTTCTCTCTCTCTCTCTCTCTTTCTCTCTCTCACACAGACACACACACACACACACACACACACACACACACACACACACACACACACACACACACATGTACCTGTTTCTTCTTCTGACAGTTGGTGTCCCAATTTCTTCTTCTTCTTCTTCTTCTTCTTCTTCTTCTTCTTCTTCTTCTTCTTCTTCTTCTTCTTCTTCTTCTTCTTCTTCTTCCCCACCCCTTTCTCTCTCTATGTGGATGCCTCTCCTAATTATTATTTATTGAGTTCAGGTGTTTCAGCCATGCTAATTGCCAACAGCTGTATAGTCATGCACTCTACATAGACAAACATTGGTAGTAGAATGTTTCATATCCATGAACATCTGCCCTGCCCTGCTAGGTCTGCCCCAGTCAACTGTTAGTGCTATTATTGTGAAAAACATCTAGGACAATGCAAACTGAGAGAGCAGAGCCACCGAGTGCTGAAGTGTATAGTAGCACAAAAAAACCCTGTCCTGTGATGCATCATTCACTGTACAGTTCCAACCTGCCTGTGGAAGCAACATCAACACAAGAACTGTGCATCAGGAGCTTCATGAAATGGGTTTCTATGGCCTGTCAGCTGTACACAAGCCTACTATTACTATGCACAATGCTCAGTGTCATCTGGAGTGATGTAAAGCATGCTGTCACTGGACTCTGGAGCAGTGAACGAATGAAGATGAACGAGATGAACGAATCCGAGTTTGGTAGATGCCAGGAGAATGCTACCTACCAGAATGTATAATGCCAACAGTAAAGTTTGGTGGAACGGGGTAATATGTCTAGGGGTCCTTTCTCAGGGTTTGAGCCCCTTAGTTCCAGGGAAGGGTAATGCTGATGCTACAGCACACAAAGACTTTTTAGACAATTATATGCTTCCAAATCCAAACTCCCTCAGGGCAAGTGGAAGAAACCTCTAGAGCAACCAAGACTCAAAAGGAGAACCCATCCTCCTTGCATCGACACCGGATACCAAGACAAGCACAAGGATAATTATATGCAATATTGAACTGAAGAGCTTGGTGTGGAGAAACAGCAGAGGCCTAAATAGAGCCCTGATCTGAACCCCACTGAACACCTTTTGGGATGAACTGTAACATGGATTGGGAGCCAGGTTCTTCTCATCCAGCATCAGTGTCCGACCTTACATGCTCTTTTGACTAAAAGGCCACAAATTCCCACAGAAAAAAAATCATAATCTTGTGGAAAGCCTTCCCAGTGGAGCGGAGGCTGTTATGGCCACAAAAAGGGGGATAGTTCCACATGAATGCCTCAGGTTTCAGAGGTCATGTGTCTACACACTTTTGAGAATACAGTGTATATCTCCGTGTCTTTAGTGGACTGTTCCTTGGCGTTTGCTTGCTTTGTGTTTAAATGACTTTCTTCTCCATGTTCCATGTGTGCTAGCCCACCTCTCGCCCCTCTCTCCATCCTCTGAATTATTGAACACACTTCTTTTTTTTCCTCCTGTTGTCAGGTGGCCGGAAGGTGCTGATGTAGAGAGAGAGAGAGAGAGAGAGAGAGAGACTGCAGCAGCCTCTCCTCTCCTCATCCCTATTGGCTTTCTCTCTCTTGTAGACGTAGCCCCGCGCGCGCGCGTGCGCTCCGCGCTTCCCCCCTTCTCACATTCAGCGCGCGCCTCGAGCGATGCTCCTACCTGGCGAAGGGTGGAAAACCCCCACGAGCGCGCGCGCCTCTCCATGACAGCGGCAAGCCGAGCATGGTGCAGAAATCCCGCAACGGCGGGGTCTACCCCGGACCGCAGGCCGAAAAGAAGCTCAAGGTGGGTTTCGTGGGTCTCGAGGCGGGTGCGGCGGACTCGAGTCGAGACGGAGCTCTGCTGATAGCGGGCAGCGAGGCGAGCAAGCGCGGCAGCATCTTGAGCAAGCAACGGTCCAGCATCTCGGGGAAGAAGCCTCCCAAGCGAAATGCCTTCTACCGACGGCTGCAGAATTTCCTCTACAACGTGTTGGAGAGACCCCGAGGATGGGCGTTCATCTACCACGCTTATGTGTGAGTATTACGGCAGAGACTGAACAGCAGAGGTGTTCTTTCAGCCCCCACATCATTCACTGATATGGCTGATCATATATGGCCTGAGTCAGGTATAGCCTAGTGCTATCACACACAAGCCTGTCTTATACAGTGATGCAGTCAGGTATATGTACAGCTGTCTTACAATGCCGTTTTTGTTTACCTCCCAAATGTGTAGAGGTGGCGACGCCGCGAGCGCGCCGAGCCTCCCTAATTTGTCTCCTTCATTGTTCACGGTGTTAGACTTGCTCCTGGATGACTAGGGTGCCTAGCAGCTCCTTTTTAACCACGCGCATATTAAACAAAACAAGGTGGCTTGTTGCTGCATGAAGTGAGCCCTTTATTTTGAATTAGTGAGACGCCTCCCAGCCCATGTGACTCGCTTTTTGCTAGTGTTTTCTTGCTATTCCAGTGGATAGCTACAGTGCTTTGCTCTTATTCAGTCCATCATGACATCTTATGACCGTGCAACGCAGCCTGAAACAAACCAACACGCGTGTTCACAAATAGCACAGAAATGATGAACAGGTCTGCAGTACATGTACCCATCACATCGTCGCGCGTGATGAATGAGAAAACGTCACACTCTGCTCCTAAATATGTTTACAACGTGCGCGGTGGCGCCAGCGATACCAGCACCAGGTGCAGACATGTCCAGTGGCCTATAGCGCCTGCGGATGTGTGTGGATGTGCGTGTCTGCGTTTGAATGCCATAGCGCGATTCCACAGCGGAGCCTCAGCATCACCCCCTACTTAGGCACACACATACACACAAACTGTGTTTAATCTCGCTCGATTTAACGTGAGTCAGAGTAAAGATAACTGAGCGGAGTGTGGCGGCGCAACAGCCATTTATGTACACATGTACGTTCCGTCTTCAGTCCCGTGTAATATCAGCAGTTTCAGAACCACGGGTTTGTGGACAGCCCCTATAATGATTCAGTACAGTATGACCCGTTTCAGAACCACGGGTTAGTGGGCAGCGCCTATACTGATTCAGTACAGTATGACCCGTTTCAGCACCAAGGGTTTGTGAACAGCCCCTATACTGATTCAGTACAATATGACCCGTTTCAGCACCACGGGTTTGTGGACAGCCCCTATACTGATTCAGTACAGTATGTCCAGTTTCAGCACCAAGGGTTTGTGGACAGCCCCTATACTGATTCAGTACAATATGACCCGTTTCAGCACCACGGGTTTGTGGACAGCGCCTATACTGATTCAGTACAGTATGACCCGTTTCAGCTCCAGTTGCTGTGCTGTATAATGTAACCAGTTTCAGCACCACGCATCTGTGGACAGCTACCGGTTCAGTACTGTCTGGGTTAACTAATGTAAGCACAGAAGAGCTCCGGCACCAATACAAACAATATGATGTCACTCATTTCAGAACCACGTGTGTGTGGACAGCTCCCGTTCTACTGTATATGGCGCGGCCCGTTTCAGCACCACACTCCAGTGGACAGCTCTCGCGTCTGTGCACGGACGCAGCACCTCAAACAAAAGCCGCACGCTTTAAACACAAAAACTGACAAATTAACCCGAGAAAACGAGTTAGTGGGGTCTCTGTCGCAGAGTAAACAGCGCCTATATGTAGTTGTTGGTCTCAGCAGGGAAACGAGGGTCCTTTCCATCTTTTCATTTCCGTATCCTTAAAAAATGCAACGCGATTGTACTGTCTGTTTTCCGTCTGGAAGCGAGTCGTGCACGTCGTCAACAGGAGAGTCACGCCCGAGAGCAGAGCGCGTTCTCATCGCTCGTGAAATCTGATGAATCCCTCCGACTTCAGTTTCACTAGGAAAATGTTCAGACGGCCGTGTTTGCAGAAAATGAGGCTGGAGTCAGCATAAACTGCTAATCAAAGCAGACAGGAGAGGGAAGTAAATAAATAAACAGGCGGCACAGTGGGCGCTGTCAGTGCGCTTTAACGGATTGCGTGCATGTGCTGAGCTGAACTAAATGCTGAACGTCAAATCAACACAAAACTTAGTTTCTAAGACATGAAGGTGGCTTATCTAGAGCACTAATGCACCAACTTAAGCCATTTCCAAACTGCCTGCAAAAAGCCCTGACTTATACAACACAGCTTTGCAAGCACAGCAAGCAGAAGTTATGTGTGGTTGTAGTTTCTATTGTCAGGGATGCCCCTCGGAACGATGCTGACTTAATAAATGTGTATATGTGTGTAAAGTACAGGCCTGGGAAAAGCCCTGTGAATTTATGACATTGTGCTGTAAGGGACACGTGTAACGTTTCACATGTCTTTGCTGCTCTGAGGCCTTGCAGGTGTGGCGATGTTCTTTCTTCTTGCATCAGCACTTTCTGTGATTAATGATGTTCATTATTGGGCCTCATACTGACGCCCCTCATGACAGCTCCGGTGTGAGTGTGTGTGTGTGTGTGTCTGGGTCTGTGTGTGTGTGTGTGTGTGTGTCTTTGTACACGGAAAAACTAATCAATTGTAGATCAGTGCCATTGTCAGAAACCACACTTTCATTTATTCAGTTTCCAGTCGAGACGGCCATCAAGTACAAATTATTCTTTTTTTTAGCATCAGCAGAAAGAAAAATATATAAATAAAACATGAATCACATTTGTACCTTGGGTTCTCGAATCTCGAGAAGCAGAAAATGAAAAATGCAACCAACTCCTGAATTTTGGAGGTATGGGTGCGGATTTCTTTAAAAATGCTGGAAGAAAGTCTCCAGAAAAGAACAAGCTGTAATACAAGCAAAGTGTGGAAACTCAAAATACTATCATATCATTGCGGTCTAAAGAGAAACAAGTGTCTCCAAAATGGCAACTTTATGGGAGAGGCCAAAAACGTAATTTAATTTGAATATAAGTCAATGGAACCAGACCCTTTTTCCAAGCAGTTTTGGGCCATTTCTGTTGGTCCATTCATCATGGAATGTGCACACAGTGTAAACAGCAGCTGCTGTGTTCAAATGATGCATAAAAGTAAAAATCAAGAAAAATGGGCATACATGTTTTTTCTTTGAGGGTGATATATTTGATGATATATTTAATAGTTAAGAGTTCTGTGTAATTTTCTGTTTTCTGCTTTTGTGCTGATGTTGAAAACTGAATTTCTTGTATTTGATGACTATTTTGACTGATAATGAAACAAGTGAAGTCTCTGAAGGTCTTTTTTGCCAATACTGTATATATCACAAATTTCAGTAATTTTGCTTAATAAATAATTGTGTTGAGGTCATGCAGATATAACATACCCATCTGAATAAATCCAATGTAGTGTTTTATTATTTTACCCTACGTGTATTAGTCGGGTGTTTTGCAAGTGTTATTATTTCCCATGGATATTTTTTTACTGATTGATTTAATTTACAATTTCAATTAGTAAGATTAGTAAGAGTTCTGTAAGTGTAGCTCTAGTTTGTCAGCTAAACAATTTAAGTGAAAACTAGAATCGTTAATCTTGTAGCATTAACTTCTTAAGAATTACTTCTGAATTTCTTAGTATTTGGAACAATATGTCCCTCTTTTGCACGAATCCTAGGTTTAAATCGAAGGCTTAAATTCACAGACAAACAGATTCTTATTGTGGTTTTAGACCCTCTATGAGTTTAAACCCATTGTTTTGCTTCTTCTCCCTTCATCAATTAAACATAACCATATTACGTAGAATGTTGGAGTAATGCATAAAAACTATTAGAATTTGAATCAGCTAATTAGAATTTACTCAAACCATTTAACATATTAAGTAAATTTAACATTTCATTTCTTTGAACGTAATTAGTGATCTGTAGACAGTAACTTTAATCTCCATCTTTTGGGTATTTCTAGATTGCTGTTGAATTGAAAATGAAAACCCAAAGTTCCTTTTTTCCCTCTGTAATACTGTTTAATTATGCAGTAGCCGTCATAGAGTTAATTTACTCTTTGGCTTTTTGAGCCTTATTTAAAGCTGTTGTTCAAAAATGTATTACAATCAATGACTGCTTTTTCACTGCTTGTTACAGTTTTTGCAGCAGCGTACATCAAACAGAATAAACCTGACATCAGTGTGCAAATATCTGAGTACTTGTGCATGCAGCCATCTATGTATGTGTGTGTGTGTGTGTGTGTGTGTGTAACTATGTGGTACAGATCAGGTGTAAAGCAGGCACCAGTTTTCAGGTGCTGTATGAAAAACAGCCATGATAGTTGGCCTCTAGAGACCTGGACTGTGCCATCTGCCTTGCAGTATCTGCCTGCTGTACTGCGCCAAGCATAGCCCAAGCTAACAGGCTAACAGACTCACACAGCCAGATTTACGAGTTCCAGGAGTTATACTGAAAGGTCCATGGACCATTAGCATGATGAAGAGCTGCACAAAGTTCTTGTAAAAGCACTTTCATCTGATGAGATGATGCTTCGGTCTCGAGTGGTTCATCTCAGCAGACTGTGAATGTGTGCTGCTATATTTTGAGATGCTGGTTTATTTAGTGATAAACTCAGAGCCTTTGCAAACCGATGTTGCATGAGGAACCATCTCTCTGAATGTGTCTTATTAATGGTGTGCGCCTGTGGGGGTTTGGTCCGTGTAGACGTTTGGCTGATATTACCAGGCTGCTGGTACCCTCTTTGACCTCCGCTTCTTTGGTCTTGACGCTGGAGCTTGGAGTTTTGTGTCAGGACAGTTGTGAATGTAGACTTGGTTTCTCTTACTGTACTGTAAACCATCACTGGTGTAACAAAACAAGAAGTAAAAAAATCTTAACTTAATATTAATACAGCAAGATTTTATTGCAGTATATAACTTTATTTCAAGGCCATAAGATGTTTTGGTTCCACTGAAAACGCAATTATACTCAACATTAAATGTACTCTTATTCAGTTAAGCTGTATGTGTGTAGCTGCTGGGTTTGTATCTAAATGAGGCCTGACTGTTAGAAGGTTGTTCTGGTAGTGTCTTGAAGTCATACTACTGCCAGTCTCATTTAGATCTCGTTCATGGCCACTGGCTTTGTTGACTGGCTCATAAATAGTGTCATAATAAACTTGCTGTCTCTTCCCTTGGGGGGTAGTTCTTCATCTAATGCTGCACAGTACACTCTCTTCTCTCCCTCAGTCTGTCTCTCTCTACTGCTTGTGGTGTCCTCATGAGTTGCCTTTGACTTTTTTTTTTACTTGCCATGTGGTCGACGGAGGCTAATAGCGGCAGCGGTGCTGGATGCAGGGGATGCTGACATCACCATTAGTCTGCCTGTAGGCTGTGAGCCAAATGTGTAATGAAGCAGATAAAGCTGCACCTCCGTCTAGAGCTAGTGCTAGCAGCTAGTGCACTGCCACCTGTCTGTCAAATCAACCAGTCAGTCAAGTGCAGGTTTGAGGAGGACAGCTCATACTAATGTAATGAAGTCACACACATGTAAGGGTGGCATTTAGGATGGATGAATGGATGAATAGTTAGATAAATGGTTGGATGGATAAATAGATGGACGGATGGATAGATGGAACAATGTTGGGATGGACAGAAGAATAAATGAATATATGGGTATAGGTGTGTATGCCTGTATGTATGTATGTATGTATGCATGGATGGAAGAATGGATTGATGAATGAATGGATGTACGAAAAGATGAATGGATGTGTGGATGTACAGATGGATGGATGGAACAATGAAGGTCTGGGCAGAAGAATGAATAGATATATGCACATATTAGTGTATGTATGTACATGTGGATGATTAGATGGATGGATAAATGGAGGGATAGATGGATAGAGGAAAGGACTGAAAATGGATAGATGTGTGAAAAGATAAATGGATGTGTGAATGCTTGTATGTATGTTAATATGCACATATGGATGGATGGATGGATGGATGGAACAATGAAGATCTGGGCAGAAGAATGAATTAATGTAATGAATATGCATGTATGTGTGGATGGATGGATGGATGCATGGATACAATAATAGATTGATGTATAGATGTATATATGAAAAGATGTATATGTGAATAGGTGTGTATGTGAAGAAATGAATGGAAGTATGAATGCTGGTATGTATGTATATATGCATGTATGCACGTATGGATGGATAGAATAATGGAGGGACACAGCCTTGTATTTTAGGAATGGTAACTTTACTTAGGAATGGTATATAATTAACTGCAAGGTTTTGACAGCGACAACATGTAAAGTCTTGTAAGACATGCTGAGCCAAACAGAGAACTATTGCAGCTCTGAGACCTGGAAGGCTCCGTGGGGGCTGAGTTGGGAGACTTTGTTTTAATAAACACACAAATGACCCGATTAAATAGATTGTTTATCCACATTTGCCCAGTGGTCTGTTTGATGTGGTCCAGTGAGACAGCATGTGTTGGTATTTAGTGGAGAGTGCTACTCTTTGGCTCAGCTCCAAATGAAATGACCGGTGCAGATGTGACTGGCCAGGAGTCTAATGATTCAAATCGCATTACAGTTACAATTACACCAGTGATATGATTTTGCCCATTTGTGTGTGTGTGTGTGTGTGTGTGTGTGCGCGCATGCACCTGTATCTGTGCTTGAGATAAGAGGGGCAGATGTACTAACACTTCTGCTGTGGTTTCATGCACATACGGTACAGTAAATGTCTGTTTAATAGGCTATTAAGGAAAATTGGCATTTCCCTGCTTAACACTAGTATTAAAATAAAAATGGATAAATTGAATATGACAAGCATTGATTTTATGAATGTAAATGCACTCCTTTAACCATCTCTACACCTGTCCTACTGGAAAACACTACAGTATTATTTGTTGTTGTTTGTAATAATCCAATATCTGTTTTGCATAATTAATACTGCAACAAATTAAATCAGGAGTACTGAATTGTGGTGAGGAGTGGACATTAACAAAAGACATTAACAAGTTTATGCAAAGGCTGAAGAAATCTGGAACCTAGGAACTTTTGTTGTTCTAGATGACACACAATATGTTAAAGGGCCCATATCTTGTATTTTGTTCCCCCTGATGTCCAATAATAGCATTTGTGTGTTTTGATGTGTCAGTCATAATTCATTTTGATGTGACATTTTTCCAGGCCTCTCTTTAAACAGACTTTATGGACTTTTTTAGTCACCATGCCTTCACGTCTGATGGATCTGTAAATGAGCTTGGTTGGATTGAGCCTTCTTCAGTTCAGAGCTGAAACACTCCTCATAACTTTGGCGTGAAAGGGCGGAGCTAAACTGCAAGCTATAATTTTCTTTTTCAAAATTTCTGGTGGTTGGATGTGATTTGCTCCATTTTAAGACTGTATTTCTTTACAGTGGTGGTGATGGGAACCAGGGGTCACAATGTCTACAACACAAATACAGCCATTTTATTTAAGAACCAAAATGACCAGGAAACCTTCATGATTCAAATCTGAAAACTTAGAGTAATATTTTACCATGTGTGAATTAAGAAAATGCATTTTAGGGCAAAACCTTATTGTAAAGGTTATATAAGTCAGTGTTTCAGGCATCAGACCTAGTAATCCTAAGCACTTTGTGTTCTCTAAGGGGGTTTTTAGCAGCATTAAACATTTCAGACGGTCACCACCTGTGAATGGTGCAGAATTATGCAGATTAATTTGAAACATTTGGTGGACTTTCTCTTTAAATGACAAATAATATACTACAGTCTATCATTTGCAGCAACTTAAATATGAGCCATTATGGATGTTAATTAACTACAGAACTATATTTTTCTTCTGGTCCTAAAATCTGAGCTGTGTTTGAAGCTATTGTAAAATACTAAAATGACCATCTTGGATAAATTGTGTATTAAATGGGAAACTCACAAACCACTGAGCTGTGAATGTACGGTTATGCTAATTGATTGCTGTTAGATTAGTTAAGAATATGGTTTTATTTAAAACAAGAGGCTGATAGTTTACTTTCTTAACAGGCTAAAAGATAGTTGGCTAAAGTGGCTAAAATATAGCAGACTAAACTGGGTAAAAGACAACAGGCTAAACTGGCTAAAAGATAGAAGGCTAAAGAGATCATGCATTACTGTGATCCCTACATATGGCAGAAATCACTGCAACACACAGCCTCGGGTTTAATCATCACTACATAACAGTTCTTTTGCTTTATATTGCAGTTTTACAGCAAATAATTGAGTAATGCTTCAATACAGTGTTCTACAGCTTTCCCAATTACTATGAAATCATTCATCATTCATCCTCATAAATTTCTTAATTTTTAGGCAGCAGAGTAGCAGCACATGTTCTGCAGGGTATTGTACATGTTCTTAAACCATTTTTAATCCTTGTGTGGTCTTGACATTGTGCATACTCCTGTGTATACACCTGCCTTCACTAAATCCCTACAATAAAGTACCTGGAATCTATTAGTATCTATCCTATTATATTACCTATTACAAGCTTTTATCTATTTTGCATGGAGATACTGCATGTCATTCACCACAACCTTTGTAAATCGCTGGGTTCCCTGCTTATTACAACACACTTTGTTTTCTTTACTAGAGTAGAGGCTTATTAGTAGAAGTAACAGTAATAGTATTAGTAGTAGTATTATTATTAGTAGTAGTAGCCGTAGTAGTAGCAGTAGTAGTAGCAGTAGTAGTAGTAGTAGCAGTAGTAGTAGTAGCAGTAGCAGTAGCAGTAGTAGCAGTAGCAGTAGTAGTAGCAGTAGCAGTAGTAGTAGTAGTAGTAGTATTAGTAGCAGTAGCAGTAGCAGTAGTAGTAGTAGTAGTAGTAGTAGCAGTAGCAGCAGTAGTAGTAGTAGTAGTAGCAGCAGTAGCAGTAGTAGCAGTAGCAGTAGTAGTAGTAGTAGCAGTAGCAGTAGTAGCAGTAGCAGTAGCAGCAGTAGCCGTAGTAGTAGCAGTAGCAGTAGTAGCAGCAGTAGCCGTAGTAGTAGCAGTAGTAGTAGTAGTAGTAGTAGCAATAGTAGTAGTAGTAGTAGTAGTAGTAGCAGTAGTAGTAATAGTAGTAGTAGTAGTAGTAATAGTATTAGTATTATATAGTATTAATATATTATTATGGACACATGAACAAAAGCTATGTTTCAGATCATGTAGGGCAAAAAGATCATGTAGGGCAACACAACACAGGGGTTAAACTTAAAGAATCAGAGGTCTGATCTTGAGTTTGTCAGTTGTGCATCACAGGTGGATTCAAAAAATAAGAATCTTCTTTAATTCAGAAAATAAGTACAAGGCAGTATGTGCTTAACAGATTCTCCAACAACACAAATATAAAATATCAACTATCAAACAAGAACAGAGTCTTCCTGGAGCATTATGAGGGTTCATTTGGAAAGTGAAATACCACATGTTCAAAAAAGTATTAAACCATGAATGTGTCACAGCACATCTGTCATATTTTAGATGTTAATGAGACATACTCTGCTTAGATGAAGGATGCAGTGTCAGTCCTTTTTAGTGTTAGTCATTTAAACTCAATGTTCTAATGGGTCGTTTGTAGGCTTAACAGAAATGTAGAAGCAATAAAAGTCATTTAAAACATACATCCTCCAATAGGTAATACTGTTATGGCCATTTATTATGATGAATTATGATTTATTATTATACCCAGTTAATATTTCAGCTTGTTTCTGCTGTTCTTTAACAATTATTGTTAGTAATTGTTATTGTTGTTACAGTAATTGTTAGCCAGCTAGCAGAAAGCAAGTATTCAAATGTTCTGACCCCCTTCAAACTACATCATCACCACCATCACCAGGGGGGTTTGCAAGTCTTTAAACTGGACAGTCTCACTCTAGAGACTACTGTGTCACTGCTGTAGGACGCAGGGAAGCATACTTACAACAGATGTAGTGATGATTAAACTGTTGGCCAGAGCTCCTGCTCCTTTACGGTTGAGGTTTAAACTATTGATCATGCAGATTCTGCACTAGAAGATGGAGCTCCTGAAGGTGGAGTGTAATTATACTGACTCTGGCTAAGAATAGATTTGATATATTATGCATACAGTGATCATTTTTCCAAACCATAGTTGGACAAATTGTGTAGGCACAGAGCTGCACTGACCTGCTTTCCTCAGTGACCGTTTGGCTCTGGAGAGATTTTATTGTATGCGCTGCTTCTCTCACTACTTCCCAGTGATGAGTGTGCTGACATACCGGACTGCAGTGCTGAATCCAGCTCTGACAAACTGGTTGAGCAAACAAAACAAACACACAAATCCACAAACAGATGACTCACTGACAGTGATCTATCTATCTATCTATCTATCATCCTCCCTTTCCTTCTCTCTTTATCCCATCTTCTCTCTCACTTGCTCTCTTTTCTCTTCGCTTCTTCTTTCTTCTCTTTACTGTCTATCTCTTCTGCTCTCTGTTTCTGTCTCTCTCACTCTCTCTGTGACTGTGTAGTCTTTCTCTGGAGCACTCACAGAAAGAATAGACAGCTAGTCCAGCCAAAATACCCTCGGGACCTCTCCTCTCATACTCACGTTACACTTTCTGACGTGGTGCTCAGGAGTGAGAGAGAGAAAGAGAGGATTTGTAGAGGTTGGTCGCCTTTGCTTATACAAAAAGGTCTGTGTAGAGTCCTTCACACTCCAGAGACGGTTTCTGTGGAAAAGGGACCCGCCTGTTGTCTTAATCAGCCGATCTGTGACCACCTTTCTCTCTGAGAGAGATATTTTGCCGTTCGCAGTGAAATGAGAACATAATGAGGATTTCTGTTTGTTTATATTTCTGACTCATTCCACATTCTGCATGTGCATGTCTGTCTTTGCTTACATTCTGGGTTTAAATGCCAGAAGCTGTGTGTAAATGAGAAAAACATGTATGTATATGAGTAGGATGTGTGTGTGTGAGAGAGAGAGAGAGAGAGAGAAAGAAAAGCTGTAGGCAGTGAAGACTCTAATGGAGTGTCACGACTAGGTGGGCTGCGTGTACCTGTGATATCACTGATTGCTCATGGAGGACCTTTCTGGTTGGTAATGTTTAGATCATCCTCCTTCCTGAGGAAACCTCTGCAGAATCCCTGTTACTCAGAATGTAATCAGCACAGAGCTGCACTGCTGAACAGCCCAATGAGCTTTATATTCATCCTAAACTGCTTTTTTCAGAGGAGAAGGTTTTATGACAGGAACAGCACAAACATGATTCTCTTCTCGTCTCCTTCTTTCCTCGCCTTTCTATTTCTCTCTTCTTTCTTTTCTTCTTACTTTTTTCCTTCTTCTTTTATCTCCTCTTCTCTTGTCTTTTCTTCTGCTCTCCATACCTTTCTTCTCTTTCCCCTTTTCTTTTCTTCTTTTACACATTTTCTTCCCCCGTCCTCTTGTTATCTTATGTTTCTCTTCTTGTCTCTTATTTTCCCCCTCAATCTCTCTTCTCTTCTCCCTTCCTCTCTTCTTACACCTTCCTCCTCCCAACTCTTCTCTTCTCTTCTCTTCAACTCTGTATCAGTTGAATATTAATAGTCATGTCAATGGATCTATAATGTATGTTCAGTCATGTAGTTGGTCCCTGGTGTCAAGGAGAGGGCACTATTGTAACCACACACACACACACACACACTCCTTAGAGACACCGTTACACCCACATGTTCCTCTCCGGCACCGAGGAGTGCTCCCAGTCCGAGCAGTGAGGTTTCTTGCGTCTTGCCTGATACTGATTGTTGTACGACTGGATTAGGTTATTAAATACTCAATACATGTTTCAGACATTTAAAAGAATATTTCAGCATTTTCAGTCTCAATCTGCTTCAACATCCTTCCTTGTACCTAAAACAAGCACAGCTCAAAGCCTGAGTCAAAACACATATACTGTAGAAGTCAACAGACAGATGCTGAAAATGGATGAATAATGCTGAAATATTCCTAAAACACTGAATACATACTTCCAAAAATCAAAAATGCATTTTGGATGATGTAGTTTATTTACATGGTTTATTCTAAGATAACAATGTAGCATAAAATTGTCATCCATTAAACAACAAAGGAAAACACTATAGAGGCACTGTACCTTCACTACATATATGTTATTTCCAAAATGGTAACTGTACAGGAGGAGGACCTAACCTACCTAACCTTCAATGTAAGTTCATGTAAAGAGATTCTCAGTAATTTGGGGTCTTTTCTATTCATGCAGTCATGCATTATTTGCACAATAAAGGGCAGCTGGCATTTTCACTCTGTCAAAAAAGGAAAAACAACAAAAATGGAGATACAAGCTTTTGTTCTGATAGTGATGATATCTAATGTTGTTCAATATATTACCATCACACTGCCAAACACCAGAACAGAGCTACTCAGGTGTTAGCATAAACATTAGCACTGAAAAGAAAGAAAAATCAGCCCAAACAGAGCAAGAAAAACTCCACAGAGAAAGCAAAAACCTCCCATCCTGATGGAACAGTCACCAGACAATGCTTCTAGGAGCACTGTGAAACATCTTGTATGCTGATCGTTATCAGACTATTATATGATAATCTCAGATGACTGAAAGTTCATTCTGGTTCTGTTTGGTGGCTCTAGCAGCAAACAATATTCTAAAAGCTTTCAAAGAAACATGCGCCTGGTTTGTAGACAGGGAAGACAAGAAGAGGAGGGAGAAACAGATGCTGGAGAGAGACTAGCAGAAAGATAAATAGAAACAGAGAAGCAGAGAAGGTGAAGAGGAGAGAGAAAAAGGGATTGTAGGAGAGAGGACTGCAGAGGAAAGGAGAGAGGGAAAGAAAGAAGGTGAAGGTGAGAGAGATACAGAAGTAGACAGAAGGAAAGGAAGGTAGAAACAGAAAGACAATAAGAGAGGGAGGGAACACAGCAAAAATTATATGTTGAAAAAATTAAATCATGTTAACCAATAGAACAGAACAGAACAGGAGAGAATAGAGTAGAACAGAACAGAAGAGAATAGAAGAAACAGAATAGAACAGAACAGAATAGAATAGTATAGAATAGAAACAGGAAAGAACAGAACAGAACAGAATAGAATAGAATAGAAAAAGGACAGAACAGAACAGAATAGAAGAAACAGAATAGAATAGAATAGAATTTTATGTTCTATTTTACAAACTTCATTGTTTTTTGTAAATGAACTAATAAATATTCTAAAATTTCACCCTTAAACACTTCACAAAAAGGTTTGGACAGAAGGACGTTTACCACTGTGTTACATCATGTTTCCTTTTAACAGCACTTGTGAACTGAAGTCACAAACTGGTCCAGTTTTAAAAGCGTATTTTTAGCCATTCTTCTGTTCAAGTCTTTTGTTGTCATATTTTGAGCTTAACAAGACCCACGCTTTCAAGGGGAGCTTGTTCTAGTTGAAGGCTTCAGACAGGCCAGTCTAGCACCTGCAGTCTCTGATTACACAGCCATGCCACACTTGTAGAATATTTCTTGGTGTCAAAATAAGCAATTGTGAGTTTGGCTGTGTTCTGACTGCAGACACATCACACTGGTTTCTTAAATCTGTTCTTTGGAGACGACACTTTTATTTGCAAATGACCAGATCGGATTTGTGCGTCCAAACATTACCAGCCTATCTGCATGGGTTGCTGGGGTAATAACATACGTTTAGCTACGTAGCAAATCCCTGCACTTTCGTCATTCTGGATTTGAGATAATTGTTGTTTATTGCGTTGCAAGTGACACAAAAGACAAATTCAGAGTGGTCAGAGTGTCCAGATTTAGACCCATCTGTAAAAATTCAAACAGAATTGCAATTCAAATCACCTCCAAATGTGGTTTGGATCCAATTTACAAAAATCAGATTCCATGTGTTCTTCTGCTGTCCAGACTATCAAATGCCAAACTGGAGACAATCTGGATATTTGGGATGGCACTGGACTTTTGTGAGCCAAAATATCTCACTGTATTGGCAGATCAGTTGGCTTGTTTCAAGCATATTTCTTAATATAGTGAGATAATTGAGCTTATTAAAATCACAAAACATCTAGAAATAAGTTAAATAAGCTTCCAATACTCTTATAACAATTTCAAATTAAGAAATATAAGATACATCAACTAAATATAACATCACTTTATTTGCCAAGAATATTTGCAGTGTTCTCATGATAGTCTCGTAACGAGGAATATTGAGTATATTGAAGTAGTTGGAATTGGAAAATGCAGCAAATAAAAGAGAAATAGAGAGAGGGAGAGAGAGAGAGGGAGAGAGAGAGAGAGAAAGAGATGCACCATTTTGATCCCAGGCTGTTCATGCTAGTTGACATCAGGAGGCATACTGCAATTAGCAAGCACTCATCAAATACTACTGCAGAAGCTCATTAAATTGAGTGCTAGGAAAGCTCAAGTCTGAGCCTAGCACACACTGAGGAAACATGCATGGTCACACTCATTTATTTGGCTGAGGGCAAAAGTACACTTCACACACACTCGAGGGAGTGTGTGCAGCAGGACTAAACTGGACGCTGCTTCATCTTCTCAAATCCTGGGCCATGTTTCAGAGAGTGAAGGAGGAAAGAAGAGATGAAGGACAAGGACAAGGATGCTTCAGAGCTAAACAAAACAAATTCAAGTGTAAGAGTGCATTACCCCAGTACAGATAAAGATGAAGGTAGACGGCTTTTCAACTTGACACCCCTAAACTCACCATGGAAGAAAATATACAATGAAATAAAGTAGTGCTTGGGCCTAGTCCAGATCCTGGAAAACAGTCCCAGACCATTATCATACATCAACCAAACTTTACTGTTGGCACCGACCAGTCTGGTGGGTAGCGTTTTCCTGGCAAACCCAGATAAGTCCACCCGACTGCCATATGGTGAATCACTGACACTGCTCCAGAGTCCAGAAGTGGCAGGCATTACACCACTCCAGTCAGCACTTGGCATTAAGCATAGTGATCTTAGGCTTTAATGAAGCTGCTCAGCCATGGAAACCCATTTCATTAAACTGCCAATGTGCAGCTCTTGAGGCAATTTTGGTTCTAGAGGATTTTTGGAACTCTGTAGTGAGTGTTAGAATAGAGGATTAGGGGATTTTTCAACTACTCAGCACTTGGCAGCCCTGCTCTATGGGTTTGGGTGGTGTGTCGCTTTGTAGCTGAACTATTGTTGCTCCTACATGTTTCTATTTCACAATAATATCACTTACAGTTGACCAGAAATGTCAAAGACTGACTTGTGGCAAAGGCAGTGTCCTGTGACAGTGCCATGTTTAAAGTCACTGAGCTCATAAGTACAATAACAGTGGCAAGCAAAATGATCTCATATGTAGTGGATATATCTTTAAATTCTCATTTTGATATTGTTGTGAGCTCATTTTATTGTGAGCTTATTCCCAGACTTTAAGTGATTTTAGTAAGCCAAATTTTCCCTCTGTAGGGGCAGATAATGTGGCTTGTTTCCAAAATGTTAAAACACGTAAAAAAGGTCTAGAAATAAGTTACTCTTACAATGAGCTTATAAGAATCTCATTGAGGATATATGAATCTCAAATTGAGGATTTAAATTTTTTAAATGTCTTTTACTAGATAAATGTATTTACTAGATAAGTTTTACCTGCCAAGATGTATTTCTTTGCAGTGCCTATGGAGATCACATGACTTTGTGCTTGAGTTTATACAGCAATGGCTGTAGCTGAAACCCCTGAACTCAGTTATGAGGATGATGACTAAAGCGGTGCTTAACAAACTGTATAATGAGCGTGTTTGGTAAAGTAACTGATTAATGATCCATATGAGATTCCAGTCAGTCAATTACAGATGTTTATTACAATTAGAACTGACCTGATCTGTGACAGATTTCAGATCTTTTGCAGATTTTAAAACATGTAACTTTTTAAAAACTCAGTCGTCCTGTTGCTCTCTCTTACTCCCTTTCATTCTCCACTTACTGATTCTTTCTCCTACCTCTCCACACTCTTACACTGACCCTCTTGCAGCCCTTAGTTTTTCACCCTCTTATTCATCTTTCCTCGCTCTCTTTCTTTTCCTTTATCATTCTTACAACCTCTGCTCTCTCTCTCTTTCTCTCTCAGCACTAGCTGAGTAGGCAGCGTTTTGTTTCCAGGCTGTCTGGCCACATTAGTCTGAGCCTGAGGCCAGTGGATGGAGAGAATACATTAAGGAGAGATGAAAAATAGTGTCCATATGCCAATCAGCAAAAATGACCTTCAACTGCTTTGGTGTTGCAGAGTCTAATGGAAGTTGGATCTGATACAGGGGAGACTGTGATTCTGCTGCAGGTAGAGCTCTTCATTAGAATCACTAGCAGAAGGACGCATACAACCAAACTGAGGGGTGGGGGTTGGGGGCGGTGAGGATGACTGAGAAAGTCATTGAAGAAATCTGCAATCCCTCCATTTTGTATTAATGTGGATCTACATACACAGCATCTCCTTTATAGAGCGTGAATAAGGGTGGATTGGTGGGTTTTACAGAGTAGAAGAGAGGGCTGTGTTTTTAGCTGTTAGCACAAGCGAAGCTGTTTCTTCTTGTCATGTTCGCTGCAGTTGTCAACAAATTAAAAACAGCCTTAAACTGCACTATGGACCGTAACTTTGTATCATCTGAGTTTCCCAAGAACCCCAATTGTATTCTGCAGTTCACCTTTACTGATATCCTCATTTAGCCATATTCAAAATTCTTAGACCTTCTTAATTCTTAAAATTAAAAACTGAATACCTACCCAATGAACAAAGTGAATGAATAGTTGGATATTCAGACCCCCTTCCAAATGTCGACCGTCCTGGCATCTCACCACCTCAAGCCAAGTTCCTGTTTGTGCACAGTGCCGGCCACCACAAACACCGTTGAGCACTTGCTCCTGATGTTGAGCCCTGCACAGCCAGGGGTGACAGCAGCACCACTGGTGCTGTACCCAGCCGCCACCCGCTTTCTCTACCATCCATCATGGCATCAGTCGTGATATGAATGTCGCACATGTGAGCTGGGGCCAGCCTCCCCTGATGCTGCCACCGCCATCGTGCCTCACATTGCCACCTCCAACTTTAAGCCTCTCTGTGCCGACTCTGATGTCTGGCCTGTTCCTGCTGGCTTTGTTGTTGATCCTACTCAGCTCTGTTATCGAGCCTAGTCATGGCGTCTTCCCTGTGGAGCCTTGCAGCACTGTCCCAGCAACTGCGGCATTCTGATGGGCTCTGTCTCTCTCGCCATTCTCCTGGAAGCTCTTTGAAGCACCCTGACACAACATGACATACAAGAAGGACATTACAAAAGCAGTGCAAGCACTACAATTTGTTGGGCTTTGGGTGTCGAAACAATAAGATCAGGGCTCCATCTCCAGCAGTGTTGCAGTTGCAGAGGTAATCGATGGCTAATCAATGATGTGAACTCAAACCACCAGCAGAGAGACAATCCATCTGTGAGGAAAAAATATCATATTACAGAAAGTAATCAGAGTTACCTCTAAGGACACTGCTGTTTGAAGGGGGGGGGGGTGCTTCTGAAGAATGCTGTTGGTTCTGATTCCATTAAAGATAATGCATCTTTCTATTTTTATTAGGATTTGTTGAATGTGAGTATTTTCAAATGAATGCAGAAGAAGTCCAGGTTGAATGACCGGCATAGGAACCTGCGCACACACATATTAGACACTTCACATTAACTACTCAGTGACTAATTACGCTGGGAAATTAGTGGTGCTTGTGCAAATGCGAGTACGCTTTCAGGATTTGTATTCTGTCTCTGAGGTTGTAGTATATGGTCCAAGGCCCTTGGCTCAAGATCCATGTTAACTCGATTTATCCTTCCCTGAATTCTGAGGTCATAACTTAGCCAGAGTTAATCAACCAGAGCAGGCTGGGTCTATCTGTCATTCTAAGTGGCTAAACTCTTCCCGTACAGCACATTAAGTGTTATCTCTTGGAAGGCAATATTTCAGCCTGGATAACGCAAATGAAGTACATTAATTTTTGTTTGTTCATGTTCGTTCCTTATTTGTTTGTTTTTTTGTTTGGTTTTTTGCATTAGTGTCAAATTAAAGCAATTACAAATAACTAATTCAAAACCACAGAAAATTGGACCTACNGGATAACGCAAATGAAGTACATTAATTTTTGTTTGTTCGTGTTCGTTCCTTATTTGTTTGTTTTTTTGTTTGGTTTTTTGCATTAGTGTCAAATTAAAGCAATTACAAATAACTAATTCAAAACCACAGAAAATTGGACCTACCAATTTGAATACTTGTTTGTTCACTTTAAAAGAGGAAAAAAAAGAATAAACTACAAGAAATTACATCTCAAGTTGGTACAATTTTACAGCCATGGTCTAATTAGTGCATTTTTATATGTAGTTTATATATTTTATAGTGTATAAACTGCTACCAAAACTGCACCAGATGGTTTACTATTTGGCTACTGCTAATTTACCTGATTTTTACAGATTTCTACGGAAATTTTTAAAACCTCCTCTTTGGTGGTCATCAAGCACAAACTGCTCTGATTTCTTAAATGAAATGCGCAAAGAGCACTGATGCTACAAAAATATAAATATGTCCAAATCCTGCTGAATTACATGTAATGCTTTAGTACCATTTGCAGAGAAGAAGCTCCCTATCATGATGTTCCCACCTCTGTCCTTTGCTACATTTAACCCTTCTTTCACCATACATAATGAGCTGAATTATTGCCCAAGTGTTCTATGTTTGTTTTGTCTGACCAGTGAGTCCACTGCAACACTGGTTTGAGTGATTATTGGTTTCACCTCTGTTATCATTACAGAGAAATCATTTATGCTGCATCTGGGTCTGCATGATTAGTTGCGGTTTCATCCACTTGTATATGAACTGACACGACATTTAAAGTCTTTGTAGTTAGGAATAATGTGGCCAAATTTAGGATACAAGTGATTTAATATACTTTATTCCACTCCAGTCAAGCGCTGTCGGTAGTGGCAGAACCAGTGGCTGAGAGGGAAGATGGATTAGACAATGCAGAATAAAAAAGGAAACTGTGCCTGGAAGCAGGTTCCCTAAGTAGGCTATTCCTAAAATAAAGTTACTGAATAAAATAATACATGCTAAACCAAAAAGGCAGAAGTTAAGAACACACATATGGAGGGAAAATCAGCAGAATTTTATCTGTCCTCACTTAAACCAGCAGTGCTGAAGGAATATCCAGATCGGAATACATGCTTACAACTATTGCATGATGAATACATTCGAAGCAAAACTCAGGTTTAATTTTACTGCATGACACTGATGGTTTAACCTATTTGACTGGCCGCAGCTAGCATCAATAAAAGTTCAACATTAAGTTTTGAGGTGATTTCATTTTTTGTCATTGCATAATTAGAGGGGTACACATATCTATGGTATATTTTTATGCTATATTTATAAATGCTTATGTATCTGCCTCAATTTTGGCATCAGCAGATATCTACGTAGAGAATATTGGATATCAGCATTGGCCCAGGACTTCCCATATAGTAATGAATTTTATTTATGTAGTGCCTTTCCCCACCCTAAGGTCGCTTACATATGAAACAGTTACAATAACAAAACAATATTACAGTTACAATAAAATAACTGTGTTGCTTCGGATTGCTTTTGTTCTGTAACATCATGATAAATTGATGTTTGACTAACAAAAAACAAGATAAGGACTGAATGCAAAAAAATGAGTAACAGGTATTTGTAATTTTTTTTATCTACCAAATAATTTATCCCAAAGACTACCAACAAGTAATCTCAAGCAACTGGTCATAAACACCTCTAGACGGTCCATTAAGCACCACGAGCTGCACTAAATTGCACTCTCGCCAGATTACATATAGCTGGATCCACACACAGTTGCCTGATCCCTTAATTAACACGGATTAATATAGATAACACCTGGTTTTACAACCTATCCTTACAACTAATCAGGTCCAAAAGTCATAATCCATATATCAACCATCTATTAATATCCCAAGGGTCCTAAGGCCCAACACTAATAACTAACTCTCTACGCTAATATGTTTGTGCTCTTGTGTGTGTTTTCTTTACATCTAATCTTTAGACCTCATAATTAAGCCTCATTAAACGTACTATTGTGTAAGCTATTGTTTCCCTCCAGATATTTAGAGAATCATGTAGAAAAGAGTGAACCCTGGGCACAATAACAAATAGGCCCAAATAAAGAGAATACTCTAACCTAATCTAAACAACAAAAACAGAACAAAATATTAAAAAGAATATGTTTTAAATCACTTAAGTAGAGTTCTATTAGATTAACAGCTTTACCTGTGTACAGTTTTTGAAACCTCTTTCCACCACTTCTATTATATATGTGTCAAAAAAAAGCACTTACTGACCAGATTATTAGACATATTACCTTGTACCTTGTTGGTACACATTCACAGGCCTACAGACAGAAAATACAGCTCTTTTTTATACATAATTTGTGTTAATCATCCTCTGTCCTCCATCAGTGGTAAGTTCTAACTGCTGGTCCACTGCTGGCTAGATATTTTTGGCTGGGGAACTATTCTCAGTGCAGCAGGGTCACTGAGGTGTTTAAAAAAACCCCAACAATCCTGCGGTGCCTGATACGTTCCAATCAGCACAACACCCGCTAACATGCCACCACCATGCTGTTTTCACTGCTGTGCTGAGAATGATCCACCCCCCAAAATAATATCTGGTCAGCAGTGGTCCTGCGGTGTTCCCCTTCCATTGATGAAAGGAGTAAAGTGTGGTTGATAAACTGTGCAGCAAAGATGGGCTACAGTCAGTGACTGTAAAGCTTAAGCAAAAGTCTTTTGAGAAAATGATAAGCTTAGCCATTTATCTGGCTGGTGAGCTTTCAACTGTACATAATCAGGAAAA
Organism: Semaprochilodus insignis; assembly: GCA_034552555.1. Lineage (NCBI taxonomy): Eukaryota > Metazoa > Chordata > Actinopteri > Characiformes > Prochilodontidae > Semaprochilodus > Semaprochilodus insignis. The sequence continues at coordinate 34,362,866 of CM067476.1, read as the reverse complement.
CATCAGAATATATACTGTAACTTCAGCATATAAGAAGACACGGGCAGCATGGCACTTTAAGTAAACAGTCCTGCACCTAGCACCGCAGCCGGAAAGAACTGCCACCAGTGCTAACTAAGCATGTGAGATAGCAGACGGGTCACTTAAGAAGGGCTGCATTGATGCCTATTATTTCAGACAGGTTTTTCAGGACTCGCAACTCTGATACCATAAATTACCTACTTATAATTAAGTTATAATTAACTTATAATTAAAGTTAGTTGTTAGAATGAACATTATTAGCCAAGTTAAGTGATTAAAATCTAGCTAGTTTAAGAGATGTGCTTTAGCTAGCTCTATTACATTAGATAACTGGATTGAGTGGCTATGCTGTACTCATTGTACGAAAATTCTGTGCTGTGCTCCTTCCATGCTGTTTCAACACCAGACATGTGACTCCATGTAGTTGATCAAGGACATTCCTTAAGCTACAATGCTGGTATTGTTTGCATTTGATTCAGTGAAACAAAGTAATGTTGGCATGTAAGGACTTTGGCAGTAAATCGGTGGTTGGTGTGGCTCAGCGGTTAACGCCACTACCCACCAGAGAGCTACCACCCCATGTGGGAGACGGGGATTTGAATCCCAGTCTAGGTAGCAAATGCTGAGCTACACCAATAAGAGTCCTTGAGCAAGACTCCTAACACTGCACTGGCCTACTTGTAAAATGAATAACCTTGTAAGTCGCTCTGGATAAGAGCGTCAGCTAAATGCCTAAATGTAAATTCTGACTTTCTTGTCTGTTTCGCCAGCCTTGTCCTGATGCGTATTGAGAAAGCAGCTGGGATTGTGTTCGTGTAAGTTCATAAATGGACTAAAACCTTACAGAGTAGTCCTGGCTAAAAGCAATCTGCCAAGGTGAAATGTTTAAAGTGGCTGACAGCTTTGTGTCCAACCTCCATGGAATCATTAACACTTCGCTTTGTGAGCAAATCCCCCTTCACTGCCAGCTTGAGTCATTTGATCATTAGCACGGCAGTGTACACTCAGCTTACGTAACGTGGCTATTATGTTGGCACTGGTGCGTTTTCATCAGTGCAAGTACAAGTAAATGAGCGCAGTACCGTCCCAATACCCCATATGTGTATCAGTATTCGATGCATCCCTACATTTAACCACACAACTATACTTGAGAGTGCATAGTGAGTCCACACAAGCTACCTAAACCACTGCCCAGAATAACAAAAAAATAACCCATCAGCACTAATACCATCCATAACAACAACTTATTAACGATTAAAAGTCTCTTACTATGAGTACAGCACTCGCGCCAGGATCCGCGCATGGTCCCTCTGTCCATGCCTGTGTCCATGCCTTCCATGCGTCTATACCTCAGAACGACAATACATCATCCAGATTATGGTTTCATTACAATGCCTCTATTTTGGGGAACAAAACACGCAAATGATAATAGTAAAACAGTTCAAGATGAAATGTGTTTCTACATTTGTACTTTGAAGTAACTTCTGCCTGTAGATAAGGCCAGACCCCCTCCATTTATGACTATTGTGGGACTGATACACGACTGAGAAATAGGAAGGAGATGGGGTGGTGGTGGGGATTGTGAAGATGTGAACTTACAGGGTGTTGGATTGGAAGGAGTAGAGGTTTCAGGGATGGTGAAATCATGAAATGAATAACTCTATGCAGAAGAGTATCTGTATGGTTGGTTGTACTAACCACAAATTGAACACGCTAATCTCAGGTTTGTTCCCCTGCCAGGTCTTGGTTGGGGGCTCAGGCTAGATGACCGGGCTAACGTAGTTAGGTCAGGAATAAGAGCACAGTGCTAATGCTAGCTATGCGACTATTTGTAGAGCAAGAGTTAAAAGTAAAATATTTTACATAATATTATGAAAAATTTAAAGTAACATTTTTTTTTACTTTTTTTCACCAGTAAATTGTCACCAGTTCTCAGATAGAAAGTGGGCTTACTGCACCAGCTTGATGGGGACTCAGGATGGAGTGAATGTATTTTTTCGATGCATTGTTTCGTGTTGTGCGGCAGGCAGAATGGACACACTATATAAATGATTCAAAGACACTAATTCAATTCTGGTGGTTCTCTATTGGGTTTGTTTTGTACTGATAATTTATATTACAGTCTATGTGTGTGGTGTGTATCATTCCAGTATTCTGAGGCTGCAAGACAGACAGTCAGGTCAGAATCTAACGTTTGTATTAAACAGTGCCTGCTGAGGTTCCCCATGTTAGGCTGTTTTATGAAGGCAGTATAGATGTATCCCCTTACTGCCATACACACCCCATAATACTCTGACACGGTGGAAAACGGTGCCGTCTGAAGAGCAGGCGTGTTTGTAAGCCGAAGTTCCCGGATGTCTAAATATATTAAATATATCGGTAAACAAGGCAATAACCGGATGCTACAAATACAAACAAGCGTGGCGTTGTGATTTTACGTGTGTGAGTGTGGTAGCTTACCATTTCCAGAGCTCTTCTCGTCTAAATCCAGAATTTACAGTTACCATTCAGAAATGAAGACACGAGTCTGCGACTCGCACTTGAGTTTTTACGTTATCTGACTGACTCGTGAGTCGATTCGGACTCGCGAATCAAGACTCGTTTAATAATAACTAATAATTAAATTAGGACCGCCAGCTAATTCGATAAATGTAGAAAATGTGTCTTATCAAGGACGTGTTTGAGTTTAGTCTGTCGGTTTTGCTACGGTAATGCGCAGTGCCGTTCTCCTGCAACAGCGCCACAAATGTGTTTCTTTTAAAGGAAGGAAGCAAACGGCTGGCTAGCATGTAGTTTGGATAGCAAGTATGCTTGCTAGCACAACAGCTAATCTAGCTAAAGTTACAAATACAGATGATAATACTTAAAATTTACCCCAAAAAACATGTGGGATTAACAGTTAGGCTAGCTAGGTAGCTAATGTTAGCTATAACAAACTAATGTCTGCTTGTTTCGCTTCATTGCTTTAAAGGAGCAATACGACTTCAGAGTCGACACGGATTCGCATGCCAGCGACTCGACACTCGACTCAAGAGACTTGTAAACATTACTAGCAGCTTAGGTTGCCTTCTCAATCCTTCATACAATTATTTCAGGTATTTATTATCGCTGAATCTGAAATGTAACAAATCAGCACAGTTACTGGAGTGCACCAAGACGTCAGAAATCATTTGTATTTATTCTAATACATTTCTAATTCTATTTCTAATTCTATTCATCTCCATGATGAGAAACAAATGAGTGTACACACAAGGAAGGTTTACCTATACCTAGTAACTCAGTATATAGGCTGTACCAAGGAACCGCAGGAGGTGACATGTAACTGTACTGTCCTTTTCAGATTTGCATTTAATTTATCAAGTGAAAAGGTGCTGGTATTTCAGGTATTCTGCTGCACGTGAATGCAGTTTATGTTACAAACACTGCTGTAATTTAATTACCTGTATACTGCAAGGTTGAAGATGTAACAGTGTCTCGTATTATGTAACCCCAGAACAGTACAGTATACAGCTCAATTTATTCTCCTACATCTGAGACACTTACAGTGTGCCCTGCATTTTGCTGTACAGGCAGAATTTGATCCCCATATCTCTGGCTATCTGTGTCTATTTGTATCAGTATGCTTCATTGTACTCTCTTGTAGGCTGGTAGCTGATAAAGTGGAGATTTTCTGACATTTCTGTCAATATGCTGTATTGTTTTTACCCCTTTCCTGGACACTCGTACAGCTGCACTGGTCTTTAACGTGCTAGAGGGAGGCTGATACCCTGCGGTGGGTCTTATGTCTTTCACTTAGCTGTTGCATTGAGCCAGCTCAGCACTTTCTGCTGAAACGTACTGAATCTGTTGAGAAACCTTGCAAACCGCAGCAGGACTCCTGCCATGAAAAAAATATCATTTAACAGTATTAGAGAGACATTTGAAGGACAGGCTGGCCGTATTGCATCTAATTAGGGGTGTTTCTGTCCTCTGTCTCTGTTAGGCAGATAATGTCGAGAAGGTTGCACCAGCTGTGATCGAGTTCCAGGACATGATTTCATTTATTTCCTGTCTTCACATACGAGGTGAAAGCGTTAAAGTCGACTCAGAAATCGTAATGCTTTTTCGATCCGTAGTCTGACGTGAAAACAGAGTGAAACATTATGGAGGGTCTCTGAGCTAGCTGAGCATTTCACTTGATCATAGGAGGGTTTATGGGAGGTAAAACATGACATTACTTTTTATATGTATTATTTTTCCTGCCCCCTGGTGCATGGTGATGCAATCAGAATTTTGTGGTCTTTTGAATGACATGTTATGGTGCTGAAAATGAAAAGATACAAGAGCTAACAAGGTTAAAAAGGTCATTTTTGAGTAGGGCTGTGACGGCATTGGATATTATTCTTGCCATAGCACAAACCTATATTTCCCAGCGGTTTATAACCAAAAGTGAATGACAGAAAGTGGAAATCAAACCTGTTCTGTGGTGTTTAGAATTGTATGCCTGGATGCCTTGCACCGTGCCCGAACATGATTGTCCTCACTCCCCTGCTGGCCTGTGCTCACCTCACACTTAATGTTCTGGGCCTGAGCATGCTTACATCATTGCTTCGAGGGTCGTTATAGCCATAATCTAGGTTTCTACTAGAAGAATTGTAAGTAGCGTGTGGGTGTGCATGATGCTATTGCAGTATCCACCCTGTGTGCTGAATTATCCAATGCTCTGATCTCATACAAGATCGAAGTTAGTTTCCTGTTCGCAACTTCTTGTTCAGTTTTGCCGTTATACATTAAATTGTGTAGCAGTGTAACATTCCTGTGCCATAGTCCATAGCGATCCCTTTGCTGCTGTGTTTGTTTAATGGGACAGATGCAGCATTTGCATGTTAGAGTTTTGTGCTCAGGCCTGGTTAGCAATCACACTAGATGTGCACGGTACTAGAGTTCAGCTGAGCTGTGCCCAGGCCCACCTTTTCAAGCATGATTCAGTGATCACACTAGTCAAGTGGACTTTGGGGGTCAAACATGCTTGGGCATGGTACAGATCGCGTGGTGTGATTATACCCTCAGTTAGCAGGCCAAACATGCTACACAGCACAGGCTTTGTTCAATCTAACTGAAGCTAATGCCACACTCATTTAGAGGGTATCTAAGAGTGTAAAGTTAAGTGACACATTAAAATTCAAAATCAAGTGTGTCCTGTGGTGTGTGTAACCATCTCTGTTCAACTTTTCAGCATGTCACTCAGCATTTTGTTAAATCAAAGCTATATCTAGACCACAGCAAGTCATAGTAGATAACATGTGACTTAAAATGTACACAGAGAAAGGCAACCAGTCTTTTAGATAAACAGATCTCAGCTAACGTTACAGTGTATTTTTGTTCATCCCACCAACAGTGTAAATTGATGCCAAGTGTGAATAATGATGGTGAATCAACTTTCACGAGCAAAAAAAAAATTCAATACAAAAATTGCAGTGATAAAGGCAATGAGTTTGACCCCACAATAGGCATCCCATGACCTTAGTAAGACTGACTTTAAATCTCTAGGATGTTAACATGTTGATGTCTTTTTCTTTTTCAGCTTCTTGCTGGTCTTCTCATGTCTGGTCCTCTCGGTCTTCTCAACCATCAAGGAGTATGAAAAAAGCTCTGAGGATGCCTTGTACATATTGGTATGAGATTAATTCTATTATCAGTATTACTCACTAATGAATCATTTATTATTTATGTTTATTAGAAGCATCAAGTTTACCCTGGTAATGGCCATTGGGCATAAGGCATTTTCACTACTGCTACAGCTTGAAAATAGACAGTGCAGTGTTTGTTGTTCATGAATACAGAAGGAAGAGAGGTAGTTAACGTTATTGACAAGATGCCAAATATCTTAATGCTGTAATCTTCTAATCATCATTACAGAGGGGACGGTACTGAAATGACAGAAATGTCTCATTAGATGCGGAGGACAATGAGCTAAAAGCTAAATTAAGCGAGGCAGCTCCCTGGCTATAAGTCAAGTCGAAGTTCATGTATGCAATGCTTTTTACCACAGACATTGTCACAAAGCAGCTTTACAGAAAATCCGTATCCGAGCACCCAGTGAGCAAGCCAAGGGCGACAATGGCAAGGAAAAATGGCATAAGAGCAAGAAGAAGAAACCTTGAGAGGGCTGTGATTGGACAGAAGTATTTTGATTACTCAATGACCCAACTACTGTTAGATGTCTATCAGAGTGAGAATGAGAAACAGATCTATGAAAACCAGCCAGTGTTAAAAGTGAAAACCAGTGACTACTAGGAGTGTATCACAGTGAAAAACCATGAATGTCAGTACCTACCGTTAGAAGCCTAGGGTGATGATCTGTTAGTAAGAATATGAGAAGAGCTCGCTCAGTGTAATGTGTCTGATTAGTTTTTGAGGCAGGTGAAACCGCTTGTGATTACTTTTAGTCTGCCTAGGATTTTCAGGGGGGCCAGTGACATGCAGGTGAAGCTTTCTACACAGCATTGGACAGACGGAAGCTCCATGGTGGTAAAACTGGTCCAGAAGGCAGGCAAGCAGGGGCACACGATCTAAACGGATGAAGCAACAGTATCAGGCCGCACAGGATGAGCAGACATTCAGCTCGGCGGAGAAAAATACAGACAGCTAGTTCTGTTAGGAGTGACTGAGATTAGAATATAGTTTTAACGGCGTGCAGCAGTGACTCCAGCATGCCAAGCTATTACCGCATCACTGAATGTGATGTCAGTTCCCCGTTTGCTCCACCATCAACGCAATGCATGCAGAGTGTCGTAGTTGGAGAACATCGATATAAGAAAACATGAAAACAATATAAAATTGTGAATTCTGTCAGACCGATGAAGCTCTGGGTTGGAATGCTGCACTTAAGAAAACTACATAAATCAGCAAATAACATGTTCAATTTAGGCTTTTAGCAATTTAGGGTGAAATGCTTATTTAACTATTGTTTTGTGTGTTTGTGTGTGTGCCTAGGAAATTGTGACGATTGTGGTGTTTGGAGTTGAATACATCGTAAGAATTTGGTCAGCAGGATGTTGCTGTCGATACAGAGGATGGAGAGGCAGGCTGAAATTTGCTCGCAAACCTTTTTGTGTCATAGGTAAGAAATGATTATTTAAACATGTACATCATGTCCTGTTATTATACTAAACGCCGATCCATGCATCAGAGCTGATTAAAATCATAACTAATCCCAATATATTATTAGCTACATTTCATAGTCCCATGTAAGTCACTGTTCTTAAATGCTGATAATGTACTACAAAATGTATTGAATTGCACAGATCGCTATTGACTTGTGATACTAGTAGCTTCATTCCTGTAGCTGTAATGTAGCCACTGTGACTGTAAAGTCACCTCTGGTTTTCTGTATGTCACCAGACATCATGGTGCTAATAGCCTCCATCTCGGTGCTGGCGGCTGGCACGCAGGGGAATGTCTTTGCCACCTCGGCCATCAGGAGTCTCCGGTTCCTCCAGATCCTCCGCATGATACGTATGGACCGCAGAGGAGGAACCTGGAAGCTCCTGGGATCTGTCGTTTATGCCCACAGCAAGGTAACTGACATTACTGAACATCAGCTATCACTCAAGCGGTGCTCGTTGAGTGGTTCTGTCACCATAGAAACTGGAGTCCCGTGTAGTGCCCAGAGAATAGATGCTCATCCAAATTGTATGAAATGTTTCAAATAGCTTATTCAAAGCATTTTGGCAGCATGTTAATTCATGTGGGCTTGGCCTTTGTGGTTATCATTATCAGTTATGGGATTCTAAGGAGGGTATGATAGATTTATGGAGCTGTGCTAGAAAGTCGATGCCATGTGAATAAATCCTAAATAAACAGAATGGATTAAATAGAAATAGTATAAATCTTTTTGAAACTTTCGACTAATTTGTCTTTGTAACTACATACGCTATATGATATGCACAGATTTAAACAGAAGCTGTTCTAGCAGGGGGCATCATATTGAATCTCATTTGTCAAGACTGTCTTTTCCCTCACTGTGATAAAGTCTTGATAAATTCAGCTGCCTCACAGTGCAAGGTTGCTAGCCTCTTCTCAACCGAGCATATCTTCTCTGAGCGCAGGGCAGAAGCCGTGGAGTTGTTCACTTTCTAATGAGTCATCTTGGTGTCAGATAGAATGAATTTAGGGTGCAACTGAGAATACTGGAGCCGTGGTTGGTTTGCTTTCGATTGGATTTGGCATCCTGCACCCTATTACTCAATCTGCTGGAGAGGTAGTGGCAGAGGGCTGGTGTCGGGAACTTGGGGAGGGGTAGAATCTCATTGCAGGCTAGACATAAAAAGCCTGAACAGTGTCACTAAGTCTGACCAATAACTTTCCATTACATGCCATAGAAATTGTCTTTCAACTTGTAACTGCCACCCTGCTGTAGAACTTGCATAAATTGACTTCTTTGGGCGGGTCACACTAAAGTGATTTCTTTAAGTGATCTCACATTGAGGTTAATAAGCATGAAAGCATCTTTCTCAATCTTAAAGTGCTTCAGAACATTCTCTGGCACCCATCCATCTTGGATGTGCATTAGTACTTTCTGATGTGAATAGCAGGCCAAGTGCCAGCGTAGCTGATTTATAACCCCCAGCTGCTGTGCGGGTTGCACATATTAAATCCCTCAGCTCATAAATGTTGCTCAGTTTGGACCAAACATTAACAAGTGTTTTTATCAATGTGTACGTCTGCTGTGCAACTCCACGTCAGTGTACCTAAACCTCCTTTTCAGTTGCTTTGAGAACAACTCTATTTTTAGCCGCAGTCATTTCAAGCTCTGTCTGATTTGACTCCTCAGCACTTTGCCTGCTCTTTCAAAGCCAGAGCCTGAGCCTGACGCACATGGGAATGCAGAGGCTGTTGTCTTGGTGATGCAACACTGTTTCTATCTATAACACCTCATGCACTGTATAAATAACAAGCCCCTGGTAGACATGCCGGTATATGACACTGGGTTATGAATGGGTCGAGAGCCGGAGATGTTTGGTCGAACAGCACATACAGTTGTTTGTGAGACTAGCAATTTAGGAATGCTCTGCAAAAATAGGTCAGATGTAATTCCATTGTGTTACCAGTGAGCGGTGACATGCACACCTATCTTTACCAAGAATGACGCTTTCTTCCTTCCCACCTCAGCTTTTACAAAGGCAAAGCTGTTTCAGAAGAGCTCACACCTCTGTACAGTAAATTCCCCATTGTGAAATGAACATCTGCATTGCCCATTTACAATCAGCTGGCCATGAATGAACACAGCTAATTTAACACCAGGGAGTTTAGCTTTAGAGGATGGATAGGCATGACATGGATGGACCAGCTATTCTGCTCATTCTGTTCCAATGACTCAGCATGCAATGCTGAACTGGGCAAGTTTAGATTGACTGCCCTAACCTCTAAAATTGGCTCTACCAGTGTCACCTGGGCCAGCTGTGCAACGGTTATCAGGAATGTTTCAACCTAATGCAACACTATGATCCTGAAGTTTTTTTACACTTTGTCCTTTTTTAGATAACTGTATGCCATACACAGCACCAGAAACCACAATTTTGGGTTACTGAACAACTCAATCTATGATGGAGTGGGTAATCGAGAGAATTGGGAGAATTACCCACAAGCTGGTAATGTTTTGAGCTGCGTACTGGGAGCTAATCAATAATTTCACACAGGAAAGCACAAGAACACTCTATAACACAGACTACAACTGTTATATCCATGTCTGCATAAATTTGCTGTCCAAAGAAAAAAAAGTATCTCCAAAATGGCAATCTGATTTAATTTTCAAGTCAATGGAACCAGACTTTCTTCCAAGCAGATTTGGGCCATTTCTGTTGGTCCATTCATCATGAAATATTCAGCTGCTGTGTCCAAATGATGCATAAAAGTAAAAATCAACAAAAATGGAGATACATGCTTTTCACTGGGCAGTGACATATGTGTTAATTTAAGGGTTGTTTCCGCCCCCCTCACACCTCATGTTGTACAGCTCCATTTTGCTGACTGTATCTCCTACAGTGGATAGAAATTAGTTGAAGCTGAAGTTAGTTTTCAGTCTTATTTTCCGTTCCACCTTAAATGATGTAGTACTTATATTCATATGCCTGTTCAGGCACTAGCGTGTAACTACTGCACTGTTGATCCGCATGCGCAAGAGAACAGAGCTTCACATGGCACGCTCATTCTGAGGTAAACAATCATGACTGCTGACGGATGCAGGTCGGCTCCCAGAGGTTTCAGTTTTATCTTCGCCAGCATCACAGGAGAGATCACGAAGTTCCTATGCCTGACAGCCGGGCTCATCACCCAGAATGCATCCTAGCTTGCTGTTAAAAGGGCATGTTCTTCGGCAGCAGGCACTTCTTTGGTTTGCGTCTTTTCTTTGGCACTGCAGCCTCATTCTCCTATGGCTGCTGTCAGCCATAGTTCAGACAGTTAATTGCCAGCTAACATTTAATAATCGTGACAGGCCTCATACTGCCTGACGCCTGAAACTTTGTTTAACAAATACTACTTTAATTTAACTTTTATTAATTTTATGGGTCCATAAAAATGGAAG
>CM067476.1:34337247-34352178 GCA_034552555.1 Semaprochilodus insignis | reverse complement strand
CCAATCAGAACAGAACATTTATCTTAGACTATCTTAGTCCTGAAAATCAGCCTTAAAGGCACAGCAAGTAAAACAACTGTTTGATTCTAAAGGATAAAGAGAGGTTTGAAAATGGACGTGCAAAATAAAGAGTGGTCATGTTTGGTACATAAACCACACACATTTTATAAAATACATTTTTAAAAATAAAATACATAAAAATACAGCCTATTTACAGTTTTACTCTTGATTGTGTAAGCAGCAATACCGGTATGATGCTATAAGCTGAACTTGAAATTTAGGAGATTTTTTTTCTGGCTTTCTACGTAGGGATTTTCAGTTGAAAGGCTTTTTGTTGCTGTCGTTGTTGTTGTTGTTATTGTTATTTTTCATAGTTGGAGGTTAGAAATTAGCTTCCATTATTTGTTAGCTACATTAGCAGTGGAGTTCCAAGGCAAAATTGTGTAAAATGCATTTTTGGCCAATCCATCTCTATACGTAAAGGATGAGTAGGATGGATGAAGTTCCTCTCTTGAGCCTGGGTTCCTCTTGAGGTTTTTTCCTCTTACTCCAAGGGAGTTTTTCCTTGCCACTGTGGCCTCTGGCTTGTTAATGGGGGTCTTGGACCCAAATTTCCTTCCCTATGTCTATACGTGGACTCCTTTTTACTTTGTTTTATTCATTTAATCCTTCCATAAACTGCTTTTCTGTAAAGCTGTTTTGAGACAACATTAGACAACAAAAAGTGCTATACAAATAAATGTCGAGTGGTTGACATTAGGGATTCTATACCTGTCTATGGCCATTTCCTGTGTGCTTTTGAAGGCTGGCACTTTGTTCTTGTCACACTCAGCTCAGAACATGGCTTCATCTCTCTCAGGTGCTGATATGAGTGCACCTTCCGGCGAGGACTTCTCCAAGGTCAAAGTCCTGCCCACGCCCTGAGTGATGGGCCGGCTCTGATGCTGCATTTTTCAGTCTAAAAAATGCGGCTTTGCGGGTCCCCGTTCTGTCTGCTTGAGTGGTGCGCTTCGCTGGTGTCCCATTTCTTAGCTTCCACAAGAAGGTTGTGTGTGTACAGCAGCAAAAAAAAGGCAAGCGCTTGCTGATGAAGCAAGTCTTTGAAGTCATTTTTCTTAGTTTGGCTCGTTAAAGGGGCTCGTCGGTGTTGTGCTGTGCAATGCCTTCCTCTACCTCGGTGGGTGTTCTAATTAGTCTTTATACTGAATGTGCGTGATATAAATGAGTCTCATTAAAATGGACGTTATGTATCAGAGTCATTGACATCAAAAGACCGTTTGTTGAGACTTTCTTCACTGGTTAGGCTGTAGTTTACAATGTAATGTTGGTCGCCGTTCAAGAACTTTTGAGCAAGAAAGCTGTTTGACATCCATCATAAAAAAAATTATTTCACCATTTCTTATGATGTCAGTAAGATGTGAATATTTTGCTATATGCCTACATAACATGAATCAAAGCACAATGAGAAGAGTAGCAGAAGAAGCAGTGTTAATGACTCTTCAGCTTCTTTTTAGTCATCATTTTTCATTTTTCTCGGATGAATTCCAGATGAATAGAAGTGCTCTCCACATCCAGAAGCCCATCTGTCTTGAAGAATAAATGCGCCATATGCTTTCTCTAATATGTATGCAGCCCGTGATAGGATATTTTTTAAGCTAGTGGCCTTGCTGCACAATTGAGCACCTCAATTTACCATGTAGACCTCCAACTGACTGGTATATGTCCTAGCAATGGAGGGTAAAGAGGCTCAGCTGTACTCCATGCAGAATGAGGCAACTTCCATACACCTTCACACCACTGAGCAAGACATTTAAAAGGTGTCCCCCCAGGGCAATTAGCTTTCTCTACATTAGCCATCAATGGGCATTACAAATGTCTTATTCTCATAATTAGCCTGTTACTTTAAATTCAAAACGGCTTCTTGCCAAGCTCTTGCCAGAGGCTACAGTTCTCTATGAGCGTGTGGGTGTCTTCATGTTGTTTTCTGCCAGATTCTCTTTTAGCCATTGCTAACACCTCAGGCTGTCTTTCTGAGACGCTTGTAAGGCATTAAGTTATAAATCTACATTCAGGAACATTAGCTTTTGCAGAGGCTCTGGAAACTGAATTGAGTGTAGTGCATCAATTATGCAGTACAAGATGAGGCGCAAGCTAATTAGCCTCTAATAAATGCCTAATCTGCCCATAAGTCGGGTTTTATTGGTGCTTTGTCCCTCAGTGCTGAGGTCTCTGGTTCACTGTCACTGTTTTTGTTGTTGTTGTGTGAGAGCATACGCTCATGAAAGAAATGTTAGTTGTTTAACTAAAACTTGCTAATTTGCATTTTTATAACTGAACGGATCAATGGTTCATAACAGTAATTTTCACTCACTAAAATGAAAGTCAAAGTGCCCTGTTCCTACTTGGTATTAATATCCGTGTTGAGTGATCATAAGCATACAGTGAGGTGTATTGCATTTTACACCTGGCATTTCCATGTGAGGAAGATTGTTTATTTACATGTATTAACAGTTACTAATGTGTAGATTGCATCGATTGCTAACGCAGCCCTGTTCACACCTGTACTTGTGCTGTTCACTTATGATCTGATCACCCAAGAAGCATGTTAATGCATAACGTGAACATGGTCAAATGGACACTGAGACAAAGTTGTAACTACAAAGGGCTATAAGAGAACGTCTAAATGTTACTTGGATTAATTCATGCACGTATCAGGGGCTTAGGGAGGAAATCTTGCTCGAGTGTGTTTGCCTACAGTGATTGAAAACAATATAATTAATGACAATGCTCAAAGTTCACATAAAGGCGTCTAACACTTCATTACACTTCAGTAAGGGATGCGTCGGCTCACCACAGGCACAAGTTTGAATTAACAAACATCATACTGGTTAAAACTGGACAGAGGAAAAGCAACACAATCTTAAATGTGAAACTGTCATGCCTTCTAGGCTGAGGTGTATTGCCATGATAGGCACAAAAACAAAGTGTAAGGGCCATTAATGTCTTACCCTTGATGACTTTAATACCTTTGTGGATGGAATTTGAAATTAGTTACAATTGAAGAACAAATGGATGGTGCAAAATGCAAGGAGATACTGCAATATATTTTGTCTGTGAAGAAATAAACCTTGGAGAGACTTAACCTTTCCAAAGGTCAGTGATACAATGCATCAAAAGCAGCACAAGAGCGGTTGAACAGCAAATAGTGAATATTCTACAGTGTCAAAGTAAAAGCTCCAGATCTCAGTCCAATCGAGAATCTGTGGCACTATTTGTACATTAGTCTGCCTGCATCATCCAACCAACCTGAACAATTTGGAGCAGATCAGCCTGAAATAACTGGCAGATATCAGTCCTAAACAGTGTGCAGAGTTGGCAGAATCTTACCCCAACAGACTTTAAGCAGTTATTATAACCAAATGTTGTTTTACCAAGTACTTCTCTGAATGGGTTGAGTACTTAAGCAAGCACTGGTTTTCAGTTGTTGTTTTATTTGAATGACCAATAAGGCTGCTGAAAAATTACATTTCGCTTTTGAATATGTACTTTAAGAGCATACTGGATTACACTAAAATACTATTTACAACAACCTATGTTCTATTTATAATCCAGATTAATCTGATGACTTTTATGAAGGTTAAATAATTTTTCTGATCAGTTTGTGTTTCAGTATATTTTTGTTGGTCTTGATGCCATTTGATAGTTTGTGTTTGCTTGTGTGTGTTTGCCCTTGGCAGGAACTGATCACAGCTTGGTACATTGGCTTCCTGTGTCTGATCCTGGCTTCTTTCCTTGTATATCTGGCTGAGAAGGAAGACAATGAAATGTTTGCAACCTATGCTGATGCCCTGTGGTGGGGCCTGGTGAGTGTCATCCCTCCCTATATATTTTTTTTACTTCATCACTATTCATAAATCACACATCAACTTCATACGGAATAATGTTGCAATGTGCTATACTGCATATTCTATTTCACAAGCATGATTATCACTGTATAACATTAACAATGAGTAGCTACATGATTAATGATACGGGTAGTAAATGGTCCTCTATATCCTCATTGTACAGTATTTACAGCCATGTAGAGATTTATTCAGTAATGCTTGACTGCTAAAACAGTAGGAATCGATTTGACACCTTAGACTAAAAGCGTTTTTGGAGGCTATGTTGATTGGCAGAAGGTCTTGGAAGAGCTTCTGTAGTCAGGTGTTGTGATTTGAAGTTGTATTAGCAAGAAAGCCTTAGTTGGACTTGAGCTGCCGTAGAGATTCACTGACAAGATGGCAGTCCTTGGAGACTCTAGCAGTTGCCAAAAACCAGTTGGCATATTTGCTGTGGAAATGAACTCAAGGACATCAGTGAAACTTGAGAGACAGAATACTCACACAAAACTCTAACATATCCATGAGAGTTCAAATTTGAACTATATTATGTACTTATACAGTTCACATAAATGTATTACACTGTATTGTACATGTGATATAGTAACACATCGCCTTATAAAACTTTGCCTTGCTTATATCATTGGGCATGACCACATGATCAGAAGAGATGAACAGAAATGGATCTAAAATCACTCGTACTAGATATCTCAAGAAGAACCTTCAGATGAGGTCAGCCTTGAATCATCAGTACAGTTTCGCATATGATTGTCGATATACTGTCAGTGTAATGCAGCTGAAAGCCGACCAAACCACATTAGAAGCCATACAGTACAAATAGTACAGTACAGTACAAGAGTCCATCATGTTTTGAACAGCAGCTGAAAGATGTGACAGCTGACATCAATCTACTTGAGGCCAGCCACTTCTTATTTCACTGAGACTTCATTTCGTGTGCAGCTGGTTTCCTCATTAGATTTGAAACTAATAAACCCAGCTGATTAAATAAAGAGAGAGTTAAACGAAAAAGATGTAGGCTAATTGTTCTGTTTTATTAAGTTAGAATAGACTCTCTGTCAGGCTTGACACAGCCCAGGTAAAAGGGAGATCACGACATATGTGTCCATCTAGTCTGCTAAACCTTTACTTTTTAACATTAAAGCTACATTTATACCTGTTTAAATGGATGTTCTTATATATTCGTATGTATGTTCTTATATATTCTTAAATATTTAATGACTTTTATTCAATATTTCACATTCTGTGCTGCACTTTAAGCAGTTATGCAGGGTTAATTATGCTTTCTTTTGATTGACACATGTAGTTCAGTGTTCTGACATTATCCACAATATGCTCAGAAAACCTTTTTGTATATCACAATAACAACACCTAACATGAAAATGATGAAATATTGTAATAATGTCTGCCTCTGATGCATCCTGTTGTATGAGCAGTGATTTTGTGATTTTGCAAATTTGCAATTCAATTTTATTTTCAAAGAGAACCAAAATAATACACTTAAAATAACATGCAATTGTGACTGCCTCCAATAATGCCTCATAACTTGCTCCATTTTCATCTCTCCTGTAGATCACTCTGACGACTATTGGATATGGCGATAAGTATCCAATTACGTGGAATGGGCGACTTCTCGCAGCGACCTTCACCCTTATTGGAGTGTCCTTCTTTGCCTTGCCTGCTGTAAGTCTTCAGAGATTCTGAGAGAAACATGCATCTTCTTTTCAGTAAGATGAAATAATGTTATAATCAGTGCTAATTGAGAAAATAGTTTAAGGATAGACGTGTAAGGTGGAGGGTTTCCTGTTATATATGATGAGGCCTGTACCTGTTTCCATTTAGAAATCTCAAAGAAAAGTGCTGATCTGTACACTTAGATTACCCCCTCACAATGCTTCTCTTCTAAAACAGAAGATCTCACTGCCACCAATATCTCAATGTGATTGGTGCAATTTAATAATTTGGTGTTGTATATCATTTTGTGGGTTGTAGTCTGAAGTATACCTCTGAGAAACAAGAATATACGGACATACAGACTTAATATCTTAAATCTGACTTAAGATGCAGACTCAAGATACAGACTAAAGATATTTTTGCACTTTGAAATGTTTACAGTAAAGAGTGTTCAATATTCTAGATTGACTTAATGTAATAAAACTACTTATATACCAAATAAACACTATTGTTTCTATATGTCTACAAATATTTGTAAGTTAAATAAGTCAAATTAGTCTGTGAATTGGGCCGTTGATATTTTAAAATATTTGTCACAAATATTTTTTGTTTGTTTAAAATGAAAAAAAAAATTGAGAAAGTTGTATATCACCCCCAACCCACCAAAAACATACACACAGAGAAGATAAATGCATGGTCCATGATGTTTTTGTGTGTATATGTGAGTCAGTGAGTGAATGAAAGAGAGTGAAAGAAAGAAAGAGAGAGAGAATAATTTATTACACACAAAAGCTGTATCAGCATGAAAATCAGTGTTAAATAAAAAAATGATATGGTTCTGATTATCTAGTGTTAAATTAGTACTTGCATGCGGATATGAATAAAGGTGTAAACAGACTGTGTAATACGGAGACCACTTTGATACTGTAAGAGGTAATTTCACACTGGTGATTTTGCAGTTTGCCGCCCAGCGGTAGGTGCCTCTCTTGATTTTCTGCAGATTTATGTGTGTGTGTGTGTTTGTTTAGGTGTAGGGGATGTGATTATACATACACAATCTTCTGGTTTATCATCACAATGTTGTAAACAATTGATAGAATATATTATTTATGACATTAATGTCAGAGGAAGAGGATAAAAGCAACAATGTAGCCAACTAGCAAAGCAGCTGTTTTGCTGCGGTTTCCTGTTTTGTTGCAACGGTACATAACGCTGGCCAGCAGCCGTTTACGGTACATCTCTCATATGGGTGTGTCAGAGGTGTTAGCCACACAGCAGCGGCATGTATATAAACCCTCATCATTTAAAAAGAAAAAAAGAAAGGAGTCCACCAGAAATCTGGTCACAGCAGTGTGATGTATGCAACAGTTGAGCACATTAAAGAACATGTTTGTTGTAAATGTGTTATTGTACCATAAGAAGACACCAGGAAGGCCTTGTCAGCTGCCATAGTTGCAGCCCTTGCATAACACAACAGTGTGCTCAATGCATCACCATTTCCATTTAAATAAAAGATTTATGTTTTGATGAAGCTTAATGCAGTCGAGAATTGATTGATACCAAAGTGATTCCCAGTGGTTGTGTGGTGTGTTCGTGTAATGGATGCTGGGTATTGTAGTGAGAGAACATTGATAGGCTAAACCATGAAACCAGTGCCCATGAGTGGTTAAGAAATGCCCCGAACAATGGTCCGAATGCCCTTTTAACCACTATGCCCCACAGTATATTGCTTGCTAATTGTTCTGACTATATCAGTCTTTGCTTTACTGAGCCCTTTAACAGATTGGAGTTTTACTTTGTGCTATTGAGTATTCCAATCTCAGACAGTCAAAAAACAATGCAGTTCTGTTTCTACTGCAAAATACACATCAAGGCTGTGTGCCTGTGTGTTTCATTATATTCCTAGTCAATATTGCATTTGCTGTATGTACCAATATAATTCCATATGGCTTCATATGCTTAGCTCTTCTAAGCATACATTTCTGTTTCATTTGTAGGGAATCTTGGGCTCTGGTTTTGCCTTGAAAGTCCAGGAGCAGCATCGGCAGAAACATTTTGAGAAACGACGGAACCCAGCTGCTGGGCTAATTCAGGTGAAGCACTCTTTTTGCGGTAATATCCCCAGCATGCTTTGTACCATCAGTTCCAGTTAATTACATTGCCTTTAAGAGAGCTAATTAAACTCCATTACCAGTGCAGTGTTTAATTTTACTGGACTAGGAGAAGCTGAACGATCTTGTAAGGCGCTTGAAAGGCAATCTTAATGTGAACCCTCAAATGAAGACTGACAGCGTCAGCCTAATAATTAATGAGTCAGTTGTATAGCAACAGAATCAAATCAAAAGTTCTTTTTGCTCGTGTTCCTCTTATGGATTTGGTATGTATTCCTTTCATCTTAGGTGATCTCTCTTGATCGGTGATGATTAGCAGATGTTCATGTGTTTAAAAATATTGAGACTGCACCATACATGTAAACTGGTCAGTTTCTGAACATTTGTGGTCTCTGGTTAATATTTACTTACTACAATTCCACCAAGAAACATAAGAGTATATATTTACTTACTACAATCCAACAGGAAACATAAGAGAGCCCTAGATACTGAGTAAATGTAAGACGTTGATATACAGGCACCTTTTGTCTTGGGACTAAGCGGATGCTTCTAGCAAGAAACAACCTTATATGTTAACTTTTATCTTTGTTGCTCTGGATCTGGATTGACTCCTGTTTCTGGCAGTACCTTAGATCAACCCTGTTTGGTCTTGCTAGGATACATGCTCTGAGTGGACAACAAAGCATGTTTGTAAGTCGCTCTGAACAAGATCATCTGCTGAAGACTGTAGTTCTGAATGTAAATGTAAACTGACATTTATTGCTGCTCAGACTGCCAAAGCAGGAGGACAGAGTCAAACTGAGGGGGAAAGAGGAGCCTTAGGACAAACACTTCTGGCGTCAGACATTACTGTATAAATATTTGACCAGAAGCTACTGATAGCATGGCACCAACAAGTCATGTAAACTTGTGCTAACAGTATATTATGGTAGTGTGGTTCTTCTGACTGGAGCTCCTGCTTTGGGCTCTGTGAATAAATCTGAAGCGAATAAATTAGGCTTGTGCAGATAAGGAGATTTAAAAAAAAAAAAGAAAAGAAAAAAAAAGAAAACGCCTAGTCCCAAGCTAAGGAGAGTGATTAGATAAGGGGAAATTAAGCGTAATCATGCATCATTCACACAAGAGCTGGAAAAGTAATGTGTGTAGATAAGGAGAGGGAATGTTAAAGGGCCCATGCTGTACAATTTTTAGCCTCAGAATCAGTTAGAATTAAACAGCTTGTTTTTGTTACTTATAAACAGTTTTACTGACATTTTGCACTGTGACAGCTGCTTGTCATGTATTATCTTGTGCTCAGTTCAGTTTTTAACTGAGATGCAGAGTGAAATATAATGGAAAATATTTCACAAGCTTCATTTTGGCTGTTGAAGTTCACTAAATTTCATATGCATTTACAAAAATTCCTTCTTTAAACACAAAACACTGGGAGGAGTTTATTGTAGCAAGGCACTTACTAAGATTTGCCAAGTCTGATGATGAAATACTGATGCCTGAGAAAGCTTGTCTTATTGTTGCCACTTGCTATGTAATTTGCTGTCATATTTGTAATATGATGAAAATTGAAATACAACAACGAAACAACAAAAAATAATTTTAGAAAAACAATAACACTTAATACCTAAAAAAATGGTATTAAATAAATATATTTTTCCCAAAACATTGTTTAAAGCACATATAGAGATTTTTTGGTTCTGGAAACCCCTGCTTTACATCATTACTTCATTACTTACTTCATTCCTCTTACACCCTGTGGCTTCGGTGATTTATCCGAGTGTGTGGCAGAAATGTCACTGGCATTCTTTAGCCCTATTTGAACATGATTTGGACGGAATAAGGACGGAATGACTGATTTGGAACGGAATAAGGAATCTCAGCATGATTGACTGAGATGGGAGTGGCTAGTGGATTTACACACTGCTGTCAATCCCAAAAACACATTCATAATGTGTGGTGGAGGACAGTGTGTATGTGGGCGGGACGGAGAGTATCAGACACAGCTTTTTAAACACCTCAATGTCACTGCAGGGCTGAGAATAGTCCACAACCAAAACTATCCAGCCAACAGCATCCTGGACATCTGACAAAGTAGACGTCAATGACATAATGTTCATAACATGTATGTAGGGTATAGGTGGTATTACATTATTACAGTATCCCACCTCCCCATGTAAAACTAATTCTGTCTGAATAGGACTTTTGATATACTGTCTGTAAGTAAGCGGTTATGCTCAAAATCATATAATTCCTAGATCACTCAGTGACATTTAACAGCCATTTTACATTGTTACATGTATTCCAAATATGCTCAATGCAGAACTCAAGTTCAGCTCATCCCATTTAGCTCATGAGGATTTGCAAACAGTAAACTCACAAAAAAGCGAAAACAGCTCATTTCTTTCTAGGACCAAGTCATAGTGTTGTAAAGCGGGGTGGAGGGGTGGAACCTCATCTGGTCATTTATCACCCCAACCAAAGTCACTTGCTTTCTACTTAAACATTAGAACAATTTAACATACTGAATAAATGCAATCTATTGCACCTTTAAGGCTGCTGTTGTCAGAAATATGGACCGCTTAGTTGTCAAGCAGTGCTTCCATATATGACCTGTCTGAAGTGGAACTTTACCAGTGTTGACAGCAAATCAAACTGTTTCAATAAAAAAGTAAAAAGCAAAAATAAATAAATTACACATGACTAATCTTGCCTACTTAGATTCGAATTCTCAATGGACTGTGGCCAAGAGCCCCAGTAGTACTCCAGGTTCGAGCTCTAGCAAGCATGATGAATTGAATACGGAAAACTATTTTTAGAGGATTTTCCGCATCCGCATCCGCAATGCTGCAAGTCAGGGAGCAAGTCACACTAGGAGTGGTGGTAGGCTTGCCCACAAAAAAAGGCCACACTGCACACTGTAGTAGTTTTTAATTGATGCTGCCTGAGTTTTTCTCCAGGGAGTTAAGGGTTCATCAGTCATCCATAGAGCTGTGTAGCCTGCATGTGAAAGATGCAGTAATGTAATTTCAAATGTCACTGCACCACCTAATTCCTTTAGGCATATGTAACACAAAGAGGTGAAGACAAGGACGTCCTCCAAGGACACTCTGTTAATTACCTTTATTGGGTAGTGTGTACCCAGTGTGTGTATTAGTTTTGTGTTTCTATCTGATCTGATCCTGCAGGCTGCCTGGAGGGTGTACGCCACCAATCTCTCTCGCACTGACCTTCAGTCTACCTGGGATTACTATGAGAGAACTGCGTCAGTCCCTATGTACAGGTATCAGCCTCCCTCTCTTATCTATCTCTCTCTCTTTTTATTTCTTTCTTTTCCCTCAGTCTCTGTTCTGTCTTCTTAAAAATTCATGCTCCTCCCCCATAAAAGCACTCCCTTTCTCTCTCTCTCTCTCTCTCCCTCTCCCTCTCCCTCTGTCTTTCCTCATTTCTTTCTCATTGTATTTCTCTTGGGTGTCAGAGGAGATAGATGTAGTGGTTGTATTGATCCCCTTGATCCACATTGTGACCTTTTTTTTGAGCGGATGGGGATTGTGAAGGTTAATGGTTAAGTTCAAACTGCTCCTCCACATAACCTCGCAGCACAGCAGTGAGGTTGAGGTTATTTTGTTTTATTTTGTTTTATTTATTTATGTTGGTCGTTTAAATCTATACTTATGTAATTTATGATACTGTGTTGGGTTTCCTGTTTTTTTTTAAATAAAGAAAGAATAATGTCTTGTTTGTTATAGTTTAAATTCAGTTACTCTGGATTGGCTGCCCTGTGTTGTGCCTAATTCAAAAAACACAGTCCAGGTTGAATTTTGAGCTTTTTTGCAGCTTAATTTCAATATATGGACTCTATGGAGTGCTGAGTGACTGGTATGTGTAGAAACTTTAAAGAAAGGTATTTTCATTATTAAAGACATCAGTGTTCTGCTATGTCCATTATACTTTTGTCTCAGACCAATTAGCATCTGGTAGCTTAGCCATCTTTTAGCCACTGGGCATTAAAGTAGTTGATTTGAATGTCAAATTTGGTGATTTGTCTACTTAAATAACCCTGGTTCAACTCACTATTGTCCATTTCAGTATGTGTACTTGAGCAGATAAGTCACTGGAGAGAAAAACTGGACATGTTAAGAGTCTGCCAGGAAGAGAGTGTATGTGTATATTGACCCATGCAAAGTTAGGGGGATGCTTTGTGTTGCCCAGGAATCTCCATTGAGCAAAACAAGGGAATTACAGACATTAGTTACGTCTTGGGGTCGGAACATCTATCAAACTATATTCAGATGCCACCTACATAAGTTGCTTGGGAGGGTTGGCCAAAGAAAGTCCATGCTTTTCAGCAAACATAAGGCCATACAGTTTGCCAGACATTTTCAGAACTTTCAGTGGGACCATGTTTAGTGGTCAGATGAGATCAAAATAAAGCCTTTAGTTAGCAATGGTATAGACACCTAAATAGCCATGCAGGAAAGTACCTCATCTTCACTGTGAAGTATGGTGGTGGATCTTTGATGGGGCTGTTTTTGTTCCAGAGGTGCTGCATTAGTTGTTTATGTACGTGGTGTCATGGACTCCTTGAAGTTCCAGCTTTCTCTGCCAGGAATGTCTGGATCCTCCAGCAGAAAAGTGATGTAAAGCATTCCTCAAAATTAACACAATTTCTCTCTGACCACAAAATCCAGGCTTAGCTATTCCAGTCTTCTGACTTAAACACCCTAGAAAAACTGAAATGAGCTGAAGAGGCGTGGACCTCGGAAGCCTGAAGGAACTAGAGCCAGTATGGCTGCAGGTTTTCATTCCAACGAAGCAGGAGATCGCATGATCAATTGTTGAAAGGCTAAGCAGCTGATTAGTGAAGTAGAAGCAGGTGAACTCCTGCTCATTTGTAATGAAAACCTGCAGGCACACTGGCCCTTTGCGGATAAGATTGGACACCCCTGATATAGAGAGATTCTGTGTGGAGGAATTGTCTCAGATCCCTTGCCATCTGTTCTCCAGTCTCATTAAGCATTCTAGGAGAAGACTCAGAGCTGTTAATCTTTGCTGAGGGAGGCTGTGCAAAGTTTTAAATGCTGATAGATTTAGATAAAGAATCCTTTTTACAGCCTGTTTTGCTCAAATTTGCCAGGGGTGTTGATATTTGTGGAGGACGGTTTACCAGAGACAGAAACTATGCCTCAGTGTACTCCTCATCCCTTTAGGTAGATGCGAATGCAGCGATTCCACTTTTAGGAAGAATGACTTTTGTAGTGTACCATCTGAGATGGCTGTTTTAGCTTTCATGTCCCAGAAACACACAACTGCAACCTGTGAAGTTAGCCAGATGTCCTGCTCCCATATGCGACCAATGTAGGAGCAGGACATCTGGGACTCCTCTCATAATTAAGCTGAAAAGTTCTAGAGGGCATATTCCTGAGCTTAGACTAGCGTAGTACTCAGAGCTCCAGAAATGTCTCAAGTAGACGGTCTTGAGCATGTAATGTTTCAGTGACATGTTTCTCCTCCCCATAGATGTTTATACTGGCTGTATACTGTTGACCTTGTGATGCTATGGGAACTCTCACTCTCTCTCTCTCTCTCTCCCCCCCCCCCCCCCCCTTACTTTCATCTTTGCGGATGAGTTCTGATTGAAGTGTGACCTTTCTTGTTTTTACAGCACTGCAGCCTAAAGCCCCTTCACTTTATAGGGCGGACAGCAGCACCGCATACCCCTGATATTAACTCACAACTCTAGCTCTGTGTTAATAGCCAACAAAGAGAGCCAGCTTCCTGTGGCATAAGCTCACACTTACAGTACAGACGCACCTGCGCACACATTTTCTCACCTTCATTTTACTATTCAGCATGAACCTTTAACACCTCTGATTGATTCCCTTCCTGCTTGCAGATTTGTACTTTGAGGTGCACTGTGGATTTATTATTTCTTGGCCTGCTGCTGTTGCCCAGTGAGTTCTGGCAGAATTCTGACAATTAACTGCAAAGTACCTCAACATTTACAGCTGACATTGTGAATTTTAAGACCTCTGTGTTAATGAGCTGTCACTGCTACCCTGGAGACTTTAAATTTAAACCAGGCTTATGTGATGGTCTGTTGTTTTTTTTTTTTTTTTTAGAAATGTACTGGTTCCCTACTAGGGATGCACGAGTCTTGATTTTTATCATGGCTGATTCTGATTTCTTTAAAGCTTAATGGACATGTCATCTCGTAGCACAATTCTTATTGCCCGCAAGCTTGGCACGCCCTCATACAACACACAGCAAGTTAAAGCAATAAAAACTTACCACTTTGAAACATCCTGCTCCAGCCTAGCTTGCAAATGTGGATGTACCAGTTTGTTTTACTGGACTTTCAGGATCAGACTCAGAACAGAGTGAGCGAGCTGACCAATCAGAGCACACTGAGCTCATCAGGAGGAGGGGCTTGAGGACACAGAATCTCTAAAAGAGCATTTCAGACAGTTGGTGAAATCTAATGTAAAGTATAGGGAAAATATTGTTATTTTGGAAACTGAAGCATGTAAATCTATTCCAGCAGACCCCAAAAATAAAATTATACAGCATAAAAGGATGCCTTCAAATAACATGAATTTAGGTGATGCATTGAGAGTAATTGGCTTGGCACAATGAGTCATGCATAATTATGCTATGGCAATTTGGTTTCGACATAACAGGAACAGTTCTGTATTCTGAGACAATTTCTGTCAACGTTGTTTAGCTTAATGTCAGGTTTGTAACCAGTATGGTGCACATGCTTATCTGTCATGTGCTACGTTTGCAAGATCATTTTTGTCCAGGCTTCTGGACGGCAGTGCACATTGACTTTGTGATACAAACATTTGTGTGTATTTTTGCAGACTCATTCCACCCCTTAACCAACTTGATCTACTGCGAAACCTCAAGAGCAAGTCTGGTCTCTCCTTTAGGTAATGTAAAAATAATAATTTGTTCATTCATTCAAATATCAAGATTTTTTTCAGCAAGTTATGCTGATAACTGTTCTCTGTGTAATTGTACAGGAAAGAAGCCCAACCAGAGCCCTCCCCAAGGTATGTCTGTATATCTGCAGTATTCAGTATTTTTATTGATCGGTGTGTGTCTCTTTTGTTTTTTTGTTTTTAATGATTATCTTTGCTGCTTGCACTTGAAAACATGTTTAATTATTATTATTATTATTATTATTATTATTATTGTTGTTGTTGTTGTTGTTGTTGTTGTTGTTGTTGTTGTTATTATTATTATTATTATTA
>CM067476.1:34285362-34337147 GCA_034552555.1 Semaprochilodus insignis | reverse complement strand
TTATTATTGTTGTTGTTGTTGTTGTTGTTGTTGTTGTTGTTGTTATTATTATTATTATTATTATTATTATTATTATTATTATTATTATTATTATTGAAGCCAGCCTTCATCATGAGCTCAGGGGCAACGTAGACCTTGTACAGTGTACAAATATTGTACCTGTCCAATCATAGTGTAATGATCCATGATGGATGTCCATGGATGCGTTTTTTATGAGCATGTGTGCTGGCTTTGACCTTGTCCTTGTGCAGATGGATGTGTTGTGTGCTGCTTCCTGTGGCTTTATGCATTTAATGATACCAGATGACAGTAAACTCTGAACTCTCTAAACCAGTGGTTTTTAAATCAGCCGCCAGGGTTCCACAGACACATCTGTTAGCACAGGAATTGTCTGTTAGTGTATTTTTAGTTGTCATGCACTCTTGATCCAAAATAAAATGCTAAAGTTCCAGAGATGGATCATGATCTCGCAAGGCCCCTGAGCACAAGGGTCTTTGGCTTCCCCCTGCACTCCAACCTATAACAAATAAAACTAATGTGTATATATATTTTAGTTATTTGTGTATTGTGTATTACATCTGCAGTGGATTGCCCCAAGTATCTAAGTCATTTTGTTTAAATGCAGTGGTACAAATCTCCTGGTAAGTGTTGATGTGGATTAAACAGTATTTTCTACATTGTTACCAAACATATTCGGTCACGCATACACATTTACTCCACTGGTTAACCGATGTGTTTAAGAGACATATTGTTGTAAAAGACTGTTGTAAGAGAACAGAATAGAAGGTTTTAGATTAACAGGTTTAACAGTCTCTTCTTCCTGCGACAGATTCCATGTTTGTCAAATCTCCCTTAAAATACTGTATAATTCCTACACTTTAAAATTGTACTTTTAATAGTACTGTTATTTGGCAGTATTTTTTCCCTTTCACTTTCATGGCTCTATTTCTGAGTGTTATAACTTTTTTGTTCAGTTTAATTTCTTTTTTTCAGCCAAGTAGAGCTTCACTTGCCATGGATTCTAAATCTGTATGAGTTCCTTTACCAGGACACCAGTGAAAATACTGCAACATTAAAAAGTCACTGGCGCGCTAATCACAGAATAGATCTTATTAACTGTGACACACATTTTGTGTGACGTAAATCTGCTGTTCTGCAGAGTTTCATGAATCTGGCCCAGAGTCCTTTATTCGTAAATGTGCTTGAGTAAAAGTCCAAATATCACCATGAAAGTACAAGTCCATCAGAATGTTGCTCATGTACATATAACTGAGCTTATAACAGAACTTATTGTTACCAACCTCTGGTCATCTATCACATGAGAGAAGCCTTTGCTTCATAAGAACTCTTTATTGGGTCATTCCTTATGTCAGCTATCCAAAATGATCAAGCACCCCTGTGTGCATCAGATGTAAAGCTCCTGACTGTTTGCTTATATTCTGCATAATATTCAAAGCTGTTTCTTGAGCTTTTAAAACCTTTGTCCTTCGCAGTCAGAAGGTCAGTCTGAAAGAACGAGTGTTCTCCAGCCCAAGAAGCTCAGGCACCAAGGGGAAGGGTTCACCCCAGAGCCAGCAGCCCCTGAAGCGCTCACCCAGTGCAGACAACAGCATCGAGGACAGTCCTTCCAAGGTGCCCAAGAGCCTGAGCTTTGGCGATCGCAGTCGTGCTAGACAGGCATTCCGTTTCAAAGGGGCAGCTTCACGGCAGAACTCGGAAGGTGAGGGAATCTAAAACAAGATCGTGATGCTTTTCTACCGCTATGAATATTGTCTGGTTTGTATATATAAATTGGTAGAGAGTGGAGAGTCTGGTTGAGTATCTTTTTGGATTATTTTTATTTGGCAACAGCTGAAATGTGTTTGAGGACGTCATACTGTATGTGATTTGAGCAAGTGATTGTGAAGCTATGCTTATGGTCCTAGTCATGCTACGTCTGTGTAGTTATTAAACTATTCTGATATTCTATCCAAGATCAGGTTACCTACTTGTTCTAATGAAACTTGTGAGGATTCAAACGTAGGACTGTAAGTTAATTGGGCTTTGACTAAATTGACTAAATCAAGGCTAAATTTAAGTTCAAACATCAGGATTCTTGTTCTTTTTCCTGTGAGCTGCTGCATGTAATTGTTGTGCAGTAACTTGTGGTTGTAGATTTGTTTTTCTATTCTGGCTGCTTTCTTTGTAATTACCCTGATGGCATAATGTGTTGAATTTTGCTTTTACGCTGCCAGTGTATTGATGTGTATATATGTTGTATAAGTTGAGTGAAAGCACATAAACTCTGGAGCCCAAAGTTAAAGTTAAACTTATTTTATAGGTACACTTTTATGTCCAAAAGTATGCAGGTACCCCTTCTAAATAATTACTTTAATGTGCACCCATTGCTGGCACAGGTGTTCAGTTGCACACATACACACACACACAGTGTGTATAACCTCCATAGAAAAGCACTGCTAATAGGGCGCTCTGGGGCAGCCACATGAGTACAAGGGCACTATGCCTCATGTCAAGCTTCATCAAGAGGGGTATAAAGCCCCCAGGATTGAGCTGAGGATCAGACTGTTTTCTCTAGAGTGTTGGAGCAGCATTCAGTAACCTTTGGGTTAAGTTGGAGTGCCATTTGTGTAATAATCCAACATCAGGACCTAAAATCAATAATGCTCTTATGGCTGAATACAATCAAATCCACAGAGCAATGTTCCAAAATTTAGTGTAAAGGCTTGTCACAAGAGTAGACAAGAATAAAAGGGTGGACAAACTCCCTATTAATACCCTTGTTTTTAGAAGGAACACTGGATGAACAGGTATCTACAGACCTTTGGACGTACCGTTTATCTTAGTCATTTAAATTTAGTCGTTTCTAAGTATGTACACTGTTGTAACAAATCCTTGTATTTGTGTATTTGTATTTGTGTTATAGGCCATGCAATATCAAATAGTGTAAATAAAAAGAATGAATTTTTGTAGGAATCTCAGATATTCCAGATGTCCAGAGTTTGTGTGTAACTGCAATATCCCAAAAAAGTGCATTACAGCTTTTGCTCTGGTATCACTTTCTACAAAGTGCGCTTTCAGGAAGCCCCATTTTTTGTAAAGCTTTTGTTAAAAAAAACCTGTCAATAAATCAGTAACAGATGTACTTTTGATACATTAAATTCAAATGAGTATAAAAAAAACATGATATAAAAAGTGATCTGAGTCCAGTCAGTCAGTTTTACATGCTACTTATTTCTAGTAATTATTACTTATTTCTAGTTACTTATTTCACTTTGTATTTGAGGGGCTCAGGTAATAGCACATTGTGTAAAGTGCAACCTGTTTGTAATCTGTGTGTCTTCGATTTTTTTATCCCCCTTTTTGAAATGAATCTGGATCCTGATGCTGTCCTTTCCATTTCTCTGTTCGATGCTGATGCTAAAGTGCTGATTGAGATGCAGGCAGAAGAGCTGAGGCAGAAGAGCTCCCCAGGTCAGGCAAACCAGATGGGTCTGGGCTCAATACAACTTCTACCCTTAAAATGACACCTTTCAAACTAGCTGCAGTTGTAGTATGGCATTCATGTCAGAAGATATGCTGTTCTGTTTGTTTTCTTTTGTCTCCTGATTTTCTTTTACTTGTTAACTATGAATGTGACATGTCTTTTGTCTTTGGATAATGGGTGCATATGAGGAGCATGTGGGTTGGTTAAACCATTTAACAGGAGTGTCCGATCTAATCTGCTAGAGGTCAGAATGACTGGCGGCTTTTCCTTCCAGCCAAGCAGTAGCTCAGCTGATTCCACTTGTTTGATCAGTTGGTCTCAGTGCACAAACAATGATTGTGAGTGCTTCTGCTTTGCTTGAACGAAAACCTGCCGCCTCACCTAAGCATTGCACCTAAAATTGGACAACCCTGTTAAATCAGTTTCCAGTTGAATAACTGGCTCATGTTGTATGTTAGCGAAAGACTGGATAGTGCAGTATATTGGAAATTTGCCTAATTCATCTTTAGTTTTCATATGTTATATTTCTAGTGTATTTAAATATTTTTTTTGAACCTGAGAAAATACCTTCAAGCTTGTCTGCTGTCCTGCTAACAAATAAAAATCGGGTGATTCTAATTTAAGTTTTATTTGGATAAAAAGATACATAGGAAAAAAAGACTGGACCACTATCAGCTGCATAGCATTTGTTACGCTAATGTCCATGTTACAGGATGTTAGAGGTACGGTGTGTAAAATTTAGGTGGATCTATAGCGGAAATGTAATATACATAACTATGTATATACTATGAGAGTTGTCAAAAAAGCATAAAACTCATGGCCACTGTAGGTTCTACTACATGCTTGGAAAGAAAGTGGTGAGGGGTGGTATTGATTTGGTTGCAATCTGCAGTCTCACTACTAGATGTCACTAAATTTTACACACTGCACCTTTAACTTTACTTTAAAAGGGGTAATTGTAATAAGAAAGAACAATCAGTGCTTCAAAATAGTGTTACATTTTACATTTTTGTGTGCTTAATGGTCATGTATTACTTCTTAATTTTTACGTGGAACTCTGAAATAAAAGCTAGCACAGACACAGCCCAAGCTCAAATAGAAGTACTCCTTGCCATGCTGCACACTAAGACTTATGATGCTTTGACTAATTTGTTTTGGCTTTCTTCCACTATCTATATTTTAGCCATAATGTTAGTAGAGTTAGCAGGGTATTTAATGGTTTTAAAGGTGTATATCACCACATGCTGCTTCTCTTGGGCAATGTTTGTGCATGCATATATCAAAAAATGGTATTTAGTCAGACAGTCAGTCAGTCAGTCGGTAAGAGACATCCATTCTCGTAAGTTAGCCTGCTGATCGGTCCAACAAAAAAAGAACTTCTTGTGTCTTTATATTATTGTGCAGGACCTTAAACATGGCCAAGCTGTAAAATCTCAGAGTAGTAATAAAGTATAGACTAATAATGGGTTGTTTTCTTTTTCTTTTGATTTTCTTTCCTCTATGGAAATAATAACTACTGTACTTTTTATTGTTTGCATTCCCATGTTATTATTTTTATTTATTATGCACCTTACAAATGTTCATTGGTTATTTTATTGACATTTTACTTTCTAATGACGAACTCCTTGTTTGGAGAGGAGGAAATATTATTTAGAATGTACTGAGCAACTTAAATTAGATGTAGAATCCAAACAAACAAGTCAAAAATGAAATCAGATGTCTTTGTTTTTTACTTTAACTGAGTTAAGTTAGATCAGAAGTCACTGCCAAAAACATTAGATTCAGTTATATATTTTAGTTGCTTTACATTTCAGGCAATGGCTTTTTAGGGTGTACAGGAATGCACTTCATCATCTTTCATTCTGTCTCCAGTTTTCTTTCAAGTCATAAGAAAACTATAAATACTTTAAACATTGAACATTTGGCGTTCATTACATGATGTCCGTCAGTATGACATCTCAGCCTTCATTTCTTATTTTCAATGTTTTCTAACATTTTAAAATGTTAATACATAAGATGCTATCTTATGTTTGAACATAATGTTCTGTATGTTCTGACTTATTTCAAAGTCAAGATCACAGATTATTTATATTGCCACTGCTTATCATTTAAAGCAATGCAACGCTTTGAAAAGCAACCAAACGTTTTTGTTAAAGGCTACAAAAATAGAGTGGCCGTCTGTTGGCAAGAGGTAAAAATAGTCTTGTGATCTTGAAAGTGAAATTGTTTTAAAGAGATCTTGTTATTTATGGTTGCCTTCAATCTGTGGTTTCACTTCATGATTTTGCGGTTCAGAATTATACTTTTTTAATTTTATTTTTGGTGCAATTTATCTGTATCATAAAGAACATTTTTTGAGTTATGTTCCTCTGAAGGTACTGCAGAGCTTCAGCAAATAACCTCCTTATATTGACATAGGCATTGACGCCTGTAACTGTATCAGTTAGTTTTCTTGACCACATTTTTCATTACTCTCTCTGGAGGCACATGCATTTAATTTAAAGCCCATATCCCATAAGGCAAGAGCAGCCTTGATGCACTCTAAAACTGAAGCAACAGCTTACCTTCAAAGGGATTTATGCCACATCTGTATTTTTTGATGTTTAATCTGTATTTTTGATGTTTTCCATTCAATTTCATTTGATGCCATTTGAAACAGGCATGGTTTTCTTTGTTTCAATTTCTTGATAGCTAAATTTTAACCAGCTTTTATTGTCATTTCTCTTCTCCAAACCTTTGCAGCAATTGAAGGGTTGATCAGTAAGACAATATCACTTGTCTGCTAGGGGTTGCGGCCACTAGAGCAAGCTCTTTCTTACGAACCCTAGAGCCAGTACCAACCAATAAGAATGCATGTTTTTGTTCTAGACCCATTCCATAAGCACATGGCAGGACCCATCATACCATGATTCCAGCTCAACAGCCTCAACCAGCTGGCAACCCTGCTCTGTTACCTGCATGTGAGGAAAGCTGGTTAGTTTCTAGAGTCCCTGCAACCTGTCACATGATGGGGCCTCCCAGTCAGCATCACAGAGCACTGAAACAACTCGCCACTTTCCAAAAAGCCATTTTAGACCCTCATACGTCACTCGGGTTGGGCTTGTACAAATTTCTGTATGGTTTGGTCAGGCTCTGTGGTTTTGCTGGCATAGTTAGTGCTATTCTTAAAGCTCCCATGCTAGATGAACTGCGGTGACAAATGAGAAATAGTGCAGCCCAATATAGTACTGCATCAGCATGACAATCAGCAGGGGGAAATGGAAAATAGTTACAGATTAATATTGTAAATCGCAAAATCTTACGTTTGTTTGAACTGGATAAGCTCAACCTAAGGTCAGTAGTTGGGAAGCATGTACCGAGCACTTAAGATAATATAGCCTACTGTTGATGAGAGTGTTCTTTCCTACTGCTGCTTTTAGGAGCATTAGCATTATTCACTCTTGCTTCAGTGCCTTTCAGCCCCCCCCCTCACATTGCCAACCATTAAATGTAACAGTAGCGTTTGACTTACAGGTACTCTGCGAGCGGCAATATCAAAGAAATCTATTCATTTGTCTTTATCTTCTTCTCTCATCTGTTTTCACAAAACCTTGCAGAGTGGCTGTAATTCAAACTCTCATGGAGGCAGACTGATAAAGTGCAGCTCTAATTGATTATTTGCCTTTGTTTATGACAGTGGAGCCAGCTGCATAGAAACAGTTTCACCTTGCATATTTGCTGGCTCACTGACTTCATGTTCTTTCGGACCATGGTTGTCTTAGTTAAACCCAAACTTCTCAATTCTGCCTATCCCTGCCCCTGCCCCCGCCCCCTGCCCCCCCCCTCCTTTTGCATTGGGCCACTGGGCCAATGAGATGAGAACACTGCCCATTAACCTGCTCTGACCCAATCGGTATTAAACTCTACACTGTCCTACTGAGCTGTGCAAGTTAATGGCTGTGGCTGGCCTCTGCTTGGTTCCATCCCAGAGTCAAAGAGTTGAACAGACGTGAGGCTGAGGGGCTTGTTCACTAATGCCAGAGTCCTCCTGTGTCCATGTTGTGTTTTGTAGAAGCCAGCCTCCCTGGAGAAGACATTGTTGATGACAATAAGAGCTGCCATTGTGAGTTTGTCCCACAAGATTTAACGCCAGGAATCAAAGTTACCATCAGGGCTGTGTGGTAAGCAACAAGGAAACAATCACGAAATGCAGAATTCACATCAAGCTAACATGCAAATAGAAGAGAAACTAGATTCATAAAAGTGAAGGTGTCAGAGGGGGTCTTTGGAACGATCGCACAGAAGAATTGCTTTTGTTTCCCTAAAAAAATACCTCAACCCTTTGGGTTGCACTTCTCATTCTCATAACAGACGAATCATAAGCCTATAGGTAAACTGGCTAATCTGCTACATCTATATCTGGATTGTAACCCAGTAGATTTTAGTCACATGCATTCACACTTTGAAATCCAATTGGCTATATGGTCGTAATATGCAAATCTCATATACAACCACTGACTGCCTGGGTCGCTCCTCATTATTCTGTTCTTTTCAAAAGGAAAATCACAAATCTCCACAGCATTGTTCCTTTTACAATAGCAGTCAATCTTTACAAGAAGATGGCTGTTTCTAATAATAGGAGTCATTGCTATCGTGAACCATGTGCATTAAAACTGTAAAACCTAATGAAGCGAGACAGTGGAACCAAACAAAGTAAAATAAACGTTCACCAAACCGGTGCTTTATTTACGCCACCTAGCTTAACCAAAGACTGGCATGATGGGCTACTGATGAAAAAAGAAGAAACACGTGTGGTTTAATGGTTAAAATAGAAACATTCAGAGTGGGTTGATGTGAAATGCTCCCCTCTAGACGATAGTTCACAGTGGCGGTGATAGGAACCAGAGGTCTATAGAATGACAGTGACGTTGCCTGAAGCCTGAGAGACTCTGCTTCACAAAAGTTTTTATATAAGAATTTGACCCAAAATGTTGAAACTTTTTACAAGCCAAAATGGTCCTCAAAGAAAACGTTTTTATATATTTTTAAGAAGCATTCAAAAATGTGTATTTGTAATTTACAATTGCATTACATTTTTTTTTTTGGCATTTATCTGTTTTGTTCTATTTGAGCTGTGTATTTGCTTATTTAATACATAGACGGAATGACTATTTTTGTGTTGTAGATGTTGTTGTACATTTCTGTGCAGTGCATTATTTCAAACCTCTGTGAAAGCTTTTGTTCAAATTCTTTATGATTGAATGATGCACAATTTTTGAAAATGGAATTCCCCTTAGATCGGTGGTAGCCCAGGGAGTAGTCTCTTCACTATATGCAGATCAGCAGAGGGAGGCACTGTCAAAGTGGGTTGTTTCTTGGGTGCATTTACACTAGCATTTTTTTGTGTATAAGCCATATCCAAATATAATCCGGATACACAAAGCTTATGAAACGACCAGATGTAAACAGTATCCAAAGGCTGTTCTTCTGTCACATCAGGCCAAAGAACCCTTGTGGCACCTGTATATTTAATCTTCACTCTAAGCGTAACCAGTAAATTAGTTTGTAAATGGCTATTCCTTCGTGTATAAAAGATTTTACTCACTTTGACATTTTAATATGATCTCAGTTCCAGTTCTTTCTGTGCCCAAAACAAAATATGTAATATCTTCAGGTAGTCCTGCAACTGCATACACTGTTTAGAAAAATGAAGTCAAATGAATTCTTAAGAGTATTTGGGGTGAACTTGGAACAGTGGGTTAGGACAGCAAGAGCCAAACCATGGTGAAGACAGAAGGTTCTCTGTGTTGTCCTCTACCCCCCCTGAAGTCTAGCATGGCAACCCTGGAAAATATCAGGAACCTGGCAGCACCATTAAGCTTACTTCAGTTTATACTCCAAGATACTGAAACATGCCAACTTCCAAGCTGCCAAGTTAATGCTCATGCACTTACAATGCACTGTATGTATTTTGAAGCTGTATTAACGTATGATATGCAAATTCTTTGTCTCTGCAGCATTATGAGGTTTATGGTGTCAAAGCGAAAGTTTAAGGAGAGTCTACGGCCTTACGATGTGATGGATGTTATTGAGCAGTATTCAGCTGGACATCTAGACATGTTGGCCAGGATTAAAAATCTGCAGTCCAGGCAAGAACAGTCACAAAAACCTCAATGTCCAAGTGGAGAGTTTCTGCCTTATTTGTTGTTTTCTGTCCTGTCCTTCTTATACCGTCACACATACATGCATAGACCGCACTATTTGGAGCTGGGGTTTTAGATGTTTCTATTGTATAACACTACAGAATTTCTTGCATGTCCCCCTCTTTTTTGCGTCTTTCCTGGTTTGAACTTTGTGACATAGCATTTTTCACCCCTGTACACCATGCAGCCACTTAGGTCAGCAATTGTCTTCCTAGTTTCATAGTGTGTGTTTAAGACCATGGTGTGTACCAATTTGTCATTTTGTGATGTTTTGTGTGCGTAAACATTCACCCACCATGGAAGGACTTCACTGCCAATTTAGGTTAATCTACAAGGCTTACATAGTATGGTCAGTCATCCTTTGAGCGGAAGACGGACCTGAACAAGTCTCTCTCTGACATTTCACATTCTCTCATTTAAGAGCAATTTCATTTCAAACCCATCAAAAAGGACTATGCACATATATATTGTATTGTGGTTTAACAAAGTGATTCAATATATACAGTTTATAAATATATTCCTGCTTTTGGAGCATACGTGTGATGTCATGGCATACTTTCAGTCTAGAAATCTTGCTCCGGTGTCATGGCAAGATCACACCATCAGTTAGTTCCTTTAAAGAGCCGACACTCATAGGAAACAACCGTTTGGCTGTTTACTCCGTAAAGTATGTCTGGAATATATTTTCACGTATTTGTCCTTGTGTCTTTTTTCCTGTTGGAATTTCTTTTTTCTTAGTTCGTTGTATGTTGTTTGTCCCCCCCTCCCCTGCCCCCCCGTGCTGATGTGCCCATGGCCCTGACGTTTGTGCTGGTCCGTGTCACGTCATTCTGCATTGTGCTGTCCTCTCCTCTATTTGCTTTGCCAGGATAGATATGATATTGGGTCCTCCGGGTCCCACCACTCCCCGCCATAAGAAGTATTCAACCAAAGGAACCAAAGAGTCGCCCCAGTTCTCACCTAGGTTAGGACGCACCAAACTGCATCTCTTGCTCGCATTAGAGCTCTATTCTGATTTTTTTCTGGGTGTGCTGGCCGGAAATGAAAACAACCTGTTTTTGCTTCAGGCTACGTGACTGCTAGAACGTTACCTCCTGGGCTGCTCAGTTACCACAGACAGTACACATTCAGTGTTAACCATTCTGCCTTGTTTATAGAGGTGGGTGGTGTAGCCTAAATTCATACTCCAGGAAAGATATTATTTCTTCTAGGGATGCACAATAATAGCAGAATAGTATTGATATCAGCAGGCAATTGCATAAAACAAATGATCAGCGTTGGGCAGTGTGGGGCAGCATTGTGTAGATTTGTATTTCTAACCAGTTTTTCAGTGTCATACTGTGTTTGTTCTACTCTGGAACAGCAGAATGTTTCGGCAGCTCTGGGCTACTGTGCTAAAATATCTGCATTTTATTCATTTTTCTGCATTTGTAAGCCTATAGAAATAAACTTCTTCGTAATGCTAAATCAGATGACTGTAGTACCAATTTCTGTATGTTATAAACATTTAGCATTAGCATAGGTGCCAACTTTGGGTCCCTCAGAAGTAAAGTTGAAGGGACAAAGCCTCAGCAGTCTTAGCACATAACTTGAGAAAAGCTAGTGAAATTGCATAGAACAATATGAAAATAACTCTGATAATGAACTTGCATTAAAATGCATTTAAAAGCAGGAGGGATGTTCTGAAACTGCAATGGTACGGCATCCAGAACTGCTGTTCTAAAAAAGGTGTGGCACGATAGCACTTTTTCATGTCCGATACGATACCACAACCTTGACTATATGCCAATACCCTCAGCAATCCATCTTTTTCCCCTCTCTTAAACATCTAAGCTGTTAATAATACATTTGTCTGGATAAACTTTGCTTAACCCTCTAAATGATACCATAATCAAACTAATCCCCTAAAGGAAGAAATACATAGTCCAAAAGATGTACAGAAGTTATACAACACTGTTGTTTCTTTTTATTCTTTTTATTCTTTTTTTAAGTCTTTTCACACACAGAACTTTTGAACGGTCAGCACCATGAAACATTTATGAGAGTTAAAATGTGAGAATTCAGGCACGCATTTATGTGATGGTTTAAGCTAATGGATCTGTAATAGGGGGAGAAAAGAACCGGTGATCTTGGTGTTGAGAGACCAGAATGCTAAGAGTTAAGCCAGCAGCCAAGCACATGAGAATATAGCAGCATATATGACAGAGTGTTTCTCACAGTGTGCCGCTGACTCTAAATATATGTCTAAACTCGAAAGAGCTTGAGATATTTTTAGGCCGGTTGAGGGATCGAACTGTTGACCTCTGAGATGAAAGACCAGCCTGCAAGAATACAACGTGCCACTGACGTGTGGTTTACATCAGTGAAAAGAAGCAATCAGAAAGGAAATGAGACAAAAAGGTGCCTCTTGAGATAGGCAACATTTCCCTTTCGTTTCCTTCTTTCTTTTAGGTGTGAAGATAAATAGGAGATCATACAAGATTTTTTAAATATTTACACTGAGAGACTTAACTGGCAAGAGACGCAAAATGAAAGTCATTAAACTCGAGTGAGTAATACCTAAATTTACTGGCTAGATCATGAGTCTCATTTGTGGCAATGCAAACTGAGCGAGAACTGCGTGTGAGCTCTCTGTAAACAGGGTGCTTTGCAGCTGACAACGTCAAACCTAATCACTCAAGTGAAATGCTCTTCCTTCCTTGGTGGCCTAGAAAGAAGTTGAGATGTTACAGAATAATATCAAATTCATATCAGATGTTTTGCTGTTTTAATATCTGATCCAGTGATTTTATCAGCCCAGTACCGATACTGAGTACTGGATCGGTGAAACCCTGTTTTCCATATATCTATATCAGGAATAATCTGTCATTTTGGTCTGCTGTAATAAGCACAGACACCTGAACAGCTTTAGGTTTAGCTGGCGTATATACTGTTCATTTCATGACGATCAGTTGAACAGATTCAGGGCAGATTCCTCATTTTCCATTAAATGGTCTGCTCATTATTTTATAAGAGATGACAGCAGTGCAAAATGATCACATGATCTACTTTGTTACCTCTTGATGTTTTTGGTCATTTTTAAGCACTTCATTAGTAACATGCAGAAACAAATCACAATTTGCCTGAAATTTACTTTGAGTCACCCTGTTTGCTGTTGGAGTTTTGCTACAATGATAACAGCAAATAGTCTAGTTTTATTTTTTTTCCTGGTCACTGTAGCTGCAGTCAAAACTTAAAGCCCCTTTTATAGCCAAGAAGGAGGACGAAGGACGAAGCTGCAGCAAAACTAAAACAGTGCTGTTTATTAGAGTGACTTATAGACATTTTAGTTCATCCAGCATCTGTCAGTATCGTCAGAACGGAAGTCCTTCACCTTAAGGGATCTTTTTAATCTTTTGAAGGTGTGGCCAAACACAAAACTGTACAAATGCTGTCACCAACAAAACATAATAAAATGAAAAGAAAAAATAACTCATAATTACTTTAAAAAGGAAAATAAAAAGTAAAAAGTAACAAAATATTAATGGCTAAATCATAACTGAGTAAAAAGTAGATTGCTTTCCTCATAAAACATGAGTAGTAGTAAATGTATCATTCAAAAATACTCTCCAAGTCCAAATCTATCAAAAGCTCATGGAACTAGTCACTACCCACCTCTGCTTTCTAGCACTCAAAATGTCAAAGTTACACAGTAAAGGTTTTACCAGTAATCATGCATTCAGTAGTGCTCTTGCAGACAACCTGAGAACAGCGAACATTGGTGGTTTCAGTTATAGAATCCTAATAAACTCTTAATTCACTCTTTATTCATTCCTTTGTTTGCTGTAACTGAGCATGTCCCGTGTCTAATGTTTCATGCATATATCACTGGCACACAGTTAAAGCAGGGATTCTAAATGCCATATACCATACAGGTAAGTAACTAGTAGCTGAACAAAAACAGGTTGAGCTGGTTTGCTTGCATCGCTGTATGAAATGTACAATCTGGACCGAGCAAAATGCAGCCGAGGTGCCTATGACCAAGTAGTATTATAATTTCAGTAGTGCTTTCTATACTTATGCATGCTGGCATGACATATAACATGGGCATGCCACATAATACACAAAGACCATTTTAGGATGCCTGAGTTTTAGGCGTATGTAGGTAAGCTCATTTTTTTTGTTGACCTGTTTGGCTTTTTGTTGGTTCGTTGGTTAGTTCAAGAAAACTTGGTGCTTCAATGTATGAATTGAAGCAGCCTCTGGATATATGGTAACAGGGGATGTTCTGGGCAAAGCCTAACAAA
The DNA here is from genome assembly GCA_034552555.1 of Semaprochilodus insignis. NCBI lineage: Eukaryota > Metazoa > Chordata > Actinopteri > Characiformes > Prochilodontidae > Semaprochilodus > Semaprochilodus insignis. Next base: position 34,323,195 of record CM067476.1, on the reverse strand, counting down.
TAAGATGTGCATCTTATTTCAATATTATGTTTAGTCTATCATTTTGAATAATGTGTCAATTTCATATATGAAAGTAAAGTTCAATATATGATTTGTCTAGGTTCTTGTATATATATATTTATGGATTTCATATATACATACAGTGACATGCCAACGTTTGGGCAGCCCTGGTCAAAATGTCTGTTACTATGAATAGTTAAGTGAGTGAAAATGTGACTTTACTCCAAAAGACATATAGGTGACACATTTCTTTAAGATTTTGAGCAAGATTATGTCTTTATTTCCAAGTTTCATAATAACAAAAAAGGAAAGGGCCTAAAGTACAATTTGGGCCTCCATGGTCAGTACTTGGTCAGAAACATCTGTGTTGGTCAGTATAACAGCTTGTAAAGGCTTTTTATAGCTAGGTAAGAGTCCTATCAAATTTTTGTCCATTCTTTCTTGCAAATGGCTTCTAGTTCTGTGAGATTCTTGCATGCACTACTCTTTTGAAGTCTATCCACAGAATCTGGATGATGTGTAGGTTGGGGGACTGTGAGGGCTATGGCAAAGCCTTCAGCTTATGCCTATTGAGATGTGGATTTTGAGGTGTGTTTAGGATCATTATCCTGTTGTAGAAGCCATCTTGATTTTCTCTTCAGCGTCAGACGTTGATGAATTTGCCGGTATTTAATTGAATCCATTCTTTCCTCCACCAGTGAAATGTCCCCTGTGCCACTGCCCACAACACAAGCCTAAAGCATGACTTACCCATCCCTTTGCTTAACAGTTGGAGAGGTCTTCTTTTCATGAAATACAGCACCCTTTTTTCTCCAAACATACGTTTACTCATTACAGCCAAAAGGTTCTATTTGACATTCAACGGTTCACGGGGCTTCCAAAATATATCAGCCTTGTTTCGATTTTGAATTTTGTGTTAAGGATACAGAAAAGGCTTTCTCCTGTCGCCAGTTCCTATAAGGGCATGTTTGTGTAGGTGCTGCTGTGCACCACCACTTCAGTAGGTCTTTTGTAGTCAAATGGGGGTTTTGATTTGCCTAGAAAATTACAGACTGAGTAAACGGCTACCTGAAAATGCTTCGCTATGTCCTTATAGCCATCTCCTGCTTTGTGGACATTATTTTAATTAGTGCTAGGTATCTGCTTAAACAGTCCAGGGGTGCTGACTGTTGGAATAAGGTTTGAGGAGTCAGAGTTTTTCTAAAGCTTTGAAATTTGCATCATCAGGCCTTTCCTAATGAGGGCTGTGAACACGCTAGCTAGTGGTGGACAGTAAGGAAGTAATTTTTTACTGAAGTATTTCCATTTTGGGTGATTTTTACCTGAACTCTACATTTCAAGGTCAAATATCTTACTTTTTATTTATATTATGGCCAAATCGGTCCTTCCTTTTGGCTCATGTGTGCATAAAAATGTAACATCTCAAAACGAAAGAAGCTTGAAGGGTACAGCGCACACATTGTTTTGAGCTTGTTTTGACCTGTTGGACGAGCTTGGTTCTAGCTAATGGAAACTGTTCTCTTTCAGTGTTCTGTGCTTATAATCATTTGAATAGACATCAATGTTATTAAAATTAATGACCTTCTATTAAAAGACTGATGGACTGAGAGTGACACTAGAGTCTCTCCACCTAAAATGAGTTGATTAAGAGTCTTGTTCCAGAAATGATAATAGGACATTAGAGCCATAAATAAATCATGCTACTGTTACTCTCCATACTTAAGTGGAGGTCTGAAGGGAAGGACTTCTACTTTTACTGGAGGAAAATTTTACCCTGGGTATCTCTACTTTAACACAACTACATGGTTTGTGTACTTTGTTCACCGCTGGCTGTAGCTCTTATGATCAAATTAAGGTCTGGGACCTTGGCAAAAGTTATTTAAGAGCTCAAATCTCTTGGGGTGCCCAAACATTTGCATGGTGCTCCTTTTCTTTTTTTCACTCTAAAATTGTGCAAAACAACAATAGTACACTAGTCTTGCTTAAAATGTTAAGAATAAGAATGATTCTTCTTTAGCTTTATGCCTTGTGGACATCATTTCATCTTCTACTCACTACTCATAGTAACATAAATTTGGACCAGGGATGGCCAAACTTTTGCATGACACTGTATAGACAAATTTCTATCTTGTATATTGATTTTTTAAATAGTAGGCAACTTAGATGTGGTACTATAAACAACTTCATCGTTTCTTGCTTCACTGACACATTGTTCAAATGCTATGACAATGCAAATAATAAGTCCTTCTGGTGGGCCTGGCTCTCTTTTGTCCATTTCTCTCTCTGTCTCTCCGTCTGGACACACCTCTTCATACCATACCTCACCATTCTGCATGCTTTCAGTCACGTCTATAGTCTTCTGCACTTGGCAGAGAGGTAGTGCAGGAGTGCGGGATCTCCTCTTGTCTCCTATCTCCTCCTCTCCTATTCTACTCTTCTGTATGTTACTTCTGTATTTCCACTGTTTAACCCTTAATACATTTAAAAATTGCAAATGTTCTGCCACAGATCTTTTTCTGGCATTACTTTTACAATATAGTTTGATATTGGAATGTATGCTATATTCTAGACTTGTTTGTCTTTCTTTGCTATGATTGGTAGAGTGGACCAGATTGTGGGTAGAGGTGCTCAAATCACAGACAAGGACCGTCCCAAAAGCACCACTGAAGCAGAGATCACAGAGGACCCCAGCATGATGGGAAGGCTTGTGAAAGTAGAGAAACAGGTCACTAATTTTTACTAAGATTGGCCTCACAAAGATGGTGGTTTCAGGCAGAGTGTGAGTTATACTATGGGTTTTGAATGAGGGTCTGCTTTTTCTTCAAAGGGTTTGTCCTAACTACATGGAACAGAGATGTACCTTTCAACTTCTGAAGGCTAAGGCTCATTAGAATTTCCTGCCAGGAAAAATGGTTACACAGTATTTAATAAAAACTGAAGGGTTTAGAACCGTCCAAGCGCCATTCCTTTGTTCCTTACAGCATCACTTTATTCCATAACAGTAAATATAAAGCATTGGTTTTTTTTGTGCCCTGACATCATAATTTAGGTCTGAAAACGCTAAATGCGTGGATGCTATTTGACATTATTGGCCAATCACTCTACACAACAAGCACTAGACTATAGTGTAAAAATAAGCAACTATAGCATAATAGTTTACCTATATCCAGCCAATTGTTAGCGTTGTGCTAATATTACTTAGGAATTCCTATAGTTGGGTTAATGCAAATTAGCATTCAGCTAACTCATAAAATGTATTAAACATTACTATATTTAGTGTGGAGGTGAATAGCTGACAGCAGGTCATGATTTTATGATGTTATTTTAGAGGCATTAAATGTTAATCACCACTAAGGTGTGTCAGAACAGTTCAAACGTCCTCCCACGCAGTTTTTTATCATCTCTAGGTCTTTCGGACACCATTACATAAAGATGACGCCTGGCTAGAGAGACGCAGAACACATGCAACATATGAAATTATTCAGTATATGTGGTCTTTTGTTCTTTACTCCCTTTGGGGGCTTAAAGTCTTAATTAGAGGGGTCAGACTCTCCAAACCCTCCTTGGCATTAGGGATCCTCTATTTTTAACTTTACATAGGCTACACAGTCTATGTTTAAAACAATATCAGCAGAGCTGAGTCTTCAAAAAGCCTCATCACATGTGTTTGATCTGCCTTTGCAAATTAGCTTACGAAAGTACTAACCAGCTAAAAATACTGAGCATATTTACAATGCTTTACATTAATTGGTTTTAATATTTTTTAGTTTTATGAAGCTCAGAATATACTTGGTTGTGATTGTTGTGATTTTAAATTGTGGTTTAACGTTGGCTTGAACCTAAGACAGGATGTTTGCCAAACTCTGCTTTTCCTTAGGTGATGTCAATGGAAAGGAAACTGGACTTCCTAGTGAACATCTACATTCAGCGAATGGGAATCCCACAGTCTGAGACAGATGCCTACTTTGGGTCCAAGGAGCCTGACCCAGCCCCGCCATACCACAGCCCTGTTGACCACATGGAGAAGTCTGGCTCCATTACTAAAATCATTCGTTCCAACAGCTCCGTTGGCCAGAAGAACTTTGACCCGCCTCCCTCCACTTGCGCCAACCAGACCCACTGCCATCCCTCCACCTCCTGGCATCCTCAAGCCCTTCCCGAACCCCCTCAGCGCAGCCAGGGCACCTCCCCTGTGGGTGACCCCTCTTTGGTACGCATCCCACCTCCACCGGCCCACGAGCGCTCTTCCGGTGGACATAATGGCGGTTCCAGAGGTACTGGGCAGCACCATTCTCGCGGGAGTGGGCTGGAGGAGGGGAAACCTGGAGGTTTGTCCCAACAGCAGGCAGGTGCTGAGAGCGACACCTCCATATCCATCCCCTCAGTGGATCATGAGGAGCTGGAGCGCTCCTTCAGTGGTTTCAGCATCTCCCAGTCGAAGGAGAACCTGGACTTTCTCAACAACACCTACTTCAGCGGGGTGGCACGCTCCTCTAAAGTGAGACCTTACATTGCAGAGGGTGAATCTGATACAGACTCTGACCTCTGCGCCCCTTCGCCTCACTCTGCCACTGGGGAAGGAGCTTATGGGGACAGAGGTTGGTCTGGCTCAAAGTAGTTGTTGAAGCAAGCTTTCAAAGTGGGATTGACCACTGTGTATGGCAGTCTCTGAAGCCAAAAGCAATTTGGAGACTTGGCAAAAAGCTGTATTTGTCGTCTTTAAAATCAGTGCTACGTCTTACAGGTACAGCTCCAAAATCAGAGCCAGGATCAGGTGGTAATACCATCCACCCAAAATGTGGAACCTTCTGGTACTTACCGGGACACCTTGAAATGGTACATTTTACCTATAAAGGTGCCATCGGTCATTTCTTCTTTTAAAAGACAAGCATCTGTTCGTAAGTCATCTTGCATCTCTCTTAAACAAAAAATGGAAATGAGACAATAACAGAAGGAAAGACCAGATGGAAGAAAAGAGCTGAGGATAAAACAAACGTCATGGTATGTCTCCATTCTAAAGCACACACTATTCTTAAACTATAGCACACAAATTCATGTGTCCACCACTTCAGGTAATGTTTGGTGACCGACTCAGCCCGACTTGTTACTCCGAATGGTTCCACTTAGTCCACAGTAGCCCATGAATGTACTTCACAACGTAACAGCTGAAAAGCTTACCAAAATCACGTTTCTGTTTTCATCACGGCACCTTAATATTCTATTTAGGAACAATATCACATCGTACTCCTCTAGCGAAATGTAAGAGTTTCACTTCAGTTATATATATATATACGACTGGTACACTATCACAATGTCTCGAGTTTACAACATTTTTATCTAATCCCGAGTTTTAATAATTTGCATGAATCATTTAAAAAGGATGAGTGCAATTTATTTCATACTGCAAAGTACTACAGCTTTGAGGAAGAAGTAAATAAAAGCTTAATATTTTTATGCAGACTTTTTTCTTTTCATAAAGGGAACCTTTAAAGCAATCTCTAAATATAATGTGTATAAACTATTATCATCAGTTGAAATGGCACCCATTTATCAAAATTTATGCTTCACTGTCACCAGAAATAAAAAAAAGGGGATTTTTATTTTGTATAATGATTTTAACTTCTGATTAATTTAGGAAATACTTAACTTTTTTGTTCTATTGATGGTCAGTTCATTGATATCGCTAAACCTTTACTGTTTTTGCTGTAATCTTTTTACTGGTCAGGACCTTTACAGTAAGCAGTACACCAACAGCTCTCTGCTACTCGCTTGTGCTGATAGTGCACAGTTCTATGGATGGCTCTATAGATTGCCACAAGGAAGCACCAATTACCCAGCCGAAAATGCACACAGGATTTTGACATTCTCGCGTTTTATGCAAGTACAGAGTCTTTACAGGTTACACAAAATCTACTATTGCATTCATTAATGCTGCGTAATCAGACATGTCAACATGCTAAGAGAAGAATGTGTAAAACTCTTCTCCTATTAAGTTTAGAAGGCTGATGGCTGGTATGTTGTTGAATGATGGGAAGAGGTCTTTTATCCTGCATCTTATCCTGCCAGTGGGAACTTGGATAGTTGTGGTCACAAAATCCTTTTGCACAATATTACATTATGGTACAACTGTGATTCAAGCCAGACACCTTGTGCAGTGCCCGCTTCTGGGTTTATTTGGACCTTACATGCATATCCCATGTAAAAACTGGTTTTATGGCTAATTGTAGCCACAAAATCCTCCGGCGATAAACAGCATTATGGTCAAACTGGGATTCAAACCGAACACCTTCTGTAGTACACACTTCCTGGTTTATTGTGCACATGCATATCCCATGTAGGGAAACCTGTTATCTACACTGTATCGCTCACTGCTGAACCCGTGTTGCATTTTACAAATGCACCATCCACAAAGTGCATCTCCAAAGAGCACGGTTTAATTTGCACCATTTTGTCTTCCTTCTGGCCTGTGTTCATATATCTTGTAGAGACAACTCTCGGAAACTCTCAGTATCGCTGTTTCAACAACTCCATCAAAGGCAGAGCCTTCTTGAGCCGAGAACATTTCTTAAGATCTGGAACAGTAGTAAAGGGACCATTTAAGTTGAGGCATACAACACAATTCATCTGATTTTCAGACTTGAGCTTTGTTAAAGTCAGAACATGCGGCGGCTAAAGAAACAGTATGCAGGCCTTAACTTACAGATGCATATGGAATGCTCGAAAGACATTTCTCCACTGTCCATATAGAAAGAGCGAAAGAATTGTTGTAAAACTGTGTAAAAAAAAAAAAAAAAAAAAGAAGCTCAAAATGAATTTTGAGCACCCAGACACAAGTCTAAAAGGTGTGTTGGTGTGTTATACACCTTGGAAATATCTGTCATAGTCAATGACTTGTGTTTTTATCGCGTATCTTGTCATCACAGCTGCCTTGCTTGGTGTGAAGAAAAAAAAAGATTTGATTTTTTCCAAAGAATATACTGTATTTTGCTAATTTGCCTTGGGTGTTAATGATAACGCAAACGCAAAGTTTTGTCCATGTTTTCCGTTTCCTGTATAAGTGTCCTCTCTCTGCAAAATCTGTTTTGAACACACAATGTGCTTGTGAATGTATTACTGAATGCTGTCACACAAACATACACACAATATGTCGTTTTCATTTGAGAGGAAGCCGCTCTCAAGAGTATAAGTATCTTCATTCTAGGCCTGGCAGGCATAGGCAACCATGGTCCTCCTACGTGGTGACTAGACTGCAGTTTGATTATATGAGAAATAACTTGGGGAATATGTTTGGCATATACCAATTTCTAAGGCAGTTGTTGTTGGATTAAACATCCCTAAATACTTCCATATTCGCACCATTGTAAGCTCCATAAGACAGCCCGGTCCAGTCTTTGGAATCCAATGTGTAATTTCTTACTAAGAACAAATGCTTGGGTGCATAATGTGGTTGTGTGATGTTGTAACGGTCCCACTATACTATCACCACATCTCAGAACATGGCTGTCTATCTCTGCCAAAGCCAGAAAACACACAGGACTATGGAGAAGACAGATACAGAGATACGGAGCAATACTTCACGCATGCCATGTATCCTGCAAGCCTTATGTTTTCTTTTCTACTCATGTCTCAAGTGGCAATTACATGATTTATGTTTACATTTTTTAACAAAAGCCAAGCTTTCAGCTGAGTAAAACACATTGTTGTCCTTGCAAAGTCTGTACGTTCAATGCAAACCTTTTTTTAAGACATCATGGCAAAGTTTACATTGTGTTGATGGTCTCCTGTCAGATACATGATTGTTTTCCACAAAAAAGGCACTATTTCTTTTTGTTTGTTTGTTTGTTTGTTTGAGGGGGAAAAAATGCTTGCCAGCATGTTTTAAACCGCTGAATGCCATAAATATAGCTTTTAATTATCATGTAGCATATCCCTTGTGTAGTCACTCGAATCCATGGACCCATGGGAACTGTATAATAAACTTTGTATTATTAGACTGGTTGATCCCCGCTTTGTGTATGTGTTGTGTCTTCTCTGATCCTAAACACAGCTTTTCCATATTTATGAGTCATATTTATGGTTTATTGTTAAAGGAGACATAAGATGTGGTAGTGTCTACTTCAAATTTAGCTTAGCAACTCTAATGGCTATAGCACAAAGTATGAATAAGGTCCTCTGCTTCTCTTTAGACTAGTGCTGGTACAAGCAGTTCAGATAATCAAGCATTCGATCGTTACAAATTTGTTTCACTATTTAATGTTCACCTTCGTCTTTTCTTCTTTAGAAGCCTCTAAGCCTGAACTACATGACATGTTTCATCAGCAGTGGCTTTAGATAGAACTGTTACAGTTAATACACGGAAAGTGATAAATAAATGTATAAATTTTAATTCAGTCCATGATCATTTTTTGCAGGGTCATGTCAACTTACCTCAGAGCAACAACCCAAACCTAGAATGGCTAGAATAGTAAAGCTAAATTACATGTGTGAAAACACTCAGAATTACTGAACAGTGTGTTCAGTGCAAAAAAAAAAAAAAGGTTGAATCATCTCAGTTATGTAAGTCTAGTGATCCAAGTATCTGCATGCCGTACACTACGGCAGATGTTTGTTACGGCAGTGGGGAATGCTCACAGCCGTCTAGGCCTTCAGAGGAGGCCTTGTGATGCCTGTCCGATTAAAAAGGTCAATTTTTATGCTCCTTTTTTAATGAATGAAGTAAACATTCTCATATTTATAAATCTGCCAAGTATTGTAGTAATACTCCTTTTTTTTCGTATTGAAGTTTTGGTTAGAAACCAAATGGTTAAATGGCCATTGAAAAGTGATCCAATCAGGATTATTTTTTCTCTGTGGTATCTAGGTAGATAAAGCCAAGATAGCTCTCTCATTGGTTTGGCCTTCAGGAGCTGGACTTTTAACTACTAACATAATTAGGAACTTGCAGTGAAATCAAAGGGTGGGAGGAATTGAGTAAGGAAATTAACTCACTCTAGATTCTGGTAGTTCTAGATACATCACTGACTGCAAATACGAGCTGTAGTCTAACCAATGTGTTTCCATTGGATGTTAGAAACGGTAAATATCAGCAGCTGTATTTTATGACTCTAAAAAGCATTAAAATATCTTAATATGTCCGTTATAAGATTCAAATTAAACATGGTTTATTCAAATCCACATGTTTTAATCGTAAGTAGCTTGAATAACATGTTACTAAAGGGTTCTGTCCATAAGGCTACCTATGTCACTTACGCAAGCTTTTCATGACAACCCGCATAACCCTACATAAATGTGTATAAATGCTTATTTGCTGTAAAGGTTACATTTGCCAGTTTTAGCATAGTTAGCTAAAATGGTCTTCATGACAGATGACACTTATTGGAGTAAGCATTTATAAACGTTAACGTAGGGTTGTTATGCCAAGCTTATGTAGGTGTCATGTAGTCTTATGAACAGTACTCTACAGGGAAGTGCTACTGAAGGTTCTTATGTGGTTCTTGGTATGCCTCGTGCAGAGCTGAACAAGAAATCAAGCCGATCTGTCCTTGACACATTCACAGAGGAAAGCTGAAATGGACATTATTGATGTTTAGTTTTATGCTCCGGTACACTGCGAGTCCCACAGGTATTCTGCTTTTGAGAAACCTGAGAACACATATTGACATATGACACTTTTCTTTTTTTTTATTCCTTGTCCTTTTATCCTTGTCCTTTCATTTTACAGCATCATCCATCAAGTAAATCTTTTCTTTTCACCTGCTGCAGAACAGAATGTGTTTCCTTACTGAATCGTATTACACTGTTGTTTACAGGGTTTAAACGTACTCAGTACAACGTGCACTCATATTCAAAGTGATTTTGCCTCTGTCTCTTAGGGCGGAGGAGTTAAAGTGGTTTTTCTGTAAGTGCATGATTATTTAGCAAATGGATGATGCTGCGAATGCACGTTAGAGCTTCAAAAGGCCTTGACTTCCACAATGTTCTATCAGGTACAATTACAATTTGCCATGCTTATATATCTACTTAGCACCTTTTATGCTAAAGACCCGTGCCACTAACATGTATAAATGGATCAAAAGGGCTTACACTTGCAGTTCAGTGTCGCATAGCTGTTGCAGACTTAATGTTATATTCCACAGGAGAATTACATTACAACAGTGATTTGTGGGGTCTGTTGAAATATCCAGGTCACAGATTTAGAATCCAGGCCTTGTGGGCCCCAAAACTGTCCAGATCTTTGTTCTGTTTCAACACCCAATACACCTGAGTCCGGTAATCAGGTAGCTGGAAAACGGTGATTATCTGGATTAAGTGCATTGGGAGCTGTAGTACAAACATAACAATGTGGTGGATGTGCTAAATCTAACAACCACTGATCAAAGTTGAACATGAACATTTCTAAGAACTGCATCATTGAATACACATGAATAAACTTAGGAATAAATAAACTTATGTCATATGAACATTGTACAGTACAGTGCAAAAATCAGAGACCAAGCTTCGTTTAATTCTTAGTCAACACAGTCATTAAATGGAATAACTGAAATTTGGGGGGAGGATCTTGCCTGAAATCCCTCATCCTTCTAGTCTAATGCCTATAAATTCCCATCTCTACCTTCCGTTTCCTGTGACACAGTTCTTACAATCTGCGCCACCACCCCGTCTTATCTCAGTCCTTCTGTGGTTGGTGTAGCTCAGCGGTTAACACCACTACCCACCAGGGAGCCACCAGATGTGGGAGACTGGGGTTCGAATCCCGGTCTGGGTGACTATGCTGTGCTACACCAATAAGAGTCCTTGGGCAAGACTCCTAACACTACATTGGCCTACCTGTAATATGATTAACCTTGTAAGTCGCTCTGGATAAGAGTGTCAGCTAAATGCCGTAAATGTAAATGCTCTAGGGAGAAGCTGCCTCTAGTGATTTTTTTAGCCTAACATTCCTCTGCCAATTAGTAGAGATGGCACAATCAGGTTGAGTTAAGTTTAACACCTACTTTATTATATTGTAGTAACTCAAAATGTGCTCTAAGTTGAGCAGAACGTTAAGTCTCCCATCATATTTTCACCATGCACTAAAGTAACAGTCCAAACTTTTCAGGGAAGTTATCTTCTGAAGATATTTCTAAGTATATACTACAATCCCCTTGCATAAGACGAATAGAACTTCTAACAACTGGCAGACCTCCAAAACTACCCTAGTCCTTAAAGGAGCAATACGTAAGATGATATAATTATTATGTAGGATTTTTAGTTAAATTCCATGAGTGGATGACAAAGCAGTGTAAGCTCTCGGAAAAGAAAACATATACAGAAACAAAGGAAACAAATGGCAAATATAGCAGCATAATAACAGTTAATATTGGTGCTTTCCACCGCTGGAGATGCTCTTGTTCACTAAAGAGATGCGGTTTGATACTGAACTTGCAACGATTCGTCAGGGAAAGGAATTAAGAGGGAGGAGGAGGGACTTAACATACTACATAAACAAATTATATATTAACCCTTTAAAGCATTTATCTCTGAGACAGAGGAGGAAATCAAGCTCTACTCTTACTTCAAATCTGAAAACACTTACATGTTCATCCTTCCCCTCAGCATTGAGAGGACGGCCCAGCACTATGGCTCTGAGAGGATGTGTAGCTGTCAAGAAGCCCTCACTAAGAAAAGAAAGAAAATGTACAAATCAAACAAAGAAGCTGCAGTGTGTTCTCATAACACCAGGCTCAAGTTAGAACCAAGTCCGTTAGAAATCCATCCAACTTCAAAGCCTGAACTTTGGAGTTGAGGCTAAAGGTTCCCCGAATGAAGAATGGAAGCTGTAGGAAAAGGACAAGGCTGGACACACAAGATACAGTTACAATGATATGTAGTTATCGTGTCTTCAGTGTAAGTTTGAAACACTGAAAACTTAATATTTTGTCCTTAAAGGCCATTTTGACTGGAAATGAAGTAAATGAAGGGTGGCCTCCAACTTCTGCACAGGACTGTACGTAATGCACAGATTCAGAGGCCTGTGTTTATAGACGTTGTCACTGTAGAACTTTGGGTACCAGCAGATGAATGTCTAGCACTTATGAAAGCTGTTACATGAATGAGAAGAAATAAGCCTACACCTGCACCCTGTTTGCTGGGGCCAGATACCTCATGCGACCGCACTGCCGAACGGGGTCAGGAAGTCCTAGATGAATTGAACGGAGGCTGAGGGTTTTATTCTGTGTTAAAAGCCAGACCTCTTTCTCTAGGGCAGTCATCTAATGGACATGTGTGACTGCATGTGTGTGTGCGTGTGTGTGTACGTGTGTGTGTGTGTGTGTGTGTTTGCTTGTGATGAGACTAGGGGAAAAGGAAGGGGACAAAGAGAACGAGAAGCTGAATAAGATAAATCATCACCCAGTCACACAGCTTGAGAAGACTGAGGGCAAGATAGCTAGGAGTTTGACTTTCTGCTGTGTGCTCTGCCTAAAATGCAGGAAAAGAAAGACACGGTTGTTTTGCAATTCTCTTCAGACTGTTAGTGATGCTGATGTGTTAGTGATTTCTCTTTTCAAGAGCAGCGAAAATGACCTCTCTGTCTGCACAGCTCCACCTCTCTCTGTGATTTATGAACAATTTCAGGCTCTGGAGAGAAACTAGCTCGGAAAAGGAAGCGATCATCAAACTTCAGTGGAAGAAAGGAAGACAATAGGAGCACGTCTCTGCCTCTGAACAACTCCTCTGAGAGAGGCTGTCAAGCTTTTACAGACTGCAGGAATAGAAAGCTTGAGTCATCACACCATGCCCTCCCTCTATTGTTATCCTCTGTGGGGCTTTCTGATGGCTTTCCTCCCTCTGCAAGGTAAACTTTTGTCTGACAACATTTCATAACTCTGTGGAACATAATGCTTTTTTGTGGGCTGAAATGTATTTACCATGGATAAATTAATAAATAAATGCTTCAGTATATGCATGTTTTTATACTTAGGCACGACTGAGGTATCACCTAAAGGGGGGCAGAATTATAACCGTGGGTAATTAAGTTCTAAAGTGCTAATTATAGAAGTTCTACTAATCGCACTTTAATTGCGCCACACTTCACATTACTGTCACACAGTTGCAGTGAAATGTAAGTGTTGTCTTAATAAAAGTGTTAAGTGGTAAATTAAGGTACCTAAAAATTAACATGTGAATGAGACCATACTGTCTAATTTAGCATACTAAAAAAAACAGTGGCATGAGCTTCTCTTTGGGGTCTTTGTGGTCCTCCCAAGGTGTGGGCTCAGGGCTAGGGAACCAGTTTTGTGACTGGTAGGTCGCTGGCTCAATCCTCTGAGCTGACAGAACATGACTGAAGTACCCTTGGACAAGGCAGCTAATCCCCAACTGTTCCCTGAGTGCCTTGAATAGGGCTTGCCCACCACTCCACCCAAGTGTGCTCATTGCCCCCATTGTGCACCCTTATTCCTCCACAATTGGTCAATGTTTCTAACTCTCTAACTCACTCTTTATTCAATTTGAGCAATACCGTACAGTGAAATATCAGTTTAGCTTCAAGAATTGGAAAGATGTGAAAGAAGCAGGGGGTTTGGCTTTGATGAATCAAACAAGGTCATTGAGATGGGGAGAGAGAAGAACAGCATGCTTTGTGAATAAGACACTAATTACTTCAGTAGACTACACTGTTCCATTTCCCCGGATGGCTAAAGAGTGCATTAGGAAATTGTAGAGCATCTGCTTGAACACTGGTCTACAAAGGATGCTCAGAATTACAAGGAAAGCTACTCTATATGCTTCCCCATCCTCCTCTCAAACGCACTCACCATTCACCATCAAACACAAATTGAACTCGCTCTTCCTAATACAAAGTAAGGAGGTTCAGTTCTGCCTGCTGGGGAATAAGGTACGTAAACAAGAGCCTGCAGGAAACATGCGGGCAAAAGCTCTTTCATTTCTTCTGAAAAACTGTTCTCCTTCAGTGTTCTGTGCTTATGATCATTGTAATAGACTCAGTGTCAGACTAATTAATGACCTTCTATTAAAAGACTGGTGGAGTGAGAGTGACACTAGAGTCTCTACACCTAAAATGAGCTGATTAAGAGTCTTGTTCCAGAAATGATAATAGGACATTAGAGCCACAATAAAACATGCTACTGTTACTCTCCATACTTAAGTAAGTGGAGGTCTAAAGGGAGGAACTTCTACTTTTACTGGAGGAATATTTTACCTTGTGTATCTCTACTTTAACTCAAGTACATGGTTTGTGTCCTTCGTCCACACTGATGACCTAATATTATTGCAAGGAGCAACATAAGATATGTCTCTATTTATGTCCTTGATTTTAGAAGAAATGTTAGATAAGCTACTTTTGGATACATATTCATTGGCTCTCTTGCTGTTTTTATGTTTTATGATTTAGTTTCTTCATTCTCAAACTTCCCTTTCTATCTGTGACTCTAACTGTATCTTTATACACTCCTTACTGCCTCCCGTCTCTGTCAGATTGCAGCCGCAGTAGCACTCAGGCACACGCTGAGGAGAGCCTCATGAGGACTCTTTTTTCTGGTTATAATAAACTGGCCCGGCCTGTTCCCACCACCACTGATGCAGTGCGTGTTCACTTTGGACTCTCCATTGCTCAGCTCATCGATGTGGTGAGAACTACAAACTAAAACCTTCCATAAACCCAAGAGGACAAGTGTATAGGCAAAGGCCTTTAAATTGGCCCTGTTGTAGCAAAGTTTGAGCCATCATTGTATTCACCAAAATATTACATGATTCGTATATATTTTTATTACAGTGGTTTTCCTATTAAAATACGCTGTAATATTTTATGTAAGCAATAATGCTTTCTTCCAGGATGAAAAGAATCAAATGATGACTACCAACGTGTGGGTGAAGCAAGTGAGTGTTTCCCATTTGAAATCGTGACACTGGATCTCTATTATGCACAATGAGTCATGATTAAAGTCCCTTTTATTCACAACTATTTTCTCTCCTGCTGATACCTACAGGAATGGAACGACTATAAGCTGCGGTGGAACCCTGGAGACTACGCAAATATTACCTTTATTAGGATACCAGCTCAGTTCATATGGAGGCCTGATATAGTGCTTTACAATAAGTAAATGTCTAGAAAGAACACCAGAGCTTAGCTTCATGAAATGTCTCAGAGTGCTGATCCAGGACCTGCTAACAATATAGTCAGCATTAGGATCAGCATTTCTGCCCTTCTTATAAAGAATTATAAGCTAATGACACAGCAAAATCACCTTAAATCTAGTCATCATGTATCTAATATTTCCCATTTAAAGCTTGTTTTAAGAACATTAAATACAGAAATGCAGTTATTTCTCTTATTTCCAGATATCATTTACTTCATTTTAACTAGTGAAACTGTCTGTTTCAGGCAGATATTCTAGAACATCTAGAAATTACTTATTTAACCTCATAATATTCTTACATCAATTTCATAATGAGAAATATTGAGATATGAGATACACTGACTAAATTGAGGATGTTCTCACTTGCCAAGATATCATGTTTTGCAGCTCAGAGACATCCCTCCACAGCAGGGCCTCCAGCCATCTGTTGCTTTGTCTAGTAATAACACATTATGGAACACCAATTAATGCACTTCGGATAGCTTGGGTTGGTTTTCCATAACAATGTTAAGAGACTATATCGTCTCTTGATTATGATATTAACAGCATGAAGTCATAGTGAGAGCATCATTTACTGTGGGTAAAAAGAACAACGAAGGTACAGCAATATGACAATATATATTGTTATTGTGATAGAATATGTCTGAACATATTGTGTATTGTTAGCACTTCTACAACACTGATCATCTGCATGTTTGATTATAAAGACAGCAAAATGAAAGCTGTTTAACTGGTTTAATGCAACATATGTACACGTACCAATAAAATAAATACAAATCAGAATGTTCATGTACAAATATTGACTAAAAGTCTAAATATATATATATATTAATATATATTATTTATATTTTTATAATATAAATATTGTAATATTTCAAGAATTGAAAATATTGCAAGTTATTCATGAAGTGTTTGTGACTAATTTGTCATTAAACATTACAGTTATTAAAACCGATGCATTTTCATAAGTACGTGTAGCACATTGAACCTTCCGCATAGTTTAGAAACTTGTAGATAATAATCAGTATTGAAAATCTTCTCTGCTCTGTTGCAGTGCGGATGGTGACTTCACAGTAACCCACATGACCAAAGCCCACCTGTTCCATAATGGGCAAGTCACTTGGGTTCCACCTGCCATCTACAAGAGCTCTTGCAGCATTGATGTCACCTTCTTCCCGTTCGACCAACAAAACTGCACCATGAAGTTTGGCTCCTGGACCTACGACCGAGGTAAGATCGACCTGGTCAAGATGGCTGACGATGTGGACCTGATGGACTACTGGGAGAGTGGGGAATGGATGATTGTGAGTGCTGTAGGCAACTACAATCTCAAGAAGTATCAATGCTGCTTGGAGGAGTATGCTGATATTACCTACTCCTTCATCATCAGAAGACTGCCATTGTTCTACACCATTAACCTCATTTTGCCATGTCTGCTTATCTCCTTCTTGACTGTGCTGGTCTTCTACCTGCCTTCGGACTGTGGTGAGAAAGTGACCATGTGTATCTCTGTGCTCCTCTCCCTTACTGTCTTCCTCCTGCTGATCACCGAAATTATTCCTTCCACCTCACTTGTCATTCCAGTAATTGGTGAATACTTGCTCTTCACAATGATCTTTGTCACGCTGTCCATTATTATCACTATCTTTGTGCTCAACGTCCACCACCGGTCACCACAAACACACTCCATGCCCAGTTGGGTGAAGTGGCTTTTCCTTGACATTGTCCCACGTTTCCTGTTCATCAGGCGCCCTCTTGTTGTGAACAAGAACAATTGCAGGAGGTTTAGAACACCTTCAGAAGGTTCTCAATGCAGGAGGAAAAGGAGCATCTCGTGTGAAAGTGAGAAAAATGAGGAGACAGCCTTTCTAAGTTCCAGGCAGAGGAGTTTGGACCCTGTCTTTCCAACTCGATCATTGAAAGAGCTGCCGTGGAAGCACCCATCCCTCGAGCCCACTTCAAACCTTTACTCTCTTCTCCCAAAGAATTCACTAGCTCAGCTATCTGTCTCTCCTTCAAATCCTGGCATGCACAAAGATAGAGAAAAGCTGCAAAGAAAGAAAAAGATGCGCTCACTAAGTGTGCAGTACAGCCTTGGAGCCAGACAGCAAGAGGCTAGTAATGCTTACATGCGATACCGTTCTCATAGCATCCAGTATTGCTGCTTGCATGAAAAGACTGTATACAGAAGAGGAAGCAATGAGAGGACCTATTCCATCTTTCCCTGCTCCTCTCAGGGAGAAGAAGGCAGCATGAAACACAGGAAGACTAGTAGACGTCTATCTGAGACTGTTCCAGCCACAGGACCATCAAAAACGTGTGCTGAGGAGGATCTAAGTTTCTGCCTGTCCCCTGCTGTGAAACAGGCTTTTGAGGGAGTTCAGTATATTGCGGACCACCTCCGGGCAGAACATATGGACTTCTCAGTAGGTCATTTCATGTGCTGTCTTATATTTGGCCATTAACATGTTATTTATGTTATTTATGTTATTAATAACACAATTAATGGTTCAGATGCAATAATGTTGGGATCGTAGGTAACCGTAAGGCAAATAAAAACCGAAAGCAGTCATTCATAAATCTACTTTAATCTCTGTGTTCAAACAAATACAGTGCAAAGACAAGATGTGTCATGTTTTAATGTACTAACTTCATTTTTTTTAATATATGCTCATTCTAAAATTGATGCCTGGAACAATCCAAAAATGCCGAGACAAAAGCAATTCACAACATTGTAAACCCATTTTACACAGGTGACTCACCGCAAAAATTATATCTTGGCAAGCAAAATGATTTTATATCTAGTTGATATACACTCATCATCGAAAAAATTTCTGGCACAAATAGCTGCACAAATAGTTGAACTCAAAAGTAATCAACCAATAAAATGAAACTTGGTGGGTAGGTTTGACATTGTAAGACATGCTAATGATTCAAGTTTCATGCTCGACTGTGCATGTGACATAAACAAGGATGGGCCTTATCACTGGCCCAGTAGCCACGATTGTGGATATTCAGCAAACAGTGATGCCCTCCGTGAGTCATCCTGTTAGTGCCAGCACCATTGGCAGGCGGCTGCATATTGCAGAACTACATACACTCAGACTGTTATGATGACTGCCCTTAACACCACATTAACATCGCCAAAGACTGCAATGGTGTCATGCCAGACTGTCACGGAGTTACTCAGAATGGCAGCGGGTCATCTTCAGTGACGAGTCTCGCTTTTCTCTTGGTGGAGACGACCAACAGGGTCAGTCAATTTTAGGTATTTCACCATTTACAGTGTATAAAGGCATCAATAGATTCAGGGAATCTGGAGAAGTCTCTGTGTGTAAAGGAAAAGGCTGAAAACCACTAATGTCTGTGACCTTCAACCATGCAGATGGCACTACAGTAAAAACCTGCACGTTTCTTTGGTGGATATTATCGCATAGGCTCAGGAACACTTTGACAAACTCGTTGTCAGTAAACACTGTTCGGAGCTGCATCCACCAGTGCAAGTTAAGACTATACTATGCACAACAGAAGTCATATCAACAGCATCCAAAAATGCTGCCAACTTCTTTAGACTTGAGCTTGTGTGAAATGGACTTCTGGGTTACTTAATGGCAATGTGTATTGTGTTATGACGAGTCAGCCTTTCAGATTATTTATGGATATTGGACATTGTGTTCTCTGAACTAAGGAAGACAATAACTGTCCAAACTGTTTCTAGCATAAAGTTCAGAAGCCAGTGTCTGTCATGTTATGGGGGTATTACTGGGTAACCGCCGCATGTGTGAGGGCACCATTAACACATTTCGGAGCAACACATGCTGCCTTTTAGAAGCCAATTTTTTCAGTGACACCCATGCTTACTTCTACATGACAACACCGAATCAGAGAGTGGGGATGCCAGATTGTATGGCTGCGCTGTACACTTGCACAGCCGAAGAAGAAGAAAAGAATGGCAAAAAAAATATTTAATTAGTTTAAAACTGGATTAATTGTGCTCTCAGTCCCCATTGTTTATGAAGGGTGGTTAAAAGGAAATTTGATATAGGCAAATACATTAATTATTTCAATTAATAATTAATATAGTTAACACTGTAATTAATATATTAATGTATTAATATTAATTATTATGAAATACAAGTAATTTATATATTCTATCTACTGCACTTTGTCTATGAAGCAAAGTTATACAAGAATGAGTAAATATGTTGTTTTATGTATTCCAAAACATCTTACCTGTCTTTCAGGTGAAAGAAGAATGGAAGTATGTAGCCATGGTGATTGATCGGATCTTCCTGTGGATGTTTGTGCTGGTGTGTGTTTTTGGTACTATAGGACTTTTCCTCCCTCTTTGGTGGGCTGGAATGATGTAATGGAATGACACATAATACGGTTAGCTTTCCAGAAATTGCTGTGCATCCATATGCATAATCGTTTGTTGCTTGCAGAAAGTTACTAGAAGAATACTACTTTGTTCTTACTCTGTTTGTTTAATTCATTGATCTTTTTGATATGGACATCTTTACTGTTGTTGCTGTTATTGGCCACATGGTGAGCAAATAGATCCATTGGTAAATGTGTCCAAAGGTCTGAGAATCAGTATGCAACATTAAGAAGTGTCTGTACCCGTGCACATATTTCAGCAATAAAGTCAACTTTTTTTGTGATTGTGAAAAATAAGATTTTATGTGTACAACTGTTTAAAACTGTGTTTGCTAGTCCTGTACTGGCCAGGCTTTTTGAGTTCTGAGCAAAATGATTTAAAATCGTCACTACTGAAACAGTCACTACTGAAACATCTGGTAAAGTTATAATTGTTTTGTTCACGACAAAATTATTATTTACTATTATTAGTAAATACTATACTATATATACTATTATTTTAAGAACATAAACATGTTATAGTCATTAAAGTAAAAAGTCTGAAGTTCTAAATGTGTGTTCAAATGTGTTTTCAACTTTGAACCGACTTAGTAGAATGATTCTATACAGATATGTTCTCTCACTGTCAGTGTGCGCTGCATCTAGCCCAAAGAGTCTACATTTTTAATCCATTAAAACTCCATTAAACTATAATTTTGTAAAGGAACAGTCAGTCCAACAGAGGCCAATCACTGCTGACTGGTCGGGGTCTATAAACAGGGGATACGTAGAATAATAGCTTATAGAAAGAATGCATTAATATGACCATTTCCACAAAATGAACATCACAAACATACTCTACCTGTACATTGGGCCTGATTCACCAACCGTTCCTAAAAATACGTTTCTTCTTTATACCACTAATGCAAACTGCACAAGAGCAGAAACGTACAAACAACTGTGCGATTTAAGAACAGGTCATGAATCCGATGTAGACTTTATTTAGGTCCTTTCTGAAGAACAAATTAAAGAAAAAACAGAATATACAGTTTTGGTTAGGCCCACTGTTTTCCTGAAACCACTTGGAGCTACAACCGACCTAGAGAAATTTGATTTAGCTAATTACCTTAGTTATATACACAGTCATAATGATTTGTGTATTGGTCATCAAAGGATCCTTCCATGTGTGTCAGTGTTAGCTGCAGTACCGGAGCTCCTCATACAGGTGTATTCAGACAGAAAAAGAGGGTGGAGAGGGATTTAAGACGTGAGACGGGCTGTTTGTGCTATTTGTATATTAAAACATTCTATTTAAAAATAGTGTATTTAATCCTTAGCTGAAATAGAGATGCTGGTGGATGCCAATCAGTCTAACAGAGTCAAATCATTACTGGGGAAATGTAAATGATGTCTTCAGATGGCCGACATCTCACTCGGCAAGTCCCCTGCCACATAAACACAGCAAGAGAGAATCATTAGAAATTTGCCTTGAAAAAAAGAGACAAGAACATCAGACTACAACAAGAAGCATTTCTTTACTCGTTGATAAAATCATTATAACAACACATTTAAAAAATTAAGCTAATAAAGTATCATGTTTCAAAATTGTAACGGATCAACAAACGAATCACTGAATCAGATACATACTTACCTACATACATACATACACACACACACACACATACATACATACATACATAAAGCATATTACATTACATATGAACATGTTATATTTACTAAAAAAATCTATTCTATTATTAAGGAATAGAGGAAACTTAGAAATCTTCTCACTATTTATATATATTCATATATCATATATTCACATAAGCATGAAGTATGTTTCTCAAAATAACAAGAAACTGTCTCAAAGAAAACATCTCAAACTGCTGACTTATCATCTCAAAATAGTAAGATAATGTCCCGAACTAATATCGCAAAATATTCATAAAAAATCACTTAACAATGAAAATAGTAATTAGATGGGTTTTTTTTTTTTTTTTTTTTTTTTTTTTTAATTTGGTAATGGCTTCCATAGTATCCCGTGTTTCCTTAGAAAGCGAAGCGCAACGCGTTCACTACATTTCCCATAATGCACCATCACATGACGCCAACAACTTCCTAGGACGTGTTTACAAGCTGTGTGGGGCTAAAGATGAAGGAGCGTAGCTAATAAAATCACTAGCTTACTAATGTCGAAAAAACGCTTTTATTCGATATACCTCAGTTAATTCGTATATAATCGTATTTTATTACGTACTGCTGAGGCGGTCTTTAGTAACAGGTCAGCGCTTTTTGGTGGAGTTAGTCCTGTTCGCGGTGAGCTAGTTAGTTTCCTGTGCTAGTTAGCTGGCTAGCTAGCATCAAGGCGAATTTCACAGAAGTTTAATTTTGGTTAAAGTGTAGTGATGTGAGCCGGTAAAGCCGGCCAGGTCTATACAGGCTAGGATGTACACCTTATTGTCGGGTCTTTACAAGTACATGTTTCAAAAGGACGAGTATTGCATTTTGATTCTGGGACTCGATAATGCAGGCAAAACGGTAGGTGTTTAATAATAACTAACTCATATTAGCAGATCTGTATTAGTACTGTCAGTACCGTAATACGTTAAAGTGTTAAATGGACAAGACACCAATTCTTCATTCTGCTCCTCTGACTGTAATTACGGATGCCCTGAAGATGTTTAATGATGTTTAATAAGCTCTGGTTTGTCCTCTAGACATTTTTGGAGCAAACAAAAACAAAATTCAGTAAGAACTATAAAGGAATGAGCCTTTCCAAAATCACAACCACTGTCGGGTTGAACAGTAAGTGACACCATGTTCTTTATTTATTGTATCTAAAAGAAAAAGGGAAGTTGTTTTGTGTGTAACACAGCCTGCCTCTCTGCACAGTTGGCACCATTGATGTGGGTAAAGCACGCCTGATGTTTTGGGATCTTGGAGGACAAGAAGAATTGCAGTCCTTGTGGGACAAAGTGAGTTCACATTTCATGTCAGTCTCATTGCTGCCAGCAAATATCCTCCTACCAGTCT
The DNA here is from genome assembly GCA_034552555.1 of Semaprochilodus insignis. Classification (NCBI taxonomy): domain Eukaryota; kingdom Metazoa; phylum Chordata; class Actinopteri; order Characiformes; family Prochilodontidae; genus Semaprochilodus; species Semaprochilodus insignis. Next base: position 34,300,666 of record CM067476.1, on the reverse strand, counting down.
AGCCATTTAATGAAAGGAGACATTGCCCTGTCTGGCTCATTACTGGTCTGCCACACTGTTTTGCTGTGACATAAGTATAGCATGTCCTGCTTCCTCCAGGTTCTAATTAACTTCTCTTACTTCTCAGTACTATGCAGAATCCCATGGGGTCATCTATGTCATTGACTCCACTGATGAAGAGCGCTTGACTGAGTCAAAGAATGCATTTGGTGAGTGTTTGCTTCTCTGGTGTAGCAGCGCCAGTGTTGGTTCAGTTGTTCACAGGGTTGTTTACTATGGTAGATAAATAAAACCTATTTAATATCCAAGTATCAAAATTACTCAGTTAATGTACAGTCACCATGTAGATTGGCTGAATATTAATTGTTTGATCTGTTTTCTCCTCAGAGAAAATGATTAGTAGTGAAGCTCTTGAAAGTGTTCCTCTTCTTGTGCTTGCAAATAAGCAGGATGTAGAGGTATGTGCTCGTTTATGAAAGATTGATTTTTCTCTGGGAATGGATTTTTTGTAGACTGCATCATGTTCAGAATAGTGCTCCTCAGATGTAGGCCTAGAGGTGCTTTTTGTTCAGTCTCTAGGTGGTGCTGTTTTTTCAAGTATATTTTTTTAGACGCCTCCAGTTTGAAATGGCGTTACATGCTCTTCTTGATCTCCTGTCTTGTCCTGTTTTTCTTGTCCTGTTTATAAGACTTAATTTTATATATATATATAGGCATTAAGAAAGACTATAACCAATGAAGGGAATGTGATGAAATGGTAATGAAGAGTAACCAGTAGTCCCTTGGGCAAATGACACATTTTGCTGGTTTTATTAGTGGGGAAAACAGTTAACACATCCTCCACAGAGAACACATTTCTGCACCTTTTAATGCACAATTATTGTTTATTTGACGACTGAAACATATTGAAAAAAGTAACAATAAATAAAATGTGGCATGTGCAAATTTTATGGCAAATTGGTGGAAACTGTGCATTTTGCAGTTTGCAGAAAAAATTGCTATATTTAAGTTTATTCCCTGGTTAGGAAATAAACAGAAAATCAACAGAACAATTAATTTGACTCAGTGTTTTCAAACCGTATACGACTATATGGGGCTGATATATGACTGTTTGACATTACTAGCAGATAATGCTACTATGAAGTATTAAATTAGAAAGAAGCCTATTGCTAGCTGTACTGTTTAATGAGTCAGAAAGGACCCCCCCACTAAACTGGTCGTCGTGTTATTACGGTGTAAAGCTTGTATATATGCATCTCCCCCCTAGAACTGTCTTTCTGTACCGGACATCAAGACAGCGTTTAGTGACTGTGCCCCCAAAATCGGCAAACGGGACTGCCTGGTCCAGCCTTGTACTGCTCTGACAGGGTAAGCTTATCCGCATTGCTCTCTAACACATGTATTATTTAGTCCTGGGAATGGAAATAGAAGCACCCCTGTTGTGCTGCGGCTTTCGTAAAAGGAAAGAAAATCACATACTAGTGAGCTTTATAAGGATGTGTATTAAAAAAATGCAATACCTTTATAAAATTTTTATACTTTTATAATACTTGTATAATCTTCCTAACATCATCTCTGCATTTCATAAATCATAGCTCCAGTTACAGTAGCTGTGCTTGGTTCATTCTCATGTTGCCAGACAGACAGTTGTAGAAGTTTTATTGCTAGTTTTAAGTGGTTGCAGTAATAAAACTCTGTAATATATTTTATTGTAGTTTCTGAGTAATTATCATCCTGCTGTTTTCTCAGTCAGGGGGTGAACGAAGGAATTGAGTGGATGGTGAAGTGTGTGGTCCGGAACATCCATCGTCCACCTCGACAAAAGGACATCACATAGACCGCCAGCTTGGAGGCTTTGTGTGTGCGAACGCGTGACATGAATGTGTGAGAGATTTGGGGAAATCGGTCCAGAGGTTGTTCTGGGCGAGTCTTTTTGCAGTGCTTGCATTTGCACCAGCCATTGGAACTGGTCTGTTATGATTACACATTAAAGGAGAGACAGTTTACTTAGGAAGAAGTATGCCGTGGTGTAGAAGCTCCTCTTGGTGCAAACCTTGTCAGCAGACCTCTGTTTGATCTGTGTGTATTTAATAGGCTCCTTTTTAGTGGGAGTGGATAAATATTTGTTTTACTCCTTAACACTAAGTCAGATTTTGGGGTGTTATCTTTTTCTGTCAGATCCTGAGTACCTTGATGAATAATGTTGTACCCAACAGTGCAATTTTAAGTCCGCATAAGTTTTCCTCATTTTTGAATCCTCAAAAATGGCAGATTTTTAATGGCTAATTGACATTCTGTAATAAATAATGAAGTGGAAAACCGTCTTTAAAAAGTCTTACATTTTACTTTTTTCATCACTGAAAGTGTTATTATTGTAGTTTTGCTATGGATTACATGTGTATGTCCTTGAAATAGCTTAATTAACTGCTTAATTGAATTACATAATCTCATAATCTCTGCACTCTTAAAAGGAATTCCATGTAGCAACGAAGTGAACCCTTTTAGTGCTATTTGGAATATTCTAGTAGGTTAAAATAAGCTATATTTGACGTATTTAGTTAGCTAAAATTTTCAGAGGTGTCTATGTATTTTGTAGCAGAGCTATCTACTCAAGTTAGAACGCCAACCAGCTAGCCTTGACCCATCCTGTCTCGTAATTGATAGCATACCATTGACGTCACACAGTCGCAGTGCTTCCATATTGGAAGGCAACACTGTAGTGCACTGGTGGTTTGTGATGAGAAGACAAAGCCAAAACTGATCCAGCACAGGTAATAAGCAAGGAACACTCAGTTTAAAAATACATTTAAAGCCTATTAACTAAGACACTTGTACATCTTGTATTTAAGTGATCTGTTTTAGTTGATGAACTGCATACTAGCATGTTAAATAGTATGCTGGAAATGGCACATATACCATTAGAAGTTTAGTGTAGTAGGTGAAGTAAATGAGTGTGTGGTTTAAGACGCTGCGTTAGATCAGCCAGTAAGATGTGTTTAGCAGTCCAGCAGTTCCAGTGCTGTGCCGCTCACTAGTTTATCACTTAACATCTCCAAGTCTCAAAGTTGTAAATATTTCTTGATTAAGAAGCATTTATTATAGCTGTTTCTTTGTCATTCTACATTTAAGGCACCTCTTTGTAACTGCAGCACCATTTAAGGTGGAACATAAAATTCGAATTGGTAGCTGACAGATAGGAAGCTAACTTCCGTTTTATATATATACACCCATCAGCCATCTCAGTTAGCTCTACTGGCCTCATAGATGCACTTTGTACTTCTACAACTACAGACTGTAATCCATCTGTTTCTCTGCATACTTTATTTCCTTTTTCACCCTGTTCTTCAGTGGTAAAGACCCCCACAGGACCACCACAGAGCAAGCATTAATCATTCTCAGCACTGCAGTGACACTGTTGTGGTGCTGGTGTGAGTGGATCAGACACAGCAGTGCTGCTTGAAGTGTTTAAATACCTCATTTTCACTGCTGGACTGAGAATAGTCCGCCAACCAAACCTATCCAAACAACATTTAGGAGCAAATTAAAGAATAATACTAGAAGCAAAACAAGAGTTCACATTGGAGCTGTTTTCCACCACTGGATATGCTATTGGTGAGTAAAGGGATGAAGTTTGATACATAACTTGCACTGTATCCTCTAGACTCCAGACCATCTTTAATTTAGAATATGAATTCAATAGGTTGCATCATCTTATAAATCGCTTCCTTTAAAGAACCACATATAGGAGGTTTCTATTATGATGAAATCCTTTAAGCGGTCAAATGTTTTTTTGAGTTGTCAAGATCCTACAGTATAAAACCCTTCAAATCAAGTGAGCAGATGAAGTCTGCACTCCAAATTTTCCTCTCGTTTAAGGTAAATAAAAATGACTGTAAACTTAACAGTAATTAATTTATCAAAATAAATCATCAAATAAAAATTATACGTATTCCTTTCTTACAGGCACAAATGTGGTATTGAGTTAAAGTTCAGAGTGCTTGTTTTAATGTGTGAAATAATGAAGGAGAGTGATTGAAACAGTAGGAGGTGGCATTTCAAAGCAAATACACCATGAATAACGAATGTTATCTGTATCCTTGATGGCCATCCACTAGTGTGAATCAGTGGGTGTGACTAATATGATTAATGTTATGAGTCTCTGTTCGTCTGTGCTCACACACTCCCATCTGTGTCCATGTGTGTGGCCATCTGCATGCGCATGAGCTCTCCACCTTACTTAACTGGTCCTCGTTTCTTCTTGGTCCCAGGGGCGTGAGTCCGCATTTATTTCACTCTCCTCCTCACTGCATGCCTCCCTCCCCCCTGCTTCCCTCCCTGACAGACTCCATTAAAGACTCCCATCACCCTAAAACCTGTTGGGCTCTGTGCTGCAGCCCCTCCCCAGCTAATGTCCTTTGAGTACATCAGGAAATTTGACATTAACAAGACTACATTGTGAGGATGACTGAGGAAAAAAATAAATAATAGAAAGGCATCAAAAATACCCTTTCAGAATCTCCGTAATGGTGTTTCCAGCAAAACAGGAAAAAGAGAAAATGATGGATTTAAAAATCCTTCGGTTTTGGAATTGCCACAGTAAAGTGTTATCCCTATCGGTGCAAAATTTTCCACATGCAGTCAGTTTTCCAAGCATCAAAGCCACTAAGTGCACTGTGACACTGACACAGCAAAAACAGGCCTTAGCTCCACTGTGAGCAAGGCTGAGGTGGGTCTAGGCTGGTTGTGTTTCTTTCCATTTATTAAAAATATAAAATGATTATTTCTGGGTGTGAAGTTTACAAAGGTTGCCCTTTTTATTCCTTGCCTGATGAAGACTGCAGAGATCAAAATGTTGCTATGATAAATGAGGGAGCTTTGTTTTGTGCCGACATGCACCTTATTATCCAGTAACTCCTTTTGTGCGCTGCTCCACTGCCAGATCACAGTCCTTATAGGGGGTCATCTTTACAATGCTGCCAGAGAGTTACTTCCATCCACCAAAATACTTGCAACTGAAGGTGAACTTACAGTTTCAAAAGCATATATGACATTTCTGATAACACTGGCAAAAACCTTGTAATGGTTAGTAGCGCTTGGTTCAGCAACACCATGTGTTCCTAATGTGCTTACACAGGTCTTCACAATGAAGAGGGTTTCTACCCCGCTTACACGCATGTAACGAAGAAGCTGATTGCAACTCTTACTCTGCAAACACATTCCTTGTTGAGCATTTAGAGCTGTCCCGTTGGTGTTGTAACCAGTGACCAGTCTCCTCCCTTATAATGTCTCTGGCCAGACTTTGGAGGGATGTGCACATGTGTTCTTTGAGTTTTGTATAATGAAGCTCAATTTTTTCCAGATACGTATTTTAATGCTTTCATGTTACTACTGCTATTATTTATACTAATAATAGGTAGAATGTTGAAATCAGTTTACCTTATTGAAACAATACAATTATACATCTTATTATGGAAAATGTGGCATTCACATGCTCCTGGCACTTAAAGCACAACAAAAACAAATGAGACTTACCATGGACTGTACTCATTTTGAGTGGTAGGGAACAAATCTGAAGTTCACCATTTTTAGTTTGTCGTCAGTACAACCATCCACAGAGCAACTCTTCAGCACTGCGTTATTCATTTTTGCTGGTTAGTTTTAAAGCACATATTTAGAAACTTCTTTTGTTTTGCTGTGCCCATCTAAGTGGGACGTGGGATTGTTATCCTCCAAAAAGGGGCATCTTGATGACAGCCTATTCTGGATGATGTATTGCTGATCTGACCTATGCAATCATCGCCTTGTGCTGGAAAAAGAGAAGCAATAGATAAATCAGTGTCATCATAGATCCATTTGATAATTCATTGCATTATTTTGACTTTTACAGTGTATTTACTGCTCCAGGGTGTTTCCTGCCTTCTGCCCATTGCACGCTGGGATCAGCTCCAGCATCCCCCGTGACCCAGAAGGATAATGGGGTTTAGAAGTGAGAGAGTGAGTGAGTGTCTACTGCTATGTCATGAATGAATCAATGAAGGCAGATTTGCTGTTTCTCTCAGATTTAGCTACTTATAAGACTATTATAGGTTATTAGCATAGCAGTAGATCTATCATAATCTAATAGAATCTAATAATTTGTCTTTGCACACACACTCACACAAATGCATGCAGTTACCCAGACACGTGTAGATTCAAGTTCAATATGGTACCTTTCTCATTCAGTAACTACTAGCAGTACTGCCGTCCAGCTAGCTAAAGTTAACCTGGCAAACTCTTTAAAGTGATAACTGCAAAAATAGCAATTGAAACATCAAATTATTATTCCGCTTTATATTCTGGTGCATTTGTTGGTAATGTACCCTCAGTAAAATATAACTAAATAAACAAAACGTACAAAACAAAGGGAAAATTCCACCTAAACCAGACACAAGCTCAAATACAAATTTCATCCATTTTTAGCTTTCCGCCACACCCGTCGTCACTAATCATCGGTCACTCAGTACGTCTGTGACTCATTTAGAGGAAGCGACTCTTATAGGCCAAAGATCAGGACTCCATCTTTCTATGGGTCCATGAATAAGAAGTTAAAGATATACATTTGTATGAAGGCAGATCACAGGGGATTTCAGTCCACTACCTTCCTCAGGAACCACACCACAGAATTTATGCCCTATAAACGTTCATAAGACACACTACACTCTACTCACATGATTTTATTATAATGCAAAAGTAAGTCATTAATAACGTTATGCAGGGTAAGTCTCTTGGCAGCGTTAAGCCTTTAGACTTTGATATATTGTACTTGGCACAGGAGACCACTTCAAGCTTTAATAGAACCCTGTAAAGGCCTTGTAAAACCCTGTAGATCTGACACCATCACCCTTAAAGGCTTCTTACCCACAACTCTTCCAAATCCTCAGATCAACATGTATCTGAAAATACATTTTTATGTAATGCTAACATAAACTCTACCTTACTCTATGTAACTCTACTTAACTAGTAACTGTAGATGAAACGATGAAGGCAGTTGACCTGAGCTAGCTTTTAACGCATGGCTTCCTTATGCAGAGCAGCATGACAACTCAAGCCCCCTCGCACGCAACTCCTGAAAGGACATAAATTGTGCATGAAAACTGTGATTACGTAACTATGCTTTAGAAGCTGGTGGTTGGGCCGGAAGCACATCCTAGATCTGTGCAGTTGATCATTATAAGCATATGGAAGCCGGGCATTCAGGTATTTTGTGTTTTAGTAAAGAGTACACTCATTTGTATTAAAATCCACTGTGAGCTGGAAATTCAAACATTAATTTATTCTGTTAGCAAGTGAAACACTGCATCAGGGAGGGTCTCTGAGCTTTGAATGGGGTTGTGGTGGAAGCAGGAGGTGAAATATGATACCCAGCAAGGAATGATTTGTACTAACATGTTTTGAGGATATGTACTGCAATGTTTTTCCTAAGGTAGGAGAATGTTCTCTAAACACATTCTGCCATCTCAGGTCTCAGTGACATCCATGAAACATTTCCCAAATGTTGAGCTGAGAATGTTCTTCTTTTGTTATCAGGTAACATAATGGCCCTGACATCATCCTCAAAACATCCTCTGAACGTTGCAGTTAGAATGTTATGCCTTAGTTAGCATTTAACCTTATATAAACATCTTTAAAACGTTCTTTAAACATTCGATTAAGACATTTAAAAAAAAAAACTTTATTAGAACTTGTAGGTAATGTTAGCCAAAGTTCTGGGAACATTCCCTGCCAGCTGGACATTGACCACTTATTTGTTTGTCCCTACCTGCTTGTGCATGGTGATGTAATCAAAAGTCAGATGTTTTTGAAGTCATTACGCTTTGATAAAAGAATTTTGTGACTAAAATGGAATTATTCAATGATTCATGCTTAAATGACATTGACTAATGAGATGAAATAGTTCAGTGTGTTAAAGTGCTAAAGTGAATGTTAGTGTTTCTGCAATCACAGTCGCTTGTGGCTGATAGATTAGTTAATGTGATGTTTTTGAAAAAAAACCTGGTGGAGTTGAAAAATGGGCTTGAAATGTGGCCTGCTTCGATTAAGAGGCCTAGACTAATTTCTATGTCTGTCAACAGAGAATAAGCCTACAGAACAACACAGGATTGAAAAAAGTGAAGATGAACATTGTCCCTGAAAATTAAATTCAAGGGGTCCCTTTTAAAGATGTTCTATTCTGATAATGTATATTCATGTATACAATATCACTAATAGAAGAAACTTTCATATTTCACTGTAGCTAGGTTTGCCACCCATGTAGGGTGGTTTGGCTGTCTGTCCAAGAAAACAAATCCATTTTTAGACTCAAAATGTCCCAGGATCCAAACCTTTTCATATGTGTACAACACATGGGATTAATCGGTTCATCCTCAACTATCTAGAGAAAGGACTACTTAATTCTGATAGAAGATGTTGTTGATATTCAGTAGTGATAGAAAAGGTTTCCAGTTAGCTCAGATGTAGGCATCACACTGGGCAGGTCTCAAGAACAAACATTCAAGTCCACATGACCCCCCAAGACTAAGACAATACTGAGTTAACATGACAAGACAGAGACTGGGTTGAGTTCTACAACATTATTAGGCAGCACCACAACGTAATAACAAGATTAGGCTCTGTAGCTGGACAAACATCCGTGGACCTTAAGTCACTGACAGAGTGTCCTGGAATTTTACAGAGATGAGGTGGCAGCCCTTACTGTACAACTGCAACATGTTCATCTCAATGATTTTGTGGATTCATATGTGGTTTGTCATGGACAGTGAAAACTAGATCTGATTAAATGTAGAACTGGAAAGATGGTAATGTCCTGACAGATTCGAGACCGCCCACTGTTTGCAGCTCTCTGCTGGGAAATATATTCCATTATGACCCTTGCCGAGAAGTTCACCTGCCATTTCTGCTCTACATGTTCTTGCTCACATAAGCAGCAAATCTGCTCTTTGTCTCCTAGATAACAGCACTGCACTCCCTAATCTCAGTCGTATTCCTCTCTGTCTTCAGTTACATATCCAATAATACTCAGTTGTATTGTCACACTAATTGCTTCCCTCTGTCTCCTACATCCTACCTCATCTAATCCCCCCACCCCTCTCTCTTTCCTCCTCCTCTCTCTCTCTCTACCCCTCAGTCTCCCCTCCCTCTCTCTGTATCCTGCTGCATACCTCTCTTCACCATCCTCCTCCAGCCAGGAAAGAACAACAGCTCGGCACTGAGCTCCGAGACACCTTTTCTCTTTCCTTTTTCCAGCCTTTGCTTCTTTTACATCGTCTCTCTTTCATCCTCTTCTCTCTTCTGTCCTTCATCTGACCAAATCCAGCTACATCATGGCAAGCACTGTATCAGGTAAGGCCCAAAATAGCATCTTTCTCCTGGGCAGGGATTCAACAGCTACACTGCTAGAGGGCTTGGCAGATGCTTCTGGAAAGGATGCTGCATCACCAGTCAGTGTTCTATAACCTATGAGTCGGCATTATAATATGTATTCGGATAAATGGAAAATATAGGTATGTCCTTTTTGTTTTCAGTCTAGCTGGACACGGTATCAGTGGACTGCCTGAATAGGTTTTAGCTGTGCAGCCCTAAAAGCTAGAAGAATGACCAGTTTAACAGATGAACAGGCCTATTTTCTGCACATTATGAGGCTAGTTATTATGTTCTGATCTCCTGATGTGCTAGCAGCCCATGGCGTGACAGCACTGATGCCTACTCACCACTGCAGACTTTATGCTATTAAAAAAAAAAAAAAAAAAAAAAAAAGCGCAGGTTCAGTTAGAGGGTAGCAGTGCGGCAGGCAGCATGTTTGCGTTGCAATTTTCTGGGACAGGACCATCTGCCTCCTCCCATGCCCGTTCGGAGGGGTACATATGGGCTTGGGTGTGCACCCTGGATTTGAGTCATGACAAAGAAAAGAGCAGTTTTCTCAGATCACACCAACACAGAATGCAGGCTTGCTAGGAATGCCACCCACTCAACCTGCCTTCAGGGAGACTCATCTCAGAATTTATTCTGCGGCTGCATCTCATAAAAACTGAATCTCATTACATCTCCAGTTATGAGGCGCGTGCTAAATCTTTGGCTTAGATTCGTTCAGTGATTTTATAGCCGATTCTGTAGCTGTGTTATAGACCCCTGCCTACAGGTCTGCAAAGAGGCCTGAATGAATGCAATCCCAAAGTGGAAGCAGATGAAGCCTACATGCTTTAAGAAAGGAGAAAGTGGCAAGAAGGTTATTTGGAGCTGTATAATAACCACATTTAGATCCCAACAGAACCTTACAGTTGGCAAAACAAGATATCGTGGGTGGTTAAGTCATCTTTACTCTTGTCAATATACTATATATACTGTATTTAATACTCCACATTATGAGACTGGAGTAAGAATATAAGATTCAGCTTATTTCAAATACATTTTTGCTTGTCCTAAGTAGCGAAACTGTGTGTGTCATTTTATTGGCAATTAACTTTGCTTTGAACTGGTTTAGCTTTCTGCCAGTAGAGTAAGGTCATTTCTCTACCTACATCTTTTAGAAATAAGTCAAATAATGTTGTACAACAGTCTCATTCTACACTAGACTAGGCAAGATTTACCATTTATATGGTATATGGTATATATTTATATGATTTACCAAATATACCATTTTTTGGCTCAAATGTTCTTTAGGGAACCAAAAGGAGTGATATTACTTGTTCTTCTATGACTTTGGTCCAAAGAACTCATTTTGGCTCCATTTTAAAAGCATCATCACTGGCTAATGTGTCAGAAGGGATTCTACAGTGGCATTTCATGATGACATAATTTCAACTAATTCTTCAAAAAGCTAACACCTAAATTGTACTGCTTCTTATTATTCTTATTTGATGGTTATTTTCATCATGTGTTTGAGTGTACATTTATTTTTCTTTGGTACCAGTAACTAGCATGCTAATGCACTGGATATGACTGCTGTCAGAACAAAACCTCATATCTCCAAAATGATAACTTTACAGCAGAAGAAAAAAACAATCTTTACTTGTAATGTAAGTCAAGTGAACCAGATATTTTTCCAAGCCATTTTGGGGCATTTCTGTTGGCCTATTCATCATGAAATTTACACACAATGCATTTTCATATTATTATCATATTTTTTTTTATACCCAAAAAAAACATTTAAAATGGAGATACATAGTTTTGTTTGGACTGCAGTGATATCAAATAAGACCTGGGAGTATATTATCATGTTGTATTATGGCAACATCAGCCCTTGGGCTCTCTTTGCAGCCTCAACTATCCTGCAAAGTCACCTTTCCACTAAGCTGAGGGTGATAAATAACACAGACTTCTCTCCGCTTGCCCTTGTATTGCATTGCTCCTGGGAGTCATAGATAGTGGCCATTCATTACAGTAGGAGTAATAAACGAGTAATAAACTTTGCCCATTTGCTGCAACACATATATAAAAGACATTTCTTTCCTAAATACTGATCAGAAATTTTCCTTTATAAATACATATATATAATACAACAAAACCATTTTTTCTTCCTTTCTTTCTTTCTTTCTTTTTGGGACCTAATTGAAAGAACCCATAGACTTTCAGTCATGCATTTCCCCCAGAACAGATATACACATACGCTTGTGCTCTCAGCTTGTGAGGAGCAATCAATAATTTATGAGTGGGGTCATGTGAGGATTCAGAGTTAGTTCTGATTGGTTGCTTCTGCTGTGACACTTAAAGATGGAGTGAGCCCACCACAGCCTGGTGACAGGAAGCACAATGTCATATCATCACTGAAGCTTACACAGCAATATTGTTATTGAATTATATGGTTGTAATTTAGCATTTAGGTAAGCATTTAGAAAGTGGACGTAAACAGGTTTGAGACACTGTCTGGTCATGCGCTCCATTTCCTTGCACTGCAGTGGCAGGCAGGATTTGAGTGGACAAGGAGAAGATGAATGTAACTGAATAATAGATAAGTTCAGTGGCCAGTCACTCCTTTTACTGTCCAGTCTCTCTTTCTCTCTCTCTCTCTCTCTCACACTCTCTCTCTCTCTCTGTTTCTTTCTCTTGAGTGAGGCTAGCCATTAGCTAGAATCCTAATTCTGTACCCATGAAGGTTACTCAGAAGAGCAAGTGCTGCTTGACAATGTGATTTTACAAATGCAACATTTTAGTTTATTGAAGGTCTGAATTGTAGTTGAATTATAAGCATGATAAACACAGATGAGTTTATTATATACTTTTTTGGTGCATCTTTTTTCACATGAAATCTAAACAATAGGTTTCTATAGAGCAACACCATGTTTGGGTCCCTTAAGAACCTTTCAATGGATGACTTTCAACCTAATCCATATCTGCAGAATACAGTCATTTACCATTAATGATAGAGTACTGAGTCAATGGGTTTTCCATTCTATTACCAAGTACTGGGAAAAGTATCTGAATTACTGTCTGTGGTAAATGACCTTTAAATGTCTTTCCAGTTCTCTGGACAGAACGTCCTTCTAATACTTAACCTCTGTGTTGACCCTTTCATTGCCTTTCCTTTTTCCAGCCTACTCTGAGAAGCTGATGGAGATGTCAGTGCTGTCTCTTATCTGCTCCTGCCTGCACTCCAAGCCTCATCCCCAAACCCTCGGCCTGTTTGAGGGTATGTGAAGCTATATGTGATGTTACAGTAGAGTTGCTGCTTGGTGCCTGACAGTATATAGGCCTAGTAGAGAGCACTTGCTTACTTAGCATGATTCAACTGGGCCATGTCTCCCCAGAATCACTGTGCTAGTGCAGAGGTAGAAAAAACCCTGTTACATAATTAACTGCACATTATGAAAGTGAAAATGCTCATATACTCACAAGGCTGTGTTTACAGACAACACAGACTGAGTTGTAGCAACCTACAGACAATGGTGTTACCCAATCAGCAGTGATGTGTATATAAGAAGGCAAGGCACACAATGGATTCTAAAATGCAACAAAGACGTTAGAAAACATGTTTGTCGTAATTATTTCACAGTAAAAAGTGTTTTTTTTAATTAGGCTCCAAAAATTCTTTGAAAAGGATGCCAAGAATGATCTTCTCAGCTTCCACAATTGCAATGCTTGCATAATATACATAGAGTGTTCAGACATGCATCCGTTCAAAGAGTGGTTTGGTCCGTTTTGTCAGGTTGAATGCAACCCTGATGTTAAAGAGACATTCTGGCCATAAATAAATAAATAAATAAATAAATAAATAAATAAAACATATGTTGCAAACATGGAATAGGTAATGTCTAGAGCCAGGGTTTCTCAACCTGTGGGCTGCAGACCACCAGTGGCCCATTAAGCAACCTCTAGTGGTCTGTTGGTCTGTACTCAGATGGAGGCACCAATTTGTAGTGGGCCTGAAACGTCATATATAACCATATTAGCGTTATATAATATATAACTTGTATCTCATACCTACAGATTAGCCTCTACTCAGCCTCTAGGATATGGGCTATGCTACTGGTGGGGTGGGGGGTGATTCCCAATGTTTGTATGATATATAGGTGAAAATCTTGAATTCTGTCAAAGCCAAGAGGCTGAGGGGTGTAACGCTGGGCTACACAATATGTCATTACATGTCTAATTCTGAAAGGTCCTTTAAGTCAATCATAGTGCTTGTTTACCAGTGAACAACGACTAACACTGACACTAGATCGATTATTTGCAACATGCCATACATCATACAAACCTCTGGTATTTTAAAGTTAATTCCTCTCACACTTTGTCGTTCTTTGGTGTTTTCGTTGGCAGATATGGAGGTGAAGTCCCTGAATAAGCGGACCTCTGGCCAGGCCTTTGAGGTCATCCTGAGAAGCCCCACTGACCTGTCACCGGACCGGCCCCAGAGCCTGTCTCTGGCAGGTCACAAGAGGGAGCCCTCACTGGGAGAGCTGCAGAAGAAACTGGAGGCTGCTGAGGAAAGGAGAAGGGTGAGGAAAACTGTTTGACTGTTTGTACATCAATGAAAAGCTTGAAATAAGGAAAGCTTTGGAAATAACAGCTGGATTAAGAGGACATAGGGTATCTAACAAACCCCAGCAGTTATGCTGTGATTTGTAAAGTTATGCTTTACAAATTCTCTTTGAGAACATGTTGGTCGAGAACATGAGAGCATCTCTCTCTCTCCGTATGGCCACAGAGTCAGGAGAAGCTGATCCTAAAGCAGCTGGCTGAGAAGCGGGAGCATGAGAAAGAGGTTCTGAACAAAGCCCAGGAGGTCAACAACAACTACAGCAAGATGGCAGAGGAGAAGCTTAACCACAAAATGGAAGTGAGCAATGAGAACCGCTCGGCCCTTCTCAGCGCTCTAAAGCAGCGTCTGAGGGAAAAAGTAAGCGTATGTTTTTCTTTTTCGGGATTTTAGCTGCTTTATATCTATATCTTCATATCTGTGTCATATTTTAGAGGCTTAATATCTAAATACAAATACTTTCTACAGGTAGTGTAGTAGAACAACCTACTTTTAGGCTTTAGGTTCAACAGTTAAGGTTTATTTATTTACTTAGGCTTACAAGACATCAGGGATAATGCTTTTAATACATGGGGTATGAATCAGTAGAGTAACCCTATTAATGTACATCGTTCACAAATTTAAAGACTATATATATAGACTATATATATATATTATATATATATAAAAGAATAGCTGCACAAATAGCTGCACCCAGAAGGAATCAACTGACAGGAATAAAATTTGGTGGGTAGGTTTGACATTGTGAGACATGATTTGAGTGATTCAAGTTTCATGCTCGGCCACGCATGTGATATAAGCAAGAACGGGCCTTGTCGCTGTACTTGACTGACCCAACAGCCAAGATTGTGGACATTCAGCAAGCAGTGATGCCCTCCATGAGTCATCCTGTTAGTGCCAGCACCATTGGCAGATGGCTGCATGACACAGGACTACATGCACGCAGGCCGTTCCAACGACTGCCCTTAACTCCACGTCAATGTCATCAACGACTGCAATGGTTTCGTACCAGACTGTCATCAGCTCAGAATGGGAGCGGGTCATCTTCAGTGACGAGTCTCACTTTTGTCTTGGTGGATACAACCAACAAATCTGTGTGTGGAGCACCAAGATGAACGGTTAGTTGTCACACGTCACATGTCCAGAAGGCCTGGTGTCACTCGACCTCCACCCCTACTGCAAAATGCAAAGACGTCTGGCAATACCATATTGAGAGACACTACTTCTGTATGTGTAGCTCAGTAAATATTGCCCACATCTGTCTAAATTTATCATCATTTATTGTAGCTGGTAACC
>CM067476.1:34122935-34240599 GCA_034552555.1 Semaprochilodus insignis | reverse complement strand
TGTCAATGAAACTGAAGCAGGGGCAAAATATCGAGGTACAGTTAGGCACAGATACTGCTCGAGGACTTTTGGTACCAGCAGTTCAGCTGCTTATAGTGAACCCAAAATTTGAGATTTGCTTGGATCACACTAAAAATCCAATTGCGTGTTTTTCAAAATATGCCCTCTGTTCCTCACGGGCTTCATACAATACGTACATGGATTATCAGAAAATATGGAAACCTCTGTGTGAAATGGAGTCAGCCTGTAGTGCTGTGGCAGAAAATGAGAGCATCGTCATTGAAGACGCAGAGCTGAAATGGAAACAATCTAAAGAGCGTCTTGAGGGATCCTTTCATCTGCCTCTTGAAAAGAAAGATCAGTGGGCTATTAATGCCAACCTAAGCAACTGTTTCTTGTGCATTCGCTTGAGAATCCAGCAGAAGGACCTAAGTCCAATTCTAGAAGACATGCTTTCAGATTCTCAAAATTTGAATCTCATGGATGTTCCTGGTCTCATCTGGATAGCCCACGGAGTGGTCACCAAAGACACAAAAGAGTTGACATATATTGAGATTGATTTCCGGATCAACCACATGCCCATGACAAAAATTCCTGATCAAATCTTCTGTGAGAGTGCAAGATTCACAGTGGAGCTGATACCCAAGCTTCTGCCAGACGTGTAAGTACAGATACTTGGCAACGGTAACAATAACGGCACAATTTGTAGTTTATAGATGCTTCATAATTATGCTTCTATTTGTTCCTCAGGCGCAAAGAGAATGCTATAGAAAATCTCACAAAAGCTAACCAGCTTGTGAAGGCCATTGCCACTGGTAAAAAGACACGAGACCAAAGTAAGACACTTCTCCTGCCTTTATATAGATTAATGAGAAAACTATCATCCAGTGGTATGTGTTGAGTAATTTAATTTGTCACTTTGTCCTCCGTCAGGAACTACAATCCCAACATGTAATCAATCCAGATTTGAGATTGAGAATCACCAGTCTTTCGGGTTTCCCCATTTAAACAACAGTCAATCCAAAGCCATAAAGGAAGCACTGAACAATGAGTTCACTCTCATCCAAGGACCACCAGGTTAGAGGCAGAGAAATATATGAACACATTTAGGAACATTTTTATATATTTAAGAGAATTTCTATATATTTTCGATTTGAGATCACTTCCTTCAAGTATTATTGCTATCATACTGCCTATTATACCACAGTTTTATTGTTCATTTTTTATTAGTTTTGTTTAGATAATTATGACACAAAAACTGATTAACAAGAAAGTGTATTAATGCTTCGTAAAGAAGAATAGCTCTAGTGCTGCTGCATATACGCTCATCATCGAAAAAAAAGTTGCACCCAGAATGAATCCGACAGGAAGGAAATTGGGTAGGTTTGACATTATGTGACATGTGAGTGACAGAATCCCAAGATGTAATTGATCCAAATTTGATAGGATGGATTACCACAGGACTCCATGATGAGACATCTGACATAGTGGCCCGACACCATACTGAGAGACACTACTTCTGTATGTGTAACTCAATAAATATTGCCCATATCAGTCTAAATTTATCATCATTTATTGTTCCTTTATCTTCCTTCCCAATAGCACTACAATCCAACACTTCCTTCTGGGTGCAACTGTTTTTTGGATGATGAGTGTAAAACGTACTAAATCTAGAATGTCTACACTGAAAAGCCTGCTTTTCAAGACAAAACGTGAACGAACAACTAATTAGCTAATAGCTTGAGAGAACTAGTTACACATTTTACACATTTAGCTCATGTAGACTAAATACAACAGTTAAAGAGGACCCTAGTCATCTCCTGTTTCTCGTATTATTTAAAAAAATGGACAGTAAATGAGTCCTTAAAGGCTGTTCATAACCATATGTGTGGAGGATCCCTATGCTTTTTTTATTATTTAAGGATGTATCACATTATAAATAGAAGAACACCTACCTGTGTATTTCCAAGAGCTATTGGGTAGGTTTACTATTGGACTAGTATTACTGCTTCTGGGAGCTGATTGTTTGGCAAGCCAATCAACTCATTGCCTAAGTAAAGAGGTTTACGCTCACTGTTGTAAAGAACGTACATGAGGCACTGTTAAAAAGTCCTTCAACTTGAATTAAAGTGCATAATAAAAGCATATTTATATATAAAAATGCATTAGCATTTACTAACTTTGCCATTGTATAGAAGCTTCATACTAGCCCATTTATTTTGACCTTGTTCAGGGTGCCCTCTAGCATTTGGTGAACCCAGAAGACTCTTTAACTGACATGCTGAACTGCTGTTCTCAAGTTGAAGCAGCCCAATGTGATGCAACCTGAGTAGATCATTAGAATAGACAGATAATTAGAATAGTAAACACTCAAAGAGTTGCATGAAGTGTGCCAGTGATATTTTGTCACCAAGGAAAGCTCTCTGTTTCTGATAGGGACTGGAAAAACAGTGGTTGGCATCCACATTGTATATTGGTTCTTCCGAGAAAACCAAAAACGTCCTAATCTTCAAAGAGTCGAGAGTGAAGACACAAGGAAAAGGTGCATTTTGTACTGTGGTCCATCAAATAAATCTGTTGATGTGGTAGCAGGTATGTTTCCTTTGTCTCCTGTTCTTTTAGAGAGTCTACATTTGTATGCAATAAATACACTGTTTATGCATGTTATATAAGAACTTCTCCTGATTTATTTTCCTGATGTGATGTTGTAGGTCAACTCCTGAAACTTAAGAGCAAATTAAAACCGCTGAGGGTCTACAGTGACCAGATGGAGATTCTCGAGTTTCCATACCCAGGCAGCAGCCTAAAGCTTTCCCGTCATTCTCAAAGAATCGAGAAACCGAATGAAGACCTCAGGTACTACTCTACTCTTTTTTTCCTGAGTCGTGCAGTGTTTTCAGCTTTATTATACTAATAGAATCTATCAACTAATAGAAGCCTGCTTTTTTTAGGTCCATTACATTGCACCATAGGATTCGTAGTGCTGAGAACCCATTCTCAGCTCAAATAAAGGCATTTGACTTGAAAATCCAAAGAGAACAGCGCCTCACGGATGAAGAAATGAAAAGGTAAATGACAAGTCTAACAAATACCAATGTCAAACTGCATACAATGCTCCATACTTATGTATTAGCAGCTAATAAACTAAAATAACTAATACATTGAAATAAACATTATGTATCAAGTTTACCTTCAAATAACAGATTCAAAACCATTTTGATGGCACACTGGCCAGACAGGAGAATGCCGTCTATGTCATTGATGCTCCAGAAAGAGCAAATCTCAGACTGGCTTTGACGAGAGCTAAAAGAGACAAAAGGGTGGAAGACAAAAGGTGGAAAACAATGAAAATCTGTGTTTGTAAAATCCTGGTTGTAACATTATCGGTGTCATCCCTGTCTTACAGAGTTTTGTAGTTTTTCCAGATGCCCAAAGTCATCTAAACTCAGTCAGGTTTCAGGCAAGCATGCAAAGAAATAAATTCTCAAAGCTTGATTTTTGTATTTGCTACAGTGGTGTAAAAGTGAAATACACTCGCAACATAATGCCGCTTCAAATTAATCAATTTAAAGCTGTGTCTTTTTTTAAAGTGAGCCATAGACACTAAAATGGGATCATTTCTCTTCATTTTTACAGCTACAAGGACTGCCTGAATAAGGCTCGTAAACATGAGCTCTTGCAGCATGATGTCATCCTCTGCACTTGCACAGCTTCCCCACATCCACTCTTGGTTGATGTTCTTAACTTTCATCAGATCATCATTGATGAGTGTGCCATGGCAACAGAGCCTGAGGCCTTCATTCCCCTGGTCGCACACAAACCGAAACAGGTAGCCAACAATTTCCAATGTAATTTAATTTAGAATTATGTAAAGTTATATATGCTTGTATGCAAAAGTTTAAACACAGACCAAATGACATCTTTCTGAGTTAAATCAGTTAACACATCCTCCTTTTTGCAACTAGCAACTACTAGTGTTTTACATTCAGCAAATAAAACATGTAATTTGAGGGGCACAGACTTTTGCATACTGGCATGCATAAATTGAACCTAATACTTGCGGACTGGCTTGAGTATGAAAATCAATATATAAATAAAGTCAAGCATATTGTAGTAAGTATACAAATTAATCCAGCCTATACTAGAATGACTTAACTATATAACATCACATTCATTCATCACATTAAACACTAACTCCACTGTGATTACTGTGATTACTTCAACTTTCAGATTGTTCTACTGGGCGACCATAAGCAGTTGCAACCTGTGGTCAATAATGAGTTGCTTCAGAGATTGGGGATGAAGAAATCTTTGTTTGAACGCTACATGAGGAAAGCACTATTGCTTGACACGCAGTACCGAATGGTAAGAGAAATTTATGCTACATGGCTATATGATTCCAAGTGCACCATCTGGTCTATTGAGAAATGATCCATCTACCTTACTGTGCTCTCACTGAGAATTATGAATTCTTCTTCTACTATGGATGCAAATGTTAAAAAAAGCAATAACTGGTTTTGCATTTTGCATGCCTTAAGGGATGATATGTACTAGCCTTCAGCCACTCAGGCTGCTATCATGTGATTAGAAAAAGATGCAATGGGAGATACAAGGAAATTTGATTAAAAATTTAAAAGTTCTGCACATTTAAACTATTAAGATGCAAACAAAATCATTCTGAGCAATAATGTGAGACTTTTTCACAGTGGTGGTGATGGGAACCTGAAATCTGAAGAGTTTAATTGCTCCAAAATCGACACATAAAGTTATTATTTGAAATGGTTACAAAGATAAGATTTTGGCCGAAAACGTATTTTTTTCGATTCATTCACTGTGGAGAGGTATATTTGTAAGGCAAATTAGTACACTTTAAACTTATTTTTTTGGATTTGTGACTATTTTACCGTTATCAACTTTACATATAGAACTCAGAAGACACTTGTGGGATCACTTATCACTGGTGTGGTAAATACAATAGCTATATTTGCATTGTGTACATCACAACATCACATTTACTTTTCTTATTACCACCTCAAACAAAGAAATTTGTTTCTCTACATTTAATTTGTCAGTGATTTTGTGGAATTCCCCTTTAATGATTACTTCAGGGATAGTTGCTGTTGATTTGCAGTCTCGCTAAATGGTTGACACTACACATTTATCAACAGGGTTGGGAGTGTTACTTTAAAATTATTCAGTTACAGATTACTGATTACTTGTTAAACTCTGACTTTATTAAGATCTGTATTTAAACTTAAGAGGAGACATGCGAGATTACATCAAGAGAAATATCTGAATGTCTAAATATATCCAAATATTTCTTCTTTTTCATTTCTATGAGGAGACTAGGTCTTCGCAATATTGGGAAAAAACTGACAATACAATATTTTTTCCCTGCGATATATATTGTGATATGAAAAATATTCAGGAATTTCTCTAGGTGACATGAACAGTATTATTTTAAAACATTACTCATTGTAAAAAGATTGGGGTGAGGAAAAAAAAACAACAATAACTTTTTAACACTCTTGTGAGTGTGACCCATCTTTTCTTGCACTGTAATGCTATATAATGGAGTCCAGGAACCGTGCAAGTTTTTCTTTTGTATCAAGCGAAAAAGTAGCATGACACGTTTCGTTTAATCTGCTTCATCTGACATCGCACGTCCTGGGATGTGAGTATAGTGCATGCACACATTGCAATGGTGCTGCTAAAACAGTATATTGTGCAGCCCTAGAGGAGAAGTACACAGTCTATGCCAAGGTACATTCTCTTTTTATTTGTCACCCGTCTGTAGGTCTTGTACTTAGAGTCGCAGGAGTTGGTTGCACAGTTCAAAGGCATTTTATAGGCTAACTCTATTGTTCATATCTGTTCCAGCAAGAAGACATCTGTGCATTTCCGTCTAAAGAGTTTTATGAAGGAAGACTGAAGACTAAAACACCTCATAAACCGAGCGTTTTCATGACCAGATTCCAATATCCAACATCCATCATCTTTGGCCATGTTGAAGGAAAGGAACTGAGTCTAGTGGTGTCAACCGAACGAGGGAATGAAAACTCCAAAGCTAACATCGAAGAGGCAGAGGAGGCGGTATGGAAAAGAACTGGAGCTTTCAAACGTGCTTTATATGTTCCAATATTTTTGGGTTAATTTTCAGACTTCTTGTGAAGTTTCTCCGTATATTTCTCACTGTAAACTTAAATTGTGTAATAACTTAGTAGATCCAGCCTACTCGTAAATGTGGTATAGTACTAACCATAAGATTTGTTATTTCAGGTACGAATTGCCAGGCTTCTAATTAATGCTGGAATAGCAGCAAAGGACATTGCTATCCTGACACCATATAATGCTCAGGTGGCAAAAATCAACGAGATCTTGTACAATTACAGGAGAGAAAACATCACAGTGAACACCATCATGAAGAGTCAAGGTAAATCCTTTGTAATAACTTCTGGATTACTTGACACAAAGTAAGCTTTCCCCTAATCAGGATTACTCTAATGTAGCAAGAATTCAATTGAAAAGCTTCAGAAGTTGAATTTGCCTGTAGGAATTGGGTGCATTAGAGCAAGTAAGAATGCTGCCAACTGAACGTTGGTGTGCCCCAAATGGGCAGGTTGGTCTTTGTTCGCTTCAAAACACATTTTGTACAGTTAGTTAAAGTATGCATGCAATAAAGACCATACACAGAACGAACCCTTGTCTCCTCTCTGCAGATCTTCTCTGGTATGTGGGAAGGCCAAGTTTCTGATGCTGTTTTGACACATACATATCTTTTATGTTCTGAGTAGGTAGTCATAAAAGGGATAGCTTTGGTTTTAAAATGAGGTTGAGGCACTTTTGAAGTCTTAATAAAACACTCAATATGCACATTTAACTGAACATATTAATTATGTGTTAAGGTGCAGAGGTTATTGCTTTTACAGTGTATTGAGTATTGAGTATCTTGTGGTTTATTGCTCTGATATCACAGGATAGATAAAACATGGCAAAACCAATGAGCCAGATAGAACTGATAACAGCATGATTCAGAAAGTTTGCTGGACATTAACACTGTTACTGTATGCCATAAAATATGTTGTGGCCTTTTAGTAGGATAACTTTTGTTTACATCTTTTGGTTTGATGTTATACCAGTCTAAAGTTTAGACAGATTCAACTAAATGGACGTTGTTGATTATCTTAAAGACTCTACAGGCTTACACTTAACAGTTCCGCCTGATGAGATGTCTGAAACAATACATATCCTGATATACCACATATACCCTTGATGTATCACAATATTCAATTTTTGCCATATCGACACCTGTAATATTTATATTGTGTTGTGCAGAAAAACTTTTATCTCTTTTTTGCACAATTTAAAAGCTCTAATTACACTTTCAATTTAGTGATAATTGATGATTGGAGGTTGTTTAAGGTGGACTGCATAATTCCATGAGTGATATTTTATAGTTTGAGGTTTTCACTTTTATTCTAAGGCAAAGCATTGAGCTAAACATATGGAGAACCTTCTATGAGTAGCTCTGTCCGAACTTTTGACTGCTACTGTCAAGAGTCCAGTCAAGAGGCTTTTATTGTCATTCCATCCATGTACAAGTACACAGTGGAGTGAAATTACGTTCCTCCAGGAACAAGGTGCAACATGGAACAAAAGAGTACAAAGTGCAAACGTGCAGACATAAGTGTGCAAACAAAAAATTAAAACTAGAAACAATACAATAAATACGACAAATTAAACAGACATTAGACACAGTAAACAGACAGGACAGTGCAGCACTGACACAGCATTCATTTTTGGACATGAGGTAGTACAATAAGGTGCAGAGAGATTTAACATGCTGTGATCTGTGAGTTTACACAGTCAGATAACATACATACACACAGCAGTTACTGAGGTAGAAAGAACTACTGTATATCAACTAGCAAGCCAATACTAAAATACAAATATTGTGCAAGTGTAAATGTACCCTTGGTCATTTTCAACAGCTAAATAAAAAAAAAATCCAATGTGTGCTTCTGCAAGAAAAAAAGAAGACTGGAAAAATCTTTTTTTTTTTTTTTTTAACCACAGGAAGTGAATGGCGATATGTCATCTTGTCGACTGTACGCTCTTGTCCTGCACTGGACATTGAGATACAACCCACCAAAAGCTGGCTCTTAAAGAACCTGGGATTTATCATGGACCCAAACCAAGTCAATGTTGGCATCACCAGAGCCCAGGAGGGACTGTGCATCATTGGTATGTATTGTAAACACAAACATAAACATTTGAAGTAAATACAAAAGTCTTAGTAAAACAAGGACACACAATGTCAATGATGCGAAGCACCACAAGCTATTTCTAATCGGCCCCCTATTACGGGAATGTAGGGAAAGTCTGTTCCCTCAGCAACCATCTTGGCAAAGCTCTAGGGCTGGAGTTCGACTCCTGGTTTATATGGTTATATGATGCAAACCAGCCCACCTTAAACTCTACACACATAACATATTGTGTGTATGTTTCAGGAAAATGATGATAAATTTAGACTGATATGGGCAATATTTACTGAGCTGCACATACAGAAGTAGTGACTCTCAGTATGGCTTCAAGCCGCCATGTTTGCTAATGCAACATGCCAGACGTCTCGGCATGGAGTTGTAGAGGTTCCTAATGGTGTCCTGTGATAATCCATCCCATGCAGCTTGAATATTCTCACACAGTTCCTGCAGATATTGTGGTGGGGGTGGAGGTGGAGTGACACCAGGCCTTTTGGACAAGTGGTGCATGACAACAAACTGTTCATCTTGGTGCTGAACTCGTCTCTGAAGATTACCCTCTACCATTCTGAGTCACTCCATGAGAGTCTGGCACGATGCCATTGCAGTCTTTGGCGACGCTGACGTGGTGTTAAGCGCAGTCGTCATAACGTTCTGTGTGCATGTAGTCCTGCGTTGTGCAGCCGTCTGCCGATGGTGCTGGCACTAACAGGGTGACTCACGGAGGGCATTACTGCTCACTGAATGTCCGCAATCGTGGCTGTTGGGTCGGTCAGATTCAGTGATAAGGATCATCCTTGCTTACGTCACATGCACAGCATGTCTCACAATGTCAAACCTACTCACCAAGTTTCATTCTTGACAGTTGATTCCTTCTTAGTGCAGCTATTTGGTCTTTTGACGATGTGCGTATAAGCAAGTTGGCTAGATAAAATGAAAAGCCTTAAATGTGGAAATCATGACAGTCAATAAGCTACAAAGGATGCTAATGCTAGCAAGTAACTTGACATCCTGTCAGTGTTTCACTCCCCACCTGCTCAGTTTTCTCCTCACCGTCCTTAACTGATGTTAGCTTTTCCATACCGCTGGACACCATTGCCACTGCTGTTCATCTTCACATAAATCCCGTATGAAAATTGTAAAAACAGTAAAATAGTAGTAAACAGCGCCGCCTGTTCCACATCATTGCCCTGAATTCAACAATCTTTCAAGATAATTAGATGTTAGCTTTCTATTGGAATTTCTGTTCCACCTTAAATAGTACAGCAGTTACATGCGGGTGCCCAAACAAGCACCCGAACACGCTATATAATTTAAGGTGGATTGGGAAATAAAACACAACAATCATAAAAAACATTAACTAACTTCTGCATCAGCTAATCTCCACATGAGTTACAATCAGCAAACCAGTCCTGTGTCACTTTAGGTGGGGGAAGCTGGTTTAAAATTAGTACGGATATACTGTAAACCTAGATGTAGCATTTTGCCGTTGTATGTTGTATGTTGTATGTTGTTGTATGTTCTTGTTCTTTTATGTGCGAGTTTACACATTAACTCACAGCCTGAAACACTAATGGCCCAGCAGAAATTCTCCTGACCCTCCTGATTACCCACCTCTGCATTGTCGTAGGCTCCTGTCTCTTTTAATGAGGATAGGCTGATATACTTGAAATTGAAAGTAACATCCAAAGCTTGTTAAAATCACTGATAGAAGTTGACAGAAATTACATTAATAGATGCATTTGGCTCAGATCATTTTTTTGGCCTCATATTTGGCCACAAACATTATTTGGCCATTTCAAAAATAAAATACAATTGACAGGTAAGATTTGGACTTTTTAACCTCTACCTCATAGTGAAAATAAAAGTAATTGCATTAATAGTTGCAGTTGGCTCAAATAATGCGCTGATCCCTACAATGTGACTTGAAGCTATATTAGTAAACCTTTTAAGGGGATTTCTTTAAAGACAGTAATTTCCCTGTAAACAGAAGTCCTGTTCCAATAGTGTTGCAAGATTTACCATTCATTTTTCAACCAGTATGCTCTGGTCTCTCACTCCAGGTCAGTAAGATGCTTCACATCTGATAACAGTTCTTGATCTAAACACTGCTTATTTTAAATAACTCAAAATTAAAATCAATTCAGACTCCAAACTGCAAAGCAGACTCACTCATAATTCAGTTTGGCTTATTCCCAAAGTATGAACTGGAGCATGAATGGCATTCTGCTCAGGCATGAGCGTTCAGTACATGTTTGAATGTGCTTGGTAAAGGGTGTGGGGTGAAGAAGGATGATTTAACTAAGAAATAAGGGAAACTTATTACAACTGTCTGAAGGCAAAGCTGGTCTTCATAAAAAGACAACACACATATTTTTGGTATGATACTTTTGCACTATCGCAGTCGTACCAAAATATCAATTAAATATCAGTTCACAGCCGATGACATTCTATAAAATAAGTTTATTATTTTTTTTACGACTTACAGAATTAATGAATGTTAATTAATTCATGTTAGTACCTAAATAAACATGCATATTATTTATTGATATTTCGTAGCCACTCTAAACCTCTTAAGTACTACCTGCTGTGGTTTAGTCACCAATAAAGTTTCAAACTCCAGCTCAATATTACCAAATTTGGCTTCATAATCAAAGCAGTTTTTAATACAAACGCTAAACCTAAAACACTAAACACTAAAATGTGAAGTGGGGATAAGAATAACAATATTAATCTATTTCCACAGGTAATAAGGACTTGCTTTACTGCAGCTCTCTGTGGAGAAGACTTCTGCAGCATTATGAAGATAAACACTGTGTGGTGTATCCCGCACGGGACATCAGGGTTGCACGTGCGTGAGCTACAGTGTGACTGGACTGAGTGGATTATAGACTTGGGAGCTTCAGTGAGCTACAGAATGACAGGCTTATGCAAGCAATGGAGAGTCCTGAGGATCTATGTAAAAGCTTTTTTTGATTGTAAAAGATGTTGTAGTATTCTTGTTGTTATTGCTGTTGTTATTTTATTTGTTTATTTATTTATTTATTTTACTGTGGGACCACTGTTCAAACCAATTTGGTAGAATGGTACATCCACATATATTAGATAACTTGAGTAATGGTCATATCAATAATGAAGAAAACTTTTGTACTGGTTTACTGTGGATTCAGTTTGCAAGACTTTATTAAACAGCACCATCTGTTGGGCCCCAGAGGTAAAGTCTCCCCTTGACTTAAATGCTGAATTCTACTCAAAACATGCCAGGCCTTCATTAGCTTTGACTTCAATCAAATAAACCTATATATATAGGTTTATATCCTTTCCATAGTTTTCTATTCCTTTGAGTACAATTTACACTTAAAAACTGTGGAACCTATAAGTCCTCAGTAAAGGAACACAATTTTGCTTGTAGCACTTTTCACTCTGACTCTCTTAACTCCCAAACCAAATAACAAATATAAGATACATGGAAATGTATATGTAACCAAAGCTCAGGGTGTCCTGATTTTATTTCATTGGTGTGATATGACATTGAGTAAACGTTGTGGATTTTGTGCCAACTAGTCCCATGGCAATACATGTACAAGTCATTGATTTCTCAGTAATATATTTTTCTCACGTTGCAATTATTCTGAACACTGCTAGCAATCTAATAATATTATTTATTTTTACATTTTTAATTTAAAAGATGTAACAGTTTTGTTAAATTGTGGCACCTCAAAGTTTTTTTTGGAAATGCTCTTTTCTAGTTTAGTAATGAGCTTTCTACACATTAATCATGATCTTACACTAATCTCTTGGGAAACTGGGCAAGTATTCAGATTTACAAATACGCTACAGATCACTGTTAAGTTTTTTAGAGGTATTCTGGCCATAGTTACAGTTGCTAGGCTATGAGCCACCAACTAGGTGACTACAGCACCATGCTGAGATCTGAATTTGAATTTGTGGGTCTGTTTTACTGTAATGGACAGCATAATGTCATCATATTCAGAATTTAGGGGGTCCATAAGGTTAATTTGGAGGTCCTGGACCCTCCTCCATTTCGTACCCTGGTCTTATGTTTTCTCCCGATGCTGCAAAATGAATAATTTGATGGTTGTTTTGACTAAAAATTAAGTGAATGCAGGTGGGTGGTCTCACAGCACGATATAGTGGATAATGTATACATATATTCTCTTATTAAGGGGGTGTGTTTTTGGCAGGCCCAATCACTACAATTTAAATTCCTCCAAATGAAACTCCATTCAGGCTACCAAATAGTGCACTTTTTCTGCATTCTTTTCAAAAATTTGCACAAATAGCATTGTGCTAGTAGAATTCTCGAAAGGAAACTGTCCTAACTCACACACAAAGCAACCTAACTAAAAGAAAATCTCCCATTTTAGAATCCCCCAGTACTAAACTGTGACTGGGGTTGTACCTCAATGGCTCATCCTCAAGACCTTTAGTTAGGGAACACACCATATTTAACTGTAATTATACTACATTAAGTTACACTGACTCCATCCCCTCTGTCTTAACTCTGTTAAGGCCTTTTATTTAATCTGTCTATTTTAGAAAGCTGGGAAGAGGTATAAATACCTTTCCTATGAGAAAGTGAATGAAATAAGCTTAATTAAGGTCCACAACTGGACCTTCAAGAGGAATTTCATTAATTTCCAAAATGATCTGCATAAATAAATCATTAAGACGTAAACGCAGTTATTCAGAGTAGCTTAAAGTGAAATACACCATTCAGAGAAAACTTACTGAGTCAGAATTATTCACAGTGGTGTTGATAGGAACCAGATGTCCAAAGCGTTTAATGCTATTTCTACATGAACTGGTTATGAATATACCGCCTGGCACATTGTTTTAAGGTAGTTTTCAGAGGAACTCTTGTACTAAAATGGTATTTGTACAATCCATTCTAGGCGGAGCGGTAAATATATTGCATTGTAAAAAAAATAAAATAAAATAAAAATGAAAGAAATGATAATAATAGTGTTTCTTGTTCTTAGATTTTCCACTATATTACAATTAACATTATTACATATACACACTTTCAGGAAAGTAAATTGGCTGTATATGTGTGGTAGACATCAGGACT
This sequence comes from Semaprochilodus insignis, assembly GCA_034552555.1. Lineage (NCBI taxonomy): Eukaryota > Metazoa > Chordata > Actinopteri > Characiformes > Prochilodontidae > Semaprochilodus > Semaprochilodus insignis. The sequence continues at coordinate 34,227,246 of CM067476.1, read as the reverse complement.
CCTGGTTCCTATCACCACCACTGTAAACAAGTACAAGTCAAGACGTTTCTCTACAGTGCACCACTTCATATGAGAACAATATGGATGACTTTGTTTACATTTCAGTGCTGTTGGGTCAAGTCTTTGATGTCATGTGACTTCTTTGTACATCTCTTCATAGTCTTGTACTCGCTTTATGTACTCGCTTTTTAGTTGTTTTTTTTTTTCATATATTTTTTATTCATGATTCCATGTATCTCCATAGTAATGCAGCGTTCAGATATGGTTCTGGCACACGTGTTAATATTCGAGAACACACACAGACTGAGTGTGGGGATGAGAAGGCGAGGCAGATGGCAGTCGGGTGGGTTTGGGAGAGACTCTGAAGAAAGCTGCGGTTCTGCGGGAGGACGGAGAGACATCCATGACAAGGGGAGAGGAAAGGATGGAGAGAATATGCAGGAGTGAGGGAGAGAGGAGGAGATGATGTAAATTAGGACAGATGGGTGACACGACAATTCAACGGAATGCATACTATGAAGAGTGTCGCTGGCATCCTGCCTGTGCGTGAGTGTGTGCGTGTGCGTGCAGACTCATTAGGGCAGGGGGAGATCGGAGCTGCAGTGGGTTGCCTCCGCTCTGCCACAGCCTTCTTTGATGAGGCTCAATCCACAAGCTCAATCAGTCCCACATGAGACAGAGAGAGAGAGAGATGGAGCAGTAAGAGGCGAGGGAGGACTGGGGGAGGGAAGAGCAAAGAAAAAGGGGGATGGGTTCTTTTGGTATATACATTTTAGCATTAGATTGAGATGTGATAGAAGGAAGAAACAACAGCAGATATTTTTAAAATATTCTTTATTTAAAGTCATTTTGGATTATTTCTATCAATCCATTTATTATTAAATGTTTACACAAAGTAAAGAGCAGCTGGTGGTGTGTCCAGATGGTGTATAACGGGGGAACCTGAACTTTTTGTCTTTGGGGGGCCAAAGTACATTGTTTGTTGGCGGGGTAAGGAACAGAAACAGAATTACAAAAACAGAAATAAAGACAGAAGGAAGGTTTAAATAGAAATGTACCTAATAGTGTATAATTCTACCACAAGCACAAATAACAGCTGTGATATGATTTGGGATGGAGTTTCTAGATGTAGGCAACATCAGTGCTCAGACACTCTTGCATCAAATAATTGCACAGTTGGTCCAGATTTGGTGGATCCCTTTCCTGGCAAAATTCTGAGGAGAATTTCCTGTAGACTGGGATTTTAGCCACTGCTGGTAGACCCGTATGACCATACTTTTCCATACACCTGCAGATTCAGCTACTTCCTTCACACTATGGTCTTTGGCACACCCAAATGCAGTCACTCCTTTTAGCTAATCATTAACATCTGCTTTCCACACATGGAACGAGACATTCACTGCACTGTAGCACCTCTTCTCAGTCCATGAATCCCATCACCCACACCCTGCAGGTATTTATAGCCCATTATCCTCATGTTTGAAGTTACTACCACCTTAAACATGCAAGGTACCTAATTTTTTGTCTGTGAATTTCTACAGTACTGTAGATAAGACCAACCTTCTGTTATGTGAATTCCGGTCATATTTTGGATAAGGAAGGGAAAGTCAAAGTAAAAGAAGTGTACAATTCAGGACAACAACAGAGAAAATGGGACTCCTAATAACCACCTGGAAGACCTGGTAAACTGATAAGAGAAAATACACAGTAAAGTCATGAATCTAAATGTGTAACTGGGTTTACTTTGATCATGAGAAGCAGAAAAGGCAACCAACTTCTAAGACTGAACTTTGGAGGTCTGGAAAAAATTTCCCTGTAGATTTCTTGGAAACACTGAAATCAAGTCTCCCAAAAAGAAAGAGAGCAGTACTAAAGGTGTATTTTTCCAGACCTCCAAAGTTCAGCCTTAGAAGTTGCCTTCTGCTTCTCATGATCAAAGTAATGTTATGCAGTATGACCAGAGAGTTGCCGGAAGGTCCTAATCCCTCAGGTCCCCCTGCATTTCCCACATTGGTTTTATTTTTTCTCCCTAAAAATTAAGTGAATGAAAGGGTGGTCTCACAGTACTATGTAATGCATAAGAAGATATTTGTTCTCTCATTAAGGGGATGGGATTTTTGGCAGGCCAAATCACAGGCTAACTTGTAGCCTGCAGGCCACACTTTGTGTAGTCCTGGTCTAAAAAACAAGAAAGTAGTTATGAGGTTTTGATCTGACAGCAACAATTTATTGCACATATCAAGCCAGCTATGGGTTGATACTGAGCTGTAAAAGTCTTGGATGAACAACCACTCTATTTTTCTGGCTCAGTATGAAAAAAAAACAAAGATGGAGTCAAGGCTGAACAAAGGAGAGCGAGAGTAAGATCACAGCAAAGGAATCTTTCTCTCTTTCTTTTTTTCTCAGTGTATTTGTGCCCTGATTGGTCGGGAGAAGAGGGACAGGCCACACACCACACTACTAAACTCTACAATAACGCACCATCTTATTATTCAGAAGCTCTCCTTTGTAAATGCGATAATTATACGCTTCTCGAAATCCCCTTACACAGAGGAAATATATCATAGCATTTTAACACTGAGTCACTGCATATCCCCCCCACCACCCCTCCGCCCGGGGCTTGCAAAAAAGGCTCTCACTGTCATTCGGTGAACTCACCTTGTTTCATAGCTTCATTAATCAATATCTCCCACATTTCTGCACATGTGTAGATATGTCCCTGCATGCATATGTGTATGTGCATGTGCATATATATGTGTGTGTTGGCAGCAGTCGTCACCATTGTACAGATGTGACCACAGCTCCCCCTCCTTGGACCACAACAAAGGCCAATTAAACAGCACTGCCTCGCAGGCCAAGCAGCCGACCGCGGGCCGCACTTCCACAAACACGCAGATCAGTTTAAAACCGAGGGAGGGGGGTTTGCAGTAAAGCAAAGCCCTGGCAGGGGCCTCTGCTGATTCAAACCAGGCGCCCCGCTCGCCCTGCAGCTCCCTTACTTTTCAAATTAGTGCCACATTACTCCTGATTGTTTAGGAAGCACTTATTAACTCGCTAAATAACAGTTAGCTCTAAAAATCCATCAAATGATTATGGGTCAGTGAATGAGGAACAGGAGCTGCCGCGTTTGACTTCGGGAGTGTGTAAGAGCTTGTCCTAATAGGTCTAGACTTTAGTGACCTGAGACATGAGCCCAACACAAAATTAGCCCGGAATACTTGTAGTTCCATTCCTGTCGGACGCAAAACAAAGCACTAAAGGCTTCGGCTACTGTTTCATATTATTGATAGCGTAATATTTCTGTCTACGCTTTATTATGTGCAATGGAAGTGTCCCAAACCTCATGCCGGTCAGTTGGCAGGGTGGGGTGCTATGTTGCGGCTTCTGTGAAAACAGTGTAATAACACATCGCAAACGCTGTCTCCGGAAAAAGTGAGCTCACTTACAAGCTCAGAGGTAGATGGATATGTAAAGAATTCCATTGTTCCCGTGCTGTAATCAGCTCCCGTGTCTGTATACATACGTCTCCCGTGTTTGTAAGCAGCAGTGCATGGAATTGTTCACAGCAGAGCATGAGCTGGAGAGCCGTCTTGAGCCACAAGCCTCTGCAGGTCAAAGTGGTTGTGCAGCTCCTGTAGGGGGAGCTCTTTGCTCAAACTGTGCTGTTAACGTGGCGTGGGTAGCTCGTGGTGGCTTTGGTCAGGCTGACTGGAGCCCTTGGGCGCTGGCATGAGGCGAAGTGTTTCGGGAGGGGCCCCCTCAAAAACCATCTCCTCGGGGGCCACACCCACCGCTGTAGCTCGCTGTGGGGGATGCCGCGCTGAGCCGAGCCCAGCCAGGCCGCCCGATTTAGAGGCAGTCTCAGACCGCACGCCTCAGCCAGGGGAAGGGAAGGGTTCCTGCTTTATTTTCAGGCCCAGACTGCATGGCAAGCGCTCTTTCTTTGCATCTACATGCGCTTCGCATTTAGTAAAGATGCTTTACAGACAGCTGGGAAAGCTATTCTGCTTTTCCTGAGCGTGTTGAGTTCTATTACATAAGCACGCACTAATGACACAAATACTTGGCTCTGATGGTGGTCCTTCCATTTGTGGAGCTCTTGACCAAATCAAAAAAATACAAGGGGTTATTGGCCTAAGGCTGAAGGTGGTGGCGGTGTTACACTCAGGAGTGTAATGTTTTCCTTTGTAACAGCTATATTTTACATGCTGCTGTCTCCCTCTTTTAGCTGCAGGGTGTGGGAGCAGCGTTGGGTGGTCCGAGTCTCCGCTAGCTTACATATGGTGTGGCTTTCTGGCCTTTCTTGTTTTGTTTTTGGGGTTTAAAGGAAAGGTTCTCTTTAGGTACAACATGATTATTTTTACCTCTTTACCATGTAAAAGACTTCTGTCTCTCTTTCTCCTGGCTACTATTTTTTCTCTTGGGGTTTCCTGACTTTCTCCCTTCCTCTCTTGGTGGACGTGCATTGTTCTCTTTTACATTTCTGGGTTTATATTGGTTTGTCTCCCTGTGCCGAGGATGTGGCCGCAGTTTCTGATCCTGCAGGATATAAAATGTGGAAGTTATTCAGGATCTTACCTCAAGCTGACAAGCATGCAGTAACGTAGGTCTACTACCGTTTCCCCTGAACTGCACTGTACCTTAGTTCTACGAGTTGATTGGTTTTGCTGAAGACTTCTAGACCCCGTTCGAGAGCCTCACGGTTACCATCAGTGGAGGGCCGTGTCAAAGCCACAAGTTTATAGCTGAAATGTACACGCGCCGCACTTAGGAACAGACCTTAATAGCAGAAGGCTCTTTTGTCGATTCATTTATATTCTCTCCCTCTGTTTCTCTCTCACTCGCTCGTGTCTGTCTCTCGTCCTCATTTTCCATTAAAATTCCCATTTTTTTTGTGACCACACGGGCTGGAAAAAGCAGTCATGCTGCAAGGCGAGTCTGTCCCTGACCCTGTATCTCTCCCTCACCACATTTCCATCTCCAGAGCAACTCGCACACGTCTAATCATTTCACTTTTTTCCCTGCATGGCAGCGTTATTAAGAAGTCGAATTTTCTGAGGGCTGCAGAGGAATTCAGCGAGACTTGATTCCACTGATTCCCCTTTAACCACTCCGGAGAACTCGCCACGCTGACGACACGCAGGCTGATGATGAAAGCATATTGACCCCAGGAAAAAAAAATAAAAACTCTGAAAAGAGGTCCAAGACAATCACTCGCTCAAGAGATTTACAGTTCATATGAAATGTCTCTGGAATTGTAATGTAATCTTTGCTCAAGCCAAGAACTACTTGCACTGATGTTACAGTCACAACGACCCCATGTGCCTATGATAAAGAGAAAGCCATTATAACGTTTGTTTGGGGATTCAAATAAAGGCTTTCAGCAGATAGTTAAATGTGTTTTTTGATGTTTCTATACTTATAGCCATCTATAGCCAACGTGATGCTATAAGACACCCTCTTGTTTGCACTTCCCCCAACACTTCCCAAGAGTTCCTTCCCTCACATGTGCATACAAGCGCGCTTTCCTTAAAGTGCAATAATCTCTTTTTTTTTTTTACAAGCCGCTTCCCTGCCCAGAAGTGCAGAAACTTTTATGTCAAAATTCAAAAATAGACACAAAATGATTTCCCCCCCGGTTTCCTACTAAATCTCTAATTACAGATGTAGACTCTCTCCCGCTTTGAAGGGAACTGTTGGTGGGGATAAGCCTAGAAAGAACATCCCTGTAAACTGCTTACATCCACTGGCGCTGCGTATTATGACTTCTACACCTCTCCTTTCAATTTATGCACGCTTTCAGGATGTGTTATTACTGATCATCAAAGGGAAATAGCAAAGCTATTAGCTGAAATGGAGAAACCACATGTAAATCGCAAGGAGAGCAGTTTCCTCAGGCTGCATCAATCAGAGCTTCCACATGTGGCACCATACTTTGCTATTTGCATTAAATGTACGTCAATTGGCCATGTGCACGCTGTAAAACCTAGCAAAAGTTTGAAGACTGCTTTTATCAAACTGACTGAGCAAAAAAAACCTTAAAAATGTCAAAGCAGTGATAACAATTCTCAAACATAAATAAAGACTGCTTTATTAAAATTCCATATAACAAATTTATTCAAAACTACTCCAATGTGCCACCAACTGCAAAATCTTTCAATGTCAACCTGTTATTAGATATCATCACCAATTTAGATAAGATTAAATTAGATATTAAGGTACACATTTTATTTGTTGCAAAGACAGAATAGGACCGAGCACATCATGCTAGCCGTAATGTACATTAAGCAATCTGCCTTTTTTGCAAAAATCATTTTAAAGATCATACCACAATACCATACGAGGAACAAATACTGAAAGTCACTTGGTCTTTATCACATCAGTAACTGTACTTAACATGTGAAGTGGAATTCATATAGCCCTCCACACAGCAGACTGGGGTTCGATTCCCTTCTCAGGCATCCATACCACACCAATAACAGTGCTTTGGCATGTTGCTGAATGCTACATCACCTGCATTACCAGAGGACAACAAAATGTGTTCCATTACCTTCCATTAAAAGCTTTCTCCTAAAAGAGTTAATATTTTGTTGATACAAGATTTTGTTGTAATAGCAATTATGGTCAAAACTGGTAGTCAATCAGCTAAAGTGCATCTACCAAATCCCTCAAATGAAATGAAAAAACTCAAAGAATTTTGACTAGTTGCACTTCTACCTAAAACAACAAACATTCCTAAGTTAGATCAACTAACCATTTCTTTTAGTGTTGACACAACACAACACAACATATGACACAACATATGAATATAAGCTCACCTGACAAAAAAACCACCTGTGACTGAATCGTACCTAATAGCATGTAATACCTCAACGAGCACAAATAACAGCTGTGGTTGGATTTGACATGTACTGGACAAGTACATGTCAAATCTTTCTAGTTTCTAGGCATGATCAATGTTCAGCCTCTCTTGTATCAAAGAACTGAGCAGTTGGGCCAGATTTGGTGGATGTCTTCCCTGGCACAATTCTGAGGAGAATTTCCTGTAGACTGGGATTTTAGCCACTGCAGGTAGACCCGTACGACCAAATTCAGCTACTTCCTTCACACTATGGTCTTTGGCACGCCCAAATGCAATCACTCCTTTTAGCCAATCACTAACATCTCCTTTGGAGCCATTTTCCACACATGGAACGAGACATTCACTGCACTGTACCACCTCTTCTCAATCTATGAATCCCGTCACTCACACCCCACAGGTATTTATAGCCCCATCATCCTCATGCAGTGCCATCTGCAAGTGCCTGAAGTTACTACCACCTTAAACATGCAAGGTGACTAATGTTTTGTCACGGGAGCATATATACTATAATAAATACAATACCATAATTTTAGTATAAGCATTTACTTACAGAAGTTGAGCTTACCATAAAAAGCTATTGGAAACTGGTGCTAAGATTTTTTTTTTAAATATTATTATTATTATTATATTTGTACAAGTATAATTTTTTGCAACACATTGCCAGTCTCATTCTGTTCACTTCTTTTCACTGATACGTATAGAAATACCACCACCACTCAAACTGTTACTTCTTCTTCTTCACATGGGGTATCATATTCAGGTCATAACAAGCTTTTTGTTCTGCACAGTCCAATATTTGTAACCAACTACTAAGAGTCACTCGTGTTACGACTTTAACTGTGGTTAAGAATCCAGCTTACTGAAATGGGGTTTCATAAGATGTCAACCCATGAGCCACTTTCATCAATCTATACAGCCATGCTGCTGCGATGGAGTGCTGATCAAATCTGACTTCTTCTCTCAAGCGTAAATTATACTTCGAGGAACCACCCAAGCACCCCATCTAAATGATACATTAGACCTAGAATGTTTATTTAAAATACAGAGGCTGGATATAAGACGTCTTATATAGACGTCTTCATTCCTAGAGCTGCTCCTCAAACATGCCGTTCACGGCGATTTCAGTTTGGACATTACAGAATAAAAATAGGTGGTGAAAACTGCTTTTAATCAACCCGTCTGTTCTGGTAGCTCTAATGTGAAATATTATTCTGATGTTGGTTAAAATACCTTCACAACTGAAAATATATATCTCCATTATAAGGCCAATAATGTAGACCAAGAAGTATCGAATGTCAAGGATGTAATGAAATATGAATGCTTTACGAGTAATGAAAATGAATGTTTTACAAGAATTTATTTTGCTAGAATGATTAAGTCGATCTCACTCACTCGCCTGGAAGAGGTTATGAGTATTTGGTCCGCGTAAACAGTGAAGTGGTTGAGCAAGGATCATTAGGAAGCAAGGATCATTTTTCCAAGGATCACAGTTCGACATCTGCAGGATCTGTTTGCACTTCAAACCACAAATGTAAGCAAATGGAGTTGACTAGAACTGTGTCCTACAGTCAGATGAGACAAATTACACATTTTATGGCAACAAACATGTGATCTAAAACTGAAGAACAGAAACTGATCCCCAGTGTGAAGTATGGTGGTGGATCTATGATGATGAGATTCCACTTTTCTTCCAAAGACTCTGGAGCCCTGTGGGCTTCATAATAGAAGGTATTAGTTGTCCAAGCCCCAAAATTACCCCCATAGAATCTCTTATTTTTTGAACATTCAGTTGGACTTGGGGCGGTCAGCTGCGTTCCTGTGTAGCGCCAGGTGGTCATCACATTATTTTCATTTTTACCTGGCATGCTTCGCTGTTTATTAAACAGTGTTTATATTAGACTTTTGCCACTCCCAATTAACTTTCCCAATGTCAGAAAATGATCATTTTAAGGGGAAATGTCTACAGCTTGAATCAGAAGACAGATTCCTCGACTGAGCTAGCTGCTAATCCTGAAACAGCTGCTAGCACAGACTCCGAACAGTTAACAGGCAAGGCCTTTACGGACAACCCAATGGCTCTCAGAAAATGCAATTTGCTCTGAAGTCGATACAGTGGCTTCAAATTTAAAAGTCGAAATTTCAGCTGTTCGTAAAGAAATAAGGTCCCTTGTAGACTAGGTGGTCACTGAGCAGATCTGGAAAAGTCTCGAGTTTACAAGATATGAGCACTTGGAATCCAGAATGACACACAGGTAGTTAGTATAGCAGAAAGTCTAGAAGGAAGCCTAAAATATAAATTTGGAACCAGGCAAGTGTGCTCACTGCCCCCTAGTGTGTGTGTTCACTGGTATGCGTGTGTTTCACTTTATGCATGGGTTAAATGCGGAAGACAAGTTCCTGTGTGTGCAAGCACCAATGGCAAATGGTTATGAACTCTAATTCTACATTCTGATTCTAATTCTAAATTCTGATTCTAATTCTAGATTGATTCTAATATCTTGCTAGTGCTGTGTAACTTTTCACTTTTACTTTTACAGATTTCAAAGTAATGCAGAAAGGAACAAATAAAATAAAATTAGTACCAAGAATGCCTAGTATTTCAAAAGTGGTGATTAAATCTGATAGTGGTGAATATAATCTGATATAAAATAGCTTTGAATGCTAAATGCTAAACTTGTAATGTTGAAAAGCAGTGTAAATCATGCAAAAGTTTGAACGGTCAAATTACACACATTGTTGATTTTCTGAATGAAAAAAACACATTCCCTACAGAGAACACACTTCTGAACATTTGTAACGGGCAATTACTGTTTATGAACTGAATTTAACATACTGGAATATTAGATAAAATGTACAATGTGCCCTGTGCAAAACTTACAACTTAAAACCTACATATCCTTCATATATGTTACAATATTGTTTATACATTAAACTCAACAAATAAACAGAAATTCTGCCATGTTTTCAGCTTGCTCCTTGAATCTTTGAAGAAAGTATTAACTTATTTTGACTTTTTTTTTTTTTTTGAAAATTAGCAAAACATGTCAACAGACCAGGACTGTTCAAACATACTCATATACCTATATAGGTTCTGTTTTTTGTGTCTTCATGTGTTTCACCCCTTAATCAGTACAGCAGGACAATACTTTAATGACGTTACACTGATACGACATGATATAACACAATATCTCATTTTCACTGAAATTCATTTTTCATCACAGCAGCATCATTACATAGGCACACACACACACACACACACGCAGACACACAGACACACACAAAAAAAACACCTTACAACGACACACACACACACTCATATAGTTGGATGTATATATGACTAGAGTTGCACTTATCTGAATAGCCTGCTCTTTTACCAGAACTGAGGAACACAAAGGTACTCTAAAGCAGCTGTGTAAAACATAACGGTGTATTACTCCCAGAGACCAGATTTCAATCTTGATACAAATTCATAGTAATCTAAACACTCTAGTTCTTAATTTCCCCTAATGGAAACTATATTGTGAAGCAGTGTAGTGTTGCATTGCACATAGAACATACAGACCACATAGAACAAAAATAAAATCAGTCTGCTGGCATCAAAGGAAGTAAATATGATGCCACAAATACTGATAATACTGGTGCAAATAAAATATTAATACGCTTGTATAATGCAGTATCTGTTTGTATCTATATTTGTCTGCCAGTAATGATAAATAGGAGGATAATTAAAAAAATAATCAAGCCTTTCCTGCATTAACAGCCTTTACTCTTTTGGAAAGACTTTACAATATATATTGGAACATTGCTATTAGGATTTGATTGCATTCAGTCGTAAGAGCATTAGTGAAGTCAGGATGTTGGGTTGATTAGTTCTGCATCACAAACACCACCATCTCAAACCTCCATCACTCCAGAGGACGCAGTTCCACTGCACGGCAGCCCAATACTGGGGAACTCTGTACCCCTATTTAGCTGGCGTTTGGCACTGGTCATTGTAAACTCATGTGTGGCTGCTCCAGAGCATCCTATTGTATTGATCAATGCTTTTCTATGGAGATTCTACTGTGTTAACCGTGTCGACAACGGATGCACCTTGAAGTAGCCGAACAGGTCCTTTCCAGGTTCTCACTTCCGACCACTTCTGTTAGGTAATTTAGTTTCCGGTCCAACCAAAACAAACGAACCAGTCCGGCTTTAAGGCATTTTGCTGTGCTCTTCAGGGCCATAACTCCACACGAAGCGAGCCATACCTGGGATTTCTCTTCTAGGATTCTGTTCTATTCTATTGGTTCTATTCTATTCATCAATCTCCGACCAAGCACATGTTAAGATCAAAGTGGGCCCAGGCAATCCAAAGAGTAGGGGGTAAATGCTTGCGTTCATGTCTGCAGTCATCACTTTCCTGAATACGATGGCTATAAGACTCGATTCATGCTCAGAGGTGGTGCAGTACTCTCATGCCATTTCCTTTGGAATTACTTTAAAAAAACAAAGGTTGGAGAGCATCCACACGACTTGGGATGGATGTTAATAGCAGGGAGAAAACTAAATTTGCATTCTTATTCAAATTAACTTATCAAACTCATTCAAATTATTCAGTCACCTTAAATGCCATACTGCAGTACTATTTAAGGTGGAACAAAATATTTGAATAACAAGCTGACTTCTGCCCTAAGAAAGTCTAGCAGTTTACTTATATTGCAAAAGCAGCCTGACCTAACAAAGCGCTGCAGCCATAAATTTAAACTCATCTGCTGGTCTGTTCTACTAGCTGACATCTTTGATCCAACCGCAGCTCTCTCCTTAATCCTAGCCATAACTGTGTCAAGCCTGTACTTTGTGAGGTTTGTCGTTCTTCCTCGTCCATCTGTACGCCGTCACCATCACCTCCTCCTTCACAACATTTCAAACCACATATACATACACTCATCATTAAATGATGATAGTTGCACAAATAGTTGCACTCAGAAGGAATCACTCGACAGGAATGAAACTCGGTGGGTAGGTTTGATATCGTGAGACATGTGAATGACTCAAGTTTCACGCTCGGCCGTGCATATGACGTAAGCAAGGACATTCAGCAAGCAGTGAAGCCTTTCCATGAGTCGTCCTGGGGTGCCAGTCACAGTGAAATTGGCAGACGGCTGCATGACGCAGGACTACACACATGCAGACCATTGCGACGACTGCCCTTAACACCACGTCAATGTCGCCAATGACTGCAATGGTGTCATGCCAGGCTGTCATGGACTGTCGTGCAACTATTCCTTTTTGACAATGCGTGTATAAAAACTGTAATATTTTAAATATTAAATATTAAAACAACAACAATGTCCATGCAGCTTTGATATGGTCACTCTCCAAAGAAAAACAGGTATCTCCAAAATTGCAACTTTACAGGAGAGGGCAAAAACAGAATTAAATTTTAATGTAAGTCAATTGAAGCAAAATTTCCAAGCAGTTTTGAGCCATTTCTGTTGGTCCATTCATCATGAAATTTTCAAACAGTGTAAACAGCAGAAAAATGGACATGTTTTTGTTTGGACAGCGAGGATCTGTTAACTCTCTGGGTTAGCTAAGCTATTCACTGTTTAGAAGAGGTGTCTGGATACTTTTGGACATGTGGTGTATTCGTCAGACGTATTATAAGGAAATATAAATGCAATAATGTAACAGATACGGATCTCCATTGCGCCTGACAGCATCCTCTAACTGAATACCCAGTGTGTCACCCTGCATGCCTATGATAAAGGATTAAATGATTGACTTTTGTGAGAGTGAGTGCATGAGTGAGTGAGTGAGTGAGTGAGTAAGTAAGAGAGAAAGAAGAGAGAGAGAGAGAGAGAGAGAGAGGGAATGAAAGACACAGTGAGAGGGTCAGTTGAAGAGCAGACTGCTAAATATAGTCTGTGTGTTACAGTGAGGGCCAAACTCTCACAAACTACAAGCCTGCTCTGACCAAGCCTTGTAATTGAGGGAAAAAATAAAGAATGAAATTATATGTTTATTTTTGAAAACAATTTTAATCTTCTCTCCCCTCATTTTGGAAAAAAAAAGAGACGCCCACAAGGACACTCAAAACCAAGATGGGCTACCGGAAGACCATTTTAACTGTTTATTTATTCGATAAAGGCCTGTAAGCTAGCCTCACACACAGTGGAAAAGCATACTGCACGTTTCTCTGAGTTTAAAAAGCAACCAAATATACAGCCCAAAACGTATACAGCGAACGTTATGAACAAGGCTGATAAAAAAGAGGGAAGGGTGGCTACCATTAATGTTAATGTTAACTTGAAAGTGGTTTTAAGCAGGTTTTAAGCATGTTTTAAGCAGTTCGATGACCTCACTGAGAGAAAAGCTATTTTTAAAATGGCCATTGAATTTCAGTAAGTTTGAAAGCACACTTCCCAGTTACTTTAGTGCCGCAAGTCTTCTAAAAAAAATGCCTTCTGGCTGTTTTTATGAATCACAAACCATATACAGAATGTGGGTTTCACATGTTGACATTAGCATCGTGCTTAGCTTAATGAACCTGCTATCGAAAAGTCCTGGAGCGTCCCTTTAAAGACCTTTAATCATAGGCTTAAGTCATTCTGAGCCTACACAAGTCTACACACTCCCTCAGCTCTACTGGCTTTACATGACGTGGGTCTCAGTTTCTGTAAACACAGGAGGAATGGCCTTTTATCAGGTTATAGAAATCATGAACTGCGCTATGAAGTTGTGTACACTACTTGTTTCGTTATGATTGGTGGCCTAGTGGAGGGTACAAACTAATGGTTTCTTTTTCTGGGTTACCAGGTCCACTGCAGTGTAGCTCTGCTTTGCCTCATTTTCTGTTTTTTGGGTTTTTTTTGCTTTCATTTTTACCATTTTTCTTTGGTGGTGGGTCACCACAGTTCTCTTTAAGGTCTTTTAGGTCGGTACTGCTGTGCTGGGTTCAGATCTTCCTGTTTCATTCTAATTGGAAACATGTTTTATTTCCCGTAATTGTTTAAATGAGTACAGCTATCATTGTGTGCTCATACATTCACGGAGCACTTAGTGGATAAATGCCACACACTTCGATTCTCCTGTGTAAAGCCTCACAAAACTTCTTTTTAACTCAACTTCTTTTGCTTTTGTATAGATGCTAAATGTATTACAAAAGTGGCCCAGTCGTGAGAGAGGCAAGCATCAAATACAAACTTAAAAAAGAGAAACAGATAGAAGGAAAAAAGGATTTCTGTGACTTGTTTTTTCCTTCTTTCTTTTTCACACACCCTCTTACGTTTCAATTTAAACTTTTGATGTAATGCATAATGCATTCTTCTCAAACAGTCTCAAATCTCAAAACTTCTCCACCCAACCTCCCAATTTTCATTGTTTTTGTAAGAAAATAATTTAAACTATTTGGAGTATTTTGAGTATATGTTATGACTTGCCAGACTCGTAAGTTAAATTCCTTATTTTGTAAGATTTATTTAAATGTAATAGTATCTTTACTCCCATATCATAGCTGAGAAGTACATACTGTAAGAGTAATGTTTACCAGTTGTAAGACTGAACATGCTAATATAATATACTCAAGCACATGAGGAATTCTAGAGTTTTTTAATTCACAATAAATACGTAACAGGGCCTATTTATTTAGTTTTAAATTGCATTCATTTTTGCTCATCGTCATATTGAATATATTACATCTGCCATATTAATTAACATGATTATTTTACCTCATGTATGTTGGTATTCATTTTAACACTGGAATTTCAGGAAATTAGGCTACAAACTTACCACCATGGTATATGAGTTCTACATAGTCTGAGGTGAAGGCTGAAAAATTATGACGCACCATATGATCCAAATCTACACTGCTTCCATGTATGATTAAGCGTAGGTGAATGTAGTCTGTAAAGCAGTTCATAGACTGATTCTAACCTTGTATTGTATGATCTAATAAGACTGCTCTTTGTGGTAGAATATGCTAGAATTTAAGCCTATCTTTCCTTTAAACATACATTACACTATTACTTAAATATTACTTAGATCTGATGGAAATATAGCATAATTACAGTGAGAGATATTGAGGGCTTGTACAAAACTCACCTACTGTTTAGATATAATTCAATGGTGGACCTTATGTAATGAAGAATGTCCCAACACAAGCATGATCAGATCTCCTTTATGACACATTACAAGTGACCAGTTGATAAAGTCTTTTAACCTTACAGTGCATTTAAGTTATAATTATCTTTCTTCTCTTTCCTAATCAGATGTTTGAAATTACCTCTTAAGAAGTGCTCAAGATGTGCTCTCCCAATTCTGGGAATGCTTTCATCAGTCTACTAAAAGAACTTTCCAAGCATTGTTCCTACTGTTCCATTCTGTTCCTATAACAGTGTAATGCTAATATACAATACACATGCCTACATGGGACCATAAATAAGGGATCATAACCATCACCAATAAAATCATGAAAAAGTGAAATAACACAACTGAGTTGTGAATCAGACAGTGTTGTTGCATCATTAAATTCTTAAGCTATGAACAAAGTAAATCAAAGTGATTTAATGTGAAATTCACCATTCTGAATAAATATACCAAACCGGAATTACTCACAATGGAACCAGACTTCTGAACCAAAGAAAAATATCGGTCAGAATAGTGACAGATATGGCGTGTGATGACTGTGCCATTGTTCTATAATACTTCTAGATATGTTTTAAATTATTTTTTTGGCAGTGAGATACATGCAGGGGAGTTTAAGGTTAAATAGTACCCAAATAAAACTGTAAAACTTTTCCCCAGATGTACAATTATATACCACCAGCATCACCACTGTAAAGAAATATGAACGGGTCATTTTCTGTGCAATGCTCCAAATCACATTAAAGCATCCTGAAAGACTTCATTCACGTCTTCAGGTTTGAATTAAATTTAATTGTGCAGAAAAACTTTATGGTGTGATAATAATCTGTGGGCCCTGAAAATGGCTCTGCTTATTAATAACTATATGGGACGTTTAACATATTAATAATTATTTGTTATTGTGATAAACACTATGCTTTACTGAGCATACCCTGGATATCCTCCCTATAAGAGTAGCATGTTTCTTTATAAAGAGAACATAATTAGTAGGGGTGGGCCAAAAATAATACAGCATGGTATTGTAATATATAATATTTTGTATGTGAAATGTAAAGTAAGGTTTCTGTGACAGCCTGTCTGCATGACTGAAGTGAGATGAACAAACATCTCATTAGACAAATCAGATGTTGGGAAAGTTTTGTCTTTGGAAAGAAAATTTACAGTTGAAAAAAGGGAATGAGTTGCAATATATCTCAATATGTGTTATCACAGTAGTCAGTATTGTGACTCAAGTACAATGATTTTAGTATTGCGACTTAAATATTGCGATAATATTGTAAAATGGGGCCTTTGGTGATCCCCGCCCCTAATAATTAGTCCTGTTTAATAGGGGTTAGTGCAGTAGGATGTATAAAACACTAAATAAATATTGAATATTGGCCAGAAATTTTCCATGGCTGTTTTAAAATGTAGAATTACTTGTGGATTGTATGGAAGTCCAACAACACCATGAGGTAGTTATCATTTTCTGGGTGGTGTCTTGATAACAAAAGTTGTTTTCTCAAGTTGTTTCTTAATAAGTTGTGATATCAGGAAAAAACTGTTATCTTAAGATCACAAGACAAATAAGTTGTGCTCTCGAGACAACTTCTGCTATCTTGAGATTACAAGACAAATAAGTTGTGATTTCAAGAAAGCACTTTTTGTTATCTAGAGATCATAAGACAAATGAGTTGTGATCTCAGGAAAACAACTTCTGATATCTTGAGATTACAAGACAGATGAGTAAGGACTTCGAGAAAACAACTTCTGCTATCTTGAGATTACAAGACAAGTAAGTTGTGATCTCAAGAAAGCAGTTTTGTTATCTAGAGATCACAGGAACAAATAAGTTGTGATCTTAAGAAAACAACTAATGCTCTCTTGAATTTACAAGACAAACAAGTTGAGATCTCAAGAAAACATTGTTTCAATCATTTACAAACTGGAAAGGAAAACATGTTCTGTTATCTTGACACAACAAGACAAAAAAAGTTGTCATTTTGAGAAAACAACTTTTGTTATCTTGAGATCTCAAGATAACAGTCCAGAAAATTCAAACTACCTCATGGTCTCTCTGGGCTTCCGTAGGATTGTCTCAAAATACATACTGCGATACCTATCATTTAACATTAAAATATCTTTGAACATCGTGATACTACATGTTTGCCATACTGAACACCCCTAGTTCAATAAGCAGCCCCCACTTCAACTCACTGCTGGCTACTTAGTTTATTGCCCGGCCTCGCGTCTCGTGTAGTCCTGTAAATGGGATCAAACTGAAGACAAACGAGACCGACATGTTTTGCTGTTTATGAGCTCAGTTATGAGGTGAATACTTTTCTACATGTATTCCCACAACAGAACTTCGCCCTGTGAGTATTTTTGAAGGGCTTGGTTGAAAATAAAGATCAGAAATAGATTTTAAAACGCTTTAAAGTCTGAAGCTAGCGTTAGCTTTGCTAAACGCAGACTGTCGACACCATACCAGCACGAGAACAAGAAAACAGCCCTTTATATTTCCAGCTTATGCTCACTATTACCTACTTTTCACTGTCAGCGATAGTAGGAGGCTGGACTGGGCTAGCAGGGGGAGTGGGTCTCTCTCTCTCTCTCTCTCTCTCTCTCTCTCTCTCCCCCTCTCTCTCTGTCTCCCCGTTGGCCGTGCATCAGTCGTTTCCGACCCTGTCATTAGAGGGCGTGTCTCTGAATCCACATAGAAGTCATCGGTGCATCCGTGACTTCACACAACGTCCCGGGCCCGCGAGCTCACTCCTTGCCCGTCTCGAGCTCCACTTTTGGGATCAGCTCCTCAGGGATGGCCGCCTCGGTTCTGGAGGTAAGGAGACCCGGACTCCCGCGCGCTCTCTCACACTCACATTCACACGCACGCGACCGCGCTCGCTTCTTTAGCACTACAAATAAGTGTCTTTTTAAGTCTCGTGTATTCGAACAACATATGCTGCGTACGTGGTCTGGAGAAACTGCAGCTATAGGCACCGCATAGTGGTCTTGTGAGAAGTTGTGGAGCGGGGCTCTAAAGTAGTGATAAACTTGTGAAAACTTGTCTGCGCGCTGATGTACACGAGCAGCAAGCCAAAGGAGGCTGGTGAACCCGCTTGGTTGATTTATATCACGAATCTGAAAGGTGTTTTTTGAGAGAGATGAATAAGGGGATCAGCTGTACTGGAACAACATATTCTAATGGATAATAATGGGTAATTATAGAGCTCCACACGTTCATGACCATGCAGGCTTTCCTATAGCCCTCCCACTGAACTGTAAAAGAGAAATGAAGGAAATAGGACATAAAAGGCTGCGGTGGTGGCTTTTGGTGCAGGCATTACAGTTCAGTTGAATCCCCACGTGGTAATAGTGAGCAAGGGAACGTGGAAAGGGGAGCAGCGGGCTGGGCCAAGGTGAACCGCAGCAAGAAGCCCTAGTGCTACCCCCTTTCAAAACTTCCAACCCCAGGGAAAAAACAAGCCGCCCTACAGCGTCCTACTGTGGTAGCGACTTTTCAAATGTGGCAAAGTGGTGGAAAGTGGATACTTGTGTATTGTATTAAAATATACTGTATAAGGCTGTATACCCAAACTCATTCGGTGGTCATCCCAACACAGAGCTGATTGTACAAACCACCTGTTTACATGTCTCACATGTCTTGCTTTTCTACAAGACTCTTGTGGGCTTTCTTTTAGTTCATTCACAAATACCCAGAGACGGTTATCCAGAGGGAGCGAAGTGCCTAACCCCACTTTGCTGTGTCTGTCCTCTTCCAACTGCCCATTTGAGACCTGAAGTTCCACAACAGAAGCTGAAGGTGTTAATGTAAAGAGACAGGGTTAAAAGTTCTGGCTGCTTTGATCCTTCGGGATCAATAAAGTATCTATCTATCTATCTATCTATCTATCTCCATCTATCATTCATTTCTAGCCACCAGCATAGAGCACAATTATAACTGTTAGAATCACCAGTCTAACAGTGATACAAACTCTCCTCCATCCTTTTTTTCAGTCATCCATCACCGTTAATATGCATTGTAGTCACTGTGGCTTACAAAAGCCTGTCTTTTGTGCATAGTCACTCAAGTGAGCAGGTGATTGACAGGACAATTAAAAAACTAAGTCTGTAAGTGCTGTCTTCAAAAACAACGTCCTACTCTTCCAGATCCGATGGTAACCATGCAGCGGCAAACGTGTTTAACAGGAATTGTTTGAGTGATGACATGTTAATCACTAAGGTGAAGGGCTGTTGTCGCATATTTCTGTCTCGCCAGGAATCCTGTTTGCTCATATGTTTACACTTGTGTATAGTTGAGGGTCTGAATGAAGACGTGAAATGAGAACTATTGGTGCTGCAAGAAGAGATAGAAACACTAGAGCAGCAAGTCAGTCCACGTAAAGAGGTTGAGCACTGAATGCCACTGTTCTGTCTCTTCTCAGGAGGAAACACGTTATGGCTCAAGTCCTTTGGCTATGCTGACCGCCACCTGCAACAAGTTCGGCAGCACCAGTCCAGTTCGTGACACGGCCACACCCGGCAAAACAGTGAGCGCGGCACCAGTGAAGAAACCCTACGGCATGTCTTCTGACCTCCAGGCACCTAAGAACGGTCGAGGCAGCGAGGGCCTCGCGGACTCTTACAGCTCATTTGGCACAGGGGGAGGTCTGCTGACCCCCACCGGCAGCCCCCCTCCTACTGCAGGAGCCTACGGCTCTGACTACAGCCCTTTCTCCTCATTCCAAACCTCCACGGCCTCTCAGGACCCTTCACTCCTGGTAACCAAAGCTCACGCCACAGCAGACTGCCTGACCAGTGTCTACACCTCGCTGGACATGACCCACCCATATGGCTCCTGGTACAAGGCAGGCATACACCCCGGCATAACGGCAGCTCCAGCTAACGCCACCTCCTCCTGGTGGGACGTCCACCCGGGCTCCAACTGGCTGAGTGCCGGCCAGACCCAACCGGATGGTCTCCAGGCTTCATTGCAACCTGTGACTCCACAGGCCTCACTAAGCCCTCCTATGCCCAGCTATAGCTCCGACTTCACCCCTCTGAACCCAGCCCCATACCCCTCTGTGGGCCTGGGCTCCTCCTCCCACCTCCTGCAGTCCTCCCAGCACATGCTCCCACAGGACATGTACAAGCCCAAGCCGGTCCCCAGTACTGGCCTCATCGAGAACCCCATGGGTCTGAAGCCAGCCCGTGGCTCCGGGGCCTACGCGGGCGGTACGACTGGCACCAGCAGGTCTTCATGCGACTGCCCCAACTGTCAGGAGCTGGAAAGGCTGGGCGCGTCGGCTGCCTCTCTGCGCAAGAAGCCCGTGCACAGCTGCCACATCCCAGGCTGCGGGAAAGTCTATGGCAAGGCCTCGCACCTCAAGGCCCATCTGCGCTGGCACACAGGCGAGCGACCCTTCGTATGCAACTGGCTGTTCTGCGGCAAGCGCTTCACGCGCTCTGATGAGCTGGAGCGCCATGTGCGCACTCACACACGTGAGAAGAAGTTTACATGCCTGCTGTGCAACAAACGCTTCACACGCAGCGACCACCTCAGCAAGCACCAGAAGACCCACTCAGAGGCTGGCCTGCAGGGAAAGGCGGGAGGGGGAGAGGGTGAGGCAGAGCCCAGGGGACCAGAGGAATCCGCAGACCCTAGCAGCGATGGGGGCCCATCTGGTCCAGGGAACGGCCTACAGGATCACACATCTAACGGAGAGGAGAAGAACACCACGGCCAACGTGGTGGAGAACAGCAGCGGACTGCTGGAGATATAACCTCCCGTCTGAAAGGTCTTCAGATGGAGCTACTTTTACACCGGTGCTAATCAACACGAGAAGTCAAACATCGTGAACAAAATGTGCTTTTCTGTGACAGTAGTCGCGATTTATCAGCTCAGAGGGAAACAGTCTACCACTAACGCAGATATGAAGGAACATTGAAACCAAAAAAAGAGCGGAGGATGAACAGGTTTTTTATTCGTTTTATTAGGCAGGCGTTATAGATGGCCATCTAGTAAGGCCTATGTTTTGGCGAAGCTTTTTTTTTTTTAGATTCCGATTCTTTTAGGACGTTCAGTTGAATTGTTAATCTCTGTCCTTTCTGAGCATTATACACAGACAGATGTAAGGTCATTTGTCATTACCCAGTGGCTTGCCTGGCACTTCAGGCTTTACCAGCAGTTGCTTTTCCGAAACATTTACCATGTTTATTACATGTAGAGACTTTTTAGTTCCTCTTCTCTAATCACAAAACCTTTTATGAAGGCGTAATGATTGTTTCAGAGGCCCCTAGCAGATCAGGGCTCATCAGCCCGTGTGGCTGGAACAAGGGAGTCAGGTGTACAGTTTAGTCTTTCCTTTTTGAGTTCCATGTTGATCATTTGCTTGTCTTATTTAATGTCCTATTTACATTAAATTTAATTTATGTCTTAAATTATGAACAGTTGAGAGACAATCTTGCATTTTACTGGCACAATGGGAAACAGACAATGAAACGAAGCCAGACATTAAGACGTTTCTTTTCTTTCTTTTTTTTTGGTGATTATTTATTTATTTTTTAGACACTTGATTTGCTGTTTTTGCTGGCTGTTCTATGAACTCTTTTCTCTAGTATTATTAAAAGCCAAGCTGTACGGTTTAAAACGGATTTTTCTATGACATGTTTATCTTAATCATATTTGTTTTTTTGTCGTTTACCACTATGTACATATGTAGACTCAAACCATGAAATGTTTCCAAGTCCCAGCCAATTGTTTGTCTATGATTAAATTAAGTCGAATTCAGTGTTCGGTTCTCTGTATTTTCTTGCACAGGGCAACTGACGTTGTCAGCAATAGGGGCAACAACAAATGTTTGTTCACAGTTCAAATGCGTCGAGTGGTTGCTGTTGAAAACAAAACATGTTACATCAATACAGCTGCTTATTTTTTAGGCAATAATTATGCTCATAATTTCTGGTCTTTTTATTCATTTGCAAAGCATCTTTTTTTTCAGTGTAGGCAGATGCTGTATTGCATTGCCGGCGTTTGCAGTCATGATACATGGTTTACCTACTGTTTATGTGGAACATATCATTGGCATACTGACTAAAATACCTGTGGCACCTCCTAAAAGCTGGAAAAAGCACCAGATTGTGGTGAAATACGATAAATTGCATTTTAACAAGAACAAAATAGAGGGGTTAAAATAGAAGTAACATCAATGGTGCCAATAGTAGCAATAATAAAAAGACAATTAATTCAAGTGTACAGTTTGTTTTCTTCTGGGTGCCGTTGTTCATGCATTTATTCCAGATAGGCTCGCTACTCATTCAAGACTCCATATATCTCCATATCTTCAGGAAGGCCCATTGTTCTGATGTGTTCAAGTGGAGTAGAATTACACAAGTCAATTGACGTATAATTTAGCTTGAAACAAGTGCTACAATTTCAGTGCTGTGAAATCAGCTGCACAATAGGCCTAACCTCCTCAACAACAGAAATGAATAGGTGATAAGCAGATGATGACCATGTTGTGGGAGTAAAGGCCTATTTTTCTCCAACGATCAAGTGATTTGACCTTTTCAGTTTTGTCATGTGCTGTGACTGTTACTGTGGAGTGCCTCTCTCTTCTCTTCTCTTCTCTTCTCTTCTATTCTCTTCTCTTCTCTTCTCTTCTCTTCTCTTCTCTTCTCTTCTCTTGTCTTCTCTTGTCTTCTCTTCTCTTCTCTTCTCTTCTCTTCTCTTCTCTTCTCTTCTCTCTCCTTTCAGAATCTTTAAGTCAGTCTTTCCGCTCTTCATTTCTTATTACTGTCTATCCTTCTTTTATGCCCCCCCCACCCCTCCGTATATTGACCCCATCCCCAACGCCCTGGCCTGTCAGTCTTTGCGATCCTATGGCTGAACAAATGCCTTAATTAGTTCTCGCAGCCCAAACAAAGCGGGGCTCTCAGTTGACACAATGTGTCTCACAGAGCACCACCGAGAGTCCGCTCAAGAAAATTAAACCTCCCCCGCTGTCTGCGTGCACCAATTTACCCCCACCAGCCCTGCTACTGGACAATTACCCCACATCACTGCTGCAGACTGGGCAGCGGAAGAGAGCATTGGAGAACAGAAGAGAGGAGATTGGTGGTGGTGGTAGTGGTGGTGGTGGGGGGAGGGGGATGGGTAGAGGCACTATACTGTTTACAGAATTGTGGGCTGTCCATGTGGCAGTGAACTAACAACAGACTTCAGAAACCAAAGACCAAATTCTCTGGCGCTAATGTTTGCCGGCGTCCAAATACAGGGAGCCCTGTAGCAATTGAGTGTAAGCATAGGGTTTTTTTCCCCCCACTTTGTCAGTGAGTCACTGAGCAACATTTCTGAAAAGTTATTCTCTGTTGACGAAACGCTGAGTCTGGTAAGCCAAACTGACCAAAGCCTGTGTCGAAATCTGTGCCATGGAGGGCTGGGTGTTGAACCGAGTATTGAAAAATTCTGTCATTCAATAACCACACTTCAGTACATATCCACTCCACTCCAGCATCGCTGAATCAATAAACCATGCTTGTCCCAACATCTAGATTGGTGGTTGTCCCTATGCTGTAAGCATGATATTAACGTCATCACAAACAAATCCAAATGACTCTGTCTACCTATAATCACACTGCGTTTTAACTGAAGCTTTTGGAACATGTTTTTTGGTCATCTATTCAAGTTAAATGGCTACAGTCTGCCTTAGACAGATTTCCATTTCACAAGCCAATGTCTAGTTTGGGGCATCCAGACCTAAAACTAAAATTTGACTATACTATTTGCTATGTAGTAGTGCAGCATTGCAACCCTTTGCGTCATCAGCAGTGGTGGACAGTGATGAAATAAATGTAATAACAGTAGTTTTTTTGGTGTATCTGTACTGAAGTATTTCCATTTTGGGTGATTTCTTACTGTAACTCCATTACATTTTAAAGTCAAATTAAGAGTCCTTTTCCAGAAATGATAATAGGACATTACAGCCACAATAAATCATGCTACTGTTACTCTACATACTTAAGTCCTTTTGAAGGTAAATACTTTAGTACTTTTACTGCAGTGGAGGTCTAACAGGAGGAACTTCTACTTTTACTGGAGGAATATTTTACCTTGGGTATATCTACTTTAACTCAACTACATGGTTTGTGTACGTTGTCCACCACTGGTCATTGGTTTGGTAGTATTAACAATTTTGTGTTGTTTTCTTGTTTCATCCATTTGTGTTCTCTGTGTTGCTACAATACCCAGTATTCATTAAGCAAATATATCCCACAGTTGCTGGGAATGTTCAACAAAACTGCTAGCCACTCCTTTAGAGGCTAATAAGTACATCTATTAAGGGGGCTATCATTAGTGATAAAGCAATAACATCAATTTATCTTCAAACTTTTTTGAAGTAAAACTTTTTTATTTTCAAACTTTATTTAAAAAGACATTTTCTTCTGTTAAAGAAATTAAATTAAAAAAAATCAGCTTTCAAAATTTACTTCCATGCTCAAGACACACCATGAGTATGGGGGTTCTCTAGCATTTAAACCAGGAAGTTTTGCTTTAAAGACTACTGTATCCGAAGTATATAGCTGAAGTAGCAATGGTTAGGTTTTTCATTTGGGCTGGAATAACTCAGCCAGTCTGCATTGTCTTCAGTGTGGTTACTGAATAATGAGTCTTAGTATATAGTAAGCTTTAAAGTGAAAGTAAGGGTTGAAGCGATGTTTTTTTTTTTTTAAATAAAGCATTAAGATTTGTACAAAAAACATGGTGTGTCATGTATGTATAGTTGTAAGACTATAAGATGTTTTCCGTATGTTTTTTATATACACAGTGTTTGGAATATTCCCAAACCCCACTCAAAACTTTTAACTGGCTTTAAGTCTGACTTTTCGAACTTTGGTCTAAAACCCTTTTACCCTTTTTAAGTGAACTTTTGCCATAACTCTGTTTATTTTATTGAAATAACTGACTGAACATTCCATTTACCACAACACAGAACATTAAAAACATGAGAATTAGAATTAGGAGAGGCCAATCATTCCCTGAGTAGAGAGTTTAGGGCCATTTTTTGCCATTTGTGATTTGCACACAGAGGAACTTGTCTTCCGCATTTAATCCATTCGTGAAGTGAAACACCCACATACACACACACATACTAGTGGGCAGTGAGCACACTTGACCAGAGCGGTGGACAGCCCTACCCACAGCTCCCGGGGAGCATTTGGGGGTTAAGTGTCTTGCTCAAGGGCACTTCAGTCATTACTGCCGGTTCAGGGAATCGAACCAGCCACCCTCCGGTTACAAGGCTGGATGAGAAGAAAATTCAAAGCACCACTTAAAAAGTCAGTACATGACTAGCAAACACATCTTTGAAAACCAGCACACACATAAAATCACAACATATTTTTCATTAACACAAAAAAGTTACATAATTGCCAAAATTCTGTGTTTCAGTAGTGACTTTTTATGGTAATTATTAGTGCTACACACTTATTTTTAGACTTTGGGATACATTCACTACAACATATTGAGATCTACCTGATCCTCATGTGGCCATGAGGCACAGGGATCCAGTCACACTTCCTGCTCTAAAATGCAGGGGTATGTCGAAAATAGGGATCTGCCTACAGACTAGAACTCTTTTTTTGTTTCGGTAGTGATATGAAAATGTAGGACTGCATTTTTTGCACAAAGATTTTGTAAAATTATTAATAAAAAACTCTAAATCTTGAACTATGCTTTTAAAAACTTTTACAATATTTTGAGGTCAGGGTTTGGGACAGTCACCTCCCCAAAGAACGTATCATATATATCGTTGCTGTCCAATGAAAAACATGTATCTCCATTTTTGTTGATTTTTTGAGGGCAGACAATTTTAGGGCATTTCTATTGGTCCATTCATGATGAAATTTTCACATAGTGTAAATATGCTGGTTTGAAATGATGGTGAAAAGATGGTGACATTTTTTTTTCCCCAAACAGCAGAAATATATTGATATATGATTATATAAGGAACCAGGGATTGCTATTGAATCCAAGGTACTGTGATGTTAAATGATACCCAGCCTTCCCTGAAAAAGCACTGAATTGTTCGCCCCTATTGATTACATGCTGTCTTCATTGTTTGAAAACCACCCAATCACATGCTGCCTTACTGTTTGATGTGGAATAAGTTTACATGACTTAAATGCAGTAGTAATCACGACTTACATAAGAGGTAAATTCCAGAAGCACCGTACGCACAGTAACCCTGTCACATACACATACACACTTGTGACAGTACTCCGGCCTCCCGCACCTCTCCTCCTCTCTCACTTCCCCCCTGGCCGGGTATGGTTCTAATTTACTGACTCTAATGAGCTGGAGTTGAGGTCAGCTGGTCCCGGGGCCGAGTCTGTCATCAGGGCCTGACATGTTTATGGAGGTCTGAAGTGGGCGCGCGGTCGAGTCCACAGCTTTAAAGACACAGGCGGAGGGTTTGGGTGGGGTGTGTATATGTGTGTGTGTGCGTGTATCTGTGTGTGCATGTGTCTGTTGGGGGACATATGGGGGGTAGGGGAGGGTCCGTGGCTTCTGACTGCAGCGTGACTATTATTTTTGCCTTTTTTATACTCCCCTGCGGTGATGGTAACCTTGTTTTATTTTTAAAACTTTATGTTCGAAGAGTAAAAAAAAGAGAGAGAGGGAACCTATGTGCCTCAAGTGAGGCAGTAAAAAGATAAATATACTCAGAGACGTGAGAGAGCTGAAGCAAACGAAGATGGAGAGACAAGACAGGGGGAAAAAGAGAGTAGAGAAACGGGAAAGAACTTATCCCTTTCCTGTTCGATGAGGTTTTGCTTAAGCCAGTACTGATCAAATGAATATCGCACCATTTTCCAAGTGTCTCATTGTATAATTGTTTTAAGTTAGTTAATTAAGTTTACTACAGTGAAGTTAAGTTTATTACAGTGAATGAACCCGTACTTCCTGAGCCCTGCTACTCCATTCTAAAACAATGTCCTACCAACCTGACACAGCTTGTTTCGATTGGGATGTTTTGTTTTTTTTAATTCTGTTCTGCTTCTTTTAGAATTACACTGAAGACAGCCTTACACAGTAAACGTTAACCAGACAGAAATCACCATTTCAACTTACTGTTTATTTAGCAGTGGCAAACCATGACTATTAGAGCTAGGACTTTCGTTTGAGCCATAAATGTCAAAAACAAGGAAGAATTAAAAAAAAAAAAAAAAAAAAAAACACTTCTACAGTATTCCTAATTTTCTGCTAACACCTCTATGGGATGCTGGTGGTAACTAAGTTCTCTGGCTGCTCTGCATAAACTCAGCCATCTAAAGCTTGTAAAAACACATTCCATGTTTCATTTGACGCTTGTAACGTGTACACTAACCTGTGTTTAATCCTGTATGTAGCAGTTTTTTATGTCTAGGTCTAAAACCTGCTGGTCAGGCTACGGCTGGTATTTACAGACAGTCACAGATGTAGGACTTCCAGACTGTCTGGAGTGGCTCTCATAAAACCTGTCCTAGACATTGGAAATCAAAACATGATTCATTCATTCTACTGTCAGTTCTTTGTCAAATTGGTGGTTAATCAGGTATGTTGGGTCTTCAGGCTAGCTCCTAACCAATGGAAGAGCTAGATTAACTGGATCTACATCTTGTTCTGACTGGAGCTTCTTTTGATTGGGGGCCTCAGAAATTGAAGCCATTTGGTAATAATAATAATGATAAGCTCTATTTATAGATCACTTTTCTTACCAGTGCTAGCTCAATGTGCTTTACAGACGGATATTAACAGTAACACAAAAAACTATATTGAAAGTATGAATTAAAAGTTATATAAACCAAGTACACAGATCGAATGTATAAGATAGATACCACAGAGAGGTATAGAGATATTAATTGAATGCTGAGTTAAAGAGATATATTTTACAATGTTATTTAGAAGTTTGCACTGAGCTCGACTGTCTAGTAAAATGTAGTAGTTTTCTGTATTTTGTGGAAGGTGTATGCAGAAGGCTGGTGTCTGCAGTTCTGTGTTCACATGATACAGAAAAATTATCGGATAGAAAGTCTGTGAAGTAAGTAGGTGAGTAAGCCTATTCAGACACAGGCAGCCAGTGCAGTTCTTTCAAAACAGGAGTGATAAGAGCTCTTTGTGATATGACTGTGGATCCGTACATGGATCCGTGCTGCTGCATTTTGCTGCAGTTGTAGAGGATGGGTTGTTTTCTTAGGAACTCCAGTAAGAAGATCATTACAGTGATCAGCTCTGCTTGTAACAGATGCATGAACAAGTTTCTCTGCCTTGCTCCAACATTGAAAAGGCTGCACTTTAGCCATATTTATCAAAAGACAAAAAGCTACTTTAGTGACTGCAATGACATGTTGGATATAGCAGAGCTCAGAGTCTAAAATCACACACGTTTCGTACTTTAGGTTTAGTATATGAAGCTACAAAACCTAGCTTCTCAAAGCTTCTCATTGCTTTATTCACTAAGGAATATCAGACACACATCTGTCAACAGATTCTTTATTATCAGAAGGAATGGAAATGTATAATTCATAACGTAGTTATGAAGATTTAGATTATGTTTCCTAATGACATCACCTAGAGGTCACGAGTACAAAGACAAAAGGAAAGGCCCTAAAACTGAACCCTGTGGAACTCCACAAAAAATACTAGCATAATTATAATATTTGGAGAAAAGTTGCATATATTTCTTTATTTCACAGAGATCTTTAAAAGGATCTGATGGTTTGCCACTCTTGTTAAGTGAGTGCTTTCAACTGTTTTATTAAAACAGTCTGAAACTTCCAGTAATGGCTTGCACTAAAGTAAACCACGTTTTCCATTAAAAATCAGTATTGTGGAGTGGCTAATAATGGTATACCAATGTGGATGATGAAGCTCCCACTGCTAGCTTGAGCAATAAACCCAGCCCAAAGCTCCTAACCCAAAGTTCGTTCAAACCCCACTTGTTGCCTCAAAGACCTCACTTTGCATTTACAGTAGATTAGAGTGTAAACAATGGACCTTCCTCAAATCTTCAGCAGGCTATTGGTCCTTAACCTTCTCCATGCCCTGAAGAAAGGGAGGGATGCATTTCAACAGGAAAAGGCTCAGGTGTGTGCAGGTGACCTTTGTTTAAGGCTATTTGGTTGCGCGTGGGGGTGGGGGGGGGGCGGTGAGTAGGCCTCGGGGGATCCTTCCACAACAGTAGTTGAAAAAGAGAGCGAGGAGAGAAATCAGTGAGCTAAAACAAGAGCGGGATGTCAAGAGAGGTCAGATGGTCGCTGATGAAGAAATGGGAAGGACGCTTTCAGCCCCACAAAAGAGACCGAAGATTGATCATCATTAGTCCATTTAAATTAACTGCGTTGGCAACAGGGTGGTGCTTAGCAATACTTATCTAGGGCTTTCACAGCAGCCTTTACGGGCCCCTTTCTGTAACTGAGCTCCCTTCTGCTCTGAAATGTATCAAACACACCACTAAATGGACCAATTCTGTTTATAGGAACTGTGGGCAGGCTGTGGCAGACTCCATATCCCTGTAAAAAGATAATATGTTCCCTATTAAATGTCCCCTGGATGACAAATTGCTTCCAGAAAAAAAATGGAAGCTAAGGAAATGGAGTGTGACACTTCAAAATAGACATCCTCTTCTTAATTCCTCAAATTCACAATTCTGCTCCTCACCCACCTTGAAAGTACACGTGCTCTTTCCTTAGTCACTCAGATGTACATGCAGTACTTGCTTACATGCGCTCAACATTTCCAACCTTCCTATTTCAGTTGCTCCAAAATTATATAAACATGCTCAACATGCTAACATCCGCAGATCATTGTATGTGCCAAATTTGAGTTTGCTACTGTTAGATGTTGTTTTACTATTTAAATTGGAATAGTAAAATTACCTAATATTTCCTTTAGGGAATAAAAAATTTATTCTGTTGTCATTTATACCAACCTATGATATATTGCATTGTCTGTTGCATTACTATTATCTTTGGTCTTTTCAGAGAAATGAAATTGATTCGAAGAGTTGTACAGTAAGCTCGAACTGTCATTTGGATCATTGTGTGCCATTAACAAATGCCCATAAAATCACCCCTATATGGATCATTCAATGAAAATAGTTCAAACTGCAGTCCCACAGTGAAAACCTTAATTGCAGACACAGTCACTACCGAAACAGTCACTATTGAAACAGTCATTACCAAAACAGTAATTACAGACACAGTCTCTACTGAAACAGTCATAAACAAAACAGTCAGTAACGAAACAGTCACTACCAACACAGTCACTACCAACACAGTCACTACTGAGTCACAACCAAAACAGTCACTACCAAAACAGTCACTACCAAAACAGTCACTATTGAAACAGTCATTACCAAAACAGTCACTACCGAAACATTCACTACCGAAATAGTCATTAACAAAACAGTCATTACAAACACAGTCAATACTGAGTCACAACCAAAACAGTAATTACCGAAACAGTCACTACTGAAACAGTCATTACCGAAAGAGTCACTACCGAAACAGTCATTACAAACACAGTCACTACTGAAACAGTCACTACTGAAACAGTCAGTCATTAACAAAACAGTTATTACAAACACAGTCACTACTGAAACAGTCATTAACAAAACAGTTATAACAAATACAGTCACTGCTAAAACCATTATTACAGACACAGTCACTACTGAAACAGTCATTAACAAGACAGTTATAACAAACACAGTCACTGCTAAAACCATTATTACAGACACAGTCACTACTGAAACAGTCATTAACAAGACAGTTATTACAAACACAGTCCCTACTGAAACAGTCATTACCGAAAGAGTCACTACCGAAACAGTCATTACAAACACAGTCACTACTGAAACAGTCACTACTGAAACAGTCAGTCATTAACAAAACAGTTATTACAAACACAGTCACTACTGAAACAGTCATTAACAAAACAGTTATTACAAACACAGTCACTACTGAAACAGTCATTACCGAAAGAGTCACTACCGAAACAATTATTACTGAAACACATCATTACAAACACAGTCACTACAAAGTTGTTACAAACACAGTCACTACTAAAACAATTATTACAAAAGCAGTCACTACTGAAACAGTAATTAACAAAACAGTTACAACACAGTCACTACTAAAACAGTCATTACAAACACAGTCACTACTGAAACGCAATCTTGTTCAGCTATGCACTCCTGTTGTAAAGTCTGAATGACAATAAAGTTCACTTTGAACAGTCATTACCAAACCAGTCATTACAAACACAGTCACTACTGAAACAATCATTACAAACACAGCCACTACTGGAACAGATACTAGTGAAATAGTCACTACAACAGTCACTACAAACACAGTCACTACTGAAACAGCCCTTACCGAAACAGTTACTACAAACACAGTCACTACTGGAACAGTCATTACAAACACAGTCACTACTGAAATAGTCACTACAAACACAGTCTCTACTGGAACAGTCATTACAAACACAGTCACTACTAAAACAGTCATTACAAACACAGTCACTACCGAAACAGTCCTTACAAACATAGTCACTACTGAAACAGTCCTTACCGAAATAGTTACTACAAACACAGTCACTACTGGAACAGATACTACTGAAATAGTTACTACACAATCACTACAAACACAGTCTCTACTGGAACAGATACTACTGAAATAGTTACTATACAGTCACTACAAACACAGTCACTACTGGAACAGATACTACTGAAATAGTTACTACACAGTCACTACAAACACAGTCTCTACTGAAACAGGTACTACTGAAATAGTTACTACACAGTCACTACAAACACAGTCACTACTGGAACAGGTACTACTGAAATAGTTACTACACAGTCAGTACAAACACAGTCTCTACTGAAACAGTTATTATCAAACTACAAACCTACAAACAGTTATGAAGTCATTTGAAGCAAAAACACTTTATTTTAGAGTTAAAATCTTTTAGAGTTAAAATCTGAAATGTGTTTTCAGTTCTGATTTTGAACCGTTTCAGTAGAATGAGCCAAAAATCAAAATAATAATAAAAAAGGAAAAAGCACTGACTGAACATTGAGAGAGAGAGAGAGAGAGAGAGAGAGAGAGAGATGTTAAGAGTGAGTGATTTGACTTGGCCTGCTGGAGGGTTGGCAGGGTTCTGGCGGAGGAGTGTGGTGGTTCAGAAGTCCTCCAGAAAGAGGCGCCAGTGTGTCCGGCGGGGGCTCTGACCATGAGCCCCCCCCACCTCTTCGCTCCCCTCCTCCCCCCGGAGTCACGGCCACAACACCTCCCCACCACCCCCAAACTAAGCCACTGGCAGGCAGAGAGCTGCTGCCACTCCGCGCTTATTTAATATCCTGCAGCAATTGAAATATCTTTGTGGGTGAGCACACACACACGCGCGCGCGCGCGCACACACACACACACACACACACACATAAATGTGGCATCGTGCGCGCGCGCACACACACACATACAACCAAATACGTGCACGCGCTCACCACCGAAAATAAATATATAAACTTAAATAATCTCATTCTCTCATTCGCTGCCAAGAGCGGCTAAAGAGCTCCTCTCCGTCTTCTGCGTGATGTTGAGTGTAATGGGAAGAGGAAAAATGTCTTACGCTGCACAAACCGCCCCCAGCCCTAATAAAGCGAGGGGAGCCTCGGCTCAGACAGCTGACATACTTTTCAGTCGATGTGCCGTGTAACGCCGCTCAGAAGCCCGGTTTTGTGTTTATTTGAATCCTGGCGCTTTATTCTGCTTTGAGTAAAAATATACTGTGACCAGCAGCTCAGCGGAGTCTTCCCTCCGTCCCTCGGCCAGTAAACGGCCCCTAGTCTAGGAGTCGACCCGCAGGAGCTCAGTATAGCTGCGAATGAGCAGTAAGTCATGTGAGTTTCTGTGCAACTGAATTTGCTCGGTCCAGCACAATTGTTGGCAAAACTGCTGATATAAGGCACCACGAGCTGAAAGCCTGGTCACTTCTCATAGAAGCCTCATTTACTGTATTCAACAGCAAAGACATGAAAATTCTATATCCGCTACGCAGTAGGAGTTATTAAGCAGAATGAAGTGTTTTTCTTTCTTAGTTTCTGTCACTGGGTAGTCTTCCTCATGCAGCCTCTTCATCATAGGGAGACACATGAAATACTTTTCCAACAGGACTAAAGAAGATAGGCAGAAACAGTCAAACCTGATTGTTGCTGAAATCCACTTGTTTTTGCTGTAACCGACTTTATTTGTTGTTGTTCATTTTAATTTAAATTCTTGCTTTGAAAAGAACTAAATACACAAACCTAAACATCACTATTTGTGTTTGTCTTAAAAACGAATGTCGTTTTTGTATTTAAGCATTATTACTTTAGATTACGTTTCTTTATGATGATGGAAAATGTATGTTCAGTCAGGGGTGTTAAAACTTTCCAGTTAGCTAGCTTCATGTTGGCAACACTTTACATTAAGTGTAGACTAACTAACAAGAAGTAATACATTAGCTAACAAGAACATGTAACAACTGTTTACTTAACAGTTAATTATTGTTAATGTATTACTTCATGTTAACTAATGCATTACTTCATGTTAGTTAGTCAACCTAATGTAAAGTGTTACCTGCATGTCTTGTTTGTTCTTCCTTTTTAAAGGGAAATAAAGTTTGAAACGTTGTTTTTACATTGTTTTTATACAGTGGTGGATTACAGTGCAAATATAACCACTTCATATTAACTCTAATAAACCTATATGACTTATAGTTAACCTGCATATTGTTGCTGTCCAATGAAAAACATGTGTCTCCATTTTTGTCGATTTTTACTTTTATGTATCATTTGATCGCATGAGCTGATGTTTACACTGTGTGAAAATTTCATGATGAATGTACTAACAGAAATGGC
The DNA here is from genome assembly GCA_034552555.1 of Semaprochilodus insignis. Taxonomy (NCBI): domain Eukaryota; kingdom Metazoa; phylum Chordata; class Actinopteri; order Characiformes; family Prochilodontidae; genus Semaprochilodus; species Semaprochilodus insignis. Next base: position 34,193,340 of record CM067476.1, on the reverse strand, counting down.
CCAAAATCACTTGGAAAAAAGTCTGGTTCCACTGACTTACATAAAAATTCAAATAGGTTTTTGCCCTCTCCTGTAAAGTTGCCATTTTGGAGATAGTTGTTTTTCTTTGGACAGTGATGATATGCGGTCTTAATATTTATGTGTAAAGTTCATAATGATAAGATAGCGGTCTCACTATGCCCTGCGTATACGCAAAAATAAGTTTTATCTCAAAACATCATAAAACAATGTCACAGACCTGTGGGACTGGTATTCGTAATCATTTCATGTGATAGCTCTCTGTAAAAGAGAGCTTTTAGAGATGGACATCCGGTTCCTACCACCACCACTGTGGACAATACTGACTCTAAGTAAGTCTCTTTAGAATGTAGCCATACACACATTAAACCACCCCGAGTGACTTTGATTAAATCTTAATCATTTGTAATGTAGAAAATGTGAGCATTTTGTTGGAGTTCCCCTTATGGGTTTGTATGACGTGTTATATCTGTCATGAATAAGCCTTGATTATCGGTTAACAAGCTTTATTATTGGCTGTTTGTCTGCTTTCTTTAGGAGTATAGCACCAGAAGAGCTGCACTTCTCAAAAAGGTTCTATAAAGAACACATATCGTCACTGTCCAAAGAAACACAATTATCTCCAAAATGGCAACTTTACAGGAGAGGGGAAAAACCCAGCTTAATTCTAATGGAAGTCAATGGAACCAGACTTTCTCCAAGCAATTTTGGGCCATTTCTGTTGGTCGGTTCATCATGAAATTTCCAAATAATGTAAACAGCAGCTGCTGTGTTCAAATGATGCAAAAAAGTTCAAAAATCAACAAAAATGAAGATACATGTTTTTCTTTGGACAGCAACGATATGCAACACATTCTCTATCAGTCTGAAGAACCCTCTTACAATGCAAAGAACCCTTTAATCATGAGTGTTCATGGATCTGTAAAGAACCATTACTTTACCATGGAACCCTCAAAGAACCGTTTTTTTAAAGTGTGTAGGTCAGGACAAATGATGTCTGGGATTTGTTGATGTAACCAGTTAGAATTAGCTTTACAATTAAGATAAGAATCAGAATTAGCATTAGCATTAGGATTAGAATTTGAATTAGTATAAACATTAAAATTAGAATTAGCATTAATATTAGAATTAGAATTTGAGTTAGATTAGAATTAGTTTTAGAAATAGGATTAGAATTAGTTTTAGAAATAGGATTAGAATTAGATAATGGAATTAGAATTTGAACTAGTATTAGCATTAATATTAGAATTAGCATTAGAATTAGATTAGGATTCGAGTTAGAATTAGGATTAGTACTGCGTGTCTATAGAGTTGGCTTCAGACACCGAGCATGTCCTGACCGATTAACTGTGTTTGTGTTTAGGGGGTAAACAACGTCAATTCGATTATTTCTGGTGAACCAGTCCTTCTAGTACCCCCGACTCGTCGCTCTTGCTCTTCGCTTCGGAGTTTGCGCCGAAAATTAACGCGGCGCACGAGAGCTCGTCCTGCATTTAGTGTGAGCCCATAATGACTCTGATCATTACAGAGTGATTGTCTCCGACGAGAAATCCCTTAAACAGCCTCGGTTTGGAGCCGGGAGCGCTCCACTCCATCTCCGCGAGAGCCACCAACCGCCGCTGCCGCCAAAAATAACACGCCAGCGCCACTCCAGCCTGCGCCTGACCGCAGAGCAGCCCGCCGCAAGAGCCGGGATCAAAACACACACAAAAAAGGAAACAGCGGATCGAGGGGGAAGGAAAAAACTGTTCATATAACTTTACTCCACTTCTTATAAGATACCCAGAATCTGCTGATGATTTTGGCTTCAAGCGAACCCACAGAATCGAATCTGCAGGCGCGCGCCAAGTCGACAGAGGAAACGCGCAACGTGTGTGTGTGTGCGCGAGAGCGCGAGCGCGCGCGCGGGGGGTGCGCGTGCGTGCGTGCCGCTGAATGGAGATTTGATGGTTCTCTTTCAGAGCGAGCCATTCGGCGGTGGCGGCAACATTCATAACTCACATAAGAGCAGCGAGGATTTTCACCAAATCATCAGATTGAAGGCATTAGTGGGAGAGGAGCGAAGGAGTAATTGGAGCACGGTGGGGTACAGGAACCGTCTGCTGGAGCCCACAGAAACAGCAGGCCTGGAGCACAAAGAACAGTCTGGTTCCTCCTCGTGCTCGTGTTTGAGCTCATGCTTAGAGGACAGCATTAGGATCTGGGATGGGTGCCCAGATAGTACAAGGGTATTAGACATAGAGATGATAAAGAAAGATATTTAATGCCACTGGACGTTGTGGGTGGGTGATATGGCAATATGTAACAACAGAAATGACACCCCAATAAGATGCAATACAGCTCTGAGAATTTCTATATGTATCAGGGACAACATCAAGAATGCTGACCAGTTTTTTAGTTGGATTTAACACAGTAAAATAATTCTATTCATATTTTTTAGAAGTTTCGTTCCAAATGTGACACTGCTGGAACCTTTTCTTTCTGTCCCACCTTACAGAATCTATGGCCTAGAGAACATGATGCATATCACGTGACCATGACTCCATAGCCAAGTTTCCAATAAGTCCATGAGAATGTGTGAATAAGTCCATAAGAACTGGGAACTTCTAATATAAAGTACCAGTCAAAAGTTCAGACATACCCTACTAAATGGATGTTGTTGGTGATCTTAAAGACTCTACAGACTTAGACTTAACAGTTCCAACTGATGAGAATCTGAAACAATACATATCCTGATATACCACATATACTCTTGATGAATCACAGTATTATATTTCTGCATTATCTCCACCTCTAATATAGATTTAGTTGTGCAAAAAAAACTTTTATCTCTTTTTTTGCACAGTTTAAAATCTCTAGTTTCCCTTTCGGTTTAGTGAATATTCATAATGGACAGAGAATAGATTTGCTACAAAATTGCTTAGAAAAGTCTTGCTATATCAGCCTCCATAACAAGTTAAGAAAGCTGTTTTATCCTCCTGTAAAGTTCCATTTTGGAGGGTTTTTAAGGAGGACTGTATAATTCCATGAGTGCTATTTTATAGTTTGATGTCTTCACTTATTATCCTAGAGTAAAGCATTAAGATGAGCATAAGGAGAACCTTCTACGAGTAGCCGTGTCTAAACTTTTGACTGGTACTGTATATAAAAACAAGTCATTACACTGGAACAAAACCTTGTATCTTTACAGGAGAAAGAAAAACTTACTTTTAATACAGAGAGCTGACTGATTTTGGTAAAATATCTAATTGCGATGTTTCTGACCAACTTTGTGATTACGGTTTAAATTGTGACTATGTTCTACAAATTAAGGTAAGGACTTTATTTGGCTAAGAAGACCAGCATAAACTTTTTTCTGATTTGAAAGTTTGATACAATGAACCGGGTGCTGGGCACATATCCCAACACATGGATGTTTGGTTGCTTTTGATTAGTCAAATTCAATTAAATGCAGGTCACAAGCTCTGTGTTGTTAGCATTAATTCCCCTACTTAAAACCTATCACCCTTGTGAAATCATTTTAGGGCCATTTGTCCAGGAAATTTACAGAAGATGGAATAGGCAACAGCTGTTTTCCAAATATGCCAAAAGTTTTAAAAATCTAAATATGCACAGGTTTGTTCCGACAGCAGTGATATAGTACTGTTATACAGTATTAGGTCAATTTACTGGCTCAATCTATTTATTACATATAAATGAATGTATTACATTTTCATTGTCATAAAAAAACAGAAAACATGCATTAAACCGAGACACTCTATAAGTAAATATAATATTTTATATAACATTCTGATTTTTCAGTATTTATTGTGTCCACCACCTTTATTACGGCTGATCATTCTTTTCGTGAGACTCACTTTCAGTTTTTCAAAGAAATGTGCACTCACACCTCCAAGTTCAGTCTTAGAAGCTGGTTGGATATTCTGCTTTTTATGGTGCATGTGATCCCAAACACAGCAGTAGTTTGATCTGATTCTTAAGTAAAGGGTTCTTCGGTAAAGCCAATAGCCACTTCATGGTTACATGGTTCTTTACATGGTGAAATAATGTTGTATATGGTTCTGTATAGTAGTTCTGTATAGTCTGTTTTTGAAAATGGTTCTTTATAGCACCAGATGATATTAGCAAACTAAAACCAAACGGGAAGCTTGTAACAATAGCAGAACTCTTTTTGGTGCCCTATATTGTATTTTTGGTGCTATTTGGTGCTATAACTCTTTTGGGTGCATGGTCTATGTGATCCATATAAAACCACATTCTCTATTAATCTGAAAAACATTTTGTACCATTCAAAGTCCCATTTAAATATGGCATGGTTTACATATAAAATCATTGCCTTTTCTAAAGAAACCTCTTTTTAAAGTATGTACTGTTAATCCGATGAGGACAGTTTTGGTCTACCAGGTCTTGCACCATTGTTTAGAGTCTCATTTTATATATGTATATATATATATATATCCAAATGGATATATGGTAATTTTTTTTTTCTCCTTTATTTGACTTTCCCAAATGGATGACCATATATCTGCTGAAAAATGAGGAAGTTGTATTTTAAGGGTGGTCTCTGACCTTTGCATCGAACTCTGTGTACAAAGACGTAGAGGCAGTAATTCACTTCACAGATATCACTGTAAACAGTGTTTGTTTGCAATTGATCAAGATTTTGTCACAATCATCAAATTAAACACAGGGACACGGATACTGACAAGGCCAATGGAGCAGTGCCAATGGGCCCCCTACTGCCAGGGGTCTCTGGGGACCTCAGACTTCAAGGTCTGAAGGGGCTAAAATACTGGGGACAATCAACTGCAAACGCTAAAATTGGATGAATTAGATGAAATAGCTCTTTAGTATGGATTTAAAGTAAGTGAATTAAATACATGAAGAAATGTCATCGGTCCTCAGGCCATACAGCCCAGTATTTACCACACAAATATTTTAAGTGGGCCATCAGAAAAATGTAGGCTGTGGGCCCTTAATAGTGAACAGCAAAGCCAATGGCAAGTAACTACCCACACAGGCATGCAGGCATGTACACACATTATAAGTATGACATATTATGTGTTGTTATAGCATTTTAAAATTAAATGAAATTAAAATTGTTCTAACATCAAGAAATGTCCAGAAATATAATCATGTGGGAAGTCAAAGTGTCGAAAGCTTTTGCACATTATTTGAGAATTCAGAAGTTTATTTACACTGAATTTTGAACATAACCAAATGAACATAAACGTTGTATATGCTGTTTCTCTACCTTCCCAAGTCTTTTGTGCATTCTACTTAATATGTGCAAAAATACTCAACCACAAAAAATCTTGTAAAAATAAATTAAGCATATTGTATGTTTCATATTTTACCTTCACTCGCTCTACTGCTGTTTATTAAATATGAATCATGACTAAGAACAGCTCATCTTAACTGAAGCTGGCTTACCAGCAGCTGTGGTATTTTAGTGGTGGGACTAAAGGACTGCAGCACACAGGGCAGTTTAGAGTAGTAGACTGCTGCCCCTCTCAGGCTTTTTGGGGCATCTCTACATACTTCCGTAGATATTCCTCTACATCAGGCAGTGTTTTTAAAGAAGCAGAGCGGCTCCAGCTTTTTTAACTCTAATGCACATTCTTAGCTTAAATATGAAGTAATTGATTAATTTAAGGGTGACACGTTTTATGTACACTTGAAGTTTTACTTCTACTCCTTTTCTGAAAATCTAACTTGCAGTCACCAGATGGCAGCACTGAGAAATAAAAAAAGGAGAAGATTTTTTTTCAACTCTGGAAAATGCTTGATAGATCCATGTTACTAAGACTGAGGCTCATTCCTATAGCTTCCCAGTGACGCAGCAATAATGTAACGTTGTTGTGGCAATGACATTGCAAGGTTATGTAATAGAAGAAAGCATATATTTTTAACATATACTCTTCACATAAATCCACTCTGCTGTTTAATGGTTCAGTGACTGACACCTCTCTGTCAATACCATACAACAAATCTGTCTTGGTGAGTGCACACATGTATGGCAAGTAACATACTGAGCAGACCAAACAAGGACATTAAATGGTTCCCACTTCCTGCTAGGCTGTGGTTACTATGGGAAGAACGAGGGATGAATAAGTGACACAGGAGTGTGGGTCAGTATAACTGTAGATTAGAGTTTGGGGATCTGCACTGAGTGAGCACATGCAGTTTGGAGTTGGTGCAGGTTAATGGAAGCAATAAGGTTTGGATGGGGCCAAAAATAAATGGGACTGTAAAACTGAAAAGCCACTGAAAGGCTGAAGATAAAAATCTGTCAAACAGAATGCAGTGATGGAGTTCTATACATCAAGCTAATTACAAAAAACAGCTGTTTTCAATGTGGTTATTGAAATTTATGACTGAAAAAAAATAATAATTACAAAATCCATTAAATCTTCATTTTATACTTAGTGGTATTACCTAGATTATAATACTCAGTTCTCAATAGAGCCGTTCTCAACCTTTTCCACTTTAAGGTCCACCCATAAACACACCCACAGAAAAACAAAATTCAATAGCTTAATAATTGCTTACAAATTTCATTTTGGGGGGAATGTTCTTAATGGCTATATTTATGTATCCACTCCCGCAAGACAATAAGTGAACATAAAATATCAACAGATTTGGTTAATATAAGCTTGCTTTATTCCAGAACTAACATAAAATGGTTGCAGTTTAAGTGGAAGGTTTCTATGACGCAATATTTTCCACCAGTTGTCATAGACAACTGAAAAGTCAGGGCTGAGTTATGTGTTCCAGGAGGCAAGGGGCAAAAAAATGCATGAAGCCGCCTTTGTGCAATATTGTTGCAGGGCTATGGACCACTGACACACCCTCAGACCACCCAGGGTGCTTTAAGCCCCATTTAAGGTCTAGAAACCTTGAAACCCTGTTGTATATTGTTTCAGTGGTAGGACCCAGCCTACCACTAGATGGAGCTACTTGTAGTTTTAAAAGAGTGCCGGGTTTTCAGCCCCTTGATTACTGCTTCACTGAGGTTGCAGGCTTGTCAGTGTGGTTAAGGATACATTATGACTTACTGTGAGCTATAAAAATGAACAAAGCTTTAGCATTCACATGTTGATGAACACTGTGATCAGCCAGCGCTACTTACAGTACACTAACACATCACACTTACTGAGTTACTGTACACCAACACACTACTTACAGTACACTAACACTTTACACTTACTGAGTTACTGTACACCAACACACTACTTACAGTGCACTAACACATCACACTTACTGAGTTACTGTACACCAACACACTACTTACAGTACACTAACACATCACACTTACTGAGTTACTGTACACCAACACACTACTTACAGTACACTAACACTTTACGCTTACTGAGTTACTGTACACCAACACACTACTTACAGTACACTAACACATTACACTTTCTGAGTTACTGTACACCAACACACTACTTACAGTACACTAACGCATTACACTTACTGAGTTACTGTACACCAACACACTACTTACAGTACACTAACACATTACACTTACTGAGTTACTGTCCATCACTGGTAAGTACACAGTAGTTCACAGTCTGCACAACATTACTGAAGACCTGGATGCGGTATAAGTAGGATGACAGAAGTGTTGCACATGTATTTACAGATTTGGGTTACTATGGACTTCTAGTGCTGTTTAAGCTCCTAGCTCAAGCTCCAACCTAATGAAGCAAATTTTGGGCTGTGATTTGTGATGTGATTTTTCACCAAACTATTGCGTTATCGCAGTTACTTACAACTATGAATTTTCCAGCAGCTACTATGACACTACTAAGGATGTAGCTACAAGAGAGAGGAATAAAAGACAGAACCCACAGATAAATCTGGAGAGCTAATGGAGTACTACCAAACATTGTGGGAAATAATTTGAAATAACACACGTAGGAGCTGTTTTAACAATCTTCACCTTGAAACATCTGTCCAGAAGAGTGTTACAACATCTGCCACTTTTCTCAGTCTGCCTGTCTCAGTGGTAGGATACAGCATATGTGCTACACTGCTCATGTGGCTGCCCATGTGGCTTCCTCTGCATGTCTAGACTTTGCAAACATCCGCAGTACCCTGTCAGGCCTACATGACATCAATGACCCCGGTATTCACCCTCATCTTCTTGCATTATTCCTGGCCCGCCACCTAGTACTTGTTGGAGCAGATTATCAAGACTGCCCTAAGTCGACTCATATGTATTCCTCTTTTGAGTTTTGGTTCCTCCACTGGTTTCCTTTTTTCTGTCTGGTGTTAGTGTAATCAGCAACAAATAGAGGCAGATGTTATCATTCAGGTAAAATGTCCCAACAAAGGTCAAAACGTATAAAGCAGGGGTTCTCAAGCTTTTCCAGCCCAAAGGCCCACCTGATAATAACTACAAAGCATTGCGGCCCACCAGAAAACTAAAATCAACTCTTATACAATTTATACAAAAGAAGAAAGAAACCTCTCCATCACTGGCTAACCAGAGGTTATGTTGTCTCAAACTGAGGATGTTTAATTAGCCTGCTACAGTGGTGTGTTTTTCATTTATATATATATATATATATATGTGTGTGTGTGTGTGTGTGTGTATATTATGTGTGCATATGTGTACAGTAATATACATCATGTATTTATATTAATATACTCAAAATAAAGCTATTATGGATATATATGATGTTTCCAGTCCACTACAAACTACTGCCTCCACCTGACTGCAGGTCTATGACACACTAGAGGATGCTTCATGGCCCACTGATGGTCCACGTCCCACAGGTTGAGAAACCATAGTATAATACATTTGTTTTTGTCATGTCATGTCTGTTTCAACTATTCCAAGTGGGACTTCAGGTGATCAATTCAGTTGTACTACAAGCTACTCTACAGTTTGACACATTTGATTCTCCTAGGGTTTAATTTCTAATTATTTTACTTCTGTTTTTCTAATTTTTTATTTAAATATTGTTTTTAAATCTTTTATATATTTTTTATTATTTTAATTTTATTTTAGATTTTCTTTAGACCCCCCAACGCCCCCAAGTTTAAAAAGAGCATCCCCATTAAAAGAGCATCTGTAGGCTTTAGCTGAGGTCATGGTGCTATACTTAGACAAGGTAATTGGGCTAAGCAAGGTAGAACGATAATTGAGCAATGTTTCATGCAACAGAAACCGTAAATCAAGTATAAAAAGCTTACACACAAAGCACATGGGCAGTTATGGCCTATATGCAGTCATATACAGGTTAGGGAACCAGTCTTGTGAATGGAGCATTTCTGATTCGATCCCCTGAACTAACAGAAACATAACTTAAGTGACCTTGAGCATGGCACCTAACCCCCAACTGCGCCCCAGGTGCTGTGGATAAGCTCACTGCTCTGGGCAAGTGTGCTCACTTCTCCCTAGTGTGTGTTTATGTGGGAGTGAAATTCTGCCCACAGATGGTTTAAATGCAAATCAAATTCCTATGTGTGCAAACACAATTGGTCAATGGCTCTAAATCCTAATTCTATAGCAGAATCTTCATTCTTTTGAAACACTGTAGAGAGGAACTAGTCAAAGATCAAATCTACATTGGGATGCCTTGGTGTGCTACTGAAGGCCTAGCTGGCATGAACATGAAGGCATGGCTTGCTCTGAACTTCTGTGATCTGTCATCCACATGGTCTGTTTCTGACATACTGCCTTATTTTTCTAACCCAAATGTCATCCAGATGCTCCAGTTCCCTCAATCAGTCAGATATATATACTATAGTAGTGTCTCTCAGTATGGCGTCAGGTCACCATGTTTGCTAGCGCAACATGCCAGACGTCATGGCATGGAGTTGTAGAGGTTCCTAATGGTGTCCTGTGATAATCCATTCCATGCATCTTGAATATTCTCACACAGTTCCTGCAGATTGTGCGGTGAGGGTGGAGGTGGAGTGACACCAGGCCTTCTGGATGTATGACGTGTGATAACAAACCGTTCATCTTGACGCTGACCGTGGTGCCTCCACACACAGATTTGTTGGTGTGATGAAATGATGAAGTTATGGTATCAGTATGGAGGGAGTGTGGTGATCTGCGCTATGTTCTGCTGGGAAACTCTGGGCCCAGGCATTCTGGTGGACGCTGATTTAGACATTGGCCGAGTACACCCGTTCATGGCAGTAGTACAGCACCCAGTCACACTGCACACATTGTTTGGGAATGGTTTGAGGAACATGACAAATAGTTCAAGGTGTCTGCCCGGCATCCACATTCCCCAGATCTCAATCTGATCAAACATCTGTGGGAAGTGCTGGAACAAGTCCAATCCACAGTGGCTCAAACTTTCTTAAAGCGTCTGCTACTTACATCTCAGTGCCAGAAACCACAGAGCACTTTCAGTAGGATTGTATAGTTCATGCATTGGTGGGTCAGAGCGGTTTTGGCGGTACATGAAGGACCAACAGAATTTTGGGTCTAATGTCATATACCCAAACAAAATCTTTAAACAAACAAATGTAGTCATGGACACTGGTCCCACACAACTCAATGGTGTTTTTTCAACATAGAAGAATCTTGTTGGAACTACCAAAACCCTTGTGTAGTACAAAGACGACTAAATTTGGCCAGTCCAAGCTGTAATGTTCACCTAAATCAATTAAATTACTTCAGAGTAACTCTGTGTAACTCTCTGAACAGCAAAGAAAGCATTACATAACCTTCAATATCGAAGCCTGCCAAATACAACACAATGCAGGTACAACTGAACAAATAAGGAAGGTAGTCTGGAAGTGAGTAATGGGGGATAGACGCACCCAGTGGTCAAATAGAGCCAATGGGAAAGGTGTGAGTTTTAGTCATCATGTTTGCACTGGCCAGACATAAGGCAAGTAAATTCATCACCATGTCCCGGAAATGCACTCTCAGGCCCCAAACCGCTAGGAACCAATTAAATTAGTTGTGGGCAAGGGCATGCCAGAACATACCTTGTATAACTTTGAATGCAAAGAAATTACACTGTGTCTGCAAGAAATTATCTCATTTATTTGGTTAAAACCTTTTTCTGAGTGTACTGTTTTGGATTGTCAGTGTATGTTGTTTGGACGGACACTTCTTCTTGGGTAAACGTATCATCCCATACATGTGGTATTATTTGCACATACTGTTTCATGCTTTTTGCTGATTGTCTGTATTTAGGGTCATGGTATAAATTTGATGCCTTTAAATGTTTGTTCCTTTTGATCAGTGTGATAAACACTGTGACATTTGACAGGGAAGCATGTGTGAGTGAATCTGACTGAATATATAAAAAATATGCACTGCAGGTGTGAACACCCCCAGTTAAATACATTTATTTATTTATTTTTAGTTATGCTTTTATGTATGCTTTTATTTATGCTCTGTACTTGTACTGTTCATTGCAGTTTATGTAATTTCCTCTTCTTCGTGTCCCTCACTATTTCAGGTCCACTGTGTTCAGACATCTGTCTGGTCTCCCACACTAAGACCTCAGTGAAGATTGTGCTGACACAGAATTACCCAATTACAGTAATGTATTTATTTCCTTATTTAAATTTCAAAGGTAGAACACTCCCTGGATAGACCTGCATTTTAATATGAGGTGCAAAAAGTAGTCTATATGACTGGTAGCACATGGAACAACAAAACCCTATGAAACAGCTGTGTGGCTTATTTAACAAATGGGAAACCTAGAGGGGTTGACTGAACATGCTGAATGAGTATTTGAATTTGAAGACATAAGAACATATATATATGTGTGTGTGTGTGTGTGTGTGTGAAAAACACATGCATGTAGATAGATGACAGTAATGAAGATGATCGTGTCTGAATCCATATCTTACGACCCTTTTTTTTTTTTTACCGAGAACGATTTGCTAATACCGAAGAGAGTTTGATTGGCACGTCATGGCAGCGCCGCGTTGTCGCATTTGATTTCTATTGGCTGAGTGGAACGTCGTTCACTTTTATAGGCCAATCAGGTGAGAGGGCGTTTACTGGCTGTGGCAGTGCAGCTGTAGCCCTGCTGAACCGCCGGGGGTGACAAACCGCCCGCCGCACGGATAAACAGGGCGGGCAGCTTTGAAACAGAGCAGCTTTACCTTTAGATTGTAATATCTGTTTACTTAAAACTAAACCTTTTTTATACTGGCCGCAGTAATGGCCCATAAACGTACGAGTAATGGCGTAACTGTATGTAGACGGTACTGAGGTACATTGTTAGCTAAGTTAGCTAAGCTGAATAATACGGTTTGACTGAAGGGCTGGCTAGCCAGCACGTTAGCTAGATTTAGCTGGATTAATTTTTTTTGTTGTTGTTTTCCATTTATTTATTTAAGTCGCGTTTATTTCAGGTTTGGATATATATACCCGGGTTACTAAAGCCTGGTTAAGTGGCTATGTGTGTCAGTTCACGCCGTAAGGAGAGCTAAAGGCGTGAATGGGCGTGTGTTTTGGAGACTACAGCGGGATGATGATGGCACCGAGGCGGCTAACGTTACTGCTCATCGTCGGGTTTGTGTGGGGTAAGTCCGTCCTGCTGTACCCATCTGTTCCTTTAATCCACAGTCAGATTGCTGCATATAGTAGCCTGGAACATCACCTAAACACAGTGGGGTGGTTCGTTTGATCCGATCGAGTTCGTGGCTCTAAGTTAGGTCGTGTTAGTCAAGTGGAATCAGCAGGTCGTGTAATTTGTGATGATGGTAGTAAGTAACTTGGGCGCCTCCATTCAAAACCAAGGAGATGCGTGACTAGATGTTGTTGGCTTCACTAGCTCGTCATGCTGTTCTGATCAGAGTAGTTGGTGGGTTGGCCGTGTTTATTAAGACATGTACTCTAATTCCATCGAATGAAAGCTTTCTAGGGTTTCTTCTTCCTCATCACACCCAGTGGCGCTCTCTCTAATGAGCCTGTATGATCCGCTTAAAGCCTGCTCCAGAGCTGGCTAGCATGGGGAAGAGAGAGCACCCACTTCAAACTGACCTCCTGAGACACCTGCTTGGTTTTTCAGGTTCTGCCTGTTGAGGTGAGGTGTGCGGGTTTACGGTCACATCACTGTATAATCAGGCTGTCATACAGACAGGTGTGTCTGGGCTGTGTGCCCAGATAGGGAGAAGTAATTACAGTGTACAGGTACACTCAGCATCACCCCATGAGTCACAGGGACAGGGAAGTTAAAGGATATTCAGATTTGCACTGTGTCTTGATGACGAGACTCCACGATATTGCCTTCTCTGTTTCTGGCACAAAAATCGACTGAATATCTCAATATGGTATCTAATGAGTAATTCTCTGGACTAATTTGGACTTACCATTGTCAGAATGATCATATAGTATCTTGTTATAATGGTTTATTATGGCCACAATAATGATGTACTTTTATTTAATAACCCAGAATATCAAAATCTCAAAAAATAAGAAAATAAGAATATACTAAGTCAGTACTTTGAGAAAATAAGTTATTCTTTAAAAAAGCGCTGTCTTATCATTTAAGATAAAAATTTGGTAAACTTGGGCACCCATAGTATTCCCATGACAGTCCACAGGTTGAAACTGTACATGCAGTCGATACCACTGTTTCCTTTCCGATTACTGCATTGTGTGTATGATATTACTGCATTATGTACACTATGTACAATGTGCTCACCAAGTGTATGATACATGTATACTATACATATTAAGGATACTTGAGAATTGGCTGCTATTGCACAGTTCTGTCATTTGCACTAATATTAAACTTTAGATACAGACACACACAGACTGTGAGTACTTAGTATACTTGGTATTAATACTGTAATTGTTAGTACTTGTAGTCCGGAGTGCAGAGTAAGAATTTCATTGTACAGTGCAAATGCTTGTTTCTCTGTTCATATGACAGTAAACTCTTGAATCTTGAATAGCTGCTCTGTAAATAGTACCGATAGTAACCCTATCTAAACTAACCTACAAATCTCTGTTCTGTGTGACAAATAAAACATACTCACTTTCATTGTGTGGCATTTACTTGTTAGATTATATATATTAAATTCTTAAGAAAAACAGATTTTGTGTATTTACTGTATATATTTAGTATTTACTATTGTTTAATGAGCAATAAGAGCCACGTTTAACAGCATTAGTAAGTGTGTAATACATTTATTATGCTAAATAGTTAAAACAGAACTAAACAAATCTATAGTGCGTACAGGTAAGTACTTAGTAGCTTCTCTAGCAGCAAAAACTGAGCTGAATGTTATTGTATATCTGAATTTCTCAAGTTATTTGCCTCATATGTGTGTCTACTTCACTTACACCTCCGATCATCAGACTGTGCCGGAATGTAGTAAATATCACCATGGTTCACGCTGGCAGCAGCAGCGGCTTTCAGCCTTTTTCTGGGTTGGTTGAACCATACGGTTGCAAGACTCCACTGCTGAGTGATACTGGTCACCGATGGAGGCACATTGCGAGCAGGGCGAGTGGACACACATGCTAAATAAAGGCTAAAGGCTAGAAAGTCCGGACTAGGATGAACTCAGACTGTAAGTGACTACACATGGGGAGATGAGTGATTACTGAAAGTAGCCTGGTTTCAATTATGTATTTAAGCATCTCCTGTTAGCTTGTTTTTCCCACCAAATACAACCGTTACGGATTTAGCCATGGGCAGTTTTTACTGCTGTTTGTTGTCCCACACTGTTGGCTTCTTGTTTAGGTCTGTCTGCTGGTGTGAATGCATGCCTCCGTGTGCTGTCAGTTATAGATATCAGTATCCCCATTGCTAATACTAATACTGCATGTTAGTTCCAGTATCAGTGCACATAGTGATATGGTATCCATATTTATCCACCACTGTTTAAAACCATATTTGGCAGAAAATATTTACATGGAAAGCGTTCTAATCTGTAGACTGGGGATATAGTGATATACAGGGTAGATTAATCTAAGGGTAGATTATATTTGGAACCTGCATTTCATACCTGCTGAGATCTTATGCTGAGGACATGGTGTTGCCGTTTTTGATAGGTGCTTGATATGTTGTCTCTGGTCCGGTCACATTTACGCAATAACAAGAAAAGCAACTTTTCTACATTCTATACATGCCTTGAGATAAGCTACATGAGTTCACAACTCTGGCATCATAGTTTCACAGTGTAGTCTGAGAATAGCACTAGTTAGTACTCAGATAAAGCTCTTTTATTCACGCTGCGTTGGGGGTGGGGCAACCAAGCAGGGGGTGCCGAGTGTGGGGTGGGCATCTGTAAGACAATGCCCTTAAACCCGGGGAAACAGGCCATGAGAATCCCCTAATGAAGTCCATATGAGCTGACAGCCATATTAGTGCAGACTGCTGCTTTTCAGAGCGAAAGTTACAGGCCAAATTGTTTACATCAGAGGTTATAATGTGCAGCACACTTCTGTGTGTTCATCAGTGTGTTTTGTCTAAATAATGATTTGGCAGTTTTGCTTTCCAAATTGTCACATACTGAAACTTTTTTGACTCAAAGGTGCCAGAGATGGTTTTAACACCTGAAAGAGTTGAGTGCTGAGATCACAGCAAAAGGATAAACCTGTTTTGGGAGGCAGTGCTGCAAATATTGTATTTACACATGTAACCCTCAAAATAAACATGATTATTCTTTGTTAAATTAAATTATTGAAAACCGACACAGGGATATTGGTAACATTTAGGGCAGCATTTGTAGGGCTTCATGACACCTAGAGTTAGGACTTTCATGACAGAATATAACAGAACATAAACCTACATAAACATTTATCAAGGCTCATTCCAACAAACATTACTCAAGCTAAGTCAAGTCAAAGTATATTTATGTAACACGTCGTCTTGTCATAAAGCCCCCAGTGAGCAATCCAGAGGTGTCAGTGGTAAGGAAAAATGCCCTAAGAGCGAAAGGAAGAAACTTTGAGAGAAACCAGTATTCAAAAGGGGAGCCATCCTCCTCTGGTCGACACCGGATAGCAAGACAAAATATACAAGAGCAATATGAACAGATACAGTTTTACAGTTAACATTCAATAATGAATACAGAGAAGAGGAAAAAGAAACTAGCTTGTGATCGGACAGACGTATTTAGATGGAATGATAACTGATGTTTAAAGAGATAAAAACATATCTCTTAAACTCAGCATTTATTTAAAACTACGTTAATGTGGTATTTATAAATTTGATTTGTGTCTTTAACTCATAAAAACAACCCATCATTTTTCTATTGCTGATGTCAACCATCTGTAAAGCACTTTGAGCTGCCAGTGGTATGAAAGGTGCTTTATTAATAAACATTATTATTATTATTATTAGAGTCCTATCAGAGTAACCCTTAAACATAGATCTGTGAAAATCAGTCAGGGTTAACAGTGAAAAGCAAGGACTACTGAAAGTACCACATCACAGTGAAAAACTATGAACGTCACTGACAACCAGTGGAAGCCTACAGTGATGATCTGTAAGAATATGAGAGGAGCTCAGTGTATTATGAGGCTGAAGCTTGTCTAGGTGGCATGTGGCCGTAAGTTTCACTAAAACCTTTATACTAGAACAAGCTAAGTCACCAGACCTATGACAGCATGAATGCATGCATACAGTACTTTTTCAACCTTGCTGATGCATCTGACCATCTGTTTGTTTATTCGATAATCTATTTATTGAGTACTTAAGGAAAAATTGCCAATGCTGGTACCACACTAATTCCATGCCCATGTCGACTATCCCACAGTATTCGCATTCTTGTTTTGTATTAGATGGTGAAAGGGTATGACTCATCTCTGTGTCCAGCAGTGGTCTGATTGAATTGTTCGTTGTAACTGACTCTGTTCTGTGGGCTTGTTCATGGATTGCCGGATGTAAACCAATTAGTTTTGTTCCACTTATCGATTGCTGTGGTGAATATGTAACAGAATGACATGTAATGCGGAGCATGCTTTCTCCCCCTCTCTCTGCCTCTCTCTCCTCTCTTGTTTGCTTGCTGTCTTTTTTTTTCCCCACTGTCCTCCTTTAATAGAGTCCAAACTTGTTCTGTGCCGTGAGGTCGCTCTTCCTACTGGTCCACTGTACCGCGTAGCAGGGTTCCCGCTGTCCCTGCCCTGCAGCGTCTCTGGCTACGAGGGTCCACGGACACAGGATTTCGAGTGGTTCCTGTACAGAGATGGAGCAGTTGGAATGCAGATCGGGGTGGTGTCCACAAGAGATCAGGGCTTTCCCTACGCCCCGTTCCAGGGCCGGGTTCGCTCAGGCGAGGTTCGAGTGGAGAGAGACTCAGGTGACAAAGCCAGGCTGGTTATTCAAAGGCTCCGCCCAGACGACCAGGGACGCTACGAGTGTTACACACCGAGCACCGACCTACGATATCAAGGCAACTACAGCGCCTCTGTGGTCGTCAAAGGTACATCAATTATAGAGGCTTTTTTACACCTTGCGTCAACATGGGGCTCGTATTAGCAACACAATCACAATATAACCATCACTGTATGATACAATGAGATATGATGATGAATCAGACAAACCAGAACTACAACAAAAAAATTATTTAGTGTTTGCCTTGATTTTACTTACTTTACTAAGGCATCCATGTTATTTAAAAACTAAATATTCTCATGTTTTGAAATGTAAGTTTGTTGCAGTATGTAACATTCTTTCCAGAGCATTTAGAGCATAAGGAAGCAGAAGAATGAACTTGCATTTAAAGCAGCCAGTCAGTATTTGGGCACATTTGCATGTGTGGGAGAGTGTGCAGCAGTAAAATGATCAGCAGGGAAACAAAATGTTAACGAACACGGACTGTGCACATTAAGTACAACAACATTATCTGTTTAACAGCACTAAAACATGTTTAACAGCACTAAAGCAATACTGCAGAGACATAACCAAAATGTTAACACCTAAGCAGTAATCCAGCATGCTGCACTAAGAACACACTAAAACCGCAATCTAAACCACATCTGGAAAAAGTGACATCAGCATGCTGTGTAGGCGATCAGATGAGTTTGGAATTTACCTGACCACAAAATCAGATAGTAGGACACCTAGGGATGGTCACATCACGCAAACTACATTCAGAAGAGATCAGACCATGTGGCTGTATTTTAAGGCTTTGGTTCCAAAAAGAATTATATGACATTTTCAGGAATTCCTTTTGTTAATGTCAGTGGGCTTTACACATAACACAGATGTCAGTGATAGCCTATGTTATGATTAATAGCACCTTTTATTAGAAATATAAAAATATGTTTTCTGTTATACATCAACTGTGTTTTATTAAAACATGTTATAGCCTGTAATCAGCTTTTTGGAATGAAGCTTTTCATTTGTTCTGTCATGTCCGTGTCCTTTTTTTACTGTTTGAATGTTGTTTCATTTTGTTTTGTTTTTGTTTTTGTTTGTTTTTTTGTTTCTTTGTTTGATGCAGTGATGCAGGACACATTACTAATAACACACTCTCGCATTTTGAGTGGCCAACCTGTCCTGGAGGGGACAGAGCTTCAGCTGACGTGCGCTGCGTCTGTCCAGTCACCCGAGCACACTCACCTGTCCGTCACGTTTGGGGTGCGAGGTAGCACTGATTCTGGATCTCTGGGTCACAACCTGAGAGAGATCATCTCCATCGATCGTGAGCTGCACGTGACGCCTGGCCGAGGCGGCTCTTACGAGAAGAGGTACAAAGATGGCGAGATCACTATGGAGAAGAGGAGTGGAGATGGAGGGAGGGACCTGTATGTGTTGAAGATGAGTGTGCTGGCACCGGAGGATTCCGGTTCGTACTTCTGCGAGGCAGCACAATGGATCTTGGACCCCTCTGGCCAATGGGAGCGCATCGCTCAGAGAACCATGGAGCTGGGAAACCTCTCCGTCCAACCATTAGGTCAGATATTTCAACTCTTATCTCTTCTTCTCTTATCTCTCCTTTTTTCTTTGTAATTGATGAGAATAATTCAAGGCTGGTGAAAGCAGCATAATAAAATCCACAGTTTATCCAGTTAAAGTCTAGCAGTTTTGTCTAAATGACAACTAAAGTTTGTTGGGATTTTTTGCTGGGATTATTTGTGAACTTCGATTAACAGTTTAAGTATGGTTTATTAGGGCCGTTTTATAGAGGCAGTTGTTTTATTGTTATTGTATAACCAGATTCTCTTCTTAGGTTTCTCATACAGGTAAAATTTCAGAGAAAGCTTATTTCAATATTTTGGTGTTTTAGATAAACAGTTACTGAATGAAAACTCCCTGCTCAAACTCACATTCTGTTCTGTTCTATAAAATGTGACCTGGGGGGACAATCTTGTGGTCTCGTTCACTGTTGTCAGAAACTTGTTGTCAGAAGTAAAACAAGACATAATGTGCCTTCAAGCTTTAGGCTAAACAAGAGACCTTATAATAGAAGGAGGAGAGATGGAAGAGAAGTGAATATGAAAGCTTGTAATCCTCAACATGTACTTACAGGGAAAGTCCCACAATTTAGTAAAAAGAGCCTTGCTGGTTGAGCTGCAAGAGGGAAAAGAAGGAAAAGCCAGCCCTTGTTGTGTAGATATGTACCATGCAGTAGCCAGAACAACCTGAAAAACGTGTTTTTCATGTATTTTTGTGCCAAAGTTCACATGGTATTTATGCCGTTTTATCCTTGATTTTTTGATCTTGATGTTTTTGAACCAGTAATACGGCGGTTAATTTTACTGCTCATTTGTCTCTCCTCAGTTAAAGAGATAATAGTCTAGTCATGTCTGTTTGGAAATGCTGCTTGGGGTTGTTACCAAGATGGCCACTAAGTGGACAAAAATGTTGTAATGAGGAGTTTGGCTAAGCCAGCTCAAGTTGAGCTTTCATTGGTAATCAGTGCAGCTTTAAGCAAAATTCTGAGTTCATTGTCATTTGCAGCACTAATACTTGAGTAGCCCCGAAACACAGCACAGCAGCAGTTTATGGTCATTATTTAGCCATACTACATATAGTATTAAATTTATATTGAACACCTGGAGCTTAGATTATGCCAGTAGAGGCCATATGATGAACTTTTTAGAGTGGCCTCTATTTATATTCATTTTTTGATAAAGAGTCTCAAAAGAAGATCTCAAGGGTGTCAAATTTCATACACATTAACCTTTTGACATTGGTATGATGAGCCACAGATTTTAAACAAATAAGGCAGTACAAAAATAATCAGTACAGTTTTTGGACATGAATTGTACTTGCATAGTTGTAGAACTCAAATACTAAATAAACTAAATATGAACTAAATGACCTAAATAATACAAAACAACTGATTATATTTTATAATCTCTAAAAAGTCACTCATTTTTCTCCACTGTAAAAATATTTAACAGAAAAGTCTACTGGTCAACTTAATGAACTCCTAATATTGAGTTAATAACAACAGTTTTTAAATTATTATTATTATTTAACATTTGTTAACTTGGTGACAGTTAGCATATTTTCAGTTATCTTAACAGTTAACGTTAACAAGGTCTCCTTTTTACTAATTTTTTACAATGTAAGAATGATGCCGCCGGACCACCCTACAGGGGATCAGTTTCTGAAATTGTTACCTTTTTCTCTGTTCATGAATTTTCATGTCTGTAAATATGCAGAATAAGACTGACAACCACTGTCCTATTATTATTCTGTATATTACAATACATAATATAATAACTGGGCAATGATTCTTTTCCACAGCGGACACACTATCTGTCAGCGTGTTGCCGGTTGGTGAAATTTCTCTGCAGCCAGGTTCTCCTCTCAGCCTTACCTGCCAGGTGTCTGGCGCAGGCTGGTGGAACCGCACAGCTTTGCTGGTCCAGTGGATGCGGCGTGGACCCTCTGGGGGTGTGGAGGTCGAGGTGGCTCGGATGGGACCTGACGGAGTGGTGAGCTGGGGGGACGATACCAGCAGGGGAGGAGGGGGCAGTATGGAGAAAGAGGCTGATGGGAAGTTCTCCTTGCGGCGCTTTTCTGCTCACCCAGCCGATGCTGGAGTCTACCGCTGTGCTGTGAGTGTGTATGCCGGGCGGCCCAGGCCAGGACCGACCAGCCCTGCCACCCTCACTCAGAGGTCAGAGGGAGTAACAGTCAGCCTCAGGAGTAAAGGTGAGTGCAGTCATTTGCAGTCATTCTTCTAACAGATTGCAATACATTATAGGAAGAATATGGAGTTAGAAGGGGTCGTGGTGTGACTGATCAGTTGATTTAGTACCAGATGAGTTAACTGATTATAGAATTTGAAAATTTGTTTTCCGCCCTTGTGAGAATTGAGAATTTGGTACCCTAAAAACTTTGTGCAAGTTGGGTTCTGTTTTTCTTTGTGTTTGCTTAGACGTCAGTGTATCGGCAGTGGTAGACTTGCCGCGTCGACCACTCCTGAAGCGTGGAAGCACCGTTACCTTGCTCTGCAACGTCTCTGTGGTGACCACAGGCCCAGCCCAAGTAGAAGTGCAGTGGCTCCAAAAGAAAGAGGAGCCTGAGGGCAAAGAGGACACAACCCCAGAGGATACCAAAGGCAGCGTCCTTGCTACTCTGACCTACGATGGAATGTCTCGTATCTACAGTAATGGAAGTGATTTAAGCGTTGACCGTATCTCCACCGGGACGTACAGGCTGCGGATCTTCTCAGCACGTGAGGAAGACAAGGGACATTACCAATGCCAGGCAGAGGTGTGGGCCCAGGACCCCCATGGAGGCTGGTACAACACAGGCACCAAGGCAGAGTCGACTACGGTGCGCGTCTATCTGTATGCACGAGGTAAGCTTCAAGAAATTCAAGCACAAAGAGAGAAAAGAGGAAAAGGCTTTGTGGTTGGTTTCTGTCTTCCTACTTATTCTTTCTTTTGGTTCTTCCTCTTTCTTTGTTAAATGTTCGCATTTTTAATTGGTTTAGTTTCATGTCCTCTGCCTACTTAGGGTGAAGTACCTGGTCTGGTATCAGGCTGGAGCACTCTCAGTTCTGTTTTTAATGATAATGTGAGGAACCTATAAAAATGTGTTCCTGTATAAATTAGTGATGGGCATTTCACAGAGTTTTGTGACTGGGCAGGTCGTTGCAAACCGTGAGAACAAATCTACTGTTAGTGATTTCTACACTGTGAGGCCATAAGCACCCATTTTGACATACATTAGTTAGTGTTGTGTCTCTTTTTCACTGTTCACTACTCATCTTACTGAAGTATTTATACTTCAAACAGCCATAGTGGTTGTTGACTGTATACATTAGACTGTGATGGGTCTTTTTTCTGTTTTTACAAAGGCTCTAGTTGTTTTTTCATTTTTTTAGCAGCTATTCATGAGCTTGCTTGCTCTCTTGACCTTGGAATATCTAGAGAGAACTAGCAAAGAGTTTAGCCCAGAAAGTACAGCCCAGAGCATGAGCTCACCAGACAAAAAATTAGTCACCTGTGACTGAAACATACCTAATAGCATGTAGTACCTTCACGAGCATGATTAACAGCTGTGAGAGGTTCTGGATATAGGTGACATCAATGTTTAACCACTCTTGTAACAAAGAATTGCAAGGGCTGGCCGGATTTCGTGCACACCTTCCCTGGCATTTTACTCATTGTCCCAAGAAGTCCCACAGATTTTCAAGAGGATTCAGATCTGGGGGTTTTGTGGGCCACTCCAGATGTGTGAATGTTCCTGCATGTTTCCTCATGCCAGTGAGTCACATTTGCCGCCCTGTGAACATGAGAATTGTCATCGTGGAATACAGGAATAGACATGTGATGTTCCTTGGTAAGATGATGAGCAAAGGGAAAAACCTTTTGCTCATCATCCAGCAGCTCAATGATGGTGTTGTGGTTTAAATTTACTGTCACCTCAACCAAAGCACCCATTTCCGTGCAATTAAAATACCACTGGAATATCAAGGAGGTAACTCATTTTTATCCAGGGAGCTTAGTAAAACAATAACAATAGAAAGGACTGGTCAGATAGTACAGTCCATGGGTTACACAACTCCGGTCCTGGAGAGTTTATTGGTTCCCCCTGCGCAGTCACACCCACTAAAGTTGGCCCACCCACTAATGTAATCAAGTGTGCTTGAGTCGGTAATTACCAAACTGTGCTAGACCTCCAGGACTGGAGCTGTGCACCCCTTGAATCTGTGGCATAAAACCCCACCAGTGATAAAAGTTATGCTTGACTGCAGATATTGGGTAAACATGACTCTATATCTTGGCAAAGATCATAAGTGCACACGCCATAGTTTGTATCTCTCTTGTTTTTCATTCTTTCTTTTGGTTCTTCCTCTTTCTTTATTGAAAATTTGTGTTTCTGATTGGTTTAGTTTCATTTTCTTTGACTTCTATGGGTAAATTAAGAGGAGAAAGTGGTGGAGCAGTGTTTTTTTGGTTGGAAAGTGATGTGATTTATTTGAAATACAGTACTTTTCTCACAGAAAACACTGTTGTGGTGTGGCTGTCATTCCAATGAAGCAAGAGCACACAGGATCAGTTGTTTTAAGACTGAGACCAATTGATTAAACAAGTCATGAGCCTATGCTCTTGCCATGCTACCCCTTTATGGATAAGATTGGACTCCCCTGTCTAGGGCTGAACAGTTTGAGCAAAATTTGGTGAGGCCAATCATTCTCTGAGTAGAGAGTTTTTGAGATCTAATTGTGATTGCTCTAACCAGTATTGTAACTGTGATTTGAATTTGGCTTTATTTACTAATTTCTTTATGTAGACCAAGACCAGCATATCCAGTTTCTGGCTTGAGCCTTGGACGCTGAACGTAATGTGCCAGACTGCTAGTTAGTTGTGGTTGCGTTGTGTAGGTGTTTGGTTGTTTATGATTCTGATTAGCCAGGGGTTCCACAAAGTCAGTGTTATTTGGTTTCTCCACTTAAAACTTGTTAGGATAATATTGCTATATATCTATGCTGCAGAGCCTTGATTTTAGGCCTCACTCTTTAAATTGCGATGTCTTTATATGTTAGCCTTGTCCTTGCCTAAAAAGTAGTTGAGGAGTTTTTTGATTAAAGCCAACATTTCCTGTGTGCCGCTCCGCTCATACCACTTTGAAGCCTCTTACGTATTGCTGTCATTCTCATTAAAACCTTGTGAATTGAATTTTTTTATAAATCTGGGAGGCCTTAGTCAATTCTTGAGGGATGGCAGCTTGACAACCTTGAGAATTAAATTTTTATAATCCTACCGGGCCTTGGCCGATCCTTAGGGGTTTGCAGCTGTGCTGCTGATGGAAAGGGTAGCCTAGCAACACTGGCAAGGGTTCAGTCCTAATTCCTAGATTCAGGTGCAATACATATTTTTATGGTGTCTCAGGCAACGCAAAATTATTAAATTAAAAAGTAGGGTGATTATGTAATGAGAAAACCTAAAAGTAAACTTGGGAAACAATAGCTATTTGCTTTTATTGCTCCTGGAAATGGCTGTCACGAGTATGAAATTTTAGCTGATAAGAAAAAGCTGAAAAAAACTCTAATTCTGCTAGAACGTATGATTAAAACATGAGAATCAGCTTCACAGCTAACAGTTTGACATGAATTGTGCTGCCCTATAAACACGTTGGAGAACCACATCAGAGGATACCACTTTTTTGATTTCATAAACCACATGATGTTTCAGCAAATTAACGTACTGATTTCTCTGATTTACTTTGATTTCTTTTTATTTATTTGCATCAAATCAGCACATCAAATTCACATTTACTTCGTTGTGGCTTAACATTGTTGTCAAATCTAATGTGGAACATGATACCGGCCAGCTTAATAAATTGTGCTCATCTCAAATAATTGTTAACAGGCAGTTATGTAATAATTGTGACAAGTCTACATTTGGAATGTCTGAAATGCTCCTGAATTTACATTTACATTTTTTTCAGGACTGAGTGTTTAAAGAAATGTATTTGAATGTTAATATCTCAGTGGAAATTCAAATGTCCAGCCCTAGAAACAGGCAGCTGACAGGGAAGTTTCACTGATTAGTTTTTTTTTTTTTAATCAGTCATGGGTATTATCTGGGATGGAAAAAGTGCATGCTCATCTCACCGTGTCATCAAATGACCCTAAATGATTTTGTTTACATTTTAATGGTAGAATTATGTAGAAATGGTAAAGAAATTTTGGAATTCTCTTTATAGCAAATGTGTGCTTTGGTTTAACAGCATCAGCAATGAGTATCATCATTAAGAGGAAGCATTTGCACTGTGCAAAGGTCTGATGTTTCTATGCGTTTTCTCACTCCTCTTCAGTTGCAGACCTCCTCCTTATACCGCTGGTGGTTGGAGTGTCCTCTGCCCTGTTTGTGGGAGTGGTCATTATTGCAACAGTAACCTGCTGCTTCATGAAGCGACTGGCCAGGCAGCGCTCCCAAATAAGGAAGTAGGAAATGTACCAACTTCCCTGAAGAGGGTACTGCACGGACGGTTAAGGAATGATATGGACAACAAAAGAAACCAAGTCGGTGCTTCAGTGGAGGAGTGAAGACTTCTGGTGGCAAGTCAGAATTAAAATACAGAAGGAAAGAAAAAGAAGGACACGGAACCGTTCTGTTCTCTGCTACCATTACCATCATTCCGACTGCCTGTGTGCGATGCAGCTCTGTCATGTCCGCACTGTTTCACTCACATTATCACCACTCTGACTTTCGTGTTGAATATTAACTCACACAAAGTGTGCGTTAGCAGTGAATGTGAGGAAAGGAGGTGACATAGTGGGTAAGTATGCTCAGTAAACCCACACTCCTTTCACTCTTCGTCTCTAAGCCACAGAAGGCCTAACCATGTTTGGTTAGGAACGTCAAGCTGTTGCCGAATGCACATGGGGCCAAATCTTAAGTCAGCACCTTGCAGTGTTGTGTTGTTGTTGTTTTTTTCCGAGGATGAACCACTTTAAAAACTGTGTTTTTGTGTGTTTTTCATCTGTTCTGATATCTTGAATCCTACTTTTCATATGAGAAACATTTATATAGAGTTCCTATATAGCATGGCATAAATCCTTCACCATGGTTTTTCTGGTATTTATGCAGCTACCCAGATTGTTGCACTGAATTCTGTGAAGTTAAAGACAAGCCCTTTCAGGTACTTATTCCCTTTCAGCCCACACACTGTTCGTACACTCTGTCCAGTAATCAAGCAACCCGATGATGGTAGAAACTAGTTTGCAGTGGGTGGAATAGACTAAATACTGTACGTGTGGCGTCCCTGTTCTTTAGAAACACTGAACAACGGATCCAAACTACTATAGATGTAGGGTTGAGATGTATAGAGCATGATGGCCAGCACTGTAAAATAATCTACACAATAAACATGACCGCCAGAATGCATGTCTAACCACTTTATTATAAGGGACACTGAACATGCTGGTGCCGAAAAGTTGATGGCTGCTCCCCTCACACGGTGATGAAGGACTATTGGTATGTAAACACCACTTAAGCTGTCAGTAGACTCAGCTTAAAATGCAGGGACTCTACTTGAAATGCTGTTCCTCTCCTCAACAGTTGAGCCAGCGTTAAATAGATGCCAAGTTTTTAAAGGACCAAAGTGGAACAAGGACCAAAGCGCTCCTTAGTCCCTTGTTTCCGGTCATTAATACATCATTTTTGTTAAAAACCCATGTCAAAAACCTTTCTTGCATATTTTTGTGTTTTAACAGCTCAGTGGCTTCCCTGTGTTACTGTGAAACGAGTCTCTTTTAGAGGGAAATTCTAAATTTCCTCCTTTTACTATGCGTGTTGTAGCCTGTAGAAGTAAGGCTAATCATTGTGCACCAGAGTACTTCCTTTTGGCTTGCTGTTTTTGCTTTACTTTACATCTGGACTTTGCATGTGGGCTTAGCCGCAATATTGTAGCTGAAAAAAAGAGGGGGGTGGGGCGGAGGAAGGTCAGTCCTTCATTGGAGTCGGAGCATAATTTGTTTGATTGCTCTGTTTGACTGTGATTTGTCAGGCTAGCAAATCTGATTTTTAATGTGGTTGATACATTAGGAAAAAAAATCTAAATAAAGCTGTTATGTGCCGAAGCACTTATTTACAGCGTCTGGCTCACAAAAGCGGGTTTATCCTCTTACGCAGCTGAGCCACGTGACAGAGAGTGGAATGGCCAAGTCGGTGAGAGTAACGCAATATTTGCTGGCTCTTAATCCTGATGTTTACATTTCGGACACTCCACCCCCCTCAGTGAGTTCACCAGCCACTCTGCAGACTTCCTACGGCTGATGCATGCAGCTCAATGGCCATTTTATTCTTGATCCCTGGTACTGCTACTGTGTGGTACTGAGTATGGACAGACTTGGGCTCTGTCTCCAAGCTAACCCATTAAAAGTGCTTTGGGTTCAGATGTAATTTAAGTTTAAGTTACAGAATTTAAACTTTGCTGTCCTGTTTTTTTTTATTTTTTCTTTGTTTTAATTGCTTGTTTTTTTATGTGTAATATAGTAATTATTAGACTGCCAACGTTCACGTTTTAAAGCTCTGTAGTCTCTTTTTGTATGTTCAGGAGTTGCCCACAATCCACTGCATTTTGTTTTTGCAAGCACTGACAGTGAACTGTGATTCTGTTAAATGTCCGCTTGTGCTGTGTAATGGTGCTTCAGGATCATGAATAAATAATCTATTAAAACAAGACGAGAAACGTCTCAAAGGACCAGTGCATGAATTATTAAAGAAATTATATTGAGGTCAGTGTTTTATGCAATAGCACTGAATGTACTGCATGATTAAACCACACTTTAATTAGATGCATTATACTGTACATTTCATTTTTGAGATGCATTAACTTATATATAGTATAGTATGTATTATATACTATAATATATTGTGTTGTCTATCATGTTGTAGTACACCGATCAGTCATGACCACCAAGTGTGTCTATACTCTTTATCCATTTCATCAGCTCCACTTACCACATAGGTGCATCTTGTAGTTCTACAATTACAAATTACCCCCCCCCCCCCCCATCACCTGTGTTTTCAATGGTCAGGACCACCTCAGAGGAGGTATTATGTGGGTGGTGGCTCATTCTCAGCACTACAGCGACACTGATGTGGTGATGGTGGTGGTGGTGGTGTGTTAGTGTGTGTTGTGCTGGGGTGAGTGGATCAGACACAGCAGATGAGCTATAGTCTCTGACTGTACATCTACAACATGGACCAGCAAGGTAGGAGCATCTAGTAGAGTGGACAGTGAGTGGACATGGTGTTTAAACACTCCAGCAGCACTGCTGTGTCTGATCCACTCACACCAGCACGTCAGTGTCACTGCAGCGCTGAGAATGATCCACCACCCACATAATACCTTCTCTGTGGTGGCCCTTTGGGGGTCCTGATCATTGAAGAACAGGGTGAAAGGGGATTAACGCAGTATGCAAAGAATCCAATGAGCTACGGTCTGTAGTTGTAGAACTGGTGCATGGAGCTGATACAATGGATAATGAGAACAGACACAAGGAGGTGGTTTTAATGTTATGGCTGATGTATGAAAAATGGAAGGGCCATCAGAGACCTGTGGTTTATGTTTTCCACCCACACTGATGTGTAAATGCAGTGCCTAGCAAATTCTCATTACCCAGATGATTTACTGTTTTCAGCAGGTCATGGAGAGATAGTCATAGTAGTGTGGATTCTCTAGTGCGCGAGACATTGGTGAAATTAGTGGAGTGTTTCAGATGATGACGTCCTTTACAGATGATCATAAATTATAGGTGACATCTGACAGTCCTGGCACCCAGATGCCCGAGTGACACCCATAAGACTGAACCTCATCCCTTACCCAAGTCTCAACTGCCTTACAGACATACGTCCACATGCTCATCCAGGTTTGTTTCTTTGTTTCTAAGACTGGCTGTTATTACGTGAGAAACATCCAAAATAAGACATTCTTGCTTTCATAAATGCTAGATTAGGGCTGGGTGCCCTTCTGTCTCTCCAAGTAGCTGCCAGTTTGAGAATGTTTGAACTGTTTTTCAGGTTACACAGGTTCCATTACAGTTCACACAGGTTTGCATTGACTACATAGTCTCACATATAACTCACCCTTATTTGCGCTGTCGTGTTTCATAAGCCCTAAAATGCTGTACCTAGTGTGACCACTCAGTTGAAGTTAGCTTACTGCAAACCCTTAGCATCACAGATCTCAGTTGGAGAATCTCTAGCATTTCAGAGGATAAGAATAAAAGCTTGTTGCATGGTCTTTAAATGTAGGTTAAAATCATATTTCTCTAGGCTAGCGTATGGTTATCATGGTTTAGTGTTTTACTCATATTCCTGTATAATGTTGAGCTTCAAGTGCAGCTTGGCTTGATCCACCATCCCTCAAGATGCATGGAAGACAAGCGTCCAGACTCTTCTCTGTCCTGGCACCCAGATGGTGGGATGAACTTCCACTGGCTGCCCGAACTGCGGACTCTCTTGCAGTCTTCATATGCCAACTGAAGACCATCTCTTTGTGAAGCACTTAAGTGAGCACTAATCGAAGCATATATTGAGATGTATTGCTCTTAAACTGAGCTTACTTAACTTATCTACTCTCTAGGTATGAGCGCTGGCTTGGGTTTGGTAGGTAGTGCACTTTTGCTGTATTGAACTCTGTATTCTTCTTCCTAGGCATTATCACTGGCCCCTGTTCGGGCAGCATCTGAGCTCAAATCAAGTTTTAGACTCTAACCTATTTGTACCAGTTAGGACACATACTCCGACTGAACACTAAGCACTTTTATAAGTCGCTCTGGATGAGAGCATCTGCTTAATGCCAGAAATGTAATGGAAATGTTTTGTCATTTATCTAGAAGTTCTATACATAAAGGTTATTTTTATGAATAATATTGATTATGCTTTTTTGTCGTTAACAGCCGTAACCAACATATGAGTTGGTATTTCCTCTGCTGTGTCACAGGAGCTATGGTTTGGTGACACTGCAGCCTCAGCTGACTTACCCCCTGCCACGCCTTTAGGAAATGGACAAGAACCAAGGACAGATCAAGGCTGTATGCTCCCTGCAGGCCAGGTTAGGAATTGCAAGCCCCGCTGTAAATACGGGCCACAGACTAAGCTCATATTGAGAGACTTCAAAATGAAGACACTGAAACTATCAGAAATCTATCAGGACTTTTCATGTAGAAGTGCGAAAACATCAGTATCTATCTATCAGTAGGTGTAATATATAGTACTACATTTCAGTGAACACAATTTGTGTGCTCTCTTTTTCAGGACACCACGGTCTCATAGGCATAGGGGAAATAATAAAGGAACATCAGTAAGCATTCTGCTATGAATAAAGCAGCTTTATACCACTCATAAAGAGTACGTACATTTACAACATCCCAAAGGAAATACAACTGATATATCTCACTCACTTCACAATTATTAGAAATTAAGGAAAGGAATATATCAGTAAACAGTGAAATAAACCATATTTAAGAAAGTTAAACAATGCATATAAGAGCAAAAATCCCTGAAGCATTGATGACGCATATGGTTCAATATGTAATAATGCTGCTGTCAGTCTCATAAGTGTTCATAACAAATAAAATGTAAAACAAACAAACAAACAAAAAAAACGATAACTATCGATAATCTTATTTACGATTGAAATTAATTTAGTTTCAGAAACTGATTTTTGTACTCGGACACTTTCTTAACAGCATGTCAGAATAACAATCCCATGTTGTTGGTCATACTGTACGAAAGAGAATTCATGTACAAGCATTTTTCAATAAGTTAAATACTTCTAAAACTGTCCAGTTTGGCAGCATGTTAACATTTTAATCTGCTTAATCCGCATATATGGTTGGGTGGTCACGCTACCTGATATTTTTAGTCTGGCAAAAGTAAAAGCCCCATATGCATTTTATTTTGATGCTTTAAAAAATGCATTCACGTAAAAAGAAAATATCATGTATTTATGAACGTATTTAACGTGAAAATAAAGGAAACAAACAAATGCACGTCACTGGCCCATAAATAGACCTAGGCTCATCTCACTGTCACTCATGATGATATGCTGGTGATGAATCACTGGGACTGTTGTGCAGTATTGATTTGGTCCATGCTGTAATGTTGCACGGTGCTCCAGGCATGGTAAAGCACAGGCACATCATGACTTTAAATGTGAATAGCACCTCTAATAATGGTCATACGTGTGGCTACATGTAAATCACCTCCAGGCAGTGCACTCAGCACCTCCACGCCTTGTGGAGGTGTAATGTTGTCACCTATAAATGACATGTCCAAGATCTTGGTGTCACCAACTCCCAGAAACCAGTCTGTATGAAGAAGAAGAAAGAAAGCAACAAAAATAATTGAAATACATGTATAATACAGTGGACTACAGCCATCAGGATGTGAGGTTTGTGTGATGTGGCATTTCCTCAAAATATATCTGCTCCTCCAGCCCCACCAAGTGGCCAAAGTGGTTTAACACTCAACTGCAACAGCAGTTGAAGTCTATTCATAGCTTACTGTCCTCTCTTTCTTATGGGCCTCTGAACTTGTTCTGAGCTTTAAGTACATTAATACCATCTGTCTGTTCAGCTCACATCTGGGGCTTAGCTGGTCTTATAGAGTTCAAACATAATCCCAGTCGGAATTTAATCATCACTTGCAACAGCGTCTATACAGCGTGCTACTGTGATGTAATCTATCAGCATGCTCTGGATGGAAGGTAGTGGCTCTTACCCCAGTACGTGGACAGTGTACCTGAGCGTACCACTCTAGGCAGTACAGGCACACCTGCACACCTTGACCGATGAACAAACATGTCCACATGATGATGTTCCACGCGGGACTCTTGCGCTTGTCATTTAGAGTGAAGTTGAACACTCCTGATGAAGCAAACACACCAAAATATTTTCTTCTTTGACATTTATCATCACAATCTTCTCCTGAGAAGTTCTTTTCACACATTTCCCTCAGAGTCTCCTGCAAGGGTTTCATATTGTTTAGTACGATGCCATACACTGTGACAGAAATCAGCAAAACAGGTAAAAGGTTCCAGACAAAGTGTGCTGGACAAAACCGTTTTGATGGCAAAAAAATGACATGCTTAAATTTCATGTAAATGCCATTTACTGTAATTCAGCAGTTTCACTTGTTCAGCTAGTTACTCTGACGCATCATAGTAACAGTAAGCCATTAAAATAAATGCAAATATCTGTGGACTAAAGATGATAAAGATGATAATTTGTTTTTCTGAATCAACATAATATATATATATATGGTTTGTTTACATACGTTTTAACCTTTTTTCAAAGGTTTCCTAACAGTGAAAAGCATCTCTCAAGCAGCCAAGTGCCCTAATTAGTATAGACAGAGGATGCTAACGCCATTGCACTGGCACCTGCTGTGAAAAAGCTCCCTCACAGTAAGCTATAACACAAAATGGTTATGGATGCACTCCCTGATACCAGGGATGTTGATTTATGATTGAGAAGGTTTGTCTTAAAAAAGCTTGTGTTTAATCTGTTCATGGCATAATAATCACCAGAGATAACTTTCCATTGATGTATCATAATTTGACCATTATCATCAGTACATGTGGACAAGTGTATATTCACTGGTGATTCTGAATAGTTAATAAAATGGAGTTATGGCTTCATTAGACACTGCAGCTCCTGGTACCTCTAAGTTTCTCTTTGAGTTTCTCTGCAATAAACCACTTCACATCAAGCCACTTTCAATGATTTGGATCTTTGTGCAGCTTTTGATACTGTTGACTGCACGATTCTAATCCCCCATCTTGAATAGACAGTCAGCCTCTCAGTTCTTAACTTAACAAATATGCTTTTCTTGGTTTCACTGAGAAATCAATGTATATCAAAAAATATGTATATTTCTGGTGGAGGGCCACAAGGGTCATTGTTGGGGCCTTTGCTGTTCTCTCTAGGTGATTTAATATCAGTTTTCCAATCTAATCAAATATACGCAACTGTATATTCCCATTCCTTTTGACAATCAGTAATTGGTAGACAGACTTACAAGTTGTGTGTGAGATTTTTGTTTGTGGATGTCACAGAATTTCACAAAAAATGCTGCTTATTGGTACTAAAAGCCAAAAAAAGGGAAAAATGCTTTTTTGAGAAGCTCAGTTCTTTAACTATGTATACACAATCTGACATACAAAATCTGTGTATGATTTGTACAGTCTTGTTTTGTTCTGCATGTCAAAGCAGTCACTAAAGTGGCTTTTTAACATTTAAGAATTCCAGATCTGACTGGTGGCAAAGGCAGCGTCCTGTGACAGTGCCATGTTTAAAGCCACTGAGCTCAGTACAATCAGTACAATCTATTCTACTACCAGAGTTTGTACACTGCAAAAAAAGTATATCTTGGCAAGCAAAATGATCTTCTATGTAGTTGATATATCTTAATATTCTCATTTTGAGACTGTTGTGAGCTTATTTCGTTGTGAGCTCATTTCTGGACATGTTAATTACTAAAATTTAGTAGTTTTAGTAAGCCACATTTTCCCTCTGTATGGGCAGATAATGTGGCTTGTTTCTTAAGCATGTTTATAAGTTATTTGCCAATATACTGAGAAAAATAAAACACATAAAAAGGTCTAGAAATAAGTTACAATGAGCTAATAAGAATCTTAATGAGGATATATGAATCTCAAAGTGAGAATTTTCATTTTTAATATGTCTTTGTGTATTTACTAGATAAGAGTTTTACCTGCCAAGATGTATTGTTGTGCACTGTATATGGAGATCGCATGACTATGTGCTTGAGTTTATATACCTGTTAGCAATGGCTGTAGCTGAAACCCCTGAGCTCAGTAATGAGGATGATGGCTAAAATGGTGCTTTAGTACATGGTTCCCTTGTGAGTGTATCATTGCTTGTCTTACCTCCAATTACCGCAAAAAGACAGAACATCACAGGGTAGAAGAAGCCGAATCCCATGGTGAAAGCATACTCGTGAACCACCGCTGAAACTGCAAACACAGACAGCGTGGCCACTGGACGGAAACGGTGGCCTGATAGCTGAGGAGGAGAGGAAGGGAGAGTCAGAAATCAGATCAACAGGGAATTTACCAGTGGTTCCCAATCCCAGTTCGGCAGCCCTGAATGCTTTGTTTTTTGGACATGAGGAACTTGCTAATTGGCTACTGAGGTGAATCAGGTGTGCTGTGATGAAGGAAAGCAGATAAATGTGCAGAGTGTGGCATCCACAGGACTGGAAACACCAGGGACAGTGAATTGTACTGTGGGTGTAGTTCAGTGTCTTACCCAGAGGAAATCTCTGTAGGCGTAATAATAAAGCCAGTCATGCACCACGATGTTCCAGGTGCGGTAGTAGTTAGCAAAAGAAGTGGAATTCCACCAGTCCTAATCACGGGGAAGGGATAAGATATTGATGGTTAGCCTGTAAATGGATTGCGTGCTTTAAGAGTAAGTAAAGAGAGTGGACCCTCACTTTGTAAAACATCCGGTCAGCAAAGCGGAGCATCTCTGCAAAGGCATTGAGCCAGCAGTGCAGAAATGCAAAGAAGCCCAGTAACAGCATCAGCATTCCTGGAAGAGGAACACATCACATACAGCTAAAGATATAAACCTATAACATTCCAAGATTCGGACTATAAAGAACAGCTGTGAAAAGGAAACCACAGGATTTTTTTGGGTTAGTTTCTCTGTAAATGTTAATGAACTTTGGACTGGCATCCAGCCAACCTACACTGCAAACACAACAATTTTGCTCAATATTTCTGCAACAATATAAATAGTCCTCCATAATCTCTCTAAGCACATAAACATCCCCAGTACATACTGTACACTCATCATCAAATAAATAGTTGCACAAATAGTTGCACCCAGAAGGAATCAACTGACAGAAATGAAACTTGGTGGGTAGATTTGAAATTGCGAGACATGCAAATGATGCACGCTCTGCCGTACATGTGACGTAAGCAAGCACGGGTCTTATTGCTGTACCTGACTGACCCAACAGCCACAAAATCTGCAGGAACTGTGTGAGAATGTTCCAGCTGCATGGGATGGATTATCACAGGACACCATTAGGAGCCTCTGCAACTCCATGCTGAGACATCTGACATGTTGCGTTAGCAAATGTGGTGGCCCAGCACCATATTGAGTGACACTACTTTTGCATATTGCCCATATCAGTCTAAATTTATTATCATTTATTGTTCTTGGTAACCTTCATCTTACTTCCCAATAGCATTGCCAGCCAACACTTCCTTCTGGGTGCAACTGTTCTTTTGATGACGAGTGTATTTGAAGATTAGATTGAACATTACAGAGCTTCTGTATTAAGTATAAGTGAAAAGTGGCCATACTTAGGGAATAAATCAGTAGAGAATTATGCATATGGGTGAATAAGTCTGGGTAAACTTATTAGTGGGACATTCGCCTATGACTGCCTTTTAATGTTATTTGTAATGTTATACAGCATAGCAACCCCAAAGTGTGGTACATACCTGGTAAGGTGGCACTGAACATAGCCAGGATCAGAGTGCGTGCGCTGAATGGCCTGTTGCTCTCATTCATAAGCACAGGGATACACAGACGCACCAAGATGAAGTACAGGTAAAACAGACTCCCCAAAATCTACAACATCAAGTCAGAATAAATCACGGTCAGTAAAGTCAGTTATTTTAGCTGTAGCAAGAAAAAAACAGTCAGTCATACCTTTGCAAAGTTCCTCCAAACATAGTTCCATCTTATGCAGGGGTTTCTATTAAAATGAGGGAAAACATATTCAGCATGTTACCTTTTCATTTCAGTGGCCTTTGAATAAGTCAGTAAGAACAGGCTCATGATATTACAGAGTGGGGGACATTTACCGAGGATATGACTCCCTGTAGATCAGAGTCGGGCAAAACAGGAAATACAGGTAGCTGGAAAGAGTAGGGAATCTGCAAGCTTCACCTGGGTTAAAAACAGGATCAGATCAAACAGGAAAGCTGGGATCCCGGATCTGAGGCACTGGATTTAGGGTGTGTTCATAAGTTCCCTGCTCAAAGTAAGTATTAGAAGGCCAAATGAGAAACCTTGGTGGAAGTACCTTTCACTGGTTTGGCTCCGAGGATGGCCACAACTGTTTCCCGGATAAAGGAGTAGCTCTTCATTAGGAATCGAATCTGTTGAACAACAAGAGCAGGTTTATATTTTTAGGTTGGTTTGGCATTTTGAGTAATACTGCTGCCTTCCATGAAACAGGCTGGGGTTTGATTTTCCACAAGCAGACCATGCTCTACCGCTAGGACTTCTTGGGCAAGTTGCCTAACATTACGTTTGCGTTTATATTATGATTAAACTGTAAGTCACTGTGGCTAAGAGCGTCTGCCAAATGAATAAATGTATATGTATTTAGTGTGCATTGTTTCGAGCACGACAGATGGCCCTATGATCACTACGCATCATTTTCATTTTGTATCAGAACAACAGTTTCACAAAGGACTAATAAATGAACACATGACACAAATCGACAAACACTGTCTGTGGTTCAGCTAATACTCTACTGGATGATCTCTGAAAATGATCTACAGGCCTCAGACCTTCTCTAATGCAATTACTTAAGCTTCCCTGCTTTTAATATTAGCTATAGTAGAACAGATACATTTTTCTTTCAGTTTTGTGTGTGCTCAGTTTTTTTTGTGATTTTCATTCTCTTTGTTGTATGAAGCTGCATTTCCTTACATTTTATAATATGCCCCAAATTCACTTCAAAATGGAATTTATTCAGTTTCCACATTTGGTAAGCTCTGCATTAGTCATGTGGCTGCACTGTAACATCTGGTGGAATGAGCTTGTGTTAACTGGGTATTGGAGTGAGTAATGTATTGGAATGTTCCACTTGTGAGGACAAAGAGACTTTGGACCAGGAGTAAATGGAGGACACTGGCACAAAGCGCTCCCTGAGCATGACGCAAGGAAGTATGCGATTCTCACTTGTTACTCATTGATACGAGTTGTAGTTGCAGACTAAACAGTCAGCCGGCCAAGACAAGCAATCAGCTGAGTTCTAAATAGCATTTCTTTTTCTGGTGCTCACTTTTGTACAGACAGAAGTTGGTGTTCTTACGAGGATGAAAAGATAATGTGTTCTTTTGCTTTCTTGAAATTCTAAGTATTAACTGGTTACATGTGGTACAAACTATACAAAATAGTAGTAGTTATTTATTAATAATTAAGTAATTATTTGAGGTAAAATGGTGGGAGGTTCTAACACTGAAATGCTGAAGAGGGTCTATGTAATAACTCCAACTCCAGTGATGATGTGTAATTATTTTGAGTAAAATTACAAAATTACAAATCCAAAAATCCAATATTACAGTAACCAGTCCAGGTAACCAGTCCAATGTTTTTTTCCTTAACATTTATTGTAAGTTCTAGCCATTAAATTATAAAGGAATGACTAGTAAATATATTGTAATTAGATATTTCTTTGGAGTACTACTGTAGTAAATTGACCAAATTCCATTGTACATCTGAACAGGAGAGTAAATCAGAAGTGACTGGTAAGGACTAGTGAAACTGTAGTATGAATCACTGCTTTCTTTCACAGTGTAAATTAAGTTCTGTTTCTAAGTAATAAACAGATACAAACTATATAAGACTTTGACTATGTCTTTAAGTGTCTTTGTACTATAAGTTAGCACGGCTGTCAGCTTATTTTACCCCAATGACTGCACAGCACTTTAGTTCCACATATGCATTCACTTAATACCTAAAACCAGTTGGACTTTTTAAAGTAATTGGCACTTTAAAATAGGGTATAAAGGGTTTATGAATTTTTAATATTTGTTTATTATTAGTCCATCAGTCATTGTCAAACCTGCCCACTTCATCAGATATCTGTTATAGGTTATCACTATTTAACCATCACCAGGATAAGCCAGATGTGATTTTTTGGTCAGCATTAACCACCGAATTCCAGATGTGGCACAATAACCTTAATTTACTGGTTTACTTCTCGTCCACTCTTCAGATAAGACATTAGATCATTTCCGACTAATAAGACATCCCATTGCCAGTTAAATGGTCGTAACTTATTAACAGACATCTGATGAAGCTGACGTGTATAATGCTGACTGATGGAGAAGATAAGCTGAGATAAGCGTTGATTGCCTAGTACTTCTTTTCTCCATTAGTCAACATTATCTGGGGTTTAACAGTGTAGATGAATGTCTGACCACTAACAAGCAACACATGTAGCAATTTTAGTGACAACTGCTAATCAATGAATTTTAAGGTGTTTCGGAACAAATTTTAGACTATTCATTAATGCTATAAAAGTGCAAATGTATGTTTAAATTGTCATGGAATTTATTACGCTGTTAGCCACAATCATTAGCTAGTTCTTTGAAGTGTGTACCTAGAACATAAAGCACCCATTTTCAAAACATATCGTTTAGTTTCCAGTCTGTACGGTCAGTATACAGAAACTAAGCTTGAAAAACAGCCTGTTTTGAATTCCCTGTTACTGTGACGTCATGAAAAGCCAAAAACATTTACAAATGTCCGTCTATTTACCTTAAAGCAGTTTAGACTTAGTCATTCACACTGAAGTTATAAGACGTGTGTCAGCGTGGACCCCTTTTTCAATGAAGCATAACACAGGGCAGGCAATCAGAGCAAAGGTTATTTACATACACTCATTGTCAGAAGAATAGTTGCACCCAGAATTAAGTGTCAGACTGCAGTGATATTGAGAAGGAAGATGAAGGTTACCAGGAACAATAAATGATAATAAATTTAGACTGATATGGGCAATATTTACTAAGCTACACATACAGAAGTAGTGTCTCTCAGTATGGTGTCGGGCTGCCATGTTTGCTAACGCAACATGCCAGACATCTCGGGCATAGAGTTGTAGAGGTTACTAATGGTGTGACAACAAACCGTTCATTTTGGCGCTGACCACGGTGCCTCCACACACTGATTCGTTGGTCGTCTCCACCAAGACAAAAGTGGGACTCATCACTGAACATGACCCGCTGCCATTTTGAGTAACTCAAAGACAGCCTGGCACGACACCATTGCAGTCTTTGACAACGTTGATGTGGTGTTAGGGGCAGTCGTCATAACAGTCTGTGTGCATATGCATACGTGCATATGCAGTCCTTCGTGGTGCTGCCATCTGCCAATGGTCCTGGCACTAACAGGATGACTTATGGAGGGCATTACTGATGGCTGAATGTCCACAGTCGTAGCTGTTTGGCCAGTCAGGTGCAGCGATAAGGCCTGCCTTACTTACATGTGACGGCTGTGAATCATTTCCATGTCTCATGATGTCAAATCTATCTACCAAGTTTGGTGACCTATTTGTGCAACTATTCTTTTGATGATGAGTGTATATGAGTCTTAAAGGCATAGTAACACACATATCTGTTTGATCTTAAAGAAAAAAATGGTCATGTAAAAAGGAATTATGACTGTTTTTCTTTATAAAACCACAACAAAATGTGACAAGTGGACGTCATAGACAATAGTAAAATGTCAGAAAAATATTACTTAAGGTTGCCCCCCCAACACCCCATAAAAAAAAGTATCTTTTTCAATTTAATGTATGTAAATGTAATTAGATACTTATTCCAAGACATTTTGGCACATTTCAGGATGACTGGTGTTTCCAGTCAACATTAAAAAAGTAAATTGAAAATGGAAAATATTGAAATGAGGTTAACAGCAACAATACCAGACTTTAATTATGGCTTA
The DNA here is from genome assembly GCA_034552555.1 of Semaprochilodus insignis. Classification (NCBI taxonomy): domain Eukaryota; kingdom Metazoa; phylum Chordata; class Actinopteri; order Characiformes; family Prochilodontidae; genus Semaprochilodus; species Semaprochilodus insignis. The sequence goes on along the minus strand of CM067476.1, from coordinate 34,153,713 downwards.
AACAACTAGTTATTGCGTTCTATAGTGACCTGACAGTACCTGTTCTAGGATGACGATGAAACGTGACGCTGGGGGCAGCTGATAGTGCAGGACCACATACACAGGGAAATACCCCAAAATGCCCATCTGAGCCACCAACAGAGTCACAACCGCGACCACTGACACTGACATCTTCCAGTGGCTACGATGGTACAGGTCTGCCCACTGGCTAAGAACATGATATGGTCCCAGCAAGGTGTAGCTGAACATGATGAACCAAGCCCATATCACAGTGCCCAGCTGGCCAAAGGCATAGAAGAACAAGTCGAAATCTAGAACCAGCCTGAGGTTAGGACAAAACAAGCAGTTAGACTTGGCCTTAGTGTTGCACAGCTACCAAAGTGTCTAGAAAAAAAGGTGATTTTTAATGCAAGTAAATTGAGGAGGCATTTAACAGGTACGCCACACACCTTCCCTGGTCAATGAAGTCCACTGCCAGTGAGCTGATGATGAAGACGAAGAGACCAGCAATAAACATGTGATAGATGGTCCTGATGTGGCTTATCTCGAACAATTCACTACAGTACGAGAGAGAGAAAGAGAGAATTGATAGAATTCATAATAGTAACCCTTGTATTAGTAACATGCAGTATAATTTCTTCTGTCTATTCAGACTTACTCGAGTATGGACTGTCTGGCAACAAATACCTTCCCATCCTCCATTCTGTGTCTGTAATTATAAATATTCATGTTTTATCATGTTTTACCTGCACTTTATTATACTACCTGGTTTTATTATTACTGCATACAAGATTTCATTATTCAGCTCAAGCATCCTCACCTCCTAGCTTTCTCATCAGTTCTCACAGTATTCGCAACTGTGCCTGAATGTGTGCTCTGGGAGAGGGACCTCAGTGACTCTGTTAGTGCCTTATCCAATATCTCACTCATCTGGACCTTCACTTGTTCAATGACCTCTGCCTTGATCCTCTGATTAGAGAACGGCACAAGACCAGCATGTGATTGGCAAGATGTTAATTGTTTTTTAAAGCATTGAGTCATATTCTGATAGGCTTATTAACACTGACTTCATCAGCTCAAGATCAAGACCTAAACAGAAAGTCTTTCTTACCTCCACATCTCTTGCCAACCGCATCACGTCTTCTGAATGAAACTCTGTGTGACTGGCATCTGCAAATTTGCAAATTAACATCCTTTTACATGCTTGTGCTTTTAGAAGTTCAGGACACACTTTTAACTCATGGTCGTAGCATAAGAAGACATACAGTACAGATGTAGAGGGGGAACTCTAAGAACATGATTTCAGAAACTGGATTTCTGGGCAACCTGCTTCTGCTATAAGCTAGTAGGCCAGTCAGAGAGCATCTTTCATTTATTATATATTAATTTACAATCAAAACAGCCATCAAGGACAAGTTATTAATTCTTTCTGAGAGGATTAGAGGAGTTTCCAAATTTGGAATTCACATATATATAGTAAGTTAAACGTTACAGAGAAAATGGGACAACAAGCTGCAAGACAACCAAAAATGTTCCCATCAGATTAACAGTACAGTACAGCGAGAGGACAGCAAGCTCCACTATTACTTTAGATCCAAATTTCTTCCACTGTAAGAAAACAACTCAACGCTATGGGTTTGAAAGGATGTATAGCTGGAAAGATGGAGCATTTTCAAATTTAATTAAAGAAGCTACTTGTGTTTTCTTCAGTGGGGTTGTAGAAAATTTTATCGGGGTGGCAGTGAGTTTCAGGAGGTTGGCAGTGTGAATGTGTATGCAGTGGGGTTGGAGGCGGAGAGAATTCAATGAGAAGCGAAACTCTCATCTTCATGGCACAAACGCTTGGGCCACAGTCAGGTAGAACCCAATGATGTGGCAAAATTTTCAGGGTGGCCAATCAGATTTCTGTGGGGGCATTGGCCCTTTAAAACCGTACATGGTGTTCTCGGAACAACTCCCATTCAAGATCCAGACCTCAATATCACTGACTGTTCTCTGGATTTTTTGGATTATGGGAAGCAGAAAACAAAAGGAAGTATGGAAAATTATTCCTGCACATCTTAAGTAGAATTTAATAGTTGGGAACTGGTTACCTCACTTGTACAAACTAATTTCAGACACTGAAAAATAAATAAACTACACTTAATGGCTGTTTTGACTGGAAATTAAATTGTTGCCATGTTAGGTGATATTGTTCAAAAATTCTGTTGTCCACAGGCATGGTCCCCACAAACACACATATTCCCTGTTTGCCCATCATAAGCACACTAGCAAGAACAGGGAGATTCCAGTAGTGTTCACTAGTGCATTAATGTTTATGTGCAGAGGTTACAGAGCTACATGGTCATAAGAGGGTAACTTTATCTCAAGGTGATAAGTGTGACTGAAGAACTACCTGAAACAGATAACTATGAGTTCACCAGGCAATAAACACTCACAGGAAGGTGACATCATTGATCCAGGTAGGATGTACAGGTTGATACATACCGTGTCTGACAGAGCCGTTCTTTGTGGGAGATGTGCTGCTAACAGATGTCTTGCCACGGTTGCGATGCACTGCAGTATTGCCGGAGTTGTTGGCTGCCATGGTTACTATGGTTTGAGGATGTTTCAGTTATAATCTATCCTGATTTAATGTCTGCAGTAAGAAGAAGAAAACATTAGATGTAAATGCAGATTATTCTTCATTACTATCATATAGAATAGAATAGAATAGAATAGAATAGAATAGAGCAGAGCAGCCACTTCATTAAGTTACACCTCTTTGTATCTACACTCATCGTCCATTTTATAAAATCCATTTACCATATAAGAGCTCTTTGTAGTTCTACAACTACAGACTGTAGTATGTTGTTTGTCTGCATACCCCCTTTTTTAATAACATGGCAGCCATAAAGTTTACAGAAAGTTATTGTTAATCATAATTGCCATAAACAAGTATTCCGCCATGAATGCAGTTCCTTTAGAGCATGGTATCACTGCTATGCAGCTATGTACTGCTGAATGCGGAGAAGACTGTCTGGTTGCCTATCGCTGTATATTGTGGTCATTTCATGAACTTTTTAGTTTTTTGTCCTTTAATACTGAACATGTGATAACACAGCACTGCTAAATAGACAAGCCACAGGTCTGATATAGTACCAATCCATTGACACTCCTCTTCTCACACTGGGGCGTCAAGTGACATCATTTATATAGACATTACATATATATTATATATATATGCAATACAGAGTTCAGTTGTTCTGGGGTGGTCGTAGTGTGCTTATTTTGTGTATTTTGCAAATAGTTTTTAAATTGAATATGTGCCATATATTTCATTATATGCAAGTAGGTCACATCACTGCTTCTGATTGGTCACACTGCATGTGTAGTACTGAGAACATCTGTGATGGTGAACACACTTGGTATTCTTTGAATACAATTGCCAAAGATAATGACACCAAAGACAAGTTAGGGTTCCAGATAGCATGCAAATGTAAGCTACATCTGGCAAAAGCACAGCAATTCTGGTGCCTGCATGACAAAAAAATCTGCATGTGAGCCAAAGGTGGCCCACATATATATATACACAGGGGTTGGACAATGAAACCGGAACACCTGTCATTTTAGTGTGGGAGGTTTCATGGCTAAATTGGACCAGCCTGTTGGCCAATCTTCATTAATTGCACATTGCACCAGTAAGAGCAGAGTGTGAAGGTTCAATTAGCAGGTAAGAGCACAGTTTTGCTCAAAATATTGCAATGCACACAACATTATGGGTGACATACCAGAGTTCAAAAGAGGACAAATTGTTGGTGCACGTCTTGCTGGCGCATCTGTGACCAAGACAGCAAGTCTTTGTGATGTATCAAGAGCCACGGTATCCAGGGTAATGTCAGCATACCACCAAGAAGGACGTTTTCCTCCACCAGCATCACGTAGTGACCTGGCCACTATCCTGCAAGAAGAATGGCTTAAAATCCCTCTGACCACTGTGCAGGACTTGTATATGTCATTCCCAAGACGAACTGACGCTGTATTGGCCGCAAAAGGAGGAGGAGGCCCTACACCATACTAATAAATGATTGTGGTCTAAAACCAGGTGTTTCAGTTTCATTGTCCAACCCCGGTATACATAAACTCATATGCCAAAATTGTTCCAAAACAGATCTGGTCACCCTCTGGCAGAGATACAGCAGACTTGCCCATTTTTTGCCTTTTGTCATTGGTTTGACACATGGCCAAGTGCTGTCAATCCAAGTGGCAAGTGGGTCAAATTTGAACCGGAACAATTTTGCTATCTGGCGTGTCCCAAGAATAATTTGAACCAAAAGTGCATCAACAACAGAAGAACAGGGCCTGGCAAACCTTTCTACTTGCACTCAAGTTTATTATTTATTTATTTGTTTGTTTATTTTGCTAGGATACTTTGACTTCTACTCCACTCATTAATTCACAGAAGTACCTGGATTTTTACCTGAGTATGGACTGAAGAAACTGTACTACTTTACAACAGTGAAATACAAGAACATTTAGCTTCTACACACCTTGTGAACTCCTGAAAAGTCATACTGACCTCTAGTTACCTGTAGTGTTTCTCAGGGGTATTATCCCCACAGTGTCAACAAGGATTTGCTTGTTCTGGAGGGACTTTACTGCTTTATCCCAGATACCTTATAGATGATTAGTGTTTGACTGAGAGTACATGGTATTGACAGACAGATAGACAGAGGTCATTGACTGAGAGTGACCTGTGTCTATTCCCGAGTCTGTGATGCTGTGGTCTTGGTGTGCATAACAGACTCATGTTGAACAAATGACTCATATTTAACATGTACCTTTTATCTACCCAGATATATCTAGCCAATAAAGAGCTTGTGCTCGTTTGAACTTTATCATGAAGGATACTGGCTACAGCACACTTTTCTAAAGGGTCGAGATGTGCCTTTGTATATCTGTTTATGTTTCATTCATTCATCTTCTAAACTGCTTATACTTCTGGGTCATAGGAAGTTCAGAAGCTTATCCCATTGCTTGTTGGATGGAAGGCAGGAAACACACTGGACAGGCCGCCAGTCCATCACAGGGCAGAGGCACAGACATACGTATTCACATACATACAGACATACATATTCACTTACACTCTCACATCTAGGGGGCAGTTTAGCATGTTGTGGTTGTGATTGTACACAGTATACCCTCTGTGTCTGTTGTGTTTATGATTTCTAGTTTATAGTCAAATGACTATCATCAGAAATGTCAAATTAAATCGTACGACAAATACAAATTAACTATTTATTTTCATCTTTTCCACTTCATAATTATGAGAAGTGTAAATAATGTACTTTACCCTTGGCCGTAAAATACTCCCCTAATGGTATTGACATCATTTATGAAGCCAAATATGTTTAACTGCCTTCTTGATTTATGACAGCATTTATGACAGCACCTTATGCTGTGTAGGGAGTCCTACCTATCTGACTAAGGATTTTTCATTTAGACATGGAAAAAATATTCATATATATGTATGTGTGTAAACAAGTTTTACATTATAAGAGAATGATAAGCACATGATATGTAGTTAAAAAAAGCTATTTAGATAACTTTACAATATGTATATGGACCAAAGTACTAAATTAGTTCAAACTACTGATCCACAGTAAAACTGTTGTTAAAAAACAGGCATTAATTAAGATAAATAAAAATATACATATATAATATTTCGAAAATAATTATTTATACTGTACTGTCTATTGGTAGGTGTCTGTCCGAAACCCAACCCTCTAAATTTCAATTTTTAATTGAAAATGCATACATTTATAGATCTTTTTTATTTCTTTTAAAGTGAAATTGATGGGTTTTTTTTATTAAAAATAATTAATAATGTTTAATCTTTAATAAATCTTTCATCTTTAAATAATTAATTAATTTAAAATGCTGTTCGTTTTATTTCTAATTATTGTTTATTATACAATCATCATGAAGAAAAAGTAGAGCTGCAGTTCAGGACTTACAGAAGAGGTTTTTTTTTTTGTGATTTTTTCTGAGAGTTTGTGCTCACGTTGGCTGGTGACTCCAAGAGTCAACTATCAGTATTTCAGCTCTTAGAGTCATTGGCTAAGAGTCAGCCCCGAATCCCACACGTGCTGGAGTCGAAGAATCCCCATCATTCATTTTAGGCCCTTAATTTTAGAGCAGGAAGTGACACTGCATTTGTGTCTCTCATGGCCAAACCAGTATGGTGGAATGACCCTTTTCTCAGGTGCCTGAAAACTGTTGTACAGTAGTGTATATGTACAGACCCATCACAAAACTTAAATAAAAAAGGTGTTTTTAGGGCCTAGGAAGCACTCACGTCTTTATTTATTTATTTATTTATTTATTTAGAGAAGTCTTTCATGCTCATAATTATTGTCGCCATCAAATTAAATGACAAAAAATGCTTAATTTCGTTTTGCCTTTGCCACAGTTCAGAACTGTTTTGATACAATTAGTACTTGATGTCTTTTTCACCTGATAGTAGTGTAAATACCAAATATCCCTTCTCCCTCAGAGCAGAGCACAAGTTAAACACAAGTTAAAGTGTCATCCTAAACTCACCTTCCACATGAACCTCCTCTGAAGATCAGACCCTCCAAATCCTTCCCTCAGAGGTCCAGGATGTTCTGATGAGGGAGTGTGTGTCCTGCCTGGAGTCTGCCAGCTGTGTGGGAATGTGTGTTCAAGAACTGCCTTCCTTTACCTCTGCTCAACTTTGCCCTGCTTTCTGCATCCCCGCCGCACTCCACAGCTCAGCTGTCGTCTCTTCTCCAGTCCCACGTGCCGAATGTGCCCTCTTATTGATCTGTTTGGCCACCAAACCTCCCCTTTTGCTGATCTTTGTCACATCTCAGCCTCAGTTTTCTAGGTCAGAGAGAGTCCTCTCCTCTCTCGCTCGCTGACTTGCTCTGCCTCTTGTTGCCTCAGTGTCAATGCTCAGATTGCTGATGATATCAGGGCTTGATTGTATTATCTACCGCTATCTGCATTCCCAGTGAAGGGAACAGGTGCCTCACACGAATGTGAACTCTGTTAAGACTCTTATCTGCTTTAAAGAGACCACAGAACAAGATCAGGTTGGATTATATTTGTTTGGTTTTGGGCCAAACTCTCTCTGTCACTGTATTTGGACTTTAGCGCCATTTACTGTCTGTGTATGGTAACTTTAATAGCCCTATATCTCTATAAGGTTCCCCACCAGCGTAAACCAACTGCATTTCTATTGTTATCTCTAATTCCTTTCCTTTCTACACAGGCTTAGCAAAAGGGTTCTATTAAGCACCAAAAACATGGAACAGTGGAACTCCTTTTGCTGCTGTATAACAATATCTTTAATTGGTTAAATAAACATATACAGCAGGTTATCAATCATAGAGAAGAATCATATATGCATTTAAATGGGTCATTTAGTGTGAATGGTTCTACATACAACTGGTGCCTTTACTAAAGAATCCCTCGAAGAACCCTCTAACAGTGTACCCAAGGGATATCAGCATCAATCTCTTGAAAAAGAGCATCATTGTTGTTTACAATAGTTAGAGAAAGAAAAACATTCTTCCATTTAGTCTTTAGTTTAGACACCATACAGTTTAATTCATGGGCTTATCTGGGCAGAGGTTCAGTAATTCAGGGCCTCTCCCTCTATTATCCCTCTTTTGCCTGGGCGTACCCAGAATGATCACACTCTTATCCAGTCAAATGGGGTACGAATACTGTAATGAGCCAAATTCATTAAGACAGTGAAATTGGTTTCACTGACACTGTATTGTAGCTAATCGAATCATACACTTTTCTTTTGACAGCCACTGTTTGTCAAGCTAAAAGGCATGAGTGAGGCTGAAAGGCATGAGTGTGGCTTCATAATAATATTTATATCTCCCTTCCAACTTAATGGACTGGAAAATTTGTAGGCAAAGCAAACTTCAGCTGCTTTTGGGAATGGGCCACCTTTAGTGCAAATTTCCATCCCTGACTGATTATGGATTTTAATGATTTGGTTCTGGAGTCCTGGAGTCGCTGACTGGCAGCGGCAGTGTATGTACCTTAATTAAGTTTTTGGTGGGTGACTACACCCCCAAGGCATGTGCTTTTAAGACTGGTATATTGGCTTCCCTGTACTATATCTCATTCAGCAAGCAGTCCCACCTGAAACAGTCCTTATAACATCAACATGAATTATTATAGATAAACTGCGACTGAAGAAGAGGATATAAGTAAATGGTTTTTGATGACGTCAGGTGTCCGATTCAGGTCCTCGAGGGCCACTGTCTAGCAGAGTTTGGTGGTTCATCTGCTCAAACACACCCACTAAAAAGGCAATTAATGTATGAGTGTTATCAAGTGTACTTGAACAGGTAAATTATCAGACTGTGCTGGACAATAGCCCTCCAGGATTGGTGTTGTGCAGCCCTGGTGTATTACACAGTCAAGCCACATTATTATGATCACTTCTTACTTTGGAAGAACACAAGTTGGTGGTGGCAGTGTTACAATCTGGAGAATGTTTTTTTCATGGCATTCTCTGGCCCCACTCATCCATGTGGAAGGCACTTTCAACAGATTTGGGAATGAATCCATCCTTGCAGATCATGTATACCCAAACATGCTGATTGCCTTCCCTGGGGCGGATAGATTCTTCCTGCAAGTCAATGCAACGTCACACTTCGGTTGAAAGAGCATGACCAAGACTTTCAAGTACTACCCTATCCCCTAATTCCCAATCTGTGGGACCACCTCAATTGTTGTGTTTACTCTATGGATCCTCCCCCTTGCACCCTCCAGCAGCTGTGGGATGCCCTGCACCAAATACCTGTGACAACTTACCAGGACCTTACTGAGTCACTCTCAGTCCATCTAGCTGCTGTCTGTGCTGCACACAGCGGTTACTCTGGATATTAGCTGTCATAATAATGTGACTCGACTGTGTAGTTTCTATATTTGGACTCTATGGACCGGTGAATGAATGGTTTCACAGCAAATGAATCCCAACTGAATCCACTTTCCATTCACATTCAAGTCAAACCCATTTCTAGTAGGAGAAACAAACACAACATGTAGACGGGATTCATTTTATTGAACAGCACTTTATGATCTGCTACAGAGGCATGATGTGCAGCATGCACTATACCTATAGTCACAAAAAACAGCAAAAAGCAAAGAAAAAAAAAGAAGAAGGAAAAACTGTACATCCACTGGCCCATATGTGTAAACCATTTGTCCATGTTGCATGACTGCTGTGTTTTGTCATCTAATTAGCAAAACACATGTAGGGTCAGTTTTCTGCATGCAGAGCCTAGTCCAATCCAGAAAACAAGCTTGTACTCCATAAAGCAAACCCCAATCAAACCATTTGATCTCAAACCAGACAGAAAAGTAGCACACACATCACAGCGTTCATTGATGGGTTAAAGTTTGTGGGCAGTCAGTCAATGGCCTTCACAGAACTTTGTGAAATGCGTTGAGCAGGATGCAAGCCAAGGTACATCATCAGTGTACCCAAACAGACCAAATGCTTATTTGCTTTCCACATGAATCTGCCTATGAGCCCTTTGCAGTGACCCCCATTTTCATCATCCTTGCATTTGAATTCATTTGTATGCTGTGCTGGATGTACAGTTGGGATGACTGGCACTTAACTAAGACACAGTGGCCTGCCTTATTCTCTCATCCTAACTGGCTGATTAGGAGACCTGGAGAGATTTCAGCTAAGCCTACAAACAAACAGATACTGATTTCCTCCTTTCCTACTGTCCAGTGTTATGCATGGGTGCATGTGGGACCATGCTTCCAAGTGTAAAGCCTGTTCTACGTTGAAGTCACCTATCTCAGTATGCCCTAATGATAGACAATTGTGGCTATCACGTCAAAACCTCATGAATTCTCTCTCTTTTTTTGTTTGTTTATCACCCAAATAAAAATGTCAGTTTACATTTCATAATGCATGGGCCAATAAAATGGTCCATGATTACTTGGGATAAAATATGGGTACATTAACATACACTACTGTGCCAAACCCAAGAAACCAACCTTCTTTAAATAGAATTTCCAGTTTAAAAAAACATTCAAATACAAGGTATTCATTATATATATAACTGTGAATAACACAGTTTACACAGTTTTCAGTATCTAATGTGTCTACTGCTTGCTGCCTTTGTCGATTCCTTTCTTCAGACATGCTTTCAGTTCTTTAAACAAACCTGCAAGGATATTTTCTTAACTACAAAGTTCAGTCTTGGGAGTTGGTTTAGCATTTTCTGCCTCTCACGATCCAATTTATCTCCCCAACACATTCAGTGAAGCTGAGGTCTGGACAGCTACTTTGTTTGATTTTCTTTTCTCAGCGAGGAGCATCTTGACAGCTACACATTCTTTCAGACCTGATAGCATTGAGGTGCCTTCTCACAGTGGAAGGATGGACAGAAATACCTGTGGATGTTTTCAGATCAGGAGCAGGAGTGGAGCTTGATTTTCTCTCCTGTTTATCTGATGGGGGTAGTTTTGGTGGTCCACCAGGTCTTGCCTGGTTGTTTTTTTCATTGTCTGTTTAGACTGGAAATTACATTAATAAAAGGTGGTCTCTGACTTGTGCATAGTACTATACATTAATAACCTGACTTTTATCCATTTCATACATTCACTACTCACACAAGTGCCTTTTATTTTTATTACAAATATATGTCTCTTGATTTATTCACCCTCTCAAGATTTAGCCTCCTTCACTCTTTTGATAAACTGTAGTCTCTGAGAGTAATGATAGAATAAACAAATCATTCATATAAATTTATGCACACCAAATATGTATGTATATGAACAAATCAACGTATTTGTTTAACCTTACATATAAAAATAGCTTCTACATATTTTTTCCCCATAACCTTACACACTTACTTTTCAGCAGGACAATATATTAGTGCCTCACAAATTACACAAATGTTCTGTCCACAAATGCTACGGTGACCCATGATAGTTCTCCTATAACCATAGTTTATAACTATTCCGCTAATTTATGGAACATTGATCTATTTCTTTAAAATGTGATTTGGGGGATAAGTCACTGGGATCATGCTGCAGGGAATGCTACATGTAAATGAGGAAAGTCTGATCTCTGAATTCACCTTTTAAGGGTTCACCATCATTGCACCTGTTGAAAAGATACCTGCTGTGGGGCCATAGTAGCCTGTAAAGCAAGACTGGCTGCTTTAAAGACTAAGAAACCTCCCTTCTGATCATGTATCTTGAAGGTGGTAGGTGAAAGACTAGAAATGCTCTCGGGTGGACACTCCCTAAGTAAAATTGAGGTTAGCACTATATTACTAATGCTAGCTTGTATTTACTAACCTCTAGATGGAAAACAAGAAAATGATACAAAATTGTGGAATCCATTAAAAGTATTCTGTACTACAGGACACCACACAACCTACCAAAGAACATATTAAATGCTAGTTGGAGGCCAGAATGCCTTTTTATTTCTAATTCCACCTCTAAATTTATGGAGAACTCCATCTCAATATCTTCTGGGCTGATCTGGATCTGCAGGGTGCTTTCAAGAGTCTAGAATGAACGGAGGCCTAAGAGGGTTTTGATGGAAACTGCAATGTGTAAATGATGAACCCTCAACACAGAATAGAACTTAAGAATGAAAGGTTTCAGCACAGCGGGCAAACTTTTTTATCACTTTCCAACAGTTAGACAACTTAGTGTGAACTACTTTACCCAGCCAACCAATCAGCACTCATCAGCTATAATGTTAGTGTGCTACTGTCTAAAACTTTTGACTTCTATGTAATGCATTAATTATGTAATCCTATGTTCCCTAAGAACCTCCTTTCAAGCCCCTGTGTCCCTGTGTAAAAGACTAGAAATATATTTTTCTATAACATTTTTAGCCACTTGGCTCCGTCCACTCCCACTCACTGAGGACTCATTTTTCAGTCACTTTTATGATATAATAAAGACAGGAATAGGAAATGTGCAAGCTCCCCCTGACTCTGAGCTGAGCCACTAAACACTACCCCCTGCTGGTTGTGGGTTTGCCTATCAATCTACCTACCACCTCCCAGTCATTACAACAACATAACAGGGGCTTAGAAGATACACTGTCAACGGAATCTGTCACGCAGCAGCTTACCACTGGGAATATAATGAACGAATTAATATCACATTGTATGGAATATGGGAGCGTCGTGGGAGATGGTTTAATAGACAGTAGGCAGACGGGCGTCACTGACGATTTCTCGCAGGCAACATGCACATATACAGAACAGGATTCATAATGTGCCATCTGCAGAAAGAGACAGAGAGAGGCAAAAGTCCATTCACAAGGTCAAATTAGATTTAAATGCTGGAATACTGATGATAATCTACTATGAGATTTACAGTACCAGTCAAAAGTATGTTTCAGGACCATAATCAAAGCTGAAGGCAAATAAATATATTATATAAATTATAAATATATTTTTTGGAAAGGCAGTGTACATTTAAAGGGAACTCTGAGTGTTAAGACTTGTATGCCTTAAACCTGTTAAAGGAATGCTCTGTTTATTCTAGAAACATAAATAGGCAAAATATGATATGGGCAATACTTATTGACTGTAGAGGTTCTTAATGGTGTCCTGTGATAATCCATCCCGTGCAGCTTGATAATTCTCACACAGTTCCTGCAGATTTTGCGGTAGGGGTGGAGTTGGAGTGACACCAGGCCTTCATGTGAGATGTGACAACAAACTGTTAATCTTTGTGCTGACCACAGTGCCTTCACACTTGACAAAAGTGGGTCTTGTCACTGAAGATGGCCTTCTGCCATTCTGATTCACTCCATGACAGTCTAGCATAACACAACTGAAGCTTTAGGCTACATCCACATGGTGGTAAAGGCATTCGTTTTAACAGTCTGTGTGCATGTAGTCCTGCGTTGTGCAGTTGTTGGTGCTGGCACGTACAGGATGACTCATGGAGGGCATCACTGCTCACTGGACGTCTGCAATCGTGGCTGTTGGGCCAGTCATGTACAGCGATAAGGCTGAGCGTGAAACTTGAATCATTCGCATGTCTAACGCTGTCAAAGCTACCCACCAAGTTTTATTCCTGTCCACTGATTCCTTCTACAAAATTGCAAACAAAAATGGCCACCCAACAGTAATAGGATTTTGTCTATTTTTAATATATAATATATATATAAGTAGTTAGCTTGGTTTATATGACACATTTGAACGCTATTAGACATGCACACCATATTTGGGTCTTTATGTCTTTGCAGTCAGAGTTCCCTTCAAACTACTTTTATTCTACTCAGTTGAGCTTCATTGTTTATCTGCTCTGTTCTGTGTATCATTTGGTTACCTGCCCTAAGCGATTAACTGGCTGCAGGCTCCTGCTGGATAATGTGCTGTGGTTTCTGCTTGAGTTGGTCAGATGGACCGTCGCTGTGCCCATCAGCGCTACACACCGAGAAGTCACCGAGAGGCACGCTGGAGCAGTGGGAATGGAAGGTAATGGCAGGCATTAGTGAGCATCAAACAGAATGAACCAGCAGCACAGAAGGCGACAAAAATTGGTTTTGGTATCCAGGCAGAGCCCTTGGAGAATTCAGTAAATTGTTCACATGCATTAAAAATTAGATGTTCTTTAGAGCTCACCTGTTGTCATTGATGTCTGTGGCGTTCCCTGTGGAGAAAAATCAACACTGTTTTCAGTGCTATGGCTAACCTGTCGATCTAAAAATGGTGTTTAGAAACTCTCAATCAATGACTGCAATTAATTTGTTGTGATCTACTGCTACTGCAATAGATTCCACTGCATCCTTCTTATGGTTCACATATCGTGTCCCAAATCTTATTAAATGGATGGATCCAGTTCTGAAGTCTGATTGGTTGAGACACATTCTAAGCTGCTGTAAAATGCTCTATAATGTACACATGTGCATACTGAATTCTGCATTGATGCACCAAGACATTAAAAACAATGTGCTGTTCATGGAATAACCATTATACTGCTTGGAGATCATAGCCTACTATTAATGAATGGTTTTGCTTTTATTGTGATTCTTATTGACAGCAAACTCAATTATTTATTGAACATTTGTGTGTTGTAGCATTTTGTCACAATGTTATCTTTCTGCTCCATTCTGTGCTTAAAAACAGCCTTTAAAGAGGACCTATCATGCTTTTCAGTTTTCAGTCCCTTCCTTTACTGTGGTATGAAAGTTTTTGTCCCTGTAAACGTTCTGTAAAGTTATGAAGAAATCAAAGTACATGCCAGAGGGAGGATACCCTCCCACATAAACCACTTTCTCAGCTGCCTAAAGCGCCTCGGGGGAAACCCAGACCTTTTCTCTGTTACAAGGTAACATCATCTCCTAACACAATCCTTATTGGCCAATTACTGGCAAGCTTGGAACACCCTCCCACAACACACAGACAGCCACAACAGTAAAAAACTTACCAACTCCAGGTCCAGTCTAACTTGCAAAGGTGGATCTACCAGCTTGTTCTACCTGACTTTCAGGATTAGACTCTGACTCAAACTGATACAGCAGAACCAACTCCATTGTAAGAATAGCCACAGAAGTGTGTGAGGCAGAGCTTGTAACAGGATGCCACTTTGGCGGTTGACCAATCAGAACAGAGTGGGTGAGCTGACCAATCAGAGCATTCTGGGCTCATCAGGTGCGAATACAGACACACAGTATGAAAAAAATATTATGTTCTGGCAAATTTTAAGCATGTGGATCTTTTCTAGCAGAGCCTAAAAATAAAATTCTGAACACTGAAAATGAGCATAATATGTCCCCCTTTAGCCATAATAAAATCACTGTAACACAAAGCCCCTGGTGAGCTCTTGCTTTAATCTGAGCCAGGAAGCAATGTCAACTCTTGCCGAGAGCTACAAGAAGTACCTTGTGTGCTCCCTGTGAGAGTTGTTTACAGAACCTGTTGTTGGAAGCACTAGTTTACCGTTGGCTATGTTGAGCTTGTGAGTGGAGTCCAGAGATTCTGTGGCATTGGCTGTCCTGTGTTTCCCCTCTGGAGTTCTGCACAAGAAGGACAAATACAGACCTCACTTCAGTACAGAAAAGAATACTCATAAAATATTAATGAACGTATGTACATATAGAAAAATGAAATATTAGCACCGTGTAACTCACTTGTCCATTTGACGCAAGTCAGTCTTCATGTGGGTGGATACAGTGGGTGGAACAGCACTCTGGAAGAGTGTGTTGCTAAATGTGATGGACGGATCACTGCTGCGTATGAACATGTGATTGACTGGCGAGTAGACAGGGTAGTGACCTGGACGAACTGGTTTGGCTGAGCACAGGAAATAAGATGTTAAACATTTTAATAGGAATGTAAGGCTAACATAAGTCATGCATCCCCACCCAAAGTTAAAGCACATTCGTCAGTCAGTTTTACAAGCATTAGTGCCTAAAATTCAAATCTATGCTCTTCCACTAACTATAGGTGCCATATATAAAAGTCTACCATGATTACCATGCAGATGGGATCAGATTAATTGGTTTCAACACAGAGTGTATTTACACGCACTTAATAATTCAATAAAATTACCTGATTATTGAAATACTTATGTAAACAGCCTACTCTGATTCCTTAGATAGGATAAAGAGAGCTGGGTGTTAGCTCAGTAATCAGCACGAGAGCACTCAGGTCTCTATCAGGTTTTTCAGCCTGCGCATGGGCAAAAGCAGACGTTTAGCACAGCAGCACATTTGGATGAATCTGAAACCAACTATATGCTTGACCAAATTAAGGATTCAAATATTCTTTCTCTCATCTTCTAGATGATATATGTTCATATTATCAGATGTGAAGTTTTACGTTAGTTTTACGTCACGTTTACATCAAGAGTTCTTTTAGTTTATTAGTTGGTTGCATAGCAGAAACCCAGGGACTGTCTGACTCATGTAAACTCATCACTAAACTGCAGATTAAACATGCTTACTGAACACTGAACATCTTAACATCCCAGCAGACATACCCACAAAGCACAATATGACAAAAACACCATCCTAGCCGACACTGTGCATTCACAGAGCTCATCTCCCCTCGCTGGCTGGGATTCTATCGCGTTGTAAAATTGAGCTATGCGGGCACGAAAGAAAGAGAGAGAGAGATACAAATTCAGCGTGCGCGAGAGAAAGAGAGGTGTGCGCGTGTGTACGTGTTTGCGCGCGCGCTGAGAAGCTGCGGCTTCTGTTCTGTTCTTTACTCTGTCTGGAGCTCCGTTTGGCTCGAACTGAATAAAAGCTGGGAAACGTCAGCGTGCTCCGGTGTGACTCGCTGTGGAGAAATAGCGTGTTAAAAGGGGGTTTACCCCTTAACAGTTAGCTAAATGAAGCTTCACATCCGGGAACTAGAAAAATGTAACGGCGTCATTACAAACGTCATTGTCCGGTATACATTATTCGGTCTTTTCACTTATTCGGCCGAACACCGAAAGCAGATTTTTTTGCCATTTTAGGCTGAATAATTTCGGTTGCCGAACATTCGGTGCATCCCTGATTACCCGGGTGCATGCAAACGTGTTGACTGTATTTACTGACTAAATCTGATTTTCAGATTGTTTTGTATATGTGAAAACAAAGTGCCTTTTTTAAATTTAATTTCATGTTATGTTCAGACAGACATATTAAAACCATTTTTACAGTAAGGACTGGAGAGATGTAGATTATTCCTACATATACAGAATATTTTACTTACTTACACCAAGATAGTTTTTTGGCTATTGTGTTTCCGTGTGATTTGTTGATATGTTCCTTGAGAGGGGAAGATCCTACCAGACTTGGTGGTAGCTGATGGTACAGGACTGCAAATAAGGTATTTTCATTATCATATAATTGCTCTCCCCCGCACCACTTTCTCTCTCTCCCTCTCTCCACCCTTAAGTTTAGGCCTGCTGATTATTTGTTTTAAGCTTTTGCTGTAGTTGAGCTTCTGTGTGAGATGTTATGTGTGTTTGTGTGAATGTGTTTTCCTTATTATTTTTCTTAATTTTGATCTATTCTTTTTTATGTACCTGTTTTCATCTTCCTGTTATCCTGAAAACATGATATTAAAATGTGATATTAGTTATGCTGTGGTACTAAACCCAACGGGTCTATCCTGAAACACAACAATGCTTAAATTGTGAAATTCCTTTCTATTATGTTGATTTTTTTTGTCTATATTGGACTTAGACCCTATGAATACAGCTAGTGACTTTGTTTAGAGGTTTAATTAAGCCTTAGGTTTTGGTCCGAATCTGAATATAGCCTTTAGAGAAATTTCCATCTGAGCCTGATGTTTCTACCACAATGGTCGTCACTGCTTTGTGACACTACTGGATTGTGACAATACCTGGTTATTTTTCCTTGTTTCTCCTCATTGCTAACGAGAAAGACTAGATGTTCTAGCAAGGTGCCAGTGCTGCCTGTGGAGCTGACTAATTCAATATGTGGGCTTTGTGAACACATTCAGAGGTGCATCCTCCTTTACAATAGATCACCCTTCCACATATACTACACTTTCTGTTTTCCCTCACAAAGTGGAGTCAACAGAGGGTTGAAACATCCTCTTCAGAGAAGACTCATCTCTCTTTTATGATCTTATTTTTTTCTAATATATTAAACTCAGCAAAAAGTAACACATGAAATTGTGTGCATGAAGCTGTGCAGAGAAATTATCAGATTTTATTTTTTATTCCATATAGAGGATGAATTCATTTGAAAACTAGAAAATCAGCAAAACGTCATTTGTCTGCAACTATTTAAATACAGTATTTCAAGCCTACTATATTAATCACTGCCTTTTCTTACCGATCAGTGCAGCGTGAGGCCGACGGAAGGGGTTCCTGACTCTCATCACTTCTTTGATGCGCTCCACCTCCTGCTGGTAGCGGCGCCGGTCTTTCATGGCGCCCTCCTTTGCTTCCTTCAGTGCACCCTCCAACGCCCGAACTCGCTCAGCTGTAGAGCGAAGACGCTTTTCCAGTTTAGGAAGCTCACAGCGCAGATCTGCATTATCACGGACAAGCTGAAAGTGTGTGTGTTTGTGTGTGTGAGAGAGAGAAAGAGAGAGAGAGAGAGAGAGAGAGAGAGAGAGAGAGAGAGAAAAAAAGGGAGAGATGGTTAAAATCATACTTGGGGAAAGGAGGAAGAATAGAAAAAAACTATTTGAGGTGAAGTGATAATATTGCAAAATTTGTGGTGTGCATATACAGCTCTGGAAATAAATAAGAGACCACTCCAGTTTCTTCTTAAATCAGCATCTCCACATATACAGCAGGTTCTTAGTGAGGAACAGAAGGTTCGGTTCTAGCTTTACTGGCAGATACAGTGAGCGTCTGGTTCATAAGAACAAGGTCAAGCAGCAAACACACAGGGCAACACAGCTACAGACTGGCAGAGGGTGAAAACCACTCTCTACTGACCGTAATGAGCGCCACCTCATTCCAATGTCACTTAACCACCGTAAGATGACCTCAAGTGACCTACAGAAAGACTGGCGAGCGGTGGCTGGGGTGAAATGCACAGCGAGCATGGTTCAAAAATGACTTCTGGAGGCATCATTAGTCATTTTCTAAATAAACAGATGTAAAATACAATATTTGATCTGAAATTTGGGAGACATGTTCCAGTAGTGTATAGAATAAAACAGAACTGCTCATTTTTGTCAAACACAAACCCAGAAACTGTAAAACTAGAGAAACTGATCATTTTGAGGTGGTCTCTTCAAATTTTTCAAGAGCTGTGTACCACACCCAGTGGAGAGATTGCATGATGCTTGTCAGTATGTGTGGGCACCTTGATTAATGATAGACCTTTTAAGCTCATATGGGGCATTCAGTCGTTTTCAAAGCTCCATGTGGAACATGTATCATTACCTTGCATTGTACTATAAGCACTAATCCACAGCCTAATCACTGACCTGTTTGTGCACTTTTGTAAGCTGGTCCAGATTGTTCTCAAGAAAGGAAATCTTCTGCTTTTGGGTGGAAGACCCCCCACTATCATCAGGCTCCATTTCTGCACTCTGCCAACAACAAAACAAATACTGTACTGTATAAACTTCACAGACTACCTTTCATTTATTTCAGTTCCAGCCAAAACAGCCATTAATTACTAACTTATTCAGATTTTCAGAAGATATTTCTGTGGGGATTAGATAGCCTACTCCTTTGCACAAGGAAGCAGAAAGGACAAAGTAAAGTAGCCGAAAAGAACCAAAACAGGGTACAAAAATTCACTAAAAGATGCAGAGAAAACAGCATTCCTAACAATGATACACAACCTCATGGATCACCAGCCACCAGCTAAACGGTATTAGGAGAAAAATCAAGATCCACTTTTGCTTTAGATCTTAACAAATCTAAAGATGGTTCCAGCCATACTTCGCATATGAGAGGACCAGACAATGCTATGGGTCCGAAAGGATGTGTAGCCATCAAAAACCCTTTACTGAGAAAAGGAAATGGATAAAAATGAAGAAATGTTGCTAATCGAGCTGCAGGTGTTCTCAGAACAATGGACTCTCTGCCCCAGAATCCAGGCCTCAGTATGACTGATGTGTTTGGGATTACTTTGATCATGAAAAACAGCAAATGCATCCAAACTCCTGAGACTGAACCTGGGAGGTTTGGGAAAATATCCCTTCAGATTTCTTTGGAAAGCTAAAAGCAAGTTTCCAGGAAAGAATGGAGACTTCAGTAAAAACAAACATATAATAACAATAAAGGTGGACACAGAAAACACTGAAAAGCTTGATATTATATCAAGTCGTCAAGGCTTTTCTGAAATTATGAGTTAAAAGTATGTATTTTCCTGCTTTTGCTGATGCTGAAAGGTGAATAACCTGATTAAAATTGATCTATATGGCAACCTATGGGTCTTTTGACTTTTACACTGTACTGCAATATTTGGAACGATCAGAACAGAGTCATCAGTGCGACATGGACCACATGTACTCACTCGTTTAACTCGAGTTGTGAGGTCTTGAACAAATAGCTTCCTCAAGTTGTGCAAGGTCTGAAGCTCACGAGCCTTGGTAACAAACAAAAGAGTGTAGGTCATTATTTGATCTCAACCATCCGTCAAACCATCCGTAGCCTACATTCCAGATGTTCTTCATAGAGGAAATACTCACGACAGTCTCCTCCAGCCCCTTCATGTCTTGCTTGGCCTGCTCATGACGTTCGTTGAGATACCTGTCCACAGAAAGCACATCCCAACAATTTCAGTCATATTAAAGTTTAACAGCTAGAGCTCTTAGAATTTGCACCTGCAAACTGTTTAAATCATACAGTAACAGGAACTTGTATTAGTCAACACAGTTATTGACAGTGCTGTGGACAAATTTTCAAGCTTCAACATTTAACATCCAACGAACATTCAAACCCCCATAATGTAGTGAAATTCTATTATGCTACAACCGCTATGATGCACAACATATAAGCATGAAAACAACCTAACTGGGCAGCATTATTGTTCAAACCCAATATAATCTTACTGTCTCCAGTAACATATTCAACTACTACAGTTATGTATGACTGAACTGAACTGCCAGAAATGAAGCTCTTTGTTGGCTTTCCTGCAAAAAGACACACTTTACCAGCTGGTGAACAGCATGGGTGTTAGCAACATCCTGCATGGAGTGTCCAGATTTGAAGTGGTTTATGTGCAGCACATGTCTTCATTTAGTTTACTTTGGGCCAGCATCAAAAGAGTGGTTTAATGATGGAGAGTCATGATCAGAAATATGGGTCTTACAAATAAACTGCTCTGAAAAGCTTGTTTCACTCCAATTTTAAATCTATCAACAAATCCTCACATTTTGCCAACCACTACTAAAAATCTACTAAATCAAAATCTACTTGCATAGAGGAATGTGGAAAGTCATAAAAGCATACCTTTGGGTTTTTTCCCAAACATGAATTAACCTGAATTAAAACATGCCATCAGAAAACTCTTTTAGCTTTAGCTGGGTTGGTTGACACAGATTTCAACAGTATATCCCAGGCACAGCACACATTAGGGTAACCCAACTAGCACCAAATGAAAACCGAACATCTGAAAACAGACACTTGTAATGCCAAAAGATGTATCCTATAATTAGGGCAACCATGACTCAGACTGTCACCATCCAGGTGGGGAAATGGTGTATAAATGTGAGCTCAACTCAAATTAAGCTCAAATTAATAATGCATTTTCTGTAAGAAGGACTGTGTGAGTTTTCTTCTCAGGTTTACCTGATAACACAGTGCTCTGCACTATTTAATCCACGTCCAACACTTCTTCTCTTGTGTCCTTGGTTTAGGAAATTGAGTGTGCATGCCTAGTTCCAGTTCCCAAGTCACAATTGGTCGGCTGGTGATTAGGACGGGCCATAGTAAAGGGGGTGGAGTAAAAGCCAGCCTGTGCAGTGACTAACATGTTCCTTAGCCACTCAAAGAGTTAGAAAATGCTGGAACTGCACCGGTGAAATGCTTCAGTTTGTTCCCTTCAGGAGTTACTTACTCATTAATCACCCTAACTGCCCAAATCTGACACTGTGACCAATCCAGGTTTCATTGGTCAGCCAATTAATAGGTATTAGGTCAAAATCAGCAACATGGCGGCTTTTATTGTGTACTGCCACAGGACAGAGAATTCAGTCAGTTGTTCTTTCTGGGCTGGTGTTCACGGTACTGTGACACGCCATGTGGAGGGACAAAATGCTTCTCTTGATATCAGCAGCTCTGGGCTCTTTAGTTTTTTGCCAGGAAACCAACCTAAAAGCTGACTTTGCCTCTGAACTGTCTGCTGGAACAGTTCGGCTTGGGCGGCTGGTTGTGGGAAAAGGGGTGAAGCTGATCTCGGGAGAAGCAGGGGAAAATGATAGCAGTGAAGTGCAAGATGGACTTCCTGATGACTTTGAAGGATACCAGTCTGATCAACAGGAGTCAACAGGTAAATACTGATGCAGTTACTGAATGACCATGAGACAGGCCAGTGTTGGTCAGGTTTTGTGTAAAATGTGTGCTTCAAAAGCAACAAGCTGAATAAAACTTGTATCCGGTACAGACATGGTTGCAGGTCTCTGTTAGAAGTCTGTTGTCCTGAGTGCAGTTTGGTTGCTGTGCTAAGCTGAATTGGCCTTCTTATTCAACTGTTCCATTCCACCTCAAATGGTGCAGTTCCATACTGGTATCTTGATTGGGAATTTTGAATATGAAACTTATGCTGGCATCTTGCTTTCAGCACTGATCATTAGTTTAACACCCTGTAGTCTCATGATGCTGTAAATTTTGCAGCATGCCTACATGGCTCATGAAATGCCTATTGTTCCCCTAGCTTTGACTTCTCAACGCAATTAAAACAAGTCCTCCATTTGGCTAAACTCTGTTCTCTGGCGTACTTTGGTGCTGGTTGATCTCTGGATGAGGCTTAAGTGCACAACAGGTGCTTTCCTTGATTCAGAAGTATGTGCATGTTTTTGAACTGAAGTGCTCTAAAGCTGAAAAGGGGAGGTGGGGGACCCCTGGGCTACTCTATCTATTCCACATCTAACTGTTGGTATTTTATATTCTTTGCATGCAGCAGAGTCTAGGTTGCAGCACTTGAATCCTTTCGTGCATTGTAGTGGTGATGCTATGGCTTTACGAGTTAAAGGATCTAGAGTACCTCACTTCATGGTTGACAGAGGTGAGAACTGGATTCAGCTGGTTGTTTCGTAGGTTGAGCTGGCTTAATGATATTAATATGGCTTTTTTTCTCTCCCATCTCAGGTGAAGATGGCCTGGTTCTTCTGTCTAGGATGCCTGCCAGCTGTGGGTTCTCAGTGAAGAGGGCTCACAGGGATATTCTCATAATTATTAATTATCAAGGCTGTAACGTGACACAGGAGGTAGGTGCTTATGATGTTTTAGTGGTTGCTAGTTTGGCATTTGCTCAAACCTACAATCCTTTGGGCTTGAATGGCCTGTAGTTATGTGCTAATCAGATTGTATATTCAAAGAAGCACAAATTATATACTTGCTCTAAACCATCTGCTGTTGATCACTGTTCTACTATGCTGTTTTGGTTAACCACTTAACCAAAACAGTTGTATTTGTGAAGGCAAATGGCTGTTAATATCTGCACAGAGACTGCACCTCAACATCTGGTTTAACCAAAATTGCTTATGTACAGGGTTTTAAACTGTTTCTCTTGCAGGGTGAGAACTACGTTTTACCATTGCGTTTGTGGGGTGCTCCCATGAGCCTGTCCTGTCCTGTGGCTCCTTCTGCATATGCCTCAAATTGTACTGTTCCAGCTGAAGATGTACCAGCTAGTAGTGCCCTGACAGCCGTCCCTACCTCTACCAGAGCCGTCCCGGTCCCTACCTCTACCAGAGCCGTCCCGGTCCCTACCTCTACCAGAGCCGTCCCGGTCCCTACCTCTACCAGAGCCGTCCCGGTCCCTACCTCTACCAGAGCCGTCCCGGTCCCTACCTCTACCAGAGCCGTCCCGGTCCCTACCTCTACCAGAGCCGTCCCGGTCCCTACCTCTACCAGAGCCGTCCCGGTCCCTACCTCTACCAGAGCCGTCCCGGTCCCTACCTCTACCAGAGCCGTCCCGGTCCCTACCTCTACCAGAGCCGTCCCGGTCCCTACCTCTACCAGAGCCGTCCCGGTCCCTACCTCTACCAGAGCCGTCCCGGTCCCTACCTCTACCAGAGCCGTCCCGGTCCCTACCTCTACCAGAGCCGTCCCGGTCCCTACCTCTACCAGAGCCGTCCCGGTCCCTACCTCTACCAGAGCCGTCCCGGTCCCTACCTCTACCAGAGCCGTCCCGGTCCCTACCTCTACCAGAGCCGTCCCGGTCCCTACCTCAGCCGTCCCGGTCCCTACCAGAGCCGTCCCGGTCCCTACCAGAGCCGTCCCTGTCCCGGTCCCTACCAGAGCCGTCCCTGTCCCGGTCCCTACCAGAGCCGTCCCGGTCCCTACCAGAGCCGTCCCGGTCCCTGTCCCTACCAGAGCCGTCCCTGTCCCTACCAGAGCTGTTCCTACTCCTACCTCTACCAGAGCTGTTCCTACCTCTACCAGAGCTGTTCCTAGCTCTACCACAGTGGTTCCTTCTACTGTACTTGCTGGTGACCCTCAAGAACAACCATACATCTTCCCTCACATGTATTATCCATTTGGCCCATTCTATTATCGTCATAAGCCCATGCGTATTTGGGGTATTCCTACACTTACTCCAACCACAACAGCTAGAACAACTACCTCAACAGCCCCTACTATACCTGCCAGTGACCCCCAGGAGCCTGAATATCTGTTCCCAAGTTTCCTACCTTTCCACCGTAAGCATCCTTTTTACAAATATGGTTATCCTTGGGTTTTCCCCACAAGCACCACTACAGCTGGAACAACGACCTCAGCAGCCCCTACTGTACCTGCTAGTGATGCACATGAGCCTGAATATGCGTTCCCAGGCTTCCTGACTTTCCATCGTAAGCGTCCTTTTTACAAATATGGTTATCCCTGGGTTTTCCCCACAAGCTCCCCCACAGCTACCACAACAACCACTACAGCTGGCACAACTACCTCAACAGCCCCTACTGTACCTGCCAGTGACCCTGATGAGCCTGGATATCTGTTCCCAGGCTTTCTGCCTTTCCACCATAAGTATCCTTTTTACAAATATGGATATCCTTGGGTTTTCCCCACAACTACCCCAACCACCACTACTGCTGCCCCAATAGCCCATACTATACCTATCAGTGACTCTCATGAGCCTGGCTATCCTTTTTCCCAGTTTTATCCTTTTGGCAATACTCTTTACCAGTATGGACAACCTTGGAGACGCCTCACAAGAACCCCAACAGCTGTCTCAACAACTAAAGCTGCCACATCTACCTCTACTGCCCCACCTGTCCCTGCCAGTGACCCTCAACAGCCTGATTATCCTATTGCTCAGTTATATCCATTTGGCTATTTTCCTTACCACCATAAACAATTTTACAAATATGGTTATCCCTGGGCTCTACCCACAAGTACAACTACAGCTGCTACAGTTGCCTCTACTCTCCCTGCTAGTGATCACCAAAAACCTGTGTATCCTTCTTTTCCACTTGGACATGCTGCTTATCAATATGGTTATCCTTGGGTGCTCCCTGCAAATGCCCGTCCTGTTGCCCCTACGGTTTCTGGCAATGATGCTCAAAAACCTATTTATCCTATTCCCCCTGGTCTCATGCATCAAGAGCATCAGAAACCCTTGGTGTACAATTACTATCAACATTCCGGACATTAAAATGCATCTGTAACCTGGCTTTGTACTGAAATGCCCTTTTTGACAGGATGCTAAACACTTCAGCCAGTGAAGCTTTGTTTCTTTAGTGTCTGGTTGACCTTGTTTTGTTTGCTTGCTTGTCACTATATTACTTGTTCATTGGTCATCTGTGTACAATAAAAATATTGAGGAATGAAATGCTGGAATTCCTATTGGTGGAAGGTTGTTGATGGGTATTCTGCTACAACATATTGCAGGAAGCCTTAATGTGTTGTGGGTTTCTAATTTAATATCTAAGAGAAAAATGCAAATTTAAATAATCTGATAAATGCTGAAAGTCAGATTTTGTCAGTAATGCATTCACCATGTTTCCATGCACTTGTAATCAGATTATGGGGAAACTCTAAGTCTACAAGAGTTGGGTAGTAATCTGATTTCTGCTTTGCAATCAGTCAGTAAAGTCATGGAATGAGGGTGAGTGTAACAAAACAAATTTTGTGCCATGACTTCTTATTAAACCTCAGTCAATTTACTGAACATGCATCAAGCTGAAGTATATTTAATTTGGGGAAAAAAAGTATATTTAATTTGAAAGTTCGTTTCTGTGCCTTTCCCAAAGTGGTTTTGCTGTCATCTCACAGTTGCTGTGTTAAATGTTGTGTGTTCCTTTCCGGTACAGCAGTCTGTTTTCACAAATGCACAGAGAAATCTGAAAGAAACCAGAGTAACCTGTATACATGCACTGAAGAATCATATTTCTGAGCTAAAACCAAGCTCTCCATGAATTTCCAGGCCTTAATCTGATCTAGGAAAGCAGAATATGCTGTTTACCTGACCACTTGAATAATCGGATAACTACAGCAATCTGATTATGATTAGATTATTGAGTGCATGTAAACACACTCACTGAGGACTATCTCTTTTGTTCCTCACCTATAATAATGGATGTGTCCTTGGCCAATTTGTGTTCTATGCAGTTTTGTACAAGACTTGGTTCATCTAGCTTTAATGGCTGTGTGTGTGGTGTCTCCTGATGGGACTCTTCAATTTCTGGGGAAACTGGGAACACTTTACATTTAAATTTAACTACAGTTATCCAGTGAATTTGCATGTTGGTGTTCATAGGAATCTAAAAATTTCAGTTTCTTAAGATTAAGGAATGTAACACACATGATTCAGATTTCAGATATAATCCAAGAAATCAAATAACAACATCCAGACTTGGGTGGAATGAAGAGTGAGTGCAGCCACATTTTAAAAATGTCCTATTTAAATGTGTGCACATTTTCAAAGTGAATTAAATAATGAATATTTTTGTGATCTCATTATTTTATTGGTTAAATACTACAAACCTAAGTGTAAACTGCAGAAGAGTAGACCCCTTTTTTCTTCCTTATCTTCTTGCGATAAGAAAGCAGTAAAGACCTAGAAATTGTGTTCTGATTTTGGCATTAATCTGCTTCATGGTTTTACTGCATTTCTTATTTTATTTATTTATTTTTAAGTATGTTGATTAATGTGTGTTTGAGTATATTCCATTGTTATATATATTTTTTTGCAAAAAGTGTAAAAAAAAAAAAGTAATAATAATCTAACCAGCATGCATCACATTAGGTCGCAGGGCCACATTAACGTCGACGGCAACGTCATGACGTACTTTGACAGTCCATCCGGTTAACTGGAAGCTTAGTGGTGGATGCTGCTTGTTTATCTAGAGCAGGTTCAATTTAACGCGCAGCTGCGTGTTCAACCTCTTAAGTTACCTGTTTAGCCGAACCTGTGTTAAACCCAGCCTACACTGCTGCTAAACTAATAAAGCTAATGACAGAGCAATTACCCCACTGGGTCTAACCTGGTCATCCCCACTGTGAAAGTTCTGGCTACGCCGTAGAACTAAAACCGCGCAACCCAGCCCCCTTTTACAACCCCGTAGTGAATTACAAGGTGTGGATTTGGACAAAACATACACGAACGCAATAGATGAGACTCTTAAGCTTTTACTTATTCGTTAATCACCCCAGCTGGCCAAACGGCAAGTCGGGAGGATCCACTGATTTCATTGGTCAGCCCCTTAACAGGTACTAGGTCAAAAGTAGCAACACGGTGGCTTTGTTTTAATATGTGCTTCCACAGGAGAAAGGCTTTAGTCACCTGTGTGTTCTTGTCTGCAGTTCATGGCCTTTCTGAGTATTTGTGTTCACGCAATGTGGAGGAACAAACTGCTTCTCTTGATCTCAGCAGCTCTGGGCTCTTTAGTGTTTTCCCAAGAAACCAACCTAAAAGCTGACTATGCCTCTGAACTGTCTGCTGGAACAGTTCAGCTTGGGCGGCTGGTTGTGGGGAAAGGAGTAAAGCTGGTCTCAGGAGAAGCAGCAAACAATAATAGTAGTGAAGTGCAAGATGGGCTTCCTGATGACTCTGAAGGATACCAGTCTGATCAACAGGAGTCAGCAGGTAAATACTGATGCAGTTGATGGATGGTCATGAGACAGGCTAGTGTTTTACCATAACTTGAATTTGTAAGGGTTTGTGTAAACTGTGTGCTTCAAAAGCTTGTGTGCAAGCTAAAAAAGCATGTCTAGTAGATGCTAGTCCAAACCTCAGTTTGAATTCTTCCTGCACACCGTGTCCTGTTGTGCATACATGTCCTGTAAAATTAAGTGTTGATTGATACCTAAGATTTTGACTTTGGCAATGAACAACTTTTTTCATTCCACCTTAAATGGTGCAGTTTGGTGCTGGCATCTCAGATGGAGAGTTTACATGAGGCTTAATTCAGCCATGTAGTTGACCACCCATGGTACTATAACTTTTGCAGCATGCCTACATGGCTCACAAAATGTCTGTTCCCCTGGCTTTGACTTCTCAAAGCAATTAAAAGCCCTATGTAGCTTAATTCTGTTGTGTGGAGTATTTTGATGCTGTTTGTTTGTTTGTTTTCCCTTGGCAGTAATTTTAGTAGCCTTTTTGAAAGTGATAACTTGGCTGAACACTGAGCAGGTGGTTGTGGAGAAGAAGTGTATGTATTTTCTAAACTGTAAGAAGCCATAAAAGGGAGAAACCCTGGGCTACTCTGATTTTTGGGTCCTGTTCTACATTTACAGGAGAGTCCAGGTTGCGGCAGTTGAATCCTTTCGTGCATTGTGGTGAAGATGCTATGGCTCTGCGAGTTCAAGGATCTAGAGTGCCTCACTTCATGGTTGACCGAGGTGGGTTTGTTGGCATCAACTTGTTCTTTATGCAGGTTGAGCTGGACAAACATTGTAATGGCTTCTCTCCCTGCCCTGCCTCTAGGTCAAGATGGTCTGGTTCCAGTGTCCAGGATGCCTGCCAACTGTGGGTTCTCAGTAAAGAGGGCTCGCAGGGATGTCTTCCTAGTAGTTCATTATCAAGGCTGTAATGTTACACAAGAGGTAGGTGCTTATGTATGGACTGACCTGGTGAGAGTTAGTTGGTACTATGGAATTTGCTCATGCCTACACAGCCTTAAATAACTGCAGGTCAATACACGCATTTTACTTGTTGGTCTGTAGTTAATGCTAATAAGATGTTCATAAGAACACACATTATGGTACTGATTTGTCAAATTGACATCTCAATTATGTCTGAACTGAGACTTCTAGAGGTTGGTGAGATGGTAATGTATATTTCGTTTGATGGTTATGAGCTCGGGGTGTTCAGTTCTCTTGGACCAGTGTTGGTGTCTGCACAGGGTTTGTTCAATACCTGCCTCAATCCTTCTATTAACTGCCAAGTTTAGTAGTTCTGTTGAGTATAGAAATTAATAAGTGTTCTGGGCTCTGGCTCAGCAGGTCCAAACCTGGAGTTCAGTACCTACCTGCTACAAGTCTCTAATCAGTGCTCCACTACAGTCAGGCAGTATGTTTATCATTTGTGAAGGCAAATGGCTGTTGATATCTGTGAAGACATTGCACTTCAACATCTGGTTTACTAAAATGTACAGTGTTCTAAGCTGTTTCTCTTGCAGGGTGAGAGCTACGTTTTGCCACTGCATTTGTGGGGTGCGCAAATGAGCATGTCCTGTCCTGTGGCTCCCTCTCCAGATGCCTCAAACGCCGTTCCAACTGAAAAAGTACCAGCTAGTGACCCTGGATATCTGTTCCCAAGTTACCTGACCTACCGCCATATGCATCCTTTTAACCCATATGGTTACCCTTGGATTTTCCCCACAAGTACCCCTACAGTTA
This sequence comes from Semaprochilodus insignis, assembly GCA_034552555.1. NCBI lineage: Eukaryota > Metazoa > Chordata > Actinopteri > Characiformes > Prochilodontidae > Semaprochilodus > Semaprochilodus insignis. Next base: position 34,124,241 of record CM067476.1, on the reverse strand, counting down.
CCCCAACTACTACAGCTGGCACGACTACCTCCACAGGCACGACTACCTCCACAGCCCCTATTGTTCCTGCCAGTGACCCTCAACAACCTGGATATCTGTACCCAGGCTTCCTGCCTTTCCATCGTAGGTATTCCTTTTACCCATATGGTTACCCTTGGGTTTTCCCCACAAGCACTACTACGGCTACCTCTACTACTACAGCTGGTACGACTGCCTCCACAGGCACAACTACCTCCACAGCCCCTACTGTTCCTGCCAGTGACCCTCAACAAGGATATCTGTACCCAGGCTTCCTGCCTTTCCATCGTAGGTATTCCTTTTACCCATATGGTTATCCTTGGGTTTTCCCCACAAGCACCCCTACGGCTACTCCAACTACTACACCTACCTCAACGGCCCCTCCTGCCCCTGCCAGTGACCCACAGCAGCCTGGTTATCCTTTTGCTCATGTGTACCCATTTGGCCGTGTTCCTTACCAATATGGTTATCCTTGGGTACGTCCTGCAAATGCCCTTCCTGTCGCCCCCTACAAGTTCTGGCAGTGACCCTCAAAAATAGATTTATCCCCCTGTTCCAATGCAGAATCAAGAGCATCAGGAACCCTTTACATACTATTACAACCATCATTCAAGAGCTCAGGTTGCATCCTCACCCTGACCCTGTAAAGTGCCCTTGACTGGATGCTGAACACTTCAGCCAGTAAGTTTGTGGTCCACGTTTGTCTTTCACTGTCTAATTGTTTGTATCACTGTACAATAAAATAATTAAACAAATGCAGGGATTTGTATTATTCATACTGTCCAATTTGCGTAGTATGCAGCTTTGTACCAGACTTGTTTCTAGCTTTGAAGGCTATGCATATGCCCTTTCCTGGTGTGAGGTGTGTTTCTGAGGAACTCGATGCCCTATGCTGGATAGGTTTATATGCAGGGTAGGGTATCTTGAAGGCAGTGGCTTTCAAAGCTTATTCCTGTAGCAAAGAGGGTGTGGGTTTTTAAATTTATTTTTGTTCTTGGTGGCAAGTTAACCTGGCGTGGAAGGCCAGGCACTTTGGAAAATCTCGGGGCTACGGTTATCCTATAGAGGTCCAGAAAAGCAAGCTTGTAAACCTGGACAAGTTTTATATTTGGTCAATTTCTATGCAGCCCATACTATAGCTATCAGTGACTCATGAGCCTGGCTATCCTTTTTCCCAGTTTTATCCTTTTGGCAATACTCTTTACCAGTATGGACAACCTTGGAGACGCCTCACAAGAACCCCAACAGCTGTCTCAACAACTAAAGCTGCCACATCTACCTCTACTGC